>CM053792.1:568649551-569849551 GCA_028749045.1 Cupressus sempervirens | reverse complement strand
AATTCTAATATGAGAAAAATTATTGTGCTCCAACATTTGGCCTAAATCAAAGTCCCCAACCTTTGCATTGAAGTTGTAGTCAAGCATAACATTACTAGATTTTATAGCCTCTTTAACTCAAAATCTTTTCAACAAATATTTGAAAATAATGAACTCTTTTTCATTTGAGCCAACCACTTTAACTAGAGGTTAGCCTTAACCCATTGTGATGCTGCGATCTATTGACTTTTGTTGCTTTGGCTCTTTATCGTTGCTTCACAACTTGAAAAGTCTTCAATTATTTCTAACCAATGACATTGTAATAATTTCTTGAAGTTAACTATTTCTTTCCATCACAACATTGCAACTTGAAATTTTAAATCATCTATTAACCTTGTGAAGCTGTGATTATAGACTTTTGTTGCTTCACAACATAACCCTAGGTTAATCCTAACCATTTGTGATGATGCAATATCCTTAAAACTTAACTATTGTTGCAATATTTTTCACCTTTTTGACTTATATTTTAGGTTTTACATGATTTTTTTTGATGGAGTGATAGCTATTTAAACTTATATGCTATTATCGACAAGACAACTCCTTCCAAAATTTGAATATTAACTTGCCTCTTAACCCTATGAAGCTATGATTACAAGTGTTCACTGCTTCACTACCTTAATTTTGGGTTACTTTTAACCACTTAAAATAGAGTGATTACTTTGAATTTAACTACTGATGTTAATTTTTTCACTTTCACAACTTAGAAGTTGGAAATTATCTAGCTGCTTGCAATCATGTGATGATTCAAGTTCTGATTGCATGTTTCTTAATTGCTTCTTTGCAACTTAAATTACCTTAAGCTTGATAGTTATTGTGACCTTTCAATTAATAGCTTATCACCTCTTAACAAGTTAAACTTGGCATTTAACCTTAACAGCTACAAAGTCATGCTGACCTATTATCATGACTATTTCACATCCTCACATCCTTCGAAACAGTTAGTGATCTACTAAAAAAAAATTTAAACAAAACATGTTGGTTGAAATTTCCACCAAAGATTTGTAAAAATTTCAACCAAAGCATCGACTAGGATGTTGTCATGGGTTCGACATCCTGATTGATGCTTTGGTTGATATTTTGACCAAACTTGGAGAAAATTTTGACCAATGGTCTTATTAACAAGGGAGTCCATTTTTTACCAAATTAATCATCGCAATTCTAACACTACAAGACTTGGTCAAAGTAATGATGAGAAAATAGCAACAAAGAATTTGGTTGAAAATTTCACCAACATGAGTAAAAAATTTGACCATTTTTTGTCAAAAATGAGTCAAAATGTACTAATGTTAGCATCAAATGTTATATGGATCTTCATTAAAAACATGCGTTATTTTTAGTGAAGAAATCTATATGACCTATACACACTATGCTAATATATTATTTATCTAGTTTATATATTTAGGTTTAATATAACATGAATACTGTTTATTACCAAATGTTTTTATATAAATAGCAGAAAATCAAGCTGTTAGGTGTTACAAAGATACTTCAAAAAGACCATTTATAATTTGGTCAATAATAGGACACAGATAGAAAAGATCTAACAAAACCATTTATAGAACACTAGAATTATAATAGCTAGTACCCCACATCAAGAGTGGATGGACAATTTACCCATAAAGTGGGGAAGATGGTAATAACATGATATTTCCTACTTCAATAGACAACATTCTAGGAAATAATATTAGTAGGACCCATAGAGTAAGGAGGAGAGAGAAGGCAAGTACTTTTTATGAGAGTATCAACACAAGGGCATAGTGATAATAAGGTTGCACATCAGTTGCCAAAGGTTGGAGTAGGATAGAAGAAATAAGTAGAGAAATGATTGCATGGCTAGAGGAGGTCAAGTACCAACAAAATAAGGTAGAGTAAAATCCATAGGACTATAGAAGACCAAACTATTAGCAGAAGCATCATCCTAGGAGTCAATATTAGTATATAAAGACTCATTGGGTAAATAATCAAAATCTATAACAATTAGTTGGTCACCATTAGAGCCCTTCCACTAAGTGGTAATGCCTTTATGAAACAAGAGAGAAAAAATTTTTTCCACATGACTAATAGAAAATCACCATTAAAATTTAAAGGGAAGACCCTCGCAATCCAACAATTGAGTATATTCATATTCTTAACCATGAGAACCACATCCCCAATAAGAGGTATGGAGATATTAATATCATAAAATATGTGTTTTAAGGTAGAGATACCCATGGAGGTAGTGGCATCATCCACCTTTGAAATTTTTTTTATAGATTTTTGATTTCCTTAAAATAATAATTCTCCCAAAAATGAAGGGAAATATTAGGAGGACAAACCCATACTTGATATAGAATGAGTCTTAAAAGAAGACGGTTAAAGGAGATAGTCCAAGGCTTTGTTTGAAGAAAATGAACCCCCTAATCCCATATCTTTCTCAAGATCAAATATTAGACATTAGAGGAAAACAAAATAAGTAATAAATAACCCCTTAACATAAGGGAAAAACTCAATGTTACAATAAACTAAGGATCTCCATGAATTTTCCATGTATTGATAAATATATGGTAGACAAGGCTAGAGACAAGTAAATCTACACACCAACCCATGACATTGGTAGAAGTCTACGTTGTCCACCAGATCATGGCCAAAAATCACAAAAGGTTAGGAATTATTACAACTAAGGGGTTAATATTTCCCTTTGGGAGGAAGAGCTACAAAAAATCTATCACTACAAGTTCACCCATCATTACTAGATAAAGGATTCATGGGGGTTATATCTTTTACAATATTAGTAGAACCAAGAATATATCCCCCATAAGAATCCCAATAAGAATAAATTTAGAGGCATAAAACTAACAAATACCCCCTTAGCAAAAACCACTGCACCAAAAGTATTACTAGTGGTAAGTCCTTGGATAGACACACTTTCAAAAATTCCAAAACCACCTACACTAAAAGGTGGAACTAATTATACATATACAAACCAATAGAGTCTTCAATGACACCCATAACATTTTTATCACCTAGTAGAAGAGTCTCAAACCTAGGATTGAAGGATCAATTAGACTTAGGAATTGTTGTTGCAACTAATGATTTAAAATATTAGTTGGGAAAGAGACAAAATTAGTTGTTAAGGGATTTTTTATGGGAGATTGTGTATGAACTACACCCCATTTATAGCTTTAAACACTATATATCACTATATGTTAAATAATATAACAGATTGTATTATTAATAGTGCAAATTTCATCTTCATTCTAATTTTTAAATGTTTTGGATCAGTAATAACTAAATTGTATATTATGCATTTACCAATATAAAATATAATACATTTTTTTGCAAAAGTTAGAAAATAGCTAGATCATTGCCTAACTACATTATTACTCACCCCAAAGATCCATTTGCAATATCCATATCTAATTATTAATCATTCTAACATAGTTTCATGCATACATAATGGAGCTTGCTTATTTGTATGATAATTTATTTGAGACCAAAAACTTTAAATTAGAATTTTATAACTTAGAAAAATGTTCCCTTGCTTGCTAGTCATTATAATTTGGATAAATTATAACTTAAAAAGAATTTTAGGGTGGTGTATTTAAGTAATAAACCTAATTTACTTAGAGTAATCAGGAGAGAGTAAAGGACTTATTCTCTTTTAATAGATAAAAAATCTTACATTAGTATTGCATCATCATCCTATGATTATAATATAATTTCTTTGTTGTCTTTAATATTTTTTTATTATAATTTAATCAATCTACTTATACAAAACATGACCCTCGTGGATTAACACTTTTTTTAAAGATACTTGTAAGTGCTCCTTGCTTCTTACCATAGTTTAATGCAATTCAAGAAAAACATCAAAACATTAAGGAAAATAAAATCATATTTCTACCCATTCAAATATATAGGTATAATTTTAGGTTTGTAGAACAACTAAGTCATATGCGTAAAGATATATATGTGTAAGTGTAGATCTAAAGTAAATGAAAACATAGCTATTTTACAACTTCTAAGATATTTGTAGATACAATCTTCCTTTTTAACACACTAAGAAATGTGCTGTTTACATCTATGGTATAACTTTCATATAGTTTGAATTCAAATAATCAACATATTTAGTTTATAGTTTTGTAATTTAATTCAAATTTCATTATTTTAGCTCCACCTCATATGTCTATGTTTATTTCTAGGTGTCTTATTTAATTATCTAATTGTCTTAGATATTTATGTAAGGCATGGTTAAGGATAATGTCATCATGGATTAAAAAACCTTAAATACTAATGAAAATGATAAAAAGTTGACTTCAAGAATTTCTTTTAAAATTTTGAATGGATTGTCTACACAATCTAAAAGACAAAAGAATAAGAATTTATAAAAAATTTAAACATGGTTTATCAACTACTTATTTTTTTATAATTAAATATAAAGACACTTTCAATAAGATACAATTGAAAAAATAAAATTGATAATCAATATCACTCTAAGCAATCTAAGTATGAATATAAAATATCTATTAAAAATCTTCAAATACAATTAAAGGACATACAAAAGATGTGACATGTACATTTTAAATTTTTTTACTAAATAGAAATTTATGAATTATGATAGTAAAATTCTAAAAAACTATTAAGAAATTTCCAAACAATCTAACTTTGTGTAGTTTATAAGCTATATAAATGAAGCATCTATAGTGACATATACTTTTGAATTTGAAATAGGATATACTTTGAAATTTATGATTCATTTTCAAGTAATATGTCTTTCAACAATTTATATAGAATATGAAAGAAAAATAATATTCTGTATTAAAATTTAAATAACGTATCTATAATAATTTTAGAATTGTGATAGGTTTTCAGTATGTTCTTTTCTCTTTTTAAATTTTGGGTTTTTAAAAGTTTGTATGCATCAAGAATGAAGTCTTGGAAAGAGTATAAAACTTCTAAAGATTAGCATATAGAATATGTAGGTTTGGAACTCTCATAGCCTAATCAAATAACTTCTTGAGCTAAAAATTGAGGAATATTCATTCAAAATGGTTGTCCCTTTTACACATTGAATATTCATTATACATAAGTTAAGTAATGTGGTTCTCAATCCTAACAATTATTTTGGGCTTTTAGGCAACATATGTTTATTCTACCATAATGAATATCTACATTCAAATACATATAAAAAATTTCCATGGCAATTCTTATAATAATAATTTTCTCTAATAGGATGGAGATGTTGTGTGGGTGAATGCAATGTAAAGGATTTCCTAGTAGAGTGTAGAATGGAAATTCATGGTGGGACCGATATTTTTTTAAAGAAGAGATTCTTAAGTATACTCTATATAAAGTCCATTGAGAATAGTGGTTGCAAAAGGCCAAAAATTAGGGGGCTAGTATGGGAAAGAGCATCAATAGATATTTGACATGGATAGGATACCCTTAACTCTTAGTGAATCATAGTGTATAATGGATGCAAGTTTGAGAGAAACTTTGGATTGAAAAGGAAAAAAATTAATAAAGTTGGTTTATCTTCGTTCATCTTAAGTCAAATTCAACACTAACATTATTTTCTAATTAAAATTGATCATGTAGGATGGAATGATTTTGTAGGTTGGTTGTGGGATAATTATTTTTCCATGAAATGAGGAAGCAATTCTCTCACATTTAAAAAATGGTCTAAGGATTTGTATCCCTCTAAAGTAAAACTTAAAACCCTCTCAAACATTTTATATCTAGTGATCAAGCACACTATTCAAGACAAATAATGGATCTTTGAAAATGGTTCAATAATGATAGGAGGTTTGGAGTTTTATTCAAGGATTGGATGCCAAAATCTAATCCCATTAAATCATAGATTGAGGAGGTACTAGTTTGGGTCATATTGTATAAACTCTCATTTAGATATTTGGATATTGATATGTAAATGATTACTATTAAAAAAAATTAGGTAAATTTATTAAGGAATAGAAAGAAAACATTTTAGCATGTATGCAAGGATTTGCATTATTTGGAATCTTATTCCTCACACCCTAAAAAATAGAGCTCTATACTAATGTATGACTGTGGAAATAATCTATTGAAGTAAAAAATATTGTGTACATATACAATTTTTGTAAATCTATGGGCCATATAGAATCAAAATGTATTGAGTTTCTAAAAGGGGAGATGAGACAGAATAAAGGTTTCATACAAAAAACCATTTAGATGTCTAAAATAGTGGAGGTTGTCAAGAATGAAAAATCAGTAAGTGCAGAAGAACACACTCAAAGAAATTGTCAAAATTCCCATCAAATAGTTATGCGACATCTAGTGGGGACCAAATTGTTAGGAATAATCTAGGAATAGTGGTGTTGAGGAATAGATGTGTGTGTGTGTGTGTGCACATGCATGTGCACATGATAACATCCCAATAACTAATATGGAGGGAAATAAAATGATAAGAATTGTAGACAAACTAATTAGGATCCATGGTAGGATCACAAAAAACCTAGAAAGTTATTTTAAAGAATCATTGAGTAATGAAAGTGATATAGTATAGAAGATTATGAGTACTAGATTCAATTTAAAGGTACATGCATGTCTCCAAATTATGAGCATGGTTGACTTATATAAGAGGTAAGTAAGGAAACATCATTGAACTCTCACATAGTAAAAAGGAGGGGTAATTTGTAATTATGCAAAGAGGAGAATATCCTAGGTTTGAAATACAAGGAATGAATCTCAAAGATGATTAAAATAAGTCAAACTAAAGAATAACTCACTAAGATTAAAATAGAAGAAAATAAAAAATGGTTCCAAAGCCAAAGTGTATATAATTAGATTAAGTTGAAATTCTAGGTAGTAGAGTAAATTAAGAAAGAGAAATGGATTGTCTCTTTTCTATACATAATTAAAGTCCTTTCATGGAATGCTAGAGGTTGCAACACCCCTAACAAAGATTATTTGATAAAATGGGGACTTGATCAAATGAAAAAAGATTTAGTTCTTTTACATAAAACCAATTTAAAGATTGAGGAGAGTGTTATACTTTTAAAGGCATCGATATTTTTCCAAGGATCATTTGTGGAGTCTGAGGGTGCATCAAGTGGTTTGTGGCTTCTTGTGAACCCTTGATATGTAAGTGTAGTAATATGCAATCAAGGAAAAAATTGACAACTATAAATGGTCACAATGTTGATATTTTAGATTATTTTTCACATCTCAATATATATTTCCATACATATACATCCTAGAAAATATTATTGCAGAAAACATTTCTAGCAAGGTTCAAAAGTTAAAAGGTAATGTAGACATCTTAGAGTTAGATTTTAGTGCCACATTATCTATGGAGGATAAAACTAGAAGAAGAAAAAATGATTTTCCTCTCAAAATAAATTTCAACATTTTGTCATTGAGAGTGGGCTATTTGATTTCAGAATTAATTTTGGATCTTTTACCTAGACCAACCACAATCAAGGATTAGCACACATTTTATAAAAGCTAGATTAGTTATTTTTCATATGGAAATAGATAGAGCTTAAAGTTTTTACGAGGCAAAGACACTCCCTATTATTGGATTTGGTCACTTCCATGTTATTTTGAGGCTTGAAGTTCCTTTTATCCCAATTAGATATTTATTTAAAATATATAAAAAAGTAATTCAAGGACAATAATTGTATCATATTGGTCTCTAAATTGTGGAAAGAATCTCCAAGGTGATATGGGAAAAAACATTTTATCTTCTTCAACGATTAAAATTTCTTAAGTTCAATTTAAGGAATGTAATAGATCTCATTTTGGAAATACATTTGGACAAAAGATAAATCTTGAACAAGAGTTAAAATCATTAAATAATAGAGAGCTCAATCAGGTATGGATATTGGGGAATCCCATAAAGAAAAAGTTCCAAAAGTGAAGTACTTAGAAGTGCTAGCAAGAGAGGAAATGGTAGAGATAGAAATATATAAAATGATAGATTAAAGGAGACTAAACTACAAGTTATGAAAGTGAAAAAGAATAATTGATGGAATCTCTATGCTCAAGAGTAATTTAGGGAATTGAATCTAGGATGCATCTTAAATGAATTTAACATTAGTTTCATATTTTTAAAATATATTACAAGATGATGGGAGGATTTTTTAGCCAAGTTCTAGATATGATTTTAGATTTTGTAACCAAGGAGTAGAAAAATGGTGTTGGAACCATTTGGTATTAAAGAAGTGAAGAAAGAATTGTTTTCAATAGAAGAGGATTAGGATCAATTTACCTTATGGTATTTTAGAAATATTTTACAAAAAGCAAAGGATTCTTTTTGAAATAATTTATGGGAGGTGGAAGAAGAATCAAGGAGATAAGGTGATGTTCTTAAGGATTTCAATAATACACTGATTATATTGATCCCAAAGAAAGAAAATATTCAAACATTTGATGATTCTATATATATTTATGTCAGAGTTGATGAAAGATCAACCCCATAGCTCCCAAGAATTACCTGTGTGTAAAAACTTGTCACAAAAGAGAGAGGAAAAAAGCTATGGAGGCAAGAATTGCCAAATTCATAGGTGAGACATTCTTGATGAGCAAAAAAGAAATTTCTATAATCAAAATTGAATGAATTGATGTAAATTATTGTACAGTATGATATGATGTGCAAATACACTAGGACAACTTGTTTATAAAGGCCTCTAGGAAGCTTCTAGAATGAGCTAGAAAGTGCTAGGAGATAAGCATGATAACTAAGCATACATCCACAAAAAGTGGATTATCCTCCATGTAGACAAGAGGATAAGTATGACAAGGTAGGTGCAAACTTTTGTGTTGTCAAAAAGAGAACACATAAGAGTACACTTACTCCTAGATGACAAACTAATAAATAATAAAATAATGCATTAACCTAAGTAAACTTAAGTAAAGTGTAAATAATTATTATTTACACTAACACCCCCCTTAAGTGCAACTTAGGGGCATGCACTTAAGCTCACAAAAGCTAAGATGGAATAGATAATGGGCCCCAACAACTAGGCCATATTAGGTACCCTTGTCAAATGCAATGCAATCTCTGTAAACTGGAGACAATAGAGAAAAACCAATGGGAAAAACCCTACTCCAAAAAGAGATAGCTGAAAACCTAGTGAAGGACTAAAGAAGAATCCAACTAGAGGAATGTCCTAGAAGATAGGAACAAAAAGAAGATCATGAAGAATATCACTAAAGCATAAAAAAGTTGCAAACTCTATCAAAAAGAAACTGTTGATCTATAGAACCTTCGCTAAAATAGAAGGCTACAACTAAAGTAAGAATGCTAAGAAGAGTATCTATATGGTAGAGGATCCATCTCACAAAAATGCATAGGTATCCAACCACTACAATCACCTAGTATATAGGATCAAAAACTAAATACATAGCTCACTCCAATGAACCATCAAACCAAGGAAGCATTAGAAACAATAGAAGAACCCCCCCAATGCAGATAGGGTGAGGTGACAAGCAACTGAGAAAGTGGGCTAAAATTCCTCTATAGAAAGAACCAAGAACAATGAGAGTAAGGAAGAGGTACAAACACCTATAAAGGTACATGTAATTGACACATGATGGGGCTAATGTTGCAGAAGGTACATTCACTTGACAAAGGAAGATGAAACTAAAAAGGCATATAACTATCCCTCCATGGCACCTTATAATGGAGTGTGCGTACAATTGACTTAAAACAACGTTTAAGATCCCGAATGCAAGAGTGGAACTTTATCTCAATTTTTTTGCATAAAAATGTTTACAAATGATATCAACAATAATCAAAAAAGGCATACAACTAATAAAAAAGATAGTATAAGTCATGACAAATCATCTGAAGTAAAGAAATTGATCCCCATACTTGAAACAACCAAGTTATCCACCAGAATGCAAAAATGTAGAAGGCTACATAGAATGTTCTAGGAGTAGAATCTAGAAAAATAACCAACATCATTGGAAAGAGCTCAAAAAGAGCTTTCTAATGATATAAAGAATTCCAAAATCAGAGATCAGATGCTCAAGATATGCCTCCTAGAGTGCAAAAAAGAATTTTGGACTTTGATAGTAGAAAAAAGAATCAAAACTAAAAATCAACTATACCACTACGATGGGCTCAGAACCAACTTTTTGTCGATATCTCATTTGCAAAAAATGAATTGCTTATGCTTGAGATATGAGAGAAAAAGTGAAGATGGATCCAAACAGAGGTTGACGAGGTGACAAGAAGTAGTGATGTAGTGCTGACATGATGCTAATGTCAGTAAGTGACAAGGCCAAATTTGATGGTCAAACAGTCATCGAGGCAAAAAAATGCCATAAAATGACCCCTATCAAAAAAAAAATCCAACTGTCAAAAATATAATGCCAGACAATAAGTTGGTGCTAGATTAAAATTAGTGGCCAAAAATATTCCTCCTCCTTGAGACAAAGTTATTCTACTGGAAAAAAATTCCCCCCTTTCCCAAAAAAATCCTCCTTACCAAAAAAAAATCTAGCTAAAAGAATGCCCCCCCCATCCCCCCTAAATAAAAAATTCAGTCATGCCACAAAAAGATTCTTCCCTCAAACTAAAAAAACAAATTTGGCTACTTGTGAAAAGGGCCAGTGGCCAAGAAATATTCCCAGTAGTTGGTTAGGTCGTAGGTTGGTGGTCACTTGGGTGGCAATTTTGGAGGCACCACAAAGGGTTTGGAGGCTCCACCCAAGCAGCATGTTGCAGGTGTGGTAGAGCTACGAAGGATGTAGAAGGCATGGGGTAGAGGATGCAAGAGGCAAAAGATGGGATGGCTATAGTAGCAACATGTTTAAAGATCTGCTTCGAGTGACAAAGGGCAGTCCAAGCAAAGGGCACGTGGGAAACACAAGGGCCATAGGAGGTCTATAGGAAGAGAGGTCATGGAAGGGCCAGAACAAGCATAGAGGGAGCTATTGTGGGCGATGAGTTGCTAGATGGAACTGTTGAAGATGAAAAGCACATGGACTATGACATGCATGACTTGGTAAACTTAGCACATCCCGCACATCAACCCAAACAAAATATCACTGAATTTTTGATGTGGACAACCCAAGACTACCACCAATGTAGAGGAGAAATTCATGACCATAGGTGGTGCAAAAGAAAGTCTTTTGGTACTGGATATTGTGCTTTGAGCAGAGGAAAAAAAACATGCCTACCAAATCGTGTGGATTCTCCAAGAATGGCCA
This sequence comes from Cupressus sempervirens, assembly GCA_028749045.1. NCBI lineage: Eukaryota > Viridiplantae > Streptophyta > Pinopsida > Cupressales > Cupressaceae > Cupressus > Cupressus sempervirens. The sequence goes on along the minus strand of CM053792.1, from coordinate 569,838,337 downwards.
ACAGGTGCCTGGGAGAGTCCAAGATCTCACTGATTGCTAAAATCTGCCATGCCACATGGGGTAAATGAAACTAGGCTATAAACTCAAGAGAGCTTATTTTTATGAGAAAATGTGCCTCCACCAAAATAAAATATGAGCCACCAAAGATAGATTAAACACCAAATTTGGTGATATATACCCACTTCCACAAAAGAGAAGTGCTCCCCTATTGCACATGCTTTCTCCAAGGGCTTCTTAATCCATTTGTGTAGAAAAGGGCTACTAGTAATGAGTGGAATGATGTGAGGGTAATTGGCCCTTCATATTGATCTATGGCTATCAAGGCACCTGTAGCTACAAAGTCTATGATAAAGAAGAATCCTGGGTGGTGTATGATGCATAGGGACTTCCAAAAAAAATGCTTCCTTCAAAGAGAACCCAAGATGGATGGCAGGGCCCAAGGTAGAGGGAAGGTCCCAAAAAACATGTCACTATCTAAACAAAAAAGACTTGGACACAAGGCCCAAAAATGAAAAGATCGTTGTCTCAATATGCTTGCTCAAGTCAATATGTCCTAGGTGTAAAAAAAAATTGCCCCAAATTTCAATAGCATCCAAACTGGACATATTTTATATGGAAATGGGGGTTTCCAAATGCTCTGAGCTCAACAATGATGTCTGTTTGTGCTCAAAGTGTAGGAAAAAAAATTCAACCCCCCACCCCACCCCCGCCCCGCCCCCATCCAATAAAATAACTGCTAAAAGCTTAGATCTAAAAACCAATGTCAAATCTGTCAATAAATAGAATAGGGGCATGAAGATCTAGAGCTTTGATAGCATGTTGAAGTTGATGAAAGATCAACCCCATAGCTCCCAAGAATCATCTATATACAAACACCTATCATAGAAGAGAGAGGCAAAAAGCTATGAAGGTAGGAATTGCCAAATCCATCAATGAGACATTCTTGATGAGCAAAAAAGAAATTGCTATAATCAAAATTGAATGAATTGATGTAAATTGCTCTACAATATGATATGATGTGCAAATACACTAGGAGAGCTTATTTATAAAGGCCTCTAGGAAGCTTCTAGAATAATCTAGAAAGTGTTAGGAGATAAGCATGACAACTAAGCATACATCCATGAAAAGTGAATTATCCTCCATGTAGACGAGAGGATAAGTATGACAAGGTAGGTGCAAACTCCTGTATTGTCAACAAGTGAACATGTAAGAGTATGCTTACTCCTAGGTGACAAACTAATAAATAATAAAATAATGCATTAACCTAAGTAAACTTAAGTAAAGCATAAATAATAATTATTTACACTAACAATTTATTATTTAATAAATGTTTAAAATGTTACATCAGAGGTTATCGCTAATAGAATTTAAAAAGTACTAACTAATGTTGTATTGGAAGATAAATGTGGTTTTTCTTTGAAAAGGTACATAGCTAAGGGAAGTATTATTGTGCATGAGGTGATTCATTCATTAACAAATGCTAAAATAAATAGAATGTTGGTAAAATTTATTTTTGGAAAACATACTGTAATGAGCCCAATAAAATTATAAAAAATTTACGAATCTCTAAATATTTCTCGAGATAAATGAAAAACATAATTGAATGTGTACAAGATAGGAAATTTGAAATTAAGGTGTGAACATAAATGATAACTATAAAATATATAAAACATACAAATGCCTAAATCTTGCAGGTTTAGGAGGATTATGAAAGAAATTTCAAATATTAAACAATAATCAAGTATACCTCATATGTATAGCCATATAGGTGACCTCCATATCTCCCCTCACTGGTAGTAGTATATTTACAAGAAATTTCAAAAACTATTGATAGCCATGATCGATTATAAAAGGATTATTTTGTTGGTATTTGATTAAAGTGACTTTTGTGTATATCACATAATTGTGTTGTTGTATTTTCATTTCTAGAAACATATTATGTCCATGCATTCAAATTAGTTATACCAATAAAATTAAAGGGTTAGAATAAAAATTGTCTAAGTGTCCATGCAATAAGTGAAGAACTAGCATTCTAACTTAGTGAGTTGAATCTAATTGTGGAGATCAATTTAAAGTACATGCTCATAGAATTATCATCTAAGCAAGAATATTTAAGACTTTATATAGCTGCATGGTTCAAGGTGAATATTTGTAATGGTTATCAAAGATTTAAGAGAGGCTACTAAGAGGAATAGAAGATGGGATGAGAAATTTGTTTTGATTGATCATCCAATTAGTTTTATGGATGATATTATTTTAATTTTTGATAGTTATGTTTTGAGTCAACCTTATACGTTTCAAATTTGGTATTTAGCATGATTGATGGAAAGATTTGGGTGGTAGGCTGACCTCATTTAATGCGGTGGAAAATTTTATTACCAAACCTAATGAAGTTGTTATAAATTAATGATGAAATTCAATTTTTGTGTATGAGCTGGTGTGATTGTGAATTTTGTGTGCTATATGTAGATATTAATTAGTGATTAGTATTGACATGGGTGTGTCACATAGAAAATGTCATGTTTCGATAAAAGCACAAATATGTGTCACATTTTAGGAGATCAGAACCTATTTTGGTCAAATATCATTTCTCTATAAAAAATCAAATGTCTTCAAACACTAAATATAACATTTTTTATGGATCTTGGACTAAAGATCATCATTATATAAATTTAATAGTGCTTTGATTAGTTATAATATGTTATAATTTCAAAATAATAAAACTAGATATTTTAACATTCAAGAAGATGCTACTTCAAAAAAAGAGAAAAAAATAGTAACTCATATAAAAAAATGTAAAAATTATATTTAGCACTAGAGGAGAGACACATCTTCAAGAATATGTGATTTTTTGTCAATGGGCTCTAGATGTGGTAGAAAATTTTTGGTGAGAGAATAATGGTTGGTTTTTATAAGTTCACTTTTTAGTACCTATAATGAAGAAAATATACATCAAAAGCCAAAAAAAAAAAATTGCACTAGCTATACATGTCATCTATAGCATATTTTCAAATCTGAGAAAAAAAATTATTTGCCTAAACTTGTTTGACGAGAACTACACCATATATTTTTCCATAATTTAAAAAAAGACTTCAAAATTTGAAAAATAAAAAAAAAAATTGTTCAAATTTTTCAAGAAAAATTATATGCATAAACTTCATCCAATTTTACACATTTCATCAGTTTACATTATCTTCAAATTCTTAACAAAAATGTGAGGCCTTGCCCCGACCCATCGTAGCATAGTGATACATTATTATTATTTTGATACTCACAACTTGAGATGTCAAGACATTATCTGATGCTTTGAACATATTATATTATTTCATGTTGTGTGATGTTTACTTTCAGATATATTGAGTTCATCATTTAATGTTTTATGAATATGTATGTTGATGAAATAAGTAAATGCAGGATTAACACATTGATTATGGAATTTTAATGATTAAGGATATGAGTAGGATGAAAGAAACCCTGATTGATTTTAAGATGTATGTTTCAATTTATGTGAATCCATGATATGTATATACATATGTGCATGCAATTTTATGGGACTACTGATGTGTGCAATGAGTGTGCAAGATATTTTAGCCAAGAAACTTGACGGAGGAACGGAACTGATCCCTATGTGCTATTTGTGGAAACCTTCTTGTTCGTAACTAAATTATATTATGAGATGTATGAATGTATCTTTCCATGATCAAAAAATGTTAATGTTCATAACTGTGTTCTTATAGTGTCACTTGACACTCCTGAATTGTTTATGCTTTTCAATGTGCTAGCTAGGGTTAAGTGTGTAACCTTTGGACCTAAGTCAGATTAAGTTAGTGTCTTTTTGCTAATTTGTTTCTTAATCGAGTTTAGTCACCCCTAATTTGGATTAGTGCTTAATCTACTTTTTTAGAGTTGTTAGATGGTCCTAAATATTTCCTAGATTTTGTTTGGTTCCAAATCAATTCCTAAGGATTTAAAACATGAAATTTTTATACCCAAGGGGTATGGGTATGGGTTGGGGGCATTTTCTACCCCCTAAGCCCCTTTTTTTGACTTTTGAGGTCACTCAAAAAGTCTATTTTTGCCTTTGTGCGAAAATTGAAAGTGGTTACCATGAGTTGCATAACCTCAACTCCACTTAGTGGTTAACCTTAGGATTGGTTGAGTTAGAAACTTCTAGATTTGTAGGTGAGTGGGGGAAGTTATTGCCCTTTTTGGTGGTTGAATTTGGATCTTATTTAGAGGCCCTTCTTGGAGTAGTTTTGGTTGTTACCCAATCTCTACTTTTAGAGAGGAGTCTTGGAAGATTGAAGGCAAGGAAGGAAAAGCTCTTCTCAAATTGTTCATTTACCATTACCTCTTTGTGAAGGTAGGATTTCTTCATCTCCCTTGTTCAGATTTTTCATGCTTGTTTCATGCTTATGCTATTGTGTTGTTATTTGGATGCTTGTATGTATGTTGGGTATGTTGGGAAGGATTAAAACCATGTTTTTTTTTTAATGCTTTTCTTTCTTGTTCTTGTTTGAATTTTTGAAGTTTTCTTGTATGGGTGTTTTGGCATTACTCACCCTTGGATAGGGGAGAAGTGGCCAATTTTGAGAAAAGGTCTTTTTAATTGGACTCCAACAAGTATAGAGTCTCTTCTCAAGACGAGAAGAGGGAGAGAGTGTAGGGTGTTATGGGCCCCTACCTGTCCGCACAAACCTTGTATGAGTTTGGCATGTTAAAATGGAAGAACGAAAGTTCTTGATTTATAGCTCTGATTGGGCATCTATTTTGGTGTTGTGTCTAACATCTCCTGTTGGAAAAATTCACCTTTCCCTAGTTTTGGTTCATTGTGAATCCTGTTGTGAAAACCTAGTATAAACATGTTTGATTTTTTCTCTTGGTCATGCTTGTTTGACATGTGATCGGATTCTGTTCTCTCCACGATCTTAGCAATGTATTGCAGAAAATGATATAGATCCCTTGATAAGGGTCATGAAGGAAATTCAATTAAATTGTTGTAATTTCAAGATTGGAATCCTATGTAATTTGTATTTCAAAACCTTGTTGTAATGGCAACGATGCCGAGTTTTCTTCCTAGTTGAGCCTTTGAATCAGGTTTGCTAATAAAATAGTGGTTGAGTATTATTGTTTCTCATGAGTTTTCCTTGTAATTTTTGATTATATGAATGCACATATAAAAGAAGATGAAATGATGATGTTCAATTAGGAAAAACATTAAGTTTTCTTATATGTTGAAAACAAAAAATTATGTTATGAATGAAGGTTCAGTTTTGTGATTATTGTAAACCAAAAATCAATCTTGCAATGTTATTTTAAGTAGTTATTCAATTATTGGCTTAACTAGGTGTTAGCAAAATTCAATGACAAATATATATATATATACCCTCCTTTGATAAATGGACAAAATTGGTAGTTATAATTAGAAAAAAAAAAATTTATCTTTATGCTTTTGTTGTTGTTCTTAAAATTTTTAACACTTGGAAAAATATGACACAAAAAAAAATCTATACTTTCTTAGAGCAAAAGCCCTCTAGATTTTGTATGGGCTTGAGATTTAATGTCATATTGAAACAAAGAATATTCTTGAAATAATTTCCTAAATTTAAAATTAGTTATTAAAAAGAAATATAGGTATATTATACCATGAAAATGTATAAGTTAATAACTATCTAACTTAAGATCATAAATATCTATCTCCCACCAAATAAACTTTATTTCAATTAATCCCCCTCTTGGCACCAACTTCTTGCATGGGCTTGAAAAGATGTTTTTAAAAACAAAGTCAAAGTCTATTTAGGGTGACATCACCCTGCACCCTCCATAGATTTTTGCAGTCCTAGGTCTGACATGCTTTGTGAAAGGAGGTTAAATTCTTTTAAGTCTTTTCCACCCTTCATTTCCTTGGTCATCACTTTGCTAGAGGGAGGGTCTGCGCATGTGTTGCCTTACACATGCCTTGGGTTGAGCGTTGTACCCATGGCCAGTGCTTGGGAAGTGCATGTGTTCTTTGGTGAGTGCTTAGGAATGTCGAGAGTAGGGTAGAGTATAGGGGGGAAGTGGTAGTGTTAGGTATGTTTAATATTTTGTGTTAGTTAAAGTTAGGTTAGTTTAGTTTTATGTTATGTAATTTAGTTTAGTTTAGTATAAATTAGTTTATGTTACATTTAGTTAGTAATTTTAGTTAGTATTTTATTTATGTAAAGTTCTTTTTGTTAATTGTAATTTATAACTAGTTTAAGTTTTTTGTTAATAACATTTAATTAATTTGAATATTAGTGTTTTAAACTTTATTAAAGTAGTAGTGAACAAGAGTTTTAAGATATTGTCTTATAATTTTCAATTATTATATTGTTTAGTATGTTCTAAATTAAATATATTATGGAAAGATTAATTAAATTTTGGTTTTAATGTTGAGTTAATTGTATAAATTAGTATTAGTAAGAGGTGTTCAAATTTTAAGAGGAAGTTAGAAATTAGTCCTATTTTAGTAGAAATTTTATCAATATATATTTAGATATGTTAGTTAGTTTTGTTTAATTATAATCTAAGTTCAGTTTGCATTGTCAATCAATTAATTTCAATGTATTATTTCAATCTAATATTATTACAAATCTAGATCGATATCCTTTTAATAATGAGAGCTCAAATTTAACGATCAAATTCAATCCTCATGTTTACAAACTTAAGAGGAAATGTAGTAAATCTATTCTTACACTTGCATATTCAACTCTTGTACCCTAGTGAATCTAGTTATCTTTAAAAAAAAAAATTGTTACGTGTGTTTTGTGCCCACGTATTTTGGGCATGACAAAAAATATCATTCTTATGTTATTAAAGTTGAACAGTTTGCCTGTTGTCATCCTTTTTTCTTTATAAAAGATGACATGGGCTTATGCTTTTACCCATTTAGCTCATTTTATCTTAGGCTCATCTCAAGGAATTCTTTAGAATCTTGCTGTAATCACCTAAAATTTGTCTTCTAGAATAGATGTCCATAATCTCAATCATTGATCTAAAATTATTAGTCCTAACCAAAAGACACATCTATTTCTATCATTTGTGTGATCTAGGTATCAAATTGCGTGAAATCCTTAACTTGAAAAAATTATTAAAAATCTATTAATTCCTTAAAAACTGGCATTAATTGGCATTAAATCATTCTAAATTAATTAATTTAATTCAATATCCCAATGCATTAATTAAATTGAACCCATTTGACAATTACACATAAAAAATGAAATAAAATGATTAAATCTCTTAAAATATCAATTATTGAATCAAATATGCATAAATTCATAAAATCCTATTAAATAAGATAAATATTTAATTATCTTCTCTAAAACCCTAAAAATGATCAAAATAATTCAAAATTAGAGTTTGAGTAAAAACTAAATATGAAATCAAAAAAGTAAATAAAGGACCTAACTTGTCCATGCATAAATCAAAAAGGAAATTCAAGTGAACATTTACATTGTTTCTATTAAAAAAAAACTAGTTAACTAAACAATCTAACTCAGGTGGACTAGTCAACTCTCCAATCACTCCAAATCAAGAAAGTAAACTATGTTTCAAACTCCTAAGGTATTTGATACATAGGAGGTGCATGGATTGAACACAACTTGAACTCACCCTTGGGCCCTATAAAAAAAGGCCTTCTAACCTTCATTTCTTATGTGCAGTTGAAGAGTAAAGTTATATTGTCAAGTTTTCTCTAGAGATATTGTGCATCCTTGGTATTGATATCATTTCTATTATTGAGTTGATATAGATTAATTGCATCATTATTTCAATCATCTAGATTCATTCTTATTATTGCATACAAATCCAAAAACATAGATTAATTGCATTCATACCAAATCCTTCATCTTTATACTATTTATAGTCACTGATTTTTTATAAAGAGATATACAAGCATTATATTCCTATTGAATAGAAGATGATAGGTCACTTTATGATGGTTTCATGCATATTGTCTAATAATTTGATTTAACTAACCATGAATCTAATGACATATTGAGGTGTTGTGTCATAGTTGTGGGTGATAATTTCCACATACACATTTTTGGCATCTACCACATGTTAGAAATGTTTAGAGTAACTACGGGGGGGGGGGGGGGGGGGGGGGGGGGTTAGTTACTCAAGGTCCTTATGTACCATTTGAACAATAAAACAAACATTCATAGTTCTATTAATCTTGTTGTTGCTCGGTCTCTACTAAAAATATTAACTTACCATAACTTACTTGGCATAATGAAAACATTATCAAATGTAGAACATATAAAGAATTTGTCACTAATTTGAAACTAGGATTTTTATGTGGAATTTGGAAAAAATTGCTAGCAACATGTCTGTTAGTGTAAATAATTAATTATTATTACACTTAATTTTCCTTAGGATAATGCATTTTTATATTAGTTGTCATGTAGAAACTTAAGAATATGCATAGGCATATGAGTTGTCTTGTTGACAACATAGGAGTTAGCAACTTATTTGAGCACATGGTGTCTACAACATCTCTTTATGAGATACACCTATGTAAACTTATCCTCTCATCATCACACAAAATCTTGTGCTCAGTGCAAGGTAATCTACTCTTGGTGGACATGTGCTTAGTTGTGATGTTTATCTCTTTGCTGACTCCTAGTCATTCTAGTTGCATTTATATAGAAGGCACTCTAGTGCGTGTTCATCTCATATCCAATTATTTGATTAATCCAATCATCTGATATCGATTCTCATTTGAATGTCATTTGTCTCTCTTGTGCAATCTACTAATCTTCTTGATCTTGGTGTTCAATTATTACCTTAGGCAAATTCTTACATGGTATTAGAGCTATACCAAATTCTTACATGGTGTTAAAGCCATAGGAGTTTCATTGCATAGCCATTGGAGAGATTTTTTGCAAGTCAAGATTGGAGCTTGTTGGTGCAAATTAGATATTGGCATCATATTCAGAAGCTCAAAAATTCCCCTAATTGACTTTTGTTTCATCAAAATGAGGTGAAATCTAGATTCATTTGATTTTTCGAGGTGCAACAGTGGTGATATGGGAAAAATAATTACAGAGGTGATTTTCAAACAACGACATCTCCCTCATACAGACTCCTTTTTTTGAGCAATTTTTTTAAAATTTTGGGGTAGAATTTTCTGATCTACACATTGGTGCAGGTTGTTTGAGATCTATGTTCTAGAATTTTTTAGAAAATTGCCAATCCCAATCTTCACAACTTCAAAGGCTTCATTTGGGCTCATATGGACACATATTTAGGTACTATTTTTTTAAAAGTGCATGATTTTTTGTCTACTTTCCAGATCTAGTATCATTTTGGAGTAATTTTGAGCAAACATAGTACTTTCAAAATTTTGGCCTATTTCCACTTGTAATTAATTATATCCTTGAGAGGTCTTGTGTCTTATCTTATTGAGTCAAATATAGCTTCATATTTGTTGTTGTAACTAGCAAAATTAGAAGTCCACTTAGACCCTAAATTGGCAAGTGGCCATTGTAATCGCACTAAATATAAATGTCAAATCATGTATTAGGGGGGTTTCTTTGATTTTGTTTTGCATTTTGGGGGTGCGTACATTATTTGATCTCATGGAGTCATGTCAAAAGTGTCACTTTGGTTTAAGATTCAAATTGACAAATAGGAACTATCAGAAATGGAGTGCTTTGATGATTGATCATCTAAGAGAACATAAGGAAGTTTTTCGTTATCTATATTTGAATATATTTCCACCTAATACTAATTGAGGACATCTTTCTCTTCTTTTTTGCTTTATGTATAACAGTATGAGTAAGGATTATTTTGCTCCTCTTAGTAAGGCAAGTAGTCCTCATGACATTTGGATGTGTCTTTGGGAAGCATATGGAGATCCACGAGTCCCTCCATTACCAGAAGACATTCTACCTCCACTCACTCTAGTTGAGATCATACCTCCTGATGCTCCTATTGCTTCTACTGATCTAGTTCCAACCACAGATGCTCCTAATTTAGTACAATAGGAAACACCATGTCTTCCTATTTTAGCTTCATGGGATGACTTCCTTCCAGACATTGCAGTGTTGTTTGTGGAGTCTTACATTGAAGATGTGGGAGGAATTATTGATGAAATCCATCTTCTCTTTGTTGAGGAGAATTCTTCTTCACTTGTTGTGAGGGAACACTTTGACCCTCAACCACTTGATCTTTCTTTTGAGACTGACATGATTGTAGACACTTCTTTTTAGTAGTTGGAGGACTCTTTTACTTCAAAGGAGACATATCAATCTTTGGAGATTGTATTTTAGTTTCCTCAAACATCATATCTTTTGAGGATTCTTCCTATAGTTGGGGAGCATTCTCTACTACACCTATGGCACCACTTCTTCCTACAAGGAGGAATACTATTCATTTTCCATGGTGTAGCTTCTTCAGTCATCAAGGAGCTTCTTTCATGTATGTGTATTCATCATTGAGGGGAGGTTACATTGCTTCTCTTCCCATATCTTCCTATAAAGATGATTCATTTTCATACATGGACATGTTACCTTATTTGCCACCTTCTTTTGGGCATCCACTAGATTGGCTTGTGGCATCTACATTAATCAAGGACTTGTCAACATATGAGTAGACTTTAGGGGCAGCATCTGTAGCATACTACATATGGATTCCTCATCCATATTCCTATCCTCAATGGGAAATATACTTGCACCTATACTTGGTGTATCTTCTTCCTAAAGGGAGAAATGTCATTTGTAGGCATTGGATACTTTTTTGTCTTTATGACATCCTTGCAAGAGATTGTTCAATATGGGGGGATACCATCATTTAATTTTTCTTATGAGGGATTTATGCTTGTACATGCATGATGTATGTCATACTAGGGGAGTCTTGATTACTCCATCCTTACATGCATCTTGTATTTCTTCATCTCTCTTTTTGGAGGACATATTTCCCATGAGGTTTTCCCTCTTTCTCCATTTTTAGTGAGATTGCATTGCATTACATGGTATGTATAGCATTGCATTTGTACATGGGTACCTAACATGGCCTAGTAGCCAAGACCCACATTGCATCTTGCATTTAGCTTTGTGAGCTTAAGTGCATTCCCTTGAGTTGCACTTAAGTGGGGGTGTTAGTGTAAATAATTAATTATTATTACACTTTACTTAATTTTACTTAGGATAATACATTTTTATATTAGTTTTCATGTAGATACTTAGGAATATGCATACACATATGAGTTGTCTTGTTGACAACACAAGAGTTAGCAACTTATTCAAGCACATCATGTCTACAAAATCTCTTTATGAGATACACCTATGTAAACTTATCCTCTCATCATTTCACAAACTCTTATGCTTAATGGAGGATAATCCACTCTTGGTGGACATGTGCTTAGTTGTGGTGTTTATCTCTTTGTTGACTCCTAGTCATTCTAGTTGGCTTTATATACAAGGCACTTCTAATGTGTATTCATATCATATCCAATTATCTAATTAATCCAATCATCTAATATCCATTCTCATTTGATCGTCACTTGTCTCTCTTGTGCTATCTATTGATCTTCTTGATCTTTTTCACTCTTTCAAAGTGAGCTTTGTTAGAATCCAACCTTGCTAAAGGTTACAAAATACATTGTTAAATGTGATCTTGTTAAAGGATTTAATCACCTTATTAGGAGTGGCCTTGAAAGAGGACTTTGATCATTCCATTTATAATTTCACCTAGTTAAAGAATTTACACAGACTACTAAGTCTTCCAAATGACTGTTAGGTCAACCTCTGTTAAAACAATTTTAATAAAAACTATTTATAATGGCTAGAAATAAAATAGTAGGTTTTGATCTACGTGATTACAAATTAGGGTAAACTTTAAGAAACCCCCCTCCAGAAATAGATGTAAAATATTGGTGAACCTTTCATTATTTTGAAAAGCCAAATTATTTTTATTAGTGAATCTCTCAATTTTTTTATTTTAAATATTATTTAAATTGGCAATTATTTTGGAATTAGAATTTTTGAGTAGAAAATATTCGTGAATCTCAATAATAGTAGTAAGTTTGCTAATCATCATAGAGTATTACAAATCAAAATGAACATGTTTTATCTCATGGAAATTATGAGGATAATTACATTATATCTTAAATCAATAGTGAAACTAAATATTGGTGATATATCCCTAAAGTAACTAATAATTATGATAATTATTGGTGAGTTAATTATAATTTCTTTGATAATATATAATATTCAGGTAGTCAATTCTAACCATGTATAGAATATTGTGGCAAATCTTTGTGTTTGAATTTTTAATAAAATAAATTATTGACTGATTTTAAACATTTTAGAAATAAATTTAATCAAAATGTGGTGATTTGGGTTGCATTAAATATTAAATTATTATCCAAATTACTAGCAAAAGAATTCTAAAATTAGCCAATTTATGAATATTAGCCACTAAAAAATACCTTGTTACAAATCACTTTTGCTAGTTTAAATTTCTATTTGATTCTTGTGTTGACTCACTGATAAGCCTTCCATTGTCCTCTCAAATCTTGATTCACTTGGAAACCCTTCAAGCAATTAGTCCACTCTTCTCAACAACAATTAAGCCTTCTTCTTAGATTCACTTATCAATATCAACATCATCTCTGCAAGCTATCTCCTTTAACTTCACATTCACTCACACTTGTACATTTCTAATCAACCTTTCTTTGTATTTTTCTCTTCACATACAAACTTGCACATATACACACATCTCACAATACTATTTGTTTGACTATGTTCCTCCTTAAATAGACAATTTATGTTTTACCATTTTCTACATCTACCATAGATCTTAGGGTTTATGATTAGGTTGAATTCTATTCATTGTATCTATCTATCTTCTTGATCTTCTTCTAGAAACTTCTTTAGAATCCTTATATTAGGTATTTACCTAATCCTTTCCTTGATTTTAATGATCCAACTCATTAATCTTATCTTCAACGAGGTTTACATCTCCAAGAAATCAACAGTGTTGGCTTGATCTCACGATTTCCTTGAATTCATTCTCAAATTGTCACTCGAAAACCTCTAATTTTTGACACTTGGTCATCAATGAATTACTCAATCATTGCAAATCTTTCTGGTTTGGCATCAATTATCTTACTTGGTTGATGTTAATGCTTGGTTAACACTAGATTTTCTTAACTCTAACTATAGCTCAATTGATACTAGCATTACTCAACATTCCTTAGAATTTTACTTTATTGCTCCTCTTGGCTTAGCTTTCTTGACATAAACAATCACTTTGTTTTATCAAAGTCTGTCTAATTAAATTTCCATTGTAACTCCATTTTCATAACTCAACCTTTCCTTGAGATGCTATTGTTATGAGAGACTTCTCAAATCCTCTTCATCAATCAAATAGATATGACATTTAGATTAGGTAGTGGTATGTCTTATCAATATATTTGAAGTTAATGACAAAAAAAACAATTGTTCCAATTGTAAGTTTCCAAAAATCTCCCTATTTTTCATTGATGGCAAAATTACAATATCTCAATATGTAGTAGTATCACTTATTACCATACAATCCAATAGGTTTTCTAAATTTCTCTCTCTGAAATAATTGTCCCTCTTTGATGTAACTCTCTCTCTCTCTCTCTCTCTCTCTCTCTCTCTCTCTATTGTAATTTCTCCTTCTTTAATCAATCTCTCCCTCTTTGAAAACAATTCCAAAGACATTTAGTTATCTGAGCTTCAAACTCTTCATAAGTCTAAATTATGTAGATTTTGCATGTCAGGCTGATTCTTGTCATCTATCTATAACTGATCTTTTATGTCATACTAAATTATCTACCTCAGGCATGTCCTAAAGTATATTTGGATTGCATCGCTATGTAGGATATTCTAATTAGCACATATGATGTAATACACCTTATCAACTTAAGTAGTTTTGGTTAGGGGAATCATCCCTAGTTTACCTCTAAGATATTCATGAACATCTTTAGGTAAGGGTTTTGTGAATATGTTAGCAATATGTTCTTTAGTATTGACATATTCTAGCTTCACTTATTTTTCTTGAACTAATTACCTCAAGTAGTGATACTTGATAGTAATGTACTTTGTCTTAGTATGCATCAGTGAATTATTTGAAATGTTGATAGCACTTCTGTTATCATAATAGATAACTACTAGATCTATAATTTCTTCTTTCATACCTTTCAATAATTGTTTGATCTACATAATATTTGAATAGCTTATTGCAATTTACACATACTTATCTTTAGCTATTGATTGGGAAATACAAATCTACTTCTTTCTTGTCCATGACACAAAACTCTTTCCTAGAAAGAATGCACCTCCACTAGTGCTTTTTCTATCATTGATATTTCCTACCCAATCAGAGTTAGTAAACACTTTCAGTTCAAACTTATCATTTATTTTTAAATACAATCCATAGTCTTCTATACATTACATTTATCTCCTGACCCTTTTCACTTCCATCATGTGAGTCTCCTTAGGTTTTGCCAAAAATCTAGCAACTTTCTTAATTGTTAAAGCAATAGTTGGTCTATTGTGAACAACATAGTGTTGTTTTCCAATCATGGATCTATATAGGGTTTGGTTCAAATTAGTAGAATCAATAGTCTTAGATAGCTTATGTCTTGTTAGACATCTCAATAGTAGTAATTCTACCAATTACACCTTCTAAGGTCAAATTGCTACCTAGTGTGCATCTTAGTTCTTGAATTGCAAAGACTCTAATGGCATAGATAGGGAGTAGAGTCATCAATACCTTACTTATCATTATTTCATCTTTGACAACTTGGTTATTGTGACATGTTATTGACCCTCACAAGATAATAATAATCAAATCTTATGATGAAGAAGAGAGGGGTTCAAAAGAACTTATTGTGTTACCTATGAGAGTTGGATCTATGGAGAGAGATGTAATTTTCCAAGTGTTAGGTCTACCACTATCAAAATATACTTGGAAGGCCTTGGATACATGAAATGCAAGTTATACCTTCAATGTACTAGAAATGCATAAAGTTTCCTCATAATGGAGCAAAGGTATTTGTACTTGTTGAATCTAGCCATGCTTGTAATGAATTGAAACAATCTACTACATGTTTGTGCCATGCAATAGGGAAACTATTAACAATCATGATCCTAAACTTAAAAAAATAGAAGTCTCTAAAATTGGAAGATACAGGAATGGGGGAGTACAAACTAGAATACCATCCTGTATCTTCCAATTTTATTATGGGAATAAAATTTTAGTACCATCTCCTTAGTATTATGGTAGACCCTCTGAGGATATGAAACCATAAAATATTCAAGAAAATAGTGTTCATAATGGTGCCTTTATACAAGCAACTATGTCTATAGAGGATGAGAAAGAGGAAATGTATATTGGCTTAGTTGTACAAGGGAGAAGATGAAGATAAAGGAGTAAATTATTTTGATATGTGAGCTATCAAACATGGAAGAGGTTATAAAATGATGAAAATGATAAGATATAAAGAGATGGCCCTATTGGAAAATTTTTTTAAAAGGCTTAATAGAACCAATTGGGGCTTAATTTAGATGGCCTGATGACACAACAGGTCTCAATTTTAGAAATGTTTCATTCCATCGAGAGAAGACAAAGTTCATACCAATCCTTGATAATCAAACTAAGATCTCAAATGGTAAGGATACATTTCCTTATCACATTCCACATAACATATCTAATATGTTTTGCTCCCATGTTGAGCAAGCTCCACAAGTAAATGATGTTGAAAGGGATTATGATTTAGAGGTGATAGACTCAATCCATTAGATGAATCTTGAACAAATACAATCCATTCATACAACTAATCCATAGTATTAGGGTGTGCTCTATATTCCTACATAATTTCAAATAGGAGAATCTAGTCAAACTCAACCTATGGAAGGAGTTGAACAAGACCAAGAGGATAATGAGAGTGGAGAATGAGTATCTATGACTATGGGAGAGTACTTTTACCTACCCTCTATAGTATTGATTCTCAAAAATATGATTTTGATTCATTATCTAATGCTACTACCCCTAAAAAGGATGTAAATAAAGTTCACACCTAAGAAAACTAACTTGTAGTAGGAGAAGCATCTAGTGTTAGATAAAACAATTTTGATTCCACTTACATTAATGTGTCCAATACTTATTATTTTAGTTCTTATAGTGACTTAAATACACCTTTAGATGAGACTATTTTAGGGCTCAACTTATTAGTCCATGACTTTTATGAACTTACAATAAACGCACTTGAATCAGTCAACTCTCTTCCCCTCATACATCATGAGCTTATTGATTGGAACTCTAATAGAAGATATATTGAAGGCCCTGTGCTCATAAATGACTATTCTCTATTCTCCACTAGAAAATCTAGTATATGCATGATGGAGATGGGTGTAAAGTATCTTGGTCTAAAAATAAAAAATGAAAGCTATAAGAATTTGTATGGTGAGAACTAAATTGTGGAAGTATTATAACAACAAATAGTCAAAATAAAAGATGTACCTTACAGTGAAAACCGTATTAAGGTTCCTAAAGATGAGATATTTGATGTTCTCCCAAGTCACTTCTAGGAGTGATCTTCAGTTTGGATAGAACAAACACAACTCGTGAATCTAGGAATAGAGGAGAATCTACAAATTATACACCTAGCTCAATCCCTATTAGAGGAAGAAAATAAATATTTTAGAGAATTGTTTAAAGAAGAGAAGATTAATTTTTCATGTACATATATTGATATGTTGTTTCTTGACCTTGATCTAATCATGCATCATTTATATATTGCATCTAGAATAAAACTTGTGAAACAAAAGCTAAAAAAGATGCATCCTTGTGTAGAATTATAAATCAAAGCTAAATTAGAGAATTTGTTGAAAGAAAGATTCATTATAGAAATTTACTATTTTGAGTTGATCTCTAATATTTTACCTATTTATAAACTTGACAAATAAATAAGGGTGTTCTAAGACTTTAGATATTTAAACAAAGCATGTATAAAGAATGGGTTTCCACTTCCTAACATAGACATGATAGTGCTATAAAGTCCACCAAGATAATTAAGAGGGGAGGGGGGGTGAATCATTTATCCAATTAAAATAACTATTTTTGACCTTATTAAATATGAAATATGTATTCAATAAGTATAATAACCATAGAAAAATCACCATACACAATAACACCATGCTTTTTAACTAAGGAAACCCTTGATCAAATGGAAAATCCTAGTGGGAATGGTACCCAAAAAATTATGTACTAATATATAAGTTCCTTGTAAGAGGATGGACCCTATTAGGAGTCATGAAATACATTCATTACATATCAATCCCTATTAAGAGATATTGAATCCCAATGAGGAGAATTCAAACTTGTTAGGAGGTGTAGAAGGAAGAAGGACCCACTATCCAAAGAGCTTTTAGGACAAGACTACCAAAATAAATGTTAAACTAGCCTAGTACTATCCTTCATAGAATAATATAAATAAACAACTATCATAGAACCCTCTTTTCCAAATATAGCATCTATGTCAACTCATTGTACCTTAACTACACCAAAAACTTCTAAGATCTCAAGATATTCAATATTAGGTTCATTGGATCTCACATCCAAGCTCACTCACTTTCATTAAATATATATCTCTTACCACCACTTACAACACACACTATCACAAGAAAAATGAATTTCCTTTATACTACATCCTCAAACTAATTATTGAGTTAGCCTTGAGACTTTTCCAATTTACAACTAATATAGGACCACATTAAGATAATATAATACATGTTAAATCACACAACACTATTGATTCATAATCTTCATAATCCTTCCCACATGCAAGATTGGACTTAGAATGACCAACCAATACCATTTTCATCATGTTTTCCTCCTTTGTACAACTATGGTTAACTAGATTCTATCTCTGTTAGGAGATATAATTTAATTATTAGAAAACACTTCTCAGGAACTCTACCAGAATGTTGTCTTCAATTAATCTAGAATAACTTTAAACTATCTTCATATTTATGCACATTCACTTAGACGCATCATCAAGAAACTTTGTAAAACATGTCCATAACTGCAAATAACCATATTTTGAATCCTTGAACTATGCGACATCAATCTCTATCTATTTCTCTACTAGTCTTTATAGTATAACTAGTATGTTAATATCAATGACAAGTAGTTCCATGAATGCAACATATGATCATGCTAACAATCTCCCCAATGCTCCACAAATGCTAGGATACTCCCCCATTGGAATATCATTAGCATTCATGCTAGCAATCTTCCCCTTTGGCATTGATGGAAATATGGATGAAAAACATCTAAGTTCCATGAATACCAAACATATATCTCTATTGCAACTCCTCAATTTTACTCTTTATTTTAAAGTCCTTTTCATAAATCAAATCTAAATCTCAAGAACAACTCTCCATCAATGTGGTACTCTCCCATTGATATACTTTCTAATTCCATATTTCATCATGAGATGTTTTTCATCAACATTTTCTCCCCCATTGACATTAATGAAAAAGGCATCATTAAATCAATCTATTGCATAATATCTTCAATATGGTGAAGTGTCCAAAGACACTATTGAATACCAGTTACCAAGAGTCCTTCATGACTCAACTCAAACACAGATACTACCTCATAGAGGGAGCATCAAGCACCTGGTCCAAATAAACAATAGTTATCCATACCATTGGACTAATGCAATCTTTGCATCACTTACTTAGAAGTAGGCATGGGCATAACCCCCAAACATACCTCTCAAGTACTCAAATGTATCCTTTGGTAAGGGCTTTGTAACTATATCTTCTATCTACTCCTTTTTACTAATATAATCTATTCTAATCTCCATCACTACAACTTTCTCTCTCAAAATATGATAATTAATAGATATGTGATTTGTCTTTGAATGTAACATGGGATTATTAGATATACTCAATATACTTGAATGTATGATAAAAGGCTCTATAAATTCATTTCCAATGTCCTTCAATATTTTCTTCAACCATATGATATGATTACAATTATTTGTTGTTGCTACATACTCTTCTTCTATTGTTCTCTCTGAATATAGTCATGTTTCTTTCTTAGCCAAGAAACCAATATTCCTCCTAAGAAAATGCTCCACCACTTGTACTATTTTTTTCATCCATATTTCATTTCCAATCCACATCAATTTATGTACATAAGTTAAATTCATTTGATCTATTATACCATAACCCAAAATTAGGTTTACCCTTCAAATATCTAAAAAAATCCTTATTACTGATGTATGATCTAATTCTTTAGGAGAATCTTGAAATCTTTCAACAATATTGATTGCATTAGCTATATCCAAAATTTTGCAAGTCAAGTATGATAAACCTCCAATCATAAATTTGTACTTCTTCTTCTCAATAGTAGGTGTCTCATCTTTGCTAGAAAACTTATAACTAGTTACCATAGGTGTACCAATGGGTTTAAAACTTTCCAAAAAATATATTTTCAAAAAATATTCCAAATACTTAGTCTATGATAAGAAAATACCATCACTATTTTGCACATTCTACAATCCCAATAAATACTTCATATCACCAATCATGCTCATCTCAAATTCCTTCTTCATTTCTCCAATAAATTCCTTACTTGCTTCATCATCACCTCCAAAGATCATGTCATCCATAAACACTTCAACAATCAATAAACCATTTTTAATTTTCTTCAAATATAAATTACTACCTACAATACCTTTAGCAAATTCTAATTTTTCCAAATACATATCCAAACTCACTTACCATGCTCTAGGTGCTTGTTTCAATCAATATAGAACTTTCTTCAATTTTCAAACCATATCTCCTTCTTCTATCAAAGAAAAACCTTTAGGTTGATAAATCTAAACTTCTTCAAGTTCTTCATTCAACAATGTTCATTTGACATCTATCTAATACACTTTAAATTTGTTGTTAGTCACATATGCCAAAAAAATTCTATTTTTCTATTCTAGCAATAGGTGCAAATGTTTCCTCATAATCAATACCTTCTTAGTTTTAATAACCTTTATATACCAATCTTTCTTTGTTTCTCACAACCTCACCTTGTTCATTCATCTTATTTCTAAAAACCAACTTAGTTCCACTAACATTTGTGTCCTTAAGTCTAGGAGCCAATTCCCATGTATCATTCTTCTCCATCTATTATAATTCTTCTCTCATAGATTTGATCCAAAAATCACCTTTACTAGCCTCATCAACACTTTTAGGTTCTACTTAAGAAATTAAATAAATTTCTTCTCTTTGTACCTTTTTCCTTGTCATCACTCCTTTATCCTTGCTACCAATAATTTGATCACCAGGATGATTAAATTCTTATTAGGTGTCACTATCTCAACTTTAGCTCTAGGTTCACTCCTTGGTTCTTCTCTCTATTCCACAATCTATATGCCATTCTATAAATTTGTGTTAGTCTCATAAAACAACTCAACATTCTCTTGGTTATCCTTTGGATTAGTCCCTTCATCAAAATTATAATCAAACATTATTTCTTGAATTCCAAACTTCTCACCAACCTTAACATGTTTTCTCTAAACAATATTCTTAGTTCTCTGATTAAAAAATTTGTGCACTTTAGTTTCATGAATAAACAAGAAACATGTTTTCATCACTTCTTGCATAAAACTTAACAATATCATCTTCTCTCTTAATGTAACACTTACTTCCAAAGATTCTAAAATACTTAACTAAGGGTGCATGTCCAAACCAAAGCTCATAAGGAGTCTTACGAATACCTTTTCTGATATGTACTCTATTCATGGTGTATACTATTGTAATTTCTTCTCTCCAAAATATCTTTAAAAAATTGTTCTCAAACATCATAACTCTTGTTGCCTCTATTACTAATTTTTTTCTCCTCTCTACTATAATAATATTCTAGGTTATCTTAGGGACTAAAAAATGTCTTTCAATGCCATTTGCTTCACAAAAGCTATTAAAATCATTCGAAGTAAACTCTCCAACTCTATCAAAACTTAAGCATTTAATCCTCAATCTAGATCTGTTTTCAACTCTATTCTTGAACACTACCCATGTCATCCTAGTAAAATCATCAACAAGAATCATGAAATAACTTTCACTATAGAATATTCTTGTTTTTGTAGGACCACTCTAATTTGTGTGTACTATCTCCAACTTTTTTGATGTAGTAAACTTTTTACTTTGAAAAGAAATTTTCTTCTTCTTTTCCATAACACATTCCATGCATACCATGCCAGTAGGCATCACATTTTTAGGAAAATCTCTAATAGAAAGTATAGTACTCACTTTCACAATGTTATCAAAGTTTATGTGATAAAACATCTTATGTCATAAATAATTATTATCAACTTTAGTAACTAAAAATGTCATCTCAATAGGATTCATCTAAAAAACATTACCTCTTGATCTTGTACTAGTACCAATCTACTTACCATATTGATCCTTGATAATACATGTCCTTTTTTTGAACTGTAACTGATAACCCTTGTCAGCTAACTATCCAAAACTTGGAAGATTATGTTTTAGACCATCAACTAAATGAACATCAATAGTGTTAGTTTTCCCATCAAGAATAATAGATCCTATTCATTTTATATGATAGACAAAAATGTTTCCAACTCTAACAATTCCTACATCACAAGTATTGGACTCAAAAAATTTATTCATATCACCAATAATACGTTGTGAACAACCATTTTCTAACTTGTGATACTAGGAGCTTTTCTTATTTTTTAGAACTTTCCTCTTTGATTGAAAAAAATCCTATTTCATCACTTTCATTCAATAATGTTTCTATAGTAACTTCTAGATCTTCATCATTTACATAAAGTCATTCTCTCGGCTTTCTAGGCTTTAAATTCTTCTTGTACTTCATTACTCTTCTAGGGAACTTAAAAGAATAATGACCATATTCATTACAATTCCAACATTTAATTATTTTCTTACCTTTAGGTTCTCTTCTCACAAGTAGGGAAATTCTTTCTTCATACGAAATTTTAATCTCAGCTTACAATTTAATCATACCAAGTTTGTTCTTGAAGTACTCAATTTTCAACTTTTCAAGAGGCTTAGTGCTAATGTAGATTAATTTTATAACATCTCTATCCATCGTGTCCCTTACATAATGGTAAGGAATTTCTATGTGCTTGGACCTATTATGGAAAGCTAGGTTAATTGATAGTTCAATACAACTTTGATTGTCATATGAATTTCTTTGTGCTTGGTTATCTTCTTCTAAATTTTCCTATGTTCTTCCTAGCATAATCTCCAATAGTACTCACACTTTTTTTCAATGTAGGTCAAAAATTCAATGCACTAAAGGAAGTGTCAACTCTAAGTAAATCTCTACTTTGTCTCAAACTTATCTCAGTTGATTCTAATCTTCCAAGAAGAGTTTCTTTTGTGAACTTTTCTATGCAAGGTATAACTTGTTCAATCATTTGCAATATCTTCTAATATGTAGGTGTTAAAGTTTTCAAGATCTTCCATACAATTTCATCTTCATCTTTTTTTCCATTACAAACCTTAATTCCTGCAACAATCTCTAATATTCTACCAAAATAACTTCTTATAGATTTATCTTTCATCATTTTAGCTTCTTAAAATAAGCGTATCCAATTCTCCAATCTAACCTTCTTAGCATGCTTATCACCTTCATTAAGTAGATTTCAAGGCTTTCCAATTTTCATGTGCCAAATTAAAATATATTACCTAATTGTACTCATTTTTAGGAAGGGATGAAAAAAGTGCTTCCCTTGCAAGCATTTTACACATAAAGAATTCTCTCTGAGGTTCAATGCACTCCTCAAGCTTTTCTTCTTCAATCCCTTGTTTCTTGTTCTTAGTGATCAGCCAATATTCTGGATCCATGCATAGAAAATGTGTCTTCATATTCTCTTTCCAACTATTATAGTTCGTTCCATAAAATTTTGGACTTTCTTTTCTGAAATGACTCACCATAGATCTCCTTAAGTTGTTAAGTTTTTCATTCAAGGACCTAATGCTCTGATACCAATTGTTAGAAAGTAAAATCCACCAAGATAACTAAGAGAGGGGTGAATTAGTTATCCAATTTTTAAAATTTTTTATCAACCTTATTAAATCTAAAACATCTAATCAATAAGTACAATAACCATAGCAAGATCATCATACACAATAACACCAGATTTGTTAACTAAAGAAACCCTTGATGAAAAGGAAAATCTTAGTCAGGATGGTATCCACAAAATGATGTAATAATATATATAAGTCCTTGTTAGGAGACTTTTAATCCTTGTGAGGATATTTTAACCTTGTTTCAAGTTACAGAAGGTAGAAGGACCCATTGTTCAAAAAACTTCAGGGGAAAGACCACTGAACTCATTGTATAACTAGCCTTAGTATTATCCTTCTCAGAATAATACAGATAAACAACTATCATAGTAACCACTTTTCTAAATATAGTCTCTATTTCATCTCATCATGCCTTAATTTCACCCAACACTTCTTAGATCTCAATGTATTCAATATCAGGTTCATTGGATTTGACATCCAAGTTTGTTCACTTACATTACACATATATCACTTACCACCACTTACAACACACACTATCACAATGAAAATAACTTTCCTTTATACCAATTCCTCAAACTAATTATTGAGATGACCTTGAGCCTTTTCCAATTTATAATTAATATAGGACCAATTTAAGATAATATAATACATGTTATATTACTCTTTTTCACAATTACATAACACTGTCAACTCACAATCTTGACAATCCTTCAAATGTGTAACATCAGACTTAGCATGATCAACAATGTCATCTTGTCATGTTTTCTTCCTCTATACAATTGCATTCAACCAGATTCTATCTCTATTAGGAGATATAATCTAATTACTAGAAAAATCTTGTGGTGCTTGTCCCATTTGATTTATGTAACTCATCCTGATGGATGCAACCTTGTTTATGTTTCTTTGTCAAGTGAGCATGATTGGACCATGAGTGGTCTACACCATTGAGGTGATTAGATATATGTTATTGTATTAGTCTCTTTGATTATTCTTATGGCTGATTTATGATATTATGATGTGTTAGATGGTTTCACTGAGGCTTGTGCCAGTGGTTACTAGTATTGATGTGGTATCATGATGTTGTTTCATGATTACCCTGAGATGTGTGTAGAGATTGCATTGTGTATTAATATCTTGTTACATTATGATGGCCTAATTTTTCACCTACCTATTTTTTGTGAAAATTATGTGAAAATTAGGAAGAACTATGTTTAAACTACTTAGGGCATCTCAAAATTGTGTTAACCCTCAAGAAAAACTCTAGGTTAAAGTCTTTTAATTTAGATTAATTGAAGCTCATTTGAAATTAGTTCACAAATTTTAAAATAGGGATATTCCAAAAATATTTCTTATATCTTTATATCCCTAAGTTTTTGAGCTAATATTTCCTTTTTTTTCATGATCTTTCATATAATTTAAGTCATGATGCTACAAAGTCTTCTTAATTGCAACATCACTCCATTTTTCTCACTAACCTTGTTCAGGGTTGTGAGAAAGTAAAATGATCTAATCTAAGCTTAGTGCAACTTCACAATGGTTATTGTTAACATCCATGTTAGAGGTATGATTTGTTGGAGTTGATGAAAGCCAACTCCAAAGATGCCCAAGATCACCTGCATGCAAAACCTATCAAAGAGAAGCCAAGGAGAGGAAGAGAATGGAGCAAGGGAAAAACCCTAGACGGACATGAGAGACCACAAGATATTAAAACACAATGAAAATGTATTTAAAATATACAATGAAGAGTGATGTTATGTTATATGAAAATACAAAGAGGGAGCCCGATTATAAAGAGCTCATGGAAGCTTGTAGAACAAGCTAGAAGGTGGTAGAAGACAAGGATGACAACCCAGCACACATCCACAAAAGGTGGAACATGCTAGAAGAGAAAAAACTCTCATGTTGTCAACAACTAACCACTACATGCATTAAATACTAAATATTAAATAAATGCATTTACCTAAGTAAGCTTAAGTAAATAGAATAAATAATTAATAATTAATTAATTATTTACTCTAACATGATTGAGTGAAACAATGAAAAGTACATCACAAGTCATTTTTTATTTAAGGCAATTCAAGTTGCAATGCAGTGATGAAGGGAAAAAGGTTAGTTTCAAACACTCATCGCAAAGTTGCAGGCTAGAAAGTATCGAGTGTATTATAAGTTACAACCATGTGAATATAAGGAAATAATCAGTAGAAATTTTAGTGCAACATCGCAAATGGTCAAATAAACTACAAAGACAGAGTTGGGAAGATGCAAAAGGACAGAGGTGGTTAGGAGTTCAAGGCTAGTGCATCTTCATGAGTGGTTAACGAAAACCTCAAGTTAATGTAGTGAGCTTGTGGAAGCTTATAATCATTCCTTTGTATGGTTACTTGTTGAGTTAAGAGCTTAAGATGCAAAATGGTGAAAAGAATAAAACAATCAAGTGAAAAGGTAATCGCATGATTGCACAGTTAATTCATGAAGGAGAATTATAAGTTGCAAAACCATGAAGAATATCAAATAGATAGAAGAAATTCTTATCACTCCTTTGCAAGGGTCAAAAGAAAAGGGATGGGTTAAGTTGTGATGGAGCAATTAGTTGATCATGCAGTTAAGTTTTAGACTATCACAACATCACTTGAGTTAGTGATTGACTTAGAGTAAAGGTTGTGAAGTGGTGAATGCTTAGGATTACTTTATTGCAAGGTTTAGCTATAGTTAAAAATTTGAAATTGTAAACTTACATGATGAGTTCATAATAGTTAAGGTTAAAGGCTATTGAAAGTTCACAAGGGTTTCATAATAGTTAAGATCAAAGGTGTGAAGTTGTGAAAAGAGATGACAGTCAAACAAAATAGTAATCACATCTTCGCGAGTCAAGTTCTAAAATAAGGAAGTGATGATGCAAACATGTGAATAAATATTTTTTTGCATTTAAAGAAGAAATCACATCTTCACATGGTTTCAATTGATGGTAGAATCTTAAATTGTGAAGTGGTGAATAATTTTTTATCACACTTTTGCAAGCTTTCAAAGATGTTTAGATGGTTAAGTTGTGATGTTGCAAAGGATGAAGTAGTAGTCAATTAAAATACTTGGCACAACATCACATGATTAGAATGAGTATCTTTTATATCGATTGCAAGGAAGTGAAAACAACAAAAGATGAAGCATTGTAGCATCACAAGAAGAAAAGATGTTAAGGGATAAATGGCAGCAAAGATGCAAAGTAAGGAATGAACAAGCCATCGCTTGATCACAACAGTTAGAAGAACAAGTGCTAAAAGGGTTGCGAAGTGGTGATAGGCATTAAAAAAGGTGTTGATAGTTTCACAAGCGAACATGGTGAGTAATGAAAAGAAGTTGTGAAGGAGTGAATAAAGGAAATTGCAATGTTGCAAGCTAGACTGAACCATTATAGAGAGAAGGTACAATGTTGTGAAGAAGTAAAAGATAACCCTATTCACATGGTCACAGTCAAAAACAAGAAAAGAGAAAAGATTATGGTGAAGGAGCAATCAAGAGGTCATTGCAACATTGCAACTATCAATTTTAAAGGCATAACATAGTTTTAAAATGGCCATGTCTAAGCTGGATAAAGAAAGGTGAGTTGGATGAATGACTGGTAAAAAAGTGCAGATTTTGTCATCTTTTTGAAGATTGATAGGTATGAAGTGTGTTGACTCAAATGCCATAAATTCCAAACTCCTATTTCAAATATTGATAAATTCTAAAAGAAAAGAAGATTTTCATTACCAATTTCATAATTATTTGTGTTTTTTAAGCGAATTTAAAAGTTTCAAAGAGATTTTTAGTGATTTTTCAGTATACAACATATAGAGTTGATTGAATTGTTTGAAGAAATGGCTTAGAGAGAAGGAGAATCAATAGAACAAGTAGTGATTGAAGACCCTACTCCAAAGCCAAAAATCCATAACACATTTCTAAAGGAGTGTATACACATTATGCCTAGTTCCTCCAATGCCCAAGCTACTAATGATCATGCTTTTAAAGATCCATATGTGTTTTGTAGAGATGTAGAAGTTCTTGATAGAAATGGATATGATTTTTTATGGTACTTCTAAAATAATAGAATAGAAAAGGTTCTAGTCTGCAACCCTTGGGTCAAAAATCTAGGTAAGTTGATAATGCCAAAAGTATTTGAAGATGTGGACTTGGTGAAGGCATTAATCAAGTGATATAATCTAGTTAGTAAGTCATTCCATTGGAAAGATAGAAGCATTTTCCTATCCCTAGAAAATGAAATATTTATTAAAGCTTTTGACTTGGGAGGTCCTAGGTCACTACCAATTGAGAGAGAGAACTTGAATGAAAACTTCAAGAGTCATAAGAACTTTTGCATGGGGTAGGGTGATGACCAAACATATTCCTATTTCAAACAAGGATAAGGATGACATTCCAAAGAATAAGGAGGTGGATTTACTTATGTCCCTTAATAACTTCTAGAGATATTTTTTAAATACTATATTTGGTATCAACAAAGCCCTAGGTTCAAATGGAAGCATGAATGCTTTGGGAGCACATTATGTCATGGCACTCAACATTAAAGATCCAAATCATAATGTTGTGTATGATTTTTTGCAATATATCATTAATAGAATCCATGAGGAGATCACTACTACTTAGCAAG
The DNA here is from genome assembly GCA_028749045.1 of Cupressus sempervirens. Lineage (NCBI taxonomy): Eukaryota > Viridiplantae > Streptophyta > Pinopsida > Cupressales > Cupressaceae > Cupressus > Cupressus sempervirens. The sequence continues at coordinate 569,810,614 of CM053792.1, read as the reverse complement.
AACAATTGGATAACTTTAGGTTCCCTAACTACTCCTTGGTCATGCATCTAATTTTGTACAAGAATGCAGATTCTTTTGATCAAAGCTTCTTTGAATGCATAGAAGAATGGGGAGAAATATTACCAATATAGAGATGGACAAGGGTATGGAAAATGTTATACCCATTTTCTAATTTTGTTTCTTTTAATAATTATTTTGTGCATCCAGTATTGAAAATGATAGGGCTAGTAAATGATAGAGTCCCAATAAATGTTAAAATGGTTGTTAAACCTAAATTGTGTTATGATGATGGTACGCAATTAACACATGATTTGGGAAGTGTTTCTTGTTTGAAGATTATATTTTCATAAGAATTTTTGGATACCCTCGACCACTCCATATCCTATGCAAATATGTCCCTAAGAGACTAGGGTTTATAAAAGTATTTTGGCAATTAATTTCTTTGAAATGAGAATACTTATGCAAAAATATCAAGAAAGGAATAATTTTGTGTAGATGCACTAAGGTAGGAGATTTTGAAATAGGTAAAAATGTCATTGAGGAAACCAATACATTTTTAAGAAATTAAAAACTACCTACTAGGCTAGCCAAGACATATGTCCCCTATAATGTAGTCAGACATGCCCTAAAAAATATGAGGGGATACAATTTGCCTCCAACAAAACTCTATGGGAAGAAGATTTCATTGCTGATAAGCTAAATGAAGATGTCTATAGGGAGAGGATGATTAAGTATAGGGATGTCATGAGTTTTGAACATGAAATGAGAAAGGTAGATCCATCCTTCAAAGGATGCTATCCTGAGGAAGACTACTAGTCAAAACTAGATAGGCATGTGAATAATTTTGATGAGATATCAGCACAAGTCCCTGAGGAAGTTAGAAAGAGTGTTGATCTTGATTACTCTAATGATGATATTTTAGTAGAGGTTAGTGATGAAGAAGAGGAATAGCTAGAGAGTTTGGAGTGGGTTGAATACAAAAACAAGAAGAAGAAAATGGTAAAGGTGCCAAAGAAAGCTCAACAAAAGGCCCTAAAAATTATACCAAGGGGTAATCAATACTTTGATGATGTTAGGAGGAAATATTTGGTATCTCAAGCATCAAAAGATGAACAAAGAGAAAGGAAACTATAGTTAGAGTTCAAATTATTGATGATAGAATCATTGAAGCCAATCAATTCCTAAGAGATGACAACTTCATCAAATTTGATGAATTTAAAAGTTTCTTGTTCAAAATAAAGCAGAATGAATTAGCTCTACAAATGAAGTTAGGTGATTCTGATGTACTAGTTGCTGGACTAGTGCAAAAACTACAAGAATATGATCCTGCCAGTGAAACCCTCACTATGGAAGAGGCTAGGGACCTGGTAAGAAGGAGCAACATGATTGTTTTCCTAGGATGGGATATCAATTCATCCTTTCTACTAGACCAAATGAGAAGACAAGAGAGTTCAATTTCATTTGAGGATGAAAATCAAGTAGGAGAATTGAGAGGCTCTGTGTATAATATTGATGCCCAAAAAATGGGAAAATGGAGTTTAGCTCCAGAGGACCAAAAACCCACTCTAATGGAAATCAAAGAATCCCTAAGAAGGAATGTTATTTTTTGGAATGTACATTCCACCTCTAGCCACACTATAGTGGCTCTATTGGAAAAAAAAATAAAGATGGATACCTTCAAGCATAGCTAGAAGGATCTTATGAAATATTCATCAAAACTAGGAGAAGTTATGATGAAGAAATGAAGAAGGCTTATTTCTTAGAGAAGAAGACCCTTAGACTGGAGAATGAAGTAGTAGCATTCAAAGATACTATTGGATTGTCGAGGCTAAAGAACAAAGCATCCAAATAGAAGGCCAAGTACCTGAGATAAGGGAAGCATCAAGCTAGGCAATGGATGTGGATGAAGAAGAAGATGTGGAATCAAGCAAGGAAATAGAAATTCAAACAATCAAGAATTTTTTGATTCATAAAATAAATTCACTAGATTAGGTCTCTCAAAATATTCATAAGCAACTATCTTGTGTTGTAGGGAGCAGAACCTAGATGTGCAGATGATGTGACATTATTGTCTCCACTTTTTACCTCATGCGGTCCTTATACCCAATTTTTTTAGAATCTTGTACCTCTGTTTGCTAAGAAGAAAGATTTGTCAAAAGTATAGATTAAAAATACCAAAAAAATGATCCATAAGGTAAAGGATCTAAATGGATTCTTTAGTGGAAAGTTCCAACAAATCCAAAATAAGATGAATGCAGTTGTTGTAGGAACACCAAATTTTGTGCCTACAATTTTGAATGGAGATGGAAAGATTAAGGACTGGGTAGAATGGTCATTATCCTTTGATATTATAATAAACTATTCTAGATTCTTATCTTACTACAATAATGAGGTAGGTGTAATTGTGGTATATGATTTGATTGACATGCTCTATAAGTTAGAGTTAGAAATGTCAAAAGTAACTATAGAAGTTAGAGCAATAATAACTGCCAAGTGGAATAAACAAATTGATGAGTTGGAATGCTACCTAGCTTGATGTAGAAATAGATATTGCTAGCTAGGATGTCATTGTTGATATAAAAGCTATACCATATGTTGATAGGAACTAGGCAAATCAATTATGTAGTTAGAGGTAGAAGAGACAAAAAGACAATGAAGAGGAAAGGACAATGATAGGATGCTTTAAGACAAAAGGAATTATGTTAAAGATACCTGCTAAAAGTGCCACTTGCTAGTTTTGTAACTACATCTTAGAATTTTGATCAAGTACAAAGAATGTTTTTAATTTAAAAGGAAAAAATATATTTGTAATTTTTTTCCAATATTTTTTTGACAAGTGTCCTCGCATCTAAAGCTTGTTGCAATCCTTCCTATAAAAGGATTTCCAAAATGTGGAGTTGAGTTTTGAATTTTATGTAATTTTTAGTGTTATGATATTTTGCATTCGGTCTAGTTGGCTTTGTATCAATTTTGTGATGTATTCATTCTTGCAAATCTAAGAATATATTGAATATTGAAGGTTTAAGTTTTCTAGTCTTGAGTTATTTTGAATTATACTAGTAAATGTATTATTTTCAAGGAAGATTAATACAAAAGAAAGTTATATTGTTTGAATGAATGAATAATATTATTTAATTTTAATGTAGCTTGGATAGGTTGTGTATCTTTTCATTTGATTGCTTTTGATTCAAGGAATTTAGTAAATTCTTTCAATGAATTGATAGGGTTTCTAGGTGTATGGGGGGATATTCATAAGAATGAAATTTGGAGTTAACTACTGATAATTTCAATTGTAAGGAAATAGAATAGGTCATGTTTTTCTAGGTAGACTCTATGTAGCAATGGATAAGGCATTGATCATCAATTCAAATTCATATTTAAGAATTCATATGGTTGCACAAAGTATAAATTTAAATCAAATCAATCTTTACTTTAATGTATGAAGAGTTTAATTGTTGGTCAACCCTTATTTGCAATAACTATTTGTATGTTATAGTTAGCTATTGTCACCAAGAATTATTTGAAAAATTAAGAAGAATTATGACCATTATCTACTATAGGGGATAGATATGAAGAAATAATATTAGTGAATGAAGTATGAAGAAATTATCAAACGTCCTATCATTTCATCCCTAAGGTGCACCTGCCTTGGTCCTATAGAATCAAAAGTGTAGAAAATAATTGTGATTCTATTGAAGTTGGTCCAGATCTAAAGTTTTTCTAGTTGAATGTAGGAAGTAGCTAGTCCTTAAACTATTTTTATCCTTAACCCTGGTATTAGGTATTTTGTTGCTTGGTGGTTTTAAAACATCAACACACTGGACTAGATTCTTGTAGTAGTGGTTAGTCATGTATTTAACCATGTACATTATGTGCTTTAAGTGCCTTTTCATGTTGTTTAAATAACCATTATTAAATTCTTATATAATTGGAAATGAATTGTCCATGTCAAATTCATTGGTAATGTGCTACAGATATTTACCTTGTTCATTTTTGTAATTTATGTAAAATGGGCTATTTTAATGTGATTAAATAAATGGTTATTTAATGTGATTTAATGCATTTATCACTTCAACTATACTATTATATGCAATTGCACTTCATTGTGTTGTTTAGTGTGGAGGATTTATGTCCCTGGTAGTGGCACATGGAGTTAGTGATTTAGTTGTTAATATATAGCCAATGTCATCCATGTATGGTTGACGTATCCTATTTAACTATTTAAATTAATACCTATGGTGATTTAATAAATCCAAACTTATTTTTATTATGTGATTATTCTAGTGAATATGTCTGTGCATTTCAAGGTTTGCATTTGTCACAAAAGTTTTTGAGGAAATTCTATGATTTTTGATTAAGGGAATTTTGGGCTTTATTTATTTTATTTTATTCTTGGTAGTTTTGTTCTAGTTGAATTCAAATTACTTGGAATAGCCTATTTTTATTTGGGTTGATTTAGGGTTTAACTAGGTGACCTAGTTAATTACCCTAATCCTTTATTCACTCCAAAAGTGAACAAGTATCCAAAAAGGAATTTTATTCCTCACCTCTCACTTTTTGAAATAGAAATTTGAGAGGTAATTCCAAATTCTCTTCAAAAGGAAATAATATTCTATTCATTGTGGGATCTACAAGCATGGGATCATCGTGAGGTTGGTCTTGTTGGATCCACCTTGGGGAGACCTTGGATTGTCATTATTTTCAGCAATTTCTGCAAGGTTTTTATTTTATTGTTCAGATTCTCGTATTTGCCCTTTTGGATGTGAGGTAGGGCTCTCGTGTTTTATTGTTTCAGCTTTATTTCTACTTCTATTTTTGGTAGCCATTTTTAAGGAGAGTAAGAACTAGTATTATCGTATGTTTCTAATTGCTAGCTCTACTCGATTGGGTGGGTATGAGCATTTCCTATTTTTTGGGATGGGGTTTAGGGTTTTGTGCTATTATCCTAGTCATGTTTGCATACGGAGTTCAAACCTAGTTTTTATTAGATTTATGTGGCTCATCTACCCAAATGTAGAATAGGTTTTATTTTTGTTTATTTTTGTCAAGTTTGGGTTTTGATGTGTTTGCCTCAATTTGCATGTCACCCGGTATTCGTGGGTTTTCTTAGCATGGTGTTGGTCATGGATTTAGATTATCTATAGGATATCATTCTAACCATTTTTACATATTTATTATTTGTATTGGAATTTTTCCAAATCCACACTCTCAACTATGTGTTCAATTGAGTGATTTTGTACCTAGTGTTATTGTTTTTGATTAAACCCGTGTTGTTATTTCATGGATGCTAGAATTTGTATAGAATTCATACTCCTAGATTTAGGTTGATTGAGTGAGTTCATGATATTTGGTTTTTTTGCATTACTAGGATTTGTGTAGAACCCATACTCCTAGATTTAGGCCAATAGAGTGAGTCATGATGTTTGGTTTTATTGTTCATTGGGATTTGTGTAGAATATGTGCTCCAAGATATAGGTCAATTGAGTGATTTCATTATATTTTTTATTTTTCTTGTGTTCTCATCCAACCATTTTTTATGATCTTCATGATGTTACTGTGCCCATATACAAGCACATGCGTGTGCATTTGTCAGGTGCTTACAAGACCCAATCTCTTGGTTCTCATCCATAGAGTTATGTTCATTTGGGGTAGGGTTGGGAATATGCATTGTGTATGGGCACTCATCATGTGATGAACATGGGTATGTAGGGTAGCAACTTGGAGGGGCTTCTCTCACAACCTTGGTGACTATTTCCTAGGTTGGTGTGAAGAAATTTCTAAATAAATGATAACTAAATAAATTATTGCGTAATAAATCTAAGATAATAAAAAAAGGTGAGCATCTAGTTTCATCTGAGGATACTTAAAGTGTGAGCACCCAATTTTGTTCAAGGATACAATGTGATGCACTTTCGAGGGAGGTTTTGATTCCACATGATAATAGCTTGGGCTACTTGATGCCAAGCAACTTACCCTCCATTGAGTCCCTACATAGTTTACCCATAGAGTGTCTAACCAACCCTTGTTGTATTTGCATTGTCTTGTGATCTTTTTTTTTAGTCATCTTTATTATCAGGCATGAGTGTTAGCCATGGATGTTTACTTTATGTATTTTTTGGTTGGATCATTATTGTGATATGCACAATAGGAGTGGACCTATGGGTTTCACATGGTTGGGAAGTGTAGCTACCTATACCACTATTGGGGAACGGTGTACAAATATGGTTTATTTCTAGTTAAGACTGATGCTTGATGTCTCACTTGGTATTTTGGGTTTTTCAAGTATGTTCCTTGTGATTTATGCTCTAATTTGAATGCTTGGATATCATGTTTAAATTATATTAGTTTCATTGATGCATTCCTTTATCATGATGCATAGCATATAGTTAGATGATGTGATTCACTACTAGTTGGAGTATCTATGCTTTGATGTATTAGCATGTTAGATCTTCTTGTTCTTATGACATTACTTACATTGTAGTAGTGACACCCTCATAAGACATCTTTGACTATCTAGTTGGTAGTTTGGGATGTTACACACAGGAGATGGTTAGGGCCTTTGAGGTCTCATGATGCTATTATAGTTGGGTAGAACAATGCATGAGTTTCTATTGTGTTGGTGCTTAGATATTTTTTCTTCCCTTCATATGATGTTTGGTTTATGAACCATGTATGTACATTGTGATGTTGCTTTCCACATGTTCTTCCATTTGTTGTTATGGATTAGATGGATAGTTTTTCTCTCCTTCCTATTGCATGATGTCTTTCTTTTTCTTGTGTTTAACTATCTTATCCTCCACTTCAGTGGTTTTGGCACTCCCCAGTGTGGAGTTTCTTACCTTATTTTCCTTCAAAATTTAGCATTTGTGCCTTTTTATTTTGGGTCTGGGTGATAGAAGGTCAGCACTATGTGACACTAGAAAAGTGTCACACATCTTAAGAGAAAGTGTTGCTACACTTGTAAGATAGTGTCTCACAGCTATAGGAGATAGTGTTGCATAGATATGGAAAAAGTGTTGCATGACCTTTAAGTTTTACACCATCATGTAGAAACTATTGCACCACTCTAGAAACTTGTCATGTCACTATAGAGGAAAGTGTTACATGAGGTCTATATGCAAACCTACTTGGATGACCAGTGGGCACTTTTTGACTTGACTGAAATGTTTTGAGGGTTGTTTTGGATACCCTTTAGGGTTGTGTTGCTTCCTAGTTCAATAGATTTTATATGGGGTTTAAAATATATTATTTGAGTATAAGTTGACATATATTTAATTCCTTATACTTAAGATATATTTTAATATATGTGACAATTCATTTGAGATAGGTCCCAGACCTCTTTGAGTTAAGATAAAGATTCTTAAAAATTTCATGGCTTTAGAAATTCAAACTTAGCCAAATTTCATGGTTTTAGGATTTTAGACTTAGCCAAATTTTTGGAGTCAACATTTATCTTTTAGCATGGTCTTTAGTAGATGAGTGGTGATAAATTTGAGCCCTCATCTTTTGTATGACCATTGTTGATCTCTACTTGTGAATCATGATTATGATATGTTTAATAGATATGGACTTGTATGTCTAAAAATGCTAGGAGATTTTACTTTGGGCTTGAAAGACAACATTCCATCAGTATATTCTAGTCATTATTCATGTGATCTTTGGTTTGTGAGTTGTGGTTTAGAGCGTGGAGATCTTTGGAAGTAGTTTTAAGACTTTCACTGGTGTAGGTGAACATGTGAGTATTTCCATGTTCCCTATTTTCATCACGTTGTGTTGATGCTTCACTCTTGCACTTGGTTACTTTATGTTGTTGTTAAGTAACTTATCTTAATAAAAAAAATTATTCAGTGCATGTTTTATCCTTGTGTTGTAAGGATCTCTGAGCAGGGCATTACAATTCTTCTCATAAACTCTACTAGAATGTTGTCTTCAATAAATCTCGAGTAACAACTAACTTTCTTCATATTTACGAATGTAAACTTAGCTACATTATCAAGACACTCTATAGAACATATCCACAACTGTTTAAAACCATATCTTCAATCCTCAAATTGTACAACCTCAATCTATGTCTACTACTCTTCTAATCTTCATGTAATAAATAGTATGTTGACATGAATGAAAAAAACTATCATGAATGCAACATATAAGCATGCTAAAAATCTCGCCAATGCTCCAAAAATGCTAGAAAATACCCCCATAGGAATAACATCAACATCCATGCTAATAGATAGTGGACATGATTGTTTGATATGAGATGTACTCACTTATGGATGGATTCTCTAGATATAATCATATCAAGATAGAAAGATCAAGAGAAGATAGCTTTTACTTGTGCCTGGGGAAAATTATGTTGGAATGTTATTCCCTTTTTTCCAAAGAATGTAGGAGTTACATATCAATGTGCCATGATGACTTTCTTTCACAAAATGATGCATAAGAGTATAAAGAACTACATGGATGATACCCTAGGTAAATCTATAGAAATAAATACACATTTTATAGATTTGAGTCCAATATTAGATCAAATTTAAAAATTCAAACTAAGGCACAATCCAAATAAGTGTGCATTGGGGTTACATCTAGAAAACTATTGGGCTACATTGTATCAACAAAAGGCATCGAGGTGGATCCTTAAAAGGTAAAAGATATAATGGACATTGAAACACCTCAAAATATTAGTCCAATGAGAGGTTTTCAAGAAATGATATAGTCAATCAAAGGTTTATATCATAGCTAGAAGATAAAGAGAAACCATTTACTAAATCTCTACATAAAGAAGTCACCTATAAGTGGAATGAAGACTATGAAAGAGATTAAATTAGCTAAAGTAATACCTAGAAAATACTTCTATTCTAATTCCTCATATTCAATGGAAGCCATTGATCCTCTATATATTACCAAATTCCACATCACTAAGGGATCTTCTAGCATAGGAAGATGAAAACAAGAAAGAAAGAGAAATTTACTATATTAGTATAACTCTAGTCTCATATGAAATGAAGTACACTATCATTAAGAAATGTTTCTTGGTAGTGGTCTTTGATTCTCAAAAGCTTAGGCCCTACATGTTATCTCAATCTATCAAGCTAATTGGTAATCTAGATCTACTAAAATACACAATGAACAACAAAAAACTGACAAGAAGGTTGGCTAAATGGGTCATGATACTCAGTGAGTTTGACATTGAATATATTGATCAAATGATATAAAAGGATAGGTAATTGTTAAGAAGTTGGAAGAAGCACCATTACATAATAATTGACCCCTAAATATAGAGTTCCTTGGTGAGTCTTATATGCTTTCATCACAATAGACATGGAATATGTTCTTTTATGGATCATACACTCAACAAGGTTCTAGTGTTGGAACATTCTCATTACACCATAGTTGTATTTTGTACCCAAGGCGTACAAGATACATTTTCCTTGTTTGAATAAAATCATAGAATATGAAGCCTTGGTCAATGATATGATAATGTGAATTAAATGGAAGGTAGATAAATTTCATATCTATTGAGATTCATAGTTGGTGAAAATCAAGTAAATGATTTCTACCAAACAAAATATGAGAAATTGTTACCTTACAAATGGATGATAGATGATCTCAAGAATTACTTCCACTATGTTACCATTAAAAATAGGTTTTGAGGGTAGAAAAAAATTAGTTGATGTTATGCAAACTCTTTCCTCAATGTTACAAATGCCACACAATGATTTAAATTATGAATTCCTTGTAGAGACACTATTTTACCCTGCCTATAAATCCCCTAACTCCCAAATGGTCTATTCTATTGTGGGACATGACTCATCTCACTACCATCACATGTATTCTTATCTTTGAGAGTATAATTCCTAAAAACCTTACTCAAAATAAGGAATATGACCTTATCCACAATGCTTCATGATACATAGTCATAGCAAACAACTTATATAGACAAGGACTAGATGGTGCCCTACTAAGGTGTTTAGAAAATGATGAGTTTTAATGTGCATTAGTTGAGGTACACAAAGGAATTTGTGGATCACACTCTAGTGGCTCTACATTATCTCAAAAACAAGTAAGAGCATGTTATTATTGGCGTGAAATAGAAAAAAAGCTATTAAATTTTCCATAGTTACAAGAAATGCCAGCTTCTTGATAATCTAATCCATTCTCTGGCTATAGAGTTTATACCTATTATCATTCTTTGGTCATTTCCACAATGGGCCTTCAATCTAATAGGATATGTTCATATGTATTCATCTAATGAACATAATTTTATCATTACAATAATTGAATACTTTACATAGTGGGTAGAGACAATACTGTTACATATTGTGCCCCCTCGCCAAATTTTTGAATTTTAAATACTTGCCTACCTAATGGTCACTTCTCAGTTTAATGTTATTTTAAACATCCCAAGAATATCAAAAAAAATTAATGGTCAAACCTTATGATATTTCTTTCCCTATACATTTTAGTGTTTCTGCAAGCCTGCAAGTCCCCACCGTCGGATCTCAAAATATCCATGGTTGGTGCTATCTCGCTATGGGAAGTTGCATGTTGTTTTGCCCCAGTGACATAATGCCCTTTGGCCACGTGTCTAATGGGTCCTCTGTTTCCTTGTTATTTCTCTAGCATCAAGTTTTGGTGAATCAATGGTGGGCCCTATGGCACTATCAAAAAATCTATGTTCCTCGCTGTTAGTGACATAGCGCCCAGACAGAGAATAATACTGCGGGGACATCAGAAGGAAGGTGGGTCCCAAGCATGCCACATCAGATATTAGTGATGATCTTAGGCAACGTAGAAGGCACAAGGATTTCCTCGCCCTTGGATCGGTCTAAATCAATGGTGGGCACTATCTCGCTATGGAAAGCTATGAGGATATTACCCATAGTGACATAGAGCCATTGTTCCATGTGGATCAGTGGGGCCAAGTCTTGCCAGGTTATGCCAAGGTGTGCTAGGTGGGTATCAAGTGTTTCGTGGGCCCAGAAGTTTTAAGGAGATGGTGTAGTAATATGACGAGTCTTTATGATCGTCAGATCAGTCTGGATCCACGGTGGGAACTATCTCACTATGGGAAATTACTTAGAGGATATACATAGCAACATAGTGCCTCGATGACATGTGTCCCAGTGGGTCTAGTGGAGGTAGTAATAGTTAGATGTGGCCAGTGGTTAGTATAACATCACGGTCAGATGGCGCAGTTAGTAATGAAAGAGATTGGTCAACCTCGGGGAAAACTTGCAAGGTGGCAGAAAGAAATGAACTAATTGGTCCACGTGGCCTGTTTCACTTAAAGCGTTCAACTGACTCGCTAACTCTGTTGATTCATGCACCAAAAAATGATAAGAGGTTGGGTTTTCTACATGATTTGATATTTATGATCAATCCCAACCAACCTTGAATGAATGCGAGACAAGGAAGAGCACTCCACCACCCCCCCAATTAATCTATCTACTTGGTCAGAGCACAGTTATGGCATCGCCTCTATCTTCTCAAGGCCCTGTTTTAGTTAATAGACAAATTTCATGGTACCTAAAGCTATACTTAGATCAAATTTCTTCAAATCCCCATGATTGTTCTTGGCAAAGCCTTGATGGCAGTGGTTGCAAGATAGTTTTGGAGGGAAAATCTCAATTATGCCTGAACTATAAAGGCAATTTTTGTAAATTTTGTGGTCGTCAACCTTTCTCTATTTTCTCTGTTACTGCTCTATAGATTCTCAGTGTAAAATCCCCTGTGCCTCTAAACTACATGATTTTTTCCTTATCTCTTTCAGCCATTGGTATGCAAGTGCAAGAACCCTTTGCCTCTTACTGGTGTTTTGTAGAGATCTATGATCTGCATGACTGTATCTCCTTGGCCTATGAATGATAATATAAGTGAATCTATCCTTCCTTATGTCATTCATCTTGGTCTTTTGATATGCATGTGATTATTAGATTAAAGCAAGTCTAAATGTTTATATCCTTAGTTTCATTCTAGTTCAATAGTGCATATATGGGCAGAGATTGGTCTGAACACTCGATTTTGGTGCATCACCTCTTTAGATTAATTAGGTAGATTTGCTTTCATGCTCTCCTTCTCGCTTTTCCTCTCCAAGAGTAGTTAGGTGCATCCTGATAGTAAGAGGAAGCTAGCCTTCTCCAGAGACTCAACCTCATAGTTCAAGTCCCATAGCTTGGAGGTTGTTTCCATGTTTCACTAGGTTGTCCTCATGCATAGGCTTTGGACAAGGGTGCAAACCTAAGTGACAACAATTTTTGGCACACCCAGTGGGACAAATTTTCAAAAAAATTCAAGCCTATTGGTGTCAAATGGGAAGATTTCCAGATCAATATTGAGGAGATAGTACTAGCTTTGGTGTTTAAGCCTTCAAGAGGCTCATTCTTCAAGTACTTGGTGACTCTGAGCTTCAAATACATATTTGGTTCTAGACCAAAGTTGTAGTGATTCATGCCTAGAGCTGAAACAAGGGCATCTTCTAGAGGTAAGTTTTAGTATCAAGAGCTTTCATTTTAAAACCCTAGAAGAAGGAAGACTAGAATATCTTTATCACCGGCTAGGAGTGCAATAGTAGCAAATACACCTACAAGATCTATCTCTACTCCTGCTGTTAGATCTCAACCTAGACTGCCATCAATACATATCAATAGATCACTTTTCTATATGGCATTTCCTAGAGCTCATACTTTTTCCACATTTAATGGTGAGAGCCCTCTCTTATTAGCCCAAAGGCATGACATACCTGTAGCTGCCCTCAAAAGTATACCAGATTTTACTGGTGAAACTTCTATCTCCCCCTCAGAACACATTCAAGAGGTTACAAATGTCTGCAATATCCATGGTATTACAGATGATAATGTTGCAATTAGGCTCCTAGCCTCATTCTTGAAAGGAAAGGCATTGCAATGGTATAGAGGTTTAGCTCATGGTTCTATAACATATTGGGATGGATTAGGAGCAGGATTGTGCAAACATTTCGGGGATAAAAGTGACTATTTGTCACTTTTAGAGTAGTTGACTACTATAAAGAGAGCCCCCCAAGAATGTATGACTGATTTTAATTATAGATTTCAAAAGATATGGGATAGAATACCTACTTCAGTGAAGCCTACCCCTGGTAATGCCTTCTTGCATTACCTTAGAGCTTTTAATAGTGATATTGCCACTACAATCCAGACTATGGGAGGAGATACCTTGCCTAATGCTTATGACATAGAAATAAAATCAGAGAACATCCTAATACAAGGAGGTAAATTAGCTCCAAGGCCTCCTATGCCTTTCTTTCCTGATGTTCCAAATCATCAACCAGCAGTGGCTCCTCTTCCCACAACTTCTATATCACAATCCCTTGTCCCAGTCCCTCAAACTTCCACATCCTCAAATGGGATAGATGAAATCAAAGAGATGATGCAATCTCTGATGCAGAACATGGATAAAAGAGAAAAGATTGCAAGATTATGGGAAGAAGCTAGAGGATAACTCCTCTATGATGCAGAAAGTAAGCAACAAGGTGATGACTTTAGAAAGACAACAAGCTCAAGGTAGTAAGCCTCATCAATTACAATATCAAACTTCAAGAAGTGGTAGGCCTCCAAATCCTAATCATGGAACAATTCTTTTGATCAGAGTAGGCAGGGTGGCCATGCTTCAACCTCAAATGTAAACCAAAGTAGGGCCATAGTCCCTCAAAACAATATGGCTCAAGATCAAGATTTTTGTCCCTCCTATAACTACTCCTATGCCTATTGTATGTGTCAAGATGCTAAATCTTTTATGGCTTTGACAGTCCAAGAACCTGTAACAGAACAATCATACAAGGAGGACCAATTTAAAGATACCTCAGATATGCAAAGACAGGGTGATTGCTCATTTATGAATCATCAGATGGAGGAGCATTGTAATGTAAACCAAGATCCCATTGCTCATAACACTAGAAGAAAAAGAAGAGCTATGGGAGATGCTATTCCTCATCCCAAGTAGGCCCCAACTTCAAATGCAACATCTCATGAGCAAGAAGCAAATAATCAATCAAGTACCTTTCAGTAGCAAAGGCAAAATCATGACAGAAAAGATACAAGTGATCCTTAGGTTATTCCATCTCAACCTCATACAATTGCAGCTCCCAAAGCTTCTACCAAAACACTTGCTATGCCATTCAGTGTGATAGAGCAAATGAAGAAGAAAAATGTGAATATCTCTATGTGGGATGCTATTGCTACTATACCCGTGCAAAAGAGGTTACTGCTGCAAGAATTGGAAAGAATTGAACCAAAGGATCGACCACCTAGTATGGAAAGTGCCACAAGCCTAGTACAACCATCAAGGGAGGTAGAAACAAGTAAAAAGGTGTAAGGAGACTTGTCAATAAATAATATAACCGTTTCCACATAACCCATAATAGATCTGAAATAAATAAGGAATTAAAATCCACATGCAAGAGAATAGACAACATACCCACAAAATTGTGACACAAGATATACCCTGAGAAACCCTCATTGAGGGAAAAACCCAGCCTCAAAAAGCATCCATCACCATGTATTATTCAGCAAAAATACCATTGTCATACAACCATGGAACCCTTCATGGCCATAGCCACAACCGAGCAAACTATATGAACAAGCATGAATCCATACATCCCATGCCATGCTTTCAACCTTCACAAATGCTCCCTTGGCTAACCTGTCAAGCCTTGTCCCGCTTGACTCTTGCCTTTTGTCTTCTCTTTGTCACTCTCTCTCTCTCTCTACAACAACTACCCTTGTGGCTGCTTATATAGTAGCAAGTCCCACAAAACCACTAAGTGGTATTACATAAACCATGTGCTACCTAACCCGCTGACCCCACATTTAATACTGGGCATTTAATTCTTTTCCCCAATATTAAATAATTACATGAAATATTTTCACAATGTTACAATACAACTCATCAAGAATATTCCATGGAAATCTTTACATGTTGCACATCCATCTAGGTACAACATTACATAATAAAATAAAATAATAAAATATAACAATATTATGCAATGTGTGCAACACCCATTATCTCAACAATCTCCCACTTGTTGTATACATTGCATAGGGTCAATCCGTAGCCACATAAATGAACAAGGGAACAATCCCTCCTAGCACATCCACCATCATGGATCAAAATACACCAAGTGCTCCATCCTAGTACCCGCAACAAAATCAAAGTATCCAGCATCTCAAACATGAATGATCTCACCTCCTATTATGCCACTCCCACTGGACATACATAGAAGCCATCCAAAGAGAAAACCACCCAACTTGTCACATTAGAAGATCATAAAATCCTGTACCAACTAAAATTCTAAGCACAAAAACCTGATCCAAAGGTAATCACATGTATCCATAGTTGTCAAAATATCCATAGCTGAAATAGCACCCACAGCAAAGTGCCAAACCCATCCAACTATCCATACCTCGAAGGTATAACAAGTGAATCTCATATCATCGACATATCCGATCTGTAACCTGCAATCACAAGCCTCAAGAGCAATACCTACCACATATATACCAAGAAGCTCCCACTGCAAAAGATAATGTCAAATCTATAACCAATCCACTCAACACATCTCAAAGAAGTGAATCCATGTAGCATCAAGGACATCCACAATACATAAACCAATATCCTGCAAGAAAAAAACTCTCATAACAAGTCTCCAATAGTCTCCCAAATTCTCCACAACCAACAAAGGAAAGAGATAAAGGAATAACCATGTCATCTCTCACATGACATACATGAGCACAAACCAGTGATCACAATCTCCAACCAATCTCAAATCATATGTAGGCAAAACTGAACATCTAGGAAGATAACCAAGACTAGAGAAACCATGCAAATCAAACTTGTATCATGTCCTTCTACACACACACCTCTAGATGTAAACTGTGCAAGTATTATCTCCTCCATTAAACCCCAAGAAGAAGCCTCAACAACACCCAAACCATACCATATAACTAATCATGGATGTAAGCCTCTCACAAGAAGATCAAACTCATAAACCCATTCCTAAACCAAGGAATAACCATTCCTAATCCAAGGAATATGCCCAATATAAAACCATCTCCCAAACTAAACCAGCATAACAACATATGCACATGGAGATAACCAATGCTAAAACCATCTCTCAAATGAACCCTCCAGAACTAACTCATGTACCATAGCTCATGATCCATATCCATGAAAGACAAGCATAAATATAATGCAACTGAGAGAAACAATGGGCTATACCTCTCAAGTAGCAAACTGTCGAGTAGACCAAGAGTGGGGAATGAGAATGTTCATCAAGATACCCAAGTCTCCAACCAAGACTCATCTAAGAACAATATCCTCTCAAGTCTATATCAGGTGACTACCCCTCAGACTTCCTGCTAAAACCATCAACCGTCCCAACAAATACTTCTCTAATCCAAGAGAAATCAGCGTCACCACCATCTCTAAGTATCCATGAGCACCTGTAACCAATCAATCCATGCCAACTCCAAATGCAACATATCAATATCATGAAGTATCCAGCTTATGATCAATGTACTCAATACCAAGAAACTAAACCAAGATCAATGTCAAAGTTCCAACCATGGCCTCAGGAACATAAACATGACAACATGATCTTACCATCTCAACTAAAGAGATAGCATACTCCATATGAACACACCATAACATGTCACAACTCTAAACGTGTATCAAGAGTATACCATGACATAATAATGAAACCATCCTCATACCAAGGATAACATGCCAAATAAAAGCATAAAACACACCTTTGCCAAGAACCCTGTGAGTCCTCAAGATGCAACCATCTCCACACACCATGAAGAAAACCATCTCCACATACTAGGAAGAACCATCTCCATATACCATGAAGATAACCAAGAACTCCATGAGTCCCCAAGATCTAACCATCTTCATACACCATGAAGATAACAAGTGCACCATGCAAATGTCAAAGACGCTTCTGCAGCAACAGGATCTAAGACAAACCTCCAACATCTGCAAACACTCAATAAATATATCAATGCCAACAACTCTCACTCAACTGTGGTACCAAGTCACCTATGGCATCATAAAATCCATCTCCTACTTGAAGATCCAAACCAAACTAGGAACTAATCCTGCACTGTCACCCCATCACTGTCACAAGCTCCCACTAAACTGTGTATCCAAGCTATCCATGACATCATGATGAAAACCCATCCTCTAACCATGAGAATCAACCAAGGCATTAAACCATCAAAGAACTCAAAGTGCACATCATGAGCTCCTCAAAAGAAACCAAATAACCATGATCCTCAACCAAGAAGATATACCACCATAACCAAATCAGAAATCCAAGCTAATGAACATCAAGGATGTACTTGTATAGTCAATCATGTCATGCCAAAATCCATGACACCATGATCACATCCATGAACCGAGCATCTGGCTCTCAAAGTGTCCAACCTGTCAGCATAGTCAACCACAATCCTCTGCTATGACTGTACCTGGTAACAACATCTCATCCCTTCTACATGAAGATAAAATCATGTGACTTAGGGCATAGACAACCCAAATCCAAGCCACCAATCTAAATATGCATCAATAATGAAAGATCAATGGGCAAAGACAACCCATAACCAAACCATAAATGCAACCTGTAAGTATAGACCGCTTACAACACTGCACAACTTGTAGACCCAACAAGTCATCATGCATATCCAAACCAAACACTGATAACCATATCATCATGAGACCAATCTAAAATATGAATTGAGTATACAATGACATCAAATCTTAAATCTCCAATGCCATAAACTCACAATGTTACCATAGTCAAAATATATCTATAAGCTATTTAGATAAATATATCACCAAATAAATCATGCCAAACTACACTAAATCTGAACCAATGTGTAGAGCTTTCTGTTGACTACTCAAAGTCTAAAATCCGACTCCGTATGCCCAAGTTATGCCCTAATTCGTGCTCAAACTAAACAACATCTGACTTTAGGGCTCTGAAAACTTAACAAAATTTTAAAATCATAGAACCAAACCTACACCATGTTGTAGTGCTCCGAATTAGCTTTCCAACACCTATAAGAACTCTAAAATCTGATATTCTGAGAGAAAGTTATGGCCATTTTACTAAGATAGTCTTTTTACCATTTTCAGTACGATTTTTCATTTTTTATTTTTTCAGTGACGAAAATTCTAACGGGATTAAATTTGACGGCCATCATGGGCTGAAACTAAAAAACTCTTTCATTTCCTCTAAACATGGACAAACTAGGGCATATTATATATATCAAAATTTATGGAAATGTCGACCCGGATCCAATGGTGAGGTCTGTTTTTACCGAGAAGGTCATGGTACCCCCCAAAACCCTCATTTAAATGAAACATCCAAAAAATATTTTTCTCCAACAATTTCACATGCCCAAATCTTTTAACATCCCATCATAATAGAAAACCCAAAACCCTTAGATCTGCAATAAATCATTCATATATCTTGCCCTTTCTTTTATCTTCTCATGCATTCCCATGGATTCAATCTAGGGTTACAATAATAAAACCATAGCTCTGATACCACTTGTAAGGAGACTTGGCAATAAATAATATAACCATTTCCACATAACCCATAATAGATCTGAAATAAATAAGGAATTAAAATCCACATGCAAGAGAATAGACAACATACCCACAAAATTGTGACACAAGATATACCTTGGGAAACCCTCATTGAGGGAAAAACCCAGCCTCCAAAAGCATCCATCACCATGTATTATTCAGCAAAAATACCATTGTCATACAACCATGGAACCCTTCATGGCCATAGCCACAACCGAGCAAACTATGTGAACAAGCATGAATCCACACATCCCATGCCATGCTTTCAACCTTCACAAATGCTCCCTTGGCTAACCTGTCAAGCCTTGTCCCGCTCGACTCTTGCCTTTTGTCTTCTCCTTGTCACTCTCTCTCTCTCTACAACAACTACCCTTGTGGCTGCTTATATAGTAGCAAGTCCCACAAAACCACTAAGTGGTATTACATAAACCATGTGCTACCTAACCCGCTGACCCCACATTTAATACTGGGCATTTAATTCTTTTCCCCAATATTAAATAATTACATGAAATATTTTCACAATGTTACAATATAACTCATCAAGAATATTCCATGTGAATCTTTACATGTTGCACGTCCATCTAGGTACAACATTACATAATAAAATAAAATAATAAAATATAACAATATTATGCAATGTGTGCAACACCCATTATCTCAACAAAAGGTTAGACCTCCTCTATTCTATGTTTCTCTAATTATAGGGGGCAAACTAGTCCATAATTGCATAATTGATTCAGGGGCTAGCAGTTCAGTGATGCTTAGGTGTGTTGCTGATGCTTTGGGAATGAAATATAAGTCCATTGTTAGGGATGCATTATAGTTGGATCATAGTATTATCAAGATTGTAGGGATCCTTAGGAATGTGGAGATGGCCTTACATGTATGCCCTAGTTATACTATAACCCAAGATATCTCTGTGTTTCGAGGTCAAGCCATATTTTGCCATCTGTCTATCAAGAGACTTTACTGCCCAAATAGGTGGTTTCATATCTTTTGATTGGTCATATATGTCTTTCAAGATGAGATATGGAGCCAATGCTTCAATCATAGCAGAGCCTCAAGCCCTCCATCATACTGAATCTTACACACCTAATTCCATCAACATGAATCGCCCTATCCTAGAGATGGATGAGAATGACATAGTGAATGAG
The DNA here is from genome assembly GCA_028749045.1 of Cupressus sempervirens. Lineage (NCBI taxonomy): Eukaryota > Viridiplantae > Streptophyta > Pinopsida > Cupressales > Cupressaceae > Cupressus > Cupressus sempervirens. The sequence goes on along the minus strand of CM053792.1, from coordinate 569,790,839 downwards.
CCCACCACTTCCCTAGTAGAGATACCTTTTTTTTTTTTGGATGAGTGGGCTAATGTGCCATATCAATTTGACCCTATGTTAGAAACCCTTGAGACAGGTCTTAGTACATATTGTATATTGGAGAAAGATGCTCTAGTTCCCAATCTTATGGGTACTAAAGAAGATATGAGTGGGATATGGAGTATGTACTTTGATGCATCAAGGAATAAGATTGGATCAGGGGCTGGTGTGATGTTGATTTCTCCTACACAAGTAAGGTACTACTTCTCCTTTAGGATCCAATTTAGTTGCACTAATAATGTAGCTGAGTATGAATCCTTGATTCAAGGTCTCCTACTTGCTCAAAAGAGAGGAATCCAAGCCTTAAGGGTGTATGGAGATAGTAAGTTGGTGGTTAATCAAGTGAGAAATTAGAATACCACCAAGAATGGTTTGCTTAAGTTTTATAAAAATAGGGTATGGGATTTTCTTGAAGGTTTTAATGCATTTAATATTCAAAGCATCCCTAGAATGTAAAACAGATATGTTGATAGACTTGCAGCAATAGGTGCATCTTATGATGTGCCAAGGAATCTTGAGGGGGAGAAGAAGCAAAAAATTAGAGTGGTAGTAAGGCCTACTATCCCTGATAACAACATCCATTGGCAAGTGTTTGAGTTTGATAAGCAAATCATGAGCTTCTTGTAGAATGAGGCAGAATTCTCAAAGAGAAATCAGTCAAGACTGGAGGATCAATATGGTGACCAAATCATTAACCTCAGCTCCAACAAGCTGCCTAAAGGTCTCATTACTCTAGAGAGTGTTTTTAATCCTAATGATAAAGCAAGAGGCAGGGCCATGAACCTAGCTACTGATGAAGGTGACTACACTCCAGTAAGGGTGGCTGATGGAAAGTCCTTAAACATGGGGAAGGTATGTTCTAAAATTCAATAGGAGAATTTTATTCATCTATGTCAAGAATTTAATGATGTATTTTCTTGGACATATGATGACTTAAAGCACTTTGACCCAAGGTTATTTCAGCATACCATAGATTTAATTAATGATGTAAAACTAGTAAGACAAAAACAGAGACCAGTGAATTCTAAATTGAACCCTTAATGAGAAAGGAGCTATCCAAGTTGATTAAGGCCAATATAATTTTTCCCATCAAACACTCATCATGGGTAGCAAACCTTGTCCTTGTTAGAAAGAAGAATGGAGAAATTAGATTGTATGTGGACTTTAGGGACGTTAACCAAGCTTCCCTTAAAGATCACCATCCTCTCCCTTCTATGGAGCAGATTTTGTCCAAGGTCAGTGGTTCAAAGAGATTTTCATTTCTTGATGGATTTTCTAGCTACAATCAAGTGTTGGTTAAAGAGTCTGATAGGTAAAAGACTGCATTTACCACTAAATGGGGTAGCTATGCTTATTATAAGATGCCATTTGGGCTAACCAATGTAGGTGCTACATTTCAGAAGGCAATGGAGATGGCCTTCAAAAGATTGATTAACAAGTTTGTCTTAGTTTACCTTGATGATATCATAGTGTATTCTAAAAATGCAAAGGATCATTTTGATCATTTAAGACAGGTATTCCTAAGATGCAGAGAGTTTGGGGTTTCCCTTAACACAAGAAAGTGTGTCTTTGCTACTAACCAAGTAAAATTATTAGGACATATTGTATCTAAGGATGGCTTAATCATTGATCCAGAGAGAACAAAAGCAATACTTGCCCTCCCTCTTCCTAAACATAAGAAAGGGTTGCAAAGTTTCCTAGGAAGGATAAATTTTGTGAGAAGATTTATTCCAAAGCTTGCTACCATGGTGAAAACTCTTACATCTATGCTCAAGAAAGGTATGGTCTTTGCATGGACCAAAGAAGGGAAGGAAAGTTTTGAAGAGATCAAGACAGCCATAGCCTTAGCCCCTACTCTCATGAATCCAAATTTTGAGAAAGATTTCATCCTGTATACTGTAGGTGGTGATTCAAGCATTTTTTCTATCCTGACTCAAAGAAATGATAAAAGTGACAAGTAGCCCATAGCTTTCTTTAGTGAAGGGCTTAAAGAATATGAAGATAAATATAGCTATGTAGAGAAGCAAGCCCTTGCAGTCATCAGGGCTTTAAAGAAATTTAGACACCTCTTGTCTCATAATAAGATTCATTTGTTAGTACCCCATGCTAGTGTGAAGGATTTCCTTTTGAGCAAAGATATTAGTGAGAAAAGAGCTAGTTGGATTACTAAAGTGATGGAATATGATATTAACATTCAGATTACCAAGTTGGTAAGAGGGAGGGGGTTGTGTAAATAGATGTTATCATCTCAAGAACCTAGTGAGGAAGCTGCTATGATACTGACAGAGCAACAAGAGGTAAGAAATAGTGACCCAAGGAGTTGGATGGATGATATGATGAATTTCTTATTAGGCAATGGATACCCTCAAGGATTAGATAGAACTAAAAGGAGATAGTATAGATTACAGTCAATTCCTTATGTCATAGTTGACTATGTCCTCTTTTGAAAAGATTTTAATAGAGCCCTATTAAGATGCCTTGATACAGACGAAGCTGAAAGAATGATCAAAGAACTTCACGATGGTCCTGATGGTGGCCAATTCTCAGCAAGGACAACTACAATGAAGATCATGAGGGCTGGTTATTACTGGCCATCTCTATTTCATGATTGTCATAGGTATGCAAGGAAGTGTGAGAAATTTTCTTTCTTCTCTGGTAAACAGAAGCTTGCATCTCTTCCCCTTCATCCTATTCAGGTGGACTAGCCTTTTTCTCAATGGGGATTGGATTTCATAGGCCCTATCAATCCTCGTTCTAATTCAGGTCACAAATGGATTTTAGCTGCTACAAATTACTTCACCAGATGGACGAAGGAATTTGAATTGAAGGATGCCACTGAATCTTTAGTTGTTGAGTTCCTTGATGGAATTGTGACCAGGTTTGGTGCCCCTTCAACTATTATTTTAGATAATGCAAAGTCTTTTGTTGGAGCTTAGATTTGTGCATGGGTAGTGGATCATAGTATCTATTTGAGCATATCCTCAAATTACTCTCCTCAGGGTAATGGTTTGGTTGAGTCCTCCAAAAAGAACATGATCAAGATCATGAAAATGATAATAGAAGATAACCAGAGGTGTTGGCACAAAAAATTGAAGAATGTACTGTGGGTTAACAGAATAATGCCTAAAAGGTCAATAGGGAATTCACCATTTGTGTTAGTTTATGGCAGAGAAGCAAGGCTTCCAATTTCATTGGAGTTCTCATCACTACAGCTAGCTCATCAGCTAGAGTTGATTGAAGATGATGCCATGACAGTAAGAATGGCAGAGCTAATGGAGTTGGAAGAGAAGAGAAGTAAAGCCATGCAGACCCTAGAGACACACCAGTAGTAGGTAAAAAAGAGTTTTGACAGGAAGGCTAGGGTCAAAATCTTCAAAGAGGGAGATTTGGTTCTGAAATGGGATGTAGATAGGGAAAAACCAGGAAGACACTCAAAGTTTGATGCATTATGGAGTGGTCCCTATCTGATTGTCAATTGCAAGTAGGCCAATGCTTTCCAATTAAGTAAGCCTGGTGGTGAAATTTTTCCCATCCCAATCAATGGGATCCATCTCAAGCCATGTTTCTGAGGGTTTGATATTCCATGTACATAGCTAACTTAGTTTTGTTTCTAGTTTGTTCCCTATTTTTCAAGAAGTGCATGAGCACAGGATTGTCTTCGTGAGATAGCAAGTTTTCTCAAAGTTTTGAAGGTTGTAGAAGGAGGTTTTGGTCTTTGGTTCCAGTTGCAGAGATAGGGGTTTTAGGGTTTTCCTCTCAGAGGTAGGGTTAGGGTTTCACAGTATGCATAGGATTCACATCATTACAACTATGTAACCCAATGGATGCTTTAGGCCACTGGTCTTATGCATAGTGGGCTAGCATCCCCTGTGAGTCACCAGAAATGTTACATATTGTGCCCCCTGCCAAAGTTTTGAATTTTAAATACTTGCCCACCCAACAGTCACTTCCCAGTTTAATGTTATTTTAAACATCCCAGGAATATCAAAATAATTTAATGGTCAAACCTTATGATATTTCCTTCCCTACGCATTTTAGTGTTTATGCGGGCCTGAAAGTCCCCACTGTCATATCTCAAAATATCCACAATGGATGCTATCTCGCTATGGGAAGTTGCATGTTGTTTTGCCATAGTGACATAGTGCCCTTTGGCCACGTGTCCGATGGGTCCTCCTTTTCCTTGTTATTTCTTTGGCATCAAGTTTTGCTAAATCAATGATGGGAACTATGGCACTGTCAAAAAATCTATGTTCCTCGCCATTAGTGACATAGCGCCCAGACAGAGAATAATACTGCGGCAACATCAGAAGGAAGGTGGGTTCCAACTATGTCCCATCGGATATCAGTTATGAAATTTGGCACACACGATGGGACCTCAGATAACGTGGAAGGATGATTGTGCTTGAAGGAGGATTTTGATTCATCACTAGCTATGCAGATCTTTTAATGTCACTAGTAGCCTGGACCCACACCCCTTTCAAATGCACAAATATTTCCTCACCCTTGGATCAGTCTAAATCAATGGTGGGCACTATCTCGCTATGGAAAGTTGTGAGGATATTACCCATAGCAACATAGCACCATTGTGCCACATGGATTAGTGGGACCAGGTCTTGCCAGGTTATGCCAGGTTGTTCCAGGTGGGTGTCAAGTGTTTCATGGGCCCAAAAGTTTTAAGGAGATGGCATAGTAATATGATGAGTCTTCACAATCATTAGATTGGTCTAGATCCACGATGGGTGCTATCTCACTATGGGAAATTGCTCGGAGGATACGCATAGTGACATAGCACCTCAGTAACATGTATCCCAGTGGGTTTGGTGGAGGCAGTAACAGTTGGATGCGATCGGCGGTTAGTATAACATCGTAGTCAGATGGCACAATTAGTAATGAAAGAGATTGGTCAACCTTGGGGAAAACTTGCAAGGTGGCAGAAAGAAATGAACTGATTGGTCCACGTAGCCTATTTCACTTATAACATTCGGTTGACTGGCTGACTCTACTAATTCATCCACCAAAAAATGATAAGAGGTCAAGTTTTCTACACGATTTGATATTTATTATCAATCCCAACCAATCTTGAATGAATGCGAGACAAGGAAGAGCACTCCACCGCCCCCCAGTTAATCTATCTACTTGGTCAGAGTGCAGTTATGGTGCTGCCTCTACCTTCTCAAGGCCCTAATTTAGTTAATAGCCAAATTTTGTGGTACCTAAAGCTATACTTAGATTAGATTTCTTTAGATCCCCATGATTTTTCTTGGCAGAGCCTTGATGGCGGTGGTTGCAGGATAGTTTTGGAGGGAAAATCTTAGTTATACCTAAACTATAAAGGCAATTTTTGTAAATTTTGTGGTCATCGACCTTTCTCTATTTTCTCTGTTATTGCTCTGCAAATTCTCAGCGTAAATCCCCTGTACCTTTGAACTACATATTTTTTGCCTTATCTCTTTCAGCCATTGGTATGCAAGTGCAAGAACCCTTTGCCTCTTATTGGTGTTTTGTAGAGATCTATGATCTACATGACTATATCTCCTTGGCCTATGAATGATAATATAAGTGAATCTCTCCTTCCTTGTGTCATTCATCTTGGTGTTTTAATCTGCATGTGATTATTAGATTAAAGAAAGTCTGAATGTGTATATCCTTAGTTTCATTCTGGTTCAATAGTGCATATATGGGCAGAGATTGGTCTAAACACTCTATTTTGGTGCATCACCTCTTTAGATTAGATTAGGTAGATTTTCTTTCATGCTTTCCTTCTCCCTTTTCCTCTCCAAGAGTAGTTAGGTGCATCTTGATAGTAAGAGGAAGCCTACCTTCTCTAGAGACTCAACCTCACAATTCAAGTCCCACAGCTTGGAGGTTGTTTCCATGTTTCACTAGGTTGTCCTCATGCATAGGCTTTGGACAAGGGTGCAAACCTAAGTGACAACAAATACCTCTCACTAAAGTCATAGGTAAATAAGTATAATGTTAATCTTTAACTATATAATTTGTAGGTATGGTGTTCTCTCTTCCATCGTCATTGATAATGAGGAGAAATTAAAGAATAATATCTCAAACAACTCTATGTAAAATTGAAGATAAAACAAAACTAGTATTTCCATTTAATCCTCGGGGAAATGGACAAGAAAAGGCATCAAAAAAGATCTTGCTAAAGAACCTACATAGAATGATCTAGAAGATAGGAAGATAGGAAGGTATTTTCACCTTCATCTTAATCTATCTCTTTGGGCATATTGGACAAGTATAAGAATACCTACCAGGCCAATGCCCTTTTCTTTGGTATTTGGAGTAGAAGTTGTACTACCTATTAAGGTTGATATTCCCACTTTAAGGGTTTCTCTTAAAGGTCTTATCATTGATGATTTTCATAGAATATCTAGGCTATAAGATTTTGAAATATTGAATAAAAGTCATCAAGTTGAATTTGATCACCTAATAGCTTATCAAAAGAGAATGCATAATAGCTACAACAAGAAAGTATCACCAAGAAAATTCTAGGTGGGTGGTCTTGTTCTAAGAAAGAATTTATAGAATCAAGAGAATAAAATACAAGAGGGTAAGTGTGTACCAAATTGGCTTAGTCCAATTTATAGAGCTCTTTGGGTTTGATGCATATCTATTATCAAAAATGAAAAGAGAATAGCTCATGGAATCCATCAATACCATTGATCTGAAGAAGTTCTACATCTATTGTTCAGATAAGAAATAAAAAATATATTTCAAAAAAGTCTTGAAGAAACCATCATCTTGGTGAAAGACTAGCAATATTTTCCTTGATGATACCAAAAAAAATTGAAAGATCTAAAATAGAAAAAAAGAGAGAAAATAAAGAGAAAAAAAAAGAAAATTTTGAAAAAGAAGAAGAGTGTCTCTATGAAAATCTAGTGAATAGGCATTCTAATAGAAAAAAGAATCTCCATTTCTTGCCAATTATTTCCTTATTTTGATTTATTTGCTTTCACATATGTACAACTTTCATCTAGTTCTTTAGCTTGTGCATTAATTTTGGTCACTTTCGTGACCCTACTAAGATCATCATGGATTGAAATTGATAAACATTATAGTGAAGGGGAAAGAAACCTATACTAGGGTGCAATGTCTTAAGCATTTTATTTTAATTATCCTTGTTTTAATTATCATTTTTTGTAATATGAGTCAATTACGTGTCTCCTAACCACTGAAGGGTTTTGAATGTTGGTACCTTGACCATCAAGAATGGTAAGCAATCAAACTTGTGGAAATGAAACAAAAATAGAGACATGCTTTCTTTATACTAGATTTTTTTGTGTATTAACTTTTTCTTGTTATCTTCCCTCATATAACTCTAGAATGTCAAGCTTGACAAGAGGAGTTATGACTATGTGTGTGGAAAAAATACCTATATCAGTAAACATAATAGCTTAATAAGTCATCGGATCCATGGTTACTAAAGTTAGATAATCATATGAAATGTAAAAAACCATGAGAAAGTGACTTATTGCCTTCTAATCAATAAGAGCATGAAGCTCTCATATTTGGAAGCTTTTTTCAGTGACTATAGACACTATTGAATGAAGGATTTAATATGAATGTAATCTAATCTATTTTCCTGGATTTTTGTATGCAATAATATATGAATCTAGATGATTGGAAAAAAGATGCAAGTAATCTATTTGAAAGTAAAAGAAATGATTCTCAATAAAATTGATACACAATATCTCTAGAGGAAATTTAACATTATAAATTTACTCTTCAATTAAACATAAGAAATGAAGGTTAGGAAGCCTTATTATATAGGAATTCAAGGATGAGTTTGAGGTGATTTTAGCACATGCACCTCTTGTTGATTAGATACCATGGGAGGTGTAAGTACAACTTTATTTCCCTAATTGGGAGTGGAGAGCTGAGTAGTCTATCAGAGTTAGATTACTCAATTAACTAACTCTCTTTTTAAACGAATGGTGCAATAGCTCCCCTAAATTTCCTTTTTGATGTATGAATGGTCATCTCTTTTATTTACTTTTTAATTTCATGCTATAGAAGTGTCCTCAACTTTTTACTCAAACTCTATTTTTTGTATTGTTTTATTCAATTTTAGAATTTTGGAGAAGATAATTGAAGACAATTGAATATTTATCTCATTTAATATGACTATCATAATTAATGATTATTTAAGTTAATAAATGATATTTTTAGAGATTTAATTCAATTTAATCATTTATAATTCCTTTTTCATATGTAACTAGAAAATGGGATCAATTTAATTAATATGCTAGGATATTAAATTAAATTAATTGATTTAGGATGATTTATTGCCAATTAATATTGATATTTAGGGACTAATTGGTTTTTTAGGATCATTGAAATTAAGGATTTTATGTAATTTGATACTCATATTAGAGTAAGTGGTAGAGATAGATTGTCTTTTGATTAGCACATTTTAAGATTTTTTATCAATAATTGAGTGTAGGGACATTTGTTAGATTATACCATTTTTAGGTGATTACATTTTCCCCCTTTGAATTGATGTATGAGCAATGAATCTATTCAAAGAAGTTTTGATGTTGAAGTAGATGAAAACTTGATATGGATTGAATGAAGCTATTTCAAAAAAGAGATAAGAGATCAAGTATGAGTTTGATTGGATGAAGACCTAATTGATTAAACATCACCTTTGGCTTAGAATGGTCAAAGGTTATGTGAGCATCAATTTTGACCTAGAATGATCAAAGGTTATTGATTTTGAGCTTTATTGAGTGAAATTTTAATTGAGATAAAATAACTTTGAACTTGATCAAACTAAAGTTGATTAGGCATTGACTTTGACTTAGGAGGGTCAAAGGTAAGCTAAGATAAACAAATAAATCAATTTTTAACTTGATTGATCAAGATTTATCGAGCATTGAGCGTTGACATTTACTTAGAATGGTAAAAGGTATATTGAGAAGGTGGACTTTGACTAAGAATGGTCAAAGATTTAGTGATAAATTAGTTGACTTTGACATAGAATGAACTTTTGATGCAATAGCATCTTCAGTTGCCTTGTTATCCTGCTCATTTTTTGTTCATTCTATAGTTGATGCTAAGTGTTTCTTCATGTGCCGAGTTACTCAGTGTATGCCGAGTGTTTCTTCATGTACCGAGTTACCTAGTTGATGCCAAGTGATTCTTCATGTGCCGAGTTACTCAGTGTATGCCAAGTGTTTCTTCATGTATTAAGTTATCTAGTGCATGCCGAGTGTTTCTTCATGTGACGAGTTACCCAGTGCATGTCGAGTGCCAATTTTGGAAAGCTTTCTTTTGCTGAGTAATCCATGTCTGGTTCCTATTTGGGTCAACTTTGCTCACATTTAATTTTGGTATAGGTAGTTATATTTGCTAAGAGCTGACTTGTGGCTTCTCTATATTCTAGAATGTTCTGTAAGCCATTTTGGCAAGTATATATAGAGTATTTAGGCTTAGATTTAGGCAAGTTTTGGGAAGAAAAGAAGTTTTTGGAAGAAGAAGCTTTTGGAAAAGAAGATTAGAGAGCAGAATTGAAAGTGCAAATTTGCAATTGGATCTTTGAATGTGAATGTATTTGTAATTGGTCATAACCTAGAAGGCCTTATAGCTGGGCATGTATGAAGATATCTTGATGAATCAATAAAAGTAATTCACTCTTCTTCCTCCTTTGATTGTTGTCCACTTGTGTTTGATTCTATTGTGTTAACTCTTGTAGGGTGGTTTGGATAGTTGGGTGAGCCTTTGGCCCTAGTTATTCACCCTCTTGCCTATGTCAGTTGGTATTAGAGCTTGAGGTTCATCCTTGTGGAGATTGGATCATGTAGAACCCTGATTTGGATTTGGTTGTAGGGTGGCAGATCTGTGAATTTGACCTATAACTTGTAGAGGGTTATGATCTTGCAAGAACCTGATTTGTAAAGATGGTTCATGGTAGAGGAAATAATGTTGATAATTCTATATTGGATTAGTTGAGACAAATTGCAGCTAGATTAGATGCTGTGGAGAAAGCCCAGAGGAGAGTAGCACATCTTGATGATGTAAGTGATGATGAAGCAGTAGCACCAAACCATAATCCAGAACCTGAAGAAGACCAAGATGAGGAAAGATTGTTGAGAGTATTGTCCAGAGTGAATTCAAAGCCTATTGTAGAAGTTGTTCCTTATGATGGAAAATTAGACAACAATGCTATGTTGGATTGGATCTCTAATATGGAGAAGTTCTTTGAGTATGAAAACACTGCTAATAATAGAAAGGTGAAGATTGTAGTCACTATGCTTAAAGGTCATGCATCACTATGGTGGGAGCACTTGCAAATTGATAGTCAAAGGAGAGGAAAGGAGAAGATCAGAAATTGGCCAAAGATGGTGAACAAGGTAAAGAACAAATTCCTTCTTGCTGAATACCAAGTTAGCTTGTTGAGAAAGATGCAAAATTTGAAACAAAAGGACATGACTATAAAAGAATATACCAAGGAATTCTATAGATTGGACATCAGATCTAAACATGTGGATGATGATGTTAAGAAAATTGCAAGGTACATTAATGGATTGAGATCTGGAATATAAGATGAAATAAGTTTTGTGAAGCTAGAAAGTGTAGAACAAGCATATCAATATGCCTTGAAAGCTGAGGAGATCTTGACAAAGAAGCACGAACAAAGATAGAGAGGTAGAGGTGAAGATTCTAGAGAGGCAGAGGTAGATCTTATGGAGAAAGTGGCAAATCTGGCAGTTCTATGCAGGATAAAGGCAAATCTGAATGGAAGAATGATGACAAAGGCAAGACTGAATGGAAAAGTGGTAATTCTTATCGAGGAGGCACTAACTCTTACCAAGGATGAGGTAACTCTTATTCTAGAGGTGGATTTCATGGTAATTTTTTTAGATGTGGCAAAGAAGGGCATAGATCCTTTGAATGTAGATCTTCTGAAGGTGGGCAGAATAATATAAATGCTATGACTCAAGAAGACATTGAGAGTTCACCAAATGGACCTGAGGCTGGAGAAAATTTTAAGGTGATGAGGAACCTATTTTAAGGAGAAATATTTTAAGGAGAAATATTTTCAAGACAAGATGTAAGATGGCTAGAAAATGTTGTAAAGCAATCATTGATAGTCGAAGTTCTACAAATTTGGCATCAGAAGAGCTAGTTACAAAGTTGCAGTTGCAGAGGCTAAAAAATCCAAAACCTTATCATGTTTCATGGATCAAATATGAGCATAAGATATTGGTAAGTGAGCAATGCCTTGTGAAGTTCAAAATTAGGCATTTCTTTAATGAAGTTTTGTGTGATATTATACCCATGGATTGTTGTCATATTTGTTGGGTAGACCTTGGCAATATGATAGATATGCTATACATGATGGAAGATTGAATCAATATACTCTTTGGGTAAATGGGAAGAAACAAACATTATTTCCTTTGATTGAAGTTCCAGATGAGATTAATTGTACTTTTATAAAAATTTGCATGGTTAATGGGAAACTATTTGAAAAGGAAGTGAAGAAGAATTAGGTTTGTTTTACTATAATTCTAAAAAAATTGAGTTTTTTCAATGGAGACCGAGTGCCAGTTAGTGGTGACCGAGTGACAAATGGTAGTATTGACCAAGTGCCAGAAGAAATTGGTGTTGAATGAGTATAAAGAAATTATTGCTGATAATATTCTGGATGGTTTACCTCCAGTAAGAAGTATAAGTCATTTTATGGATCTGATTCCTGGAGCTAGTTTGCCAAACAAAGCACCATATAGATTGGCACCTATAGAGAATAAACTTAACAGAAAAGTTCATGAGTTGTTGTAGAAAGGTTTGATCAAAGAAAGCTTGAGTCCATGCATTGTACCTATAGTATTAGCACCTAAAAAGAATGGAGAATGGAGAATGTGTACTGATTCTAGAGCCATTAACAAGATAACAATGAAATACAAGTTCCTATGCCAAGGATGGATGATATAATGGATTTTTTGAGTGGAGCAAAGTATTTTACCAAGATTGATTTGAAGAGTGGCTATCATCAGACTCAAATCAGAGAAGGTGATGAATGGAAGACTGCTTTCAAGAAAAAAGATGGTTTGTATGAATGGCTGGTTATGCCTTTTGGTTTGACTAATGCACCTAGTACTTTCATGAGGTTGATGAATGAAGTTCTAAAAAGATTCTTGGGTAAATTTGTGATTGTTTATTTGGATGATATTCTAATATTTAGCAAGACTAAGGAAGAACATCTTGAGCATATTAGACAAGTATTGCAGAGGTTGAAAGAGGAAAAGTTGTTGATTAATCTGAAAAAGTGTTCTTTTATGCAAGAGGAGATTGTGTATTTGAGATTTGTGATTTTAGCTGATGGATTGAGGATGGATCTTGAGAAGGTTAAAGCAATTTTGGAATGGCCTACACCTGAGAATGTGAGTGAGGTAAGATCATTTCATGGTTTGGCTAGTTTTTATAGAAAGTTTATAAAGAATTTTAGTGTTGTTTGTAATGCCATGACTGAAACAATGAGGGGAGATAAAAAGGAATTCAAGTGGACACATAAAGCTGATAAGAGTTTTGAGACTTTGAAACAAAAGGTTGTTGAATTACCTGTATTGGCTTTACTTGATTTCAACAAAGTATTTCAAGTTGAATGAGATGCAAGTGGTAATGCAATAGGATTTGTATTAAGTCAAGAAGGTAAGCCTATTGCTTTCTTTAATGAAAAGTTGAATGATGCTAAAAGGAAATATTTTGTGTATGATCAAGAATTTTATGCCATTGTTCAAGCATTGAAGAAATGGAGACATTATTTGATGCCTAAGTAGTTTGTGTTGTATACTGATTATAAAGCTTTACAATACTTGGGAAGTCAACATAAATCAAATCAAAGACATATGAAGTGGGTTGAGTATTTGCAGAGTTTTACATTTGTGATCAAGCATAAGAGTGGAGTTACTAACAGAGTTGATGATGCATTGAGTAGAAGACATTCTTTGTTGACTAAAATGAAGGTTTAAGTTCTTGGTTTTGATGAGATGAAAGAGTTATATGATGCTGATCCTAATTTTTTTGAGGTGTGGAGAGAGTGCAGAGCACCAAATCTAATAGATCGCATAAGTAAGTATGATGAGTATTTCATTTAAGAAGGTATGTTGTTCAAAGGCATCTAGTTGTGTATTCCTAGAAGTCCTATGATGTTGAATTTGATTAAGATAAAACATAGTGGTGGATTAGCTGGACATTTTGGAATTGATAAGACATTGAGTTTACTGAAAGAGACGTATTATTGGCCATAAATGTATAAGGATGTTTAGAAATTTGTAAAGAGTTGTGGAGTTTGTCAAGTTGAAAAAGGAGTGAGTCAAAATTATGGTTTGTATACACCTATTACTGTTCCTAAGAAACCTTGGACTAACATTAGTATGGATTTTGTTCTTGGATTGCCTAAAATAGTGAAAAGGTATGATTCTATATTTTTTGTAGTGGACAGATTTTCTAAGATGGCTCATTTTATACCATGTAATAAGACATCAGATGTTGAGCATGTTGCTAAACTTTTCTTTAAAGAGATTGTGAGATTGCATGGATTACCAAGAAGCATTATTTCAGAAAGAGATAGTAAGTTTGTTGGTTATTTTTAGAAGACTTTGTGGAAGAAGTTGGGTACTAAATTGAAGTTTAGTTCTACATTCCATCCACAAATAGATCGGTTTTGAATAGAAGCTTGGGCAATTTTCTGAGATGTTTAGTTGGGAATAAGCCAATTAATTCGGAGATGGTATTGGCACAAGCTAAATTTGCATATAATAATTTTGTGAATAGGAGTACATGAAAGACACCTTTTGAGATTGTTACCGGAATGCATCCTAGAGGTATATCAAATTTGAGAGATGTTGTTGGTGAAGAAAAGAAAAGCACTACAGGAGAAGAATTTGCTAATTTTATGGAGTCCTTGCATAAGGAAGTGAAGTTGAGTTTGGAACAAAGCAATCAAAAGTATAAGAAGAATTTTGATCAGTCTAGAAGATACCATGATTTTCAAGTTGGTGATGAGGTGATGGTTCATCTAAAGAAAGGAAGATTCCCACTTGGAACATATAGCAAGCTGAAGATGAAGAAATTTGGACCTTGTAAGATCTTGAAGAAGTTTGGCAATGGTAATGCTTATGAAGTTGAGTTACCTGATGACATGGATATATCTCCTATATTTAATATTGCTGATTTGTATAAGTATCATGAGTGAAAGGATGAAGTTGTTATACCAGATGATTATCCTAAGAAATAGATTAAGGAAGTGGAACAAATATTGGATCAGAGAGTTAGCACGAGTACAAGAGGAAAAGATTACTATGAATATTTGGTGAAGTAGAAGAACATACCTATTGAAGATGCTTCATGGACTTCTCAATTTGAGTTGGATTTGGCTCAAGTTGGGACATCTCAATGATTCAGGAGAATCATTTCTTTTAACCCTAGTTGTCTAATGTAGGAGCATCCTAGGTTGCCTTGTTATTTTGCTCATTTTTGTTCATTCTACAGTTGATGCCGAGTGTTTCTTCATGTGCCGAGTTAATCAGTGTATGCCGAGTGTTTCTTCATGTGCCGAGTTACCCAGTGTATGCCAAGTGATTCTTCATGTGCTGAGTTACTCAGTGTATGCTGAGTGTTTCTTCATGTGTCAAGTTATCCAGTGCATGCCGAGTGTTTCTTCATGTGCCAAATTACCCAGTGTATGTCGAGTGTTTCTTCATGTGTCAGGTTATCCATTGCATGTCAAGTGTTTCTTCATGTGTCGAGTTACCCAGTGCATGCTGAGTGCTAGTTTTGGAAAGCTTTCTTTTGTCAACTAATCTGTGTTTGGTTCCTATTTTGGCCAACTTTTCTCGCATTTAATTTTGGTATAGGTAGTTATATTTGCTGAGAGCCAACTTGTGGCTTCTCTATGTTCTAGAATGTTTGTAAGCCATTTTGGCAAGTATATATAGAGTATTTAGGCTTAGATTTAGGCAATTTTTGGGAAGAAAATAAGTTTTTGGAAGAAGCTTTTGGAAAAGAAGATTAGAGAGTAGAACTAAAAGTGTGAATTTGTAGTTGGATCTTTAAAAGTGAATGTATTTGTAATTGGCTGAAACCTAGAAGGCCTTACAGCTGGGCATGTATGAAGATATCTTGATGAATCAATAAAAGTAATTCACTCTTCTTCCTCCTTTGGTTGTTGTCCACTTGTGTTTTCTTTTGTTGTGTTAACTCTTGCAGGGTGGTTTGGATAGCTGGGTGAGCCTTTGGCCCTAGTTATTCACCCTCTTTCTTCTGTCAACTTTATAGATGGCATAACCAGCCTGTAGACTACCAACCTCCAATGAGAGATCCTTATCGATCTCATAGATACTATTGTTATTGTATTTTACCAAATTTTATCATGTTTATAGCCATTTTTCTTTAATTTTTTGTGTTTTCTCACTTTAACTGACCTTTACTCATCTCACACAGTGAGAAAAGTTATGTGAGATTTCCCCAAATTTTCCTTTTGTCACATTAGGACCCCTAGTTCTTTTCCTTCTCTCACATGGTAAGTCTTAAAATAGAGACTTTCTATGCCTTGTCTAATTATATTTTTCATACAAAGAAGTTTACAATTACAAACCTCTAAATGCATAGAGTAGATTAGATGATTAGATGAATGAATGCTGAATGGATCAAGTATTGAATTGATTTAATGTTTTTTAGGTTACTAATTCACCCCTCCCCTCTCAGTAACCTAGCTAGCGTTGATTATTTCCAACAATTGGTATTAGAGCATTGTGGTTCTTAGGACAAAGTTTGACAGCTTGAGAAAAGATCTAAAGGATAAATGGAGATATTCAGACTTGACAAAGCAATTGAAAATGAAAAGCTAGATCTAGAAATTTCCATGGCTCAACTCAAAGAAGAAAATGAGTATCTTTCTCAATCCCTAAAGAGAAGGAAGGAGCTTGCAAGAAAAATGAATGACCATCAGTATGTTAAAGAAAATATTGAAGACCTTTTATCATCAAGCAGCTCAAATGAAGCTAATGAGGCAATCAAGGAACTCCTAGCAAAGAATGGCTCTCTATAGGAAGAAGTAAGAAAACTTAAAAGAGAATAAGAAATCCAATCAATCAGGCTATGTGAAATCTTGGAACAAAGAAAAAAATCTAAAAATGAGACAAATGAAAGGATCAATGCAAATCAAAGTCTTATCAATCAACTATCTAATGCAAATGAAGAAATCATGAATCTAAGATCTAAAATGAAAGCCTAAGGATTGATTTAATCACTGAAAGAAAAATCAATAAAAGATTGGAAAATGACCTAAATGTTGAAAAGCAAACCATTGAGAGAATGATGAAGTCTCAAGAAGATATGAATCAATTAAACCAACAAAATGAGTAGAATCTTCATAGACAAAAGGGTAAAGCAGGACTTGGATATAATGAAGAAGGTGAATCTTCCAAACAAGGTGCTTAAAGGAATCAAAAACCTACTTACAATCACTATGGTAAGTTAGGTCATACATCAAACAAATGTTGGAGTAATGGAAAAGAAAAATTCAATGAAAAATGCTACAATTGCAATCAGCATGGTCACAAAGCTAATGAATGCAAGAAAAAACCAAAATTTGAAGGCAAATGTCACAAATGCAAGAAGCATGGTCACAAGGAATTCCAATACATATCAAAATAATTAAATCTAGATGAACACCTTGTTAAGGAAATCTTTGGATGGGATTACAATACTTGGTGTAGATGTCATTATTGTGGAGAATATGGACACATTGGCAACGACTACTCAAGGCATCACTTGAGAAAAAGAGATACAATAGTAAGATATTATACATGCACTGAACTTGATCATATAACCAAGAATTACATGAATATAGGAAAAATTGAAGATGAAAAGAAAGCTAAAGCTGATAACATTTAGAAATAGATGAGACAATAGTGGATTCCTAAATCTACCAAGTAGAATAGTTCAAATGATGGCCACGTCACTCAAGAAGTGGGTGACTCCACCATTTCCAATTAGATTCATAAAGGAGGATCTAGAACTATATCATCAAGCTATATCTAGAGTAGTTCCAAATGAAAGAAAGCAAAAGATCCAATTAGTATTTCAGATACAAAGGGTCACAAGAAATCAGGTCATACTGAGCAAGGTCAGTCAGAGACTCAACTGAGCTAGATCGGGAGTAACAAAAGTTTTTCGATCACCGAGTCTCAAGTTTCTACCAAGAAAGTGAGTGGATGACAGCCTATCAAGCACTATGTCATCACAACAATTTTTTTACCAAGCATTAATGGCAGATTTTTATCAAAAAGGTAGAATTTGATTTCATTTCTCACCGCATCTTCAAAATTCTCAGAGCTAAGCAATTTCAGGTGCATCTAGGCTATTTCAAACAATTTTACATTGAAGGATTTGTTCAAACAAACTCTATCTTTTACTAAGCATCAATGGCATTCAGGAGTAGCAGCAGCACCAAGGCAAAAAGAGGTTTAGAAATGCTAGTTAAGGGTGTGGAATGGAAGGCACCAAATTTCAAGCTAGTTCCAACAATTGTAGAGTCACTCAACCCCAATGGAGCTCAATCACAAATTCAATCAAAGATACTCTTTATCAATGATATTCATACTCATTTTAGATGTTCTGTTCAAGAGATTGGAAACCTAGAAATGGAAAATGCCCTACGAGAAATGAGTGTTGATGGCTCTTTGAAACCCGAGCATAAGCATCTAGAGACCAAAGGATTAGCCCATATCTCGCATATGCCAAGAAGTTTCCAAATTAAGTGGATTAGGTACATCCTCAATCATGGGCATAATGGTCAACTATGGTTAGAGTAGCTAGTATTAATCACCAAGAAGATGATTCATAAGATTACTAGTCTCCCCATGCTAAGTAAAGCAAAAACTACCAAAACCCTAGGTCAAGAAGAACTTCAGAAGAAAACCCTAGCTGAATGGGATGGTAGAGGTTTGAAGGTTAGCACTATTTTTGATGTTGAATTAAGGTTTGGTATTCACATCATTTCTCACAAGATTTATAGCTCTAGTTGTTTGAATAGTGTGCCCTGTGAGGCTGTGGATTTGGCATTCAAGGTTGTAAAGAAAAATCTAGAATTTGATCTATTATAATTATTGTTAATACAACTGAACAAGAATATGGACAGCATTAGGACTTCAAAGAAAAACCCTTGCAAATTTGGTTCTTTTTTGACATGTCTTTTCTTCTATGTACAAAAATTCTTTCCATCCAAAGGAACTATTGTGTGGAGAAAAGATATTCCTATTCTATATCAGATAAATGAGTTTGTAGCAAAAATGGGTGTAAAATTTGATAGCATCATGGATAATTATTTTGAAGATTTCAAGGAAAGAATGAATAATAGGTTTAGAATTCCACCAAAATTGGTTGAAGACTACAAAGATGTTATATGCTTTATGGTTGATTGTGATAGAGTATACATTCAGGCAGTCAGGCCTGAGTTGCATGGGTGAAACCTCTTCCTTATGAGATGAATATTGATGAAACCAGGGATATTATTGAAGAACTAGTGAATGAGCCAATAGATCCAAAGCAACCAATTTTTGGAACATATGATGAGGCAAAGGCTAGAATTGAGCTTGAAATCAAACTTTTTCAAGCAATTAATAAAGAAACTTCCTCAAGTAATTAATAAAGACAAGAGAAAGGTTGCCAAGTTAAAAACTGCTACCGAGCCCCTAATGATTATTGAGGGAAAAGGTGAGGATGAAGAAGAGGAGCATAAACTAGAAGATATAGAGGAAGAGTCAGAGAAGGATGCAAAGTCAGTCAAAAAGAAGGGCAAGGTAATCATTACCAAGCCACCCAAAGCCTCCACAACTATTTTCACAAGGTGAGAAAAAGGTAAGAACAAAGGTGAAGTAGTATTTAGCAAGCCCCAACTGACCTTCCAAGAAAGATTGAAACAAATGGAAGAGGGAGCTAGCATCACAAATTTCAAGGCATTGAAATTTGAAACAAGGATTGATGCAGAGAAAATGCAGATTGAGGAACTGGTACTTAACAAGATGGGAAAATGGAAATACTCCCCAGACTAGTTCACCACACAAATCTCCAAAGAGCTGTTGGTGAGATTGCAACCAAGGTGGGAGTCAGCCACCCAAATGGCCAAGGACATATATTAGCAATCCTTGAAGAATCTTCTATCGAGTCTTACTGAAGTAGAAATAAAGGCAGCAATGAAGGACTACGAAGGTAAAATGATGATTATATTTCAGACATGTTTGATTTTAATTAAGGACATTGAGCATGTTGTAAGAGATGCAACAAACATGTGGAAGAACATCTATCATCTACAAAATCCTAGTAATGATCCTGTAGAAATCAAAGATAATGATGATGACAGTGACAATGATGAAGGAGATAATGCTCCATGTGTCACTTTTGATGTTGAGGACTATCAGGCACTAAAGAATGATGATGCTGCTAAAGAGGAAGACAAGGATGAAGAAGATTTAGTAAAAATTGTAGTAGAAGTTATTGCATCCCTTCCTCACTCTCTACCAAATATTGTTACATCTACTATGGAGATAGCTTCTACAAGTGAGACTGTGAGCATAATTGCCACATCAATAGCTCAATCATCACCTGTCATCTCCCAGCTGCAAGTATCTTTAATGGAAGTGTCAAGCACTTCATCTACTGAGTTGTAGCCCTCTTTATCAGCTCCTAAGTCATCTATTGTAGCTTGTACTATAAGTTTGCCAGTTTGTTCTATAGTTTTGTCATCCATAGCTTCAACTCCATCAATTTTTGTTCCAGCTAGTACTTCAGTTGTAAATATTCTAGTTGGTACATTACCTATTGATACTTCATTTTTGAGAAGCACATCAATTTTGGATACAATTAGCACCTCTCTCAATTTCCCTCTAGTTAGATCAAATCAAGTTTTTTCTGCTAGTCCAACTTCATCAACTATTGTAAGCACTAAAGTAAAACCAAAGACTCCACTAAGACTTCTGCTTATTGGCAAGGCAATTGATGAGGATATAGACTTGGAAAAGGAAATTATTATACCTAAGATAGATCTAGATATTTCCATAGTTGATTAAATGAGATTGGTCAGTCAACATTTAGAGCAAAGAGAAAGGCAAAAACAACTTAGAGACGAGAGAGATAAAAAATTCACTATAATTGTAAGTGCTAAAAATATAATTACTGAGGCAATAGGTGTTGATGTGGATTCATCTCAACACATTTTTTTACAATTAGAAGAGGCCATACAAAAGTTCAATGAGGACACTTTTGGCCAAGAGAAGCTTATAGAAAAGGGAGAGAAAAAATTTGATAATAAAGTGCTTGAGCACATTGCTCAGCACATTACAATAAAGCAGGTTGAACTATCTTCAATTTTGAGCAATCTTGAAAATTCTTTTACAAATGTAACATCACTTTTTGCCAAGCTATGTGATGTTACCAAGTACACAAAAGAAATAAAGGTAAAATTGAATAAAATTGATGAAGATCTGAAGGTTAGTGCTCAAAAGTTGCAGCTTGACCCCAGTTCAAGCTCCGCACACCACATAAAGATCAGATTCCTATCAAACATGTAGGTAGAACTATTAAGAGAGGAAGCAAGGATCTGGTCTACACTAACAACATCCAGAACATGATCCTTCCTATCATGGACACAATGAAGAAGCACATTGCTTATTCAAAAACATTGATCCATGATAACAATTTTTCTATAGCAGATCATATGATTGAACTTTCTGCAGAAGTTCAAGTGGCTCTCTCCACCTACAAAATTTTGCAAGAGAACTGGGATAAGACATTGGCTCTTATTCTTAAGGTACATTCTAAGTTTTTCTCACATTTTGGTGTCTCTATATAAGTATGATTACCTTTGGCATTATTGTCAAAAAGGGGGAGATTATTGTGAGTAAGATATAGTAAAATTCAAAGAGGGACTAAGAGACAATGGAGAAAATAAGAGAGAATATATTGATATATGTATAGTGATAAGCTATGTATATACCATGCCATATGTATGGGGGAGATATGTAAATATATGTAAGAAATGTATATACAACAGGTTTACAAAGATCAATTTTGAAAAATCAAATCCATTATGTCAGTATACACAATGTTTGGCTCATAAGTTTTTTTTTGTCACTAATGCCAAAGGGGGAGATTGTTGGAATTATATTATATTTGTCATTAGTGAAAACACTTATTTGATTTTGAATGATTATTGAGTTTATCACTCAATCTACAGTATATATCAAGCATTCAGTGGTTACCTTGTAGGTTCATCACTTAAGCCGTGCATACTGAGCATTCCTGAAGCTACCGAGTGAGTTTCAGTCTAGTAGTTCATACTGAGCATTCACGAAGCTACCAAGTGAGTGTGCAGTCTCACAGTATCTACCAAGACTATAGTGTTCACCAAGCTTCATAGTGTCTACCGAGTCATCAATTTGTGTGATGGAAGCTAGTGTTTACTGAGTGATGGAAGTGTAGTGTTTATCAAGTGAAAGCAAGGTAAATGAAGGATTCAGTTTTTACTGAGTGACACTATATCTACCAAGCCTCCAATGGTTACCAAGTTCCAAGCTACATTGTGTGATTAGCATGGACCAAGCTTCTACTTCGACTAAGTGCATGATGATGCCAAGTAATGTAGTGGATGCCAAGTATCAGAAGGTTACCAAGTCAACTTGAAGAACTCAAGTTTTCTACTGTTTGGCTGACTCAGTAATATTTTGTTCACTTGTGTTTTGGCTGACCTTGTAATTTTAATTATTAGAATTGTATATATGCAATGTATTATATCATTTTCAATGTATAAAAATATATTTAAGAAATGGAAATGTAATGCTTTGAGAAGAATAAATGTGAATCAGCAGCAGAGTAGAGTATTCAGCAAGGTCTACAAGGAGCAGTAAAGATTCACCAGTCACAAGAGGTGACCTGTACTTGAAGGATCTAATTAGTAATCAAGTTTTAAGTAGATCCACTATTTCATCTTAATAGGTGAATCAATTTTGTAAATCCTTTAACAAGGTAGACTTAATAGTCTCTGTATAAATCTCCTAACAGAGTGCATACTTCATTGTATGTTTGCAAATCCTCTAACAAGGTGGATCTAGGAGTCCAAATTGCTCTTAACAAGGTAGATCATTAGAAGTGATCAATGTAAGCCCTAATAGGCTAACTTCATACTATAGTAGCGAATTTTTGTGGGTATCATCCCCACCCTAGTCTTACTTTCTATTTGGAAGGTTTCTGGCTCACCAAAATTCTGTGTTCATGTGTTATAAATGTTTATCTTTCTCATGCATACAGTAGATTAAATGAATGAATGATGAATGGATCAAGTATTGAATTGATTTAAAGTCTTTGAGGTTACTAATTCACCCCTCCCCTCTCAGTAACCCAGTTAGTCTTGATTATTTCCAACATCTTGAGCCACTGCTAGGAACACAAATCCTACACACTAAACAACATGATCAAGTGTAATTGCATATAATAATATAGTTGAAGCACTAAATTCATTAAGTTACATAAAATAACCATTTATTTAATCAAATTAAAATCATTTATTTAAACAACCATTTTGCATATATTACCAAAATAAACAAGGTAAATATTTGTAGCACGTTACCAATGAATCCAACATGGACAATTAATTTCTAATTATTTAAGAATTTGATAATGATTTATTAAACAACATGAAAAGAAACATAAAACACATAAGTGAACATGGTAAAATACATGACCAACCACTTCTACAAAAACCTAGTCTAGTGTAGAAGGACAATAATACACAGTGCAATCTCTACACACATCTCATGGTAATCATAGAACAACATCATGATACCGCATTGATCCTAGTAACCATTGGCACATGCCTCAATGAAACCATCTAACACATCATAATCTCATAAATCTGCCATAAGAATAATCAAAGAAACTAATAAAATAACATGAATCTAATGTAGGACAATCTTGTCTCTTGATGCAATCTTGTATCAACCAAAAACATTTCTTTACTAGTCTGTTGTTTGTAAAGTAGCATTGTTGTTGGAGCTATATTTTTTGTATTCTACTTGCTTGTTGTGGGTGATGTAACTAATTTTCCTTAAGTACTTAGAGCTTGAAAATTTCATGGATTTAAGAGGGACTATATTACGATCTTTATTTTAAGGTAAAAGTCCTAACTCATCATGAGTTGGGAGATATGGTTATTTTTCTAAAACATCAACTTTTTGCTAGTTTTCACGTCTAATTTATGTGCCTAACTTTCATGATGCATGCATAGTTATCCTTAATGAATGATCCTTTTTTCACTTAGGGACTTTAGTAGGACCTAAATTTCTACCTTCAGTTCAGAGAACAAGTTCTAATTCAATTAGAGTTAGGATATATCTCTATTTTCCTCGAATATAGATTTTTGGGTAGCTTTCATGAAATGTGTGCAGTTTTCCATCTTGCACAATTTTGTATGATGAAATGGGATTTTTTTTATGATAGGGACATGTTCCTAGGTCATTTTTGGACCTAAATATAACTTGATATTGAGTTATGTTACCATTTACTATAGTTTTGGTTTACTCTTCCAAGGTGGACCTATAATGTAATTAATTGCCTAACAAGCTAACTTGTGGCTTAGCTGGCTATATAAGGAGCTTGGACTATTGTATAAAATCATAATGTAGATGATGGATATGATGTAGAAGATCCTAGAGAAGAATGCTAGATGTGAGCTTGATTTTGATTTCATAATTCTTTGTATATGGCTGTAACCCGAAAGGCCTCATAGTTGAGTATGTTTGGATCTATATAATGAAAGATAATTGATTATATCATCATGGTTGGGTGGAATATGGTCTCTTGTTCTTTTATTTTTCACTTAATTTGTATGTTTCATCCATGTGTAACTCTAAAAAAGGGATGTTTGTAGGTTTAAGTTGGACTAATTCCTATTGAATTTCTTCATCCATACATCAGGTGGTATCAAAGAAGAGTTCTTTCTTGAGGATCAGATCATGGAGAACATTATTGGATTGGTTTGTAGGGAGGAAGATTTGAAATCTAGCCTATAACTTGTAGAAGATTATAGTCTAGTAGGAACTATTGTCAAGATGGTTCGTCGTAGATGAAATATTGATAATTTTATAATGGACATGTTGAGATAGATTTCAACCAAACTTGAAGTTGTGGAGATAGCATAGAGAAGAGGTGTACATCTTAAAGGTGTTAGTGATGATGAAGAGGCAACACCTAATCCTGAACCTAAAAAAAATGAGGAAAGACATTTGAGAGTTTTGTCTAAAGCTAATTATAGACCTATTGTTGAAGTTTCTCACTATGATGGAAGACTTGAGACTGATGCATTACTTGATTAGATCTTTGAGATGGAAAAATATTTTGAGTATGAAGGTACTCTTGATAATAAGAAGGTTAAGATTTTAGTCACAAAGTTGAAAGGTTATGCATCTCTTTGGTGGGATCATTTTAAAAATGACAAAAAAAAGAGAGGAAAAGAAAAGATCAAGACATGGATGAAGATGCTTGGAAAGATGAAGAAGTTTCTCCCAGCAGACTACCAGGTTAGTTTGTTGGGAAAATTGCAAAATTTGAGACAAAAGGACATGAGTGTGAAATAATATACCAAAGAATTCTACAAGCTAGATATCAGATCTAGACATGTTGATGATGAAGTTGAGATAGTTGCTAGATACTTGAATGGCTTGAGAGCATAAATTCAAGATGAGATCAGATATGTTAAGATGGATAGCATGGAAGAGGCATATCAATTTTCTTTGAAAGCTAGAGAAAGGTTTTCAAAGAGATGTGATCAAAGGCAAAGAGGAAGAGGTGGAAGATTTTAAAGAAGCAGAGGTAGAACATATGGATAAAGTAGTAAATATGATGGCACAATGCAAGATAAAGGATGGAAAGATGAACCTTATAAAAGAGGTAATTACTCTAAAGGTATCTATTCTAGTTACTCTAGGAATAATATAGTGGAAAAAGAAAAGAGAGATCTTAGTTTAGAGGTACTTGTTACAAATGTGGTGAAGAAGGACATAGGGCCTTTGAATGTACTAACTCTGGAAAGAAGATTAGAGGTAATAGTAGAAATACTTTAGCTTGTGAAGAAGTTGTTGAAACACATAATGAACCTAAAAATGGTGAGAAGTTGATGTTAAGAAGGATTTTGAGGAATGAAGAAGTTGATGAGGAGCCTATTTGAGAAGTTTGTTCAAAACCATATGTAAAATCATTGGAAAATGTTGTAAAGTAATCATTGATAGTGGAAGTTCAAATAATTTGGCATCTGAAGAGCTGGTTAAAAAATTGTAGTTGCAGAGATTGAGACATCCTAAGCCTTACCATTTTTCTTGGATCCAAAAGGAGCATAACTTACTCATAAGTGAGCAATGCCTTGTGAAATTTAAAATTAGGAATTATCATCATGAAGTCTTGTGTAATATTATGCCTATGGATTGTTTGTCATATTATTTTGGGTAGACCTTGGTAGTATGATAGAAAAGATTTTCATGATGGTAGATTGAATCAATATACTATTTGGGTGGAAGGAAAGAAAAAAGTATTGTTACCTTTGGTGGAAAATTTTGATGAAATTCGATGTACTATAGTCAGAGTATGTTTGGTAGAGGATAAAAATTTTGTAAAGGAAATAAAAGAATAGAATGTTTGTTATGCTTTGATTCCTAGAAAGGATGAAAGACAAGATGAATTAGAACATGCACCTAAGATTGGACATTTCTTGACTGAATTTCATGGCATCATTTATGATAATGTACTTGATGGTTTTCCTCCTATGAGAAGTATAAGTCATTGTATGGATTTGATACCTAAAGATAGTTTGCCTAATAAAGTACCACATAGATTAACATCTGATGAAAAGAGTGAGCTAATAGATAAGTGCAAAAATTGTTGGAGAAAGGTCTAATTAGAGAAAGTTTGAGTCATTATGCAATACCTATTGTGTTAGCACCTAAAAAGAATGGAGAATGGATAATGTGCACTAATTCCAGAGCTAGAAACAAGATAATAGTGAAGCACATATTTCCATTAATGCCTAGGATAGATGACATAATGGATACTTTGAGTACAGCAAAGTATTTTACAAAGATTGATTTGAAAAGTGGTTATCATTAGATTTGAATCAGAGAAGGAGATGAATGGAAAATTTCTTTTAAGACTAATGAAGGATTGTATGAATGGTTGGTAATGCCCTTTTGTTTGACTAGTGCACTTAGTACTTTCATGAGATTGATGAATGAGGTTTTGAAAAAAAATTTGAGTAAATTTGTGATTGTATATCTTGATGATATTTTCATATTTAGTAAGAGTAAGGAAGAACATCTTGAGCATATCAGACAAGTATTGTAGAAATTGAAGGAAGAAAAGTTGTTGATCAATTTGAAGAAATGTTCATTCATGAAGGAAGAAATTTTATACCTTGGATTTATAATTTCAGCTAATGGACTAAAGATGGACCCTAAAAAGGTGAGAGTTATTCTTGATTGGCCTACACTAGAGAATGGTTGAGAGGTAAGATCATTTCATGGATTGACAGGTTTTTATAGGAAGTTTATGAAAATTTTAAATTCTATTTGTAATTTTGTGATTGAAACTATGTGAGGAGATAAAAAGGATTTCAAATGGACACATGGAGCACAAAGAAGTACTTTCTTTGCCTAATTTTAGTAAAGTTTTTCAAGTAGAATGTGATGCTAGTGGAAGTACAGTTGGAGCTATTTTAAGTCAAGAAGGAAGACTTGTAGATTTCCTTGGTGAGAAGATGAATGATAATAAGAGAAAATACTCATTTTATGATCAAGAAGTGTATGTTATTATTCAAGCTTTGAAGAAATGTAGACATTATTCGATGGCTAAAGATTTTGTGTTGTATATTGACCATAAAGCCTTGTAGTATTTGGGAAGTTGGCATAAGTTGAATCAGAGACATATGAACTGGGTTGAGTTTTTGCATAGTTTTTCCTTTCCTTTGAAACATAAAAGTGGACAATTGAATAAATTTGTTTATATGTTGAGCCAAAAAATAAATTTGCTAACAGAGATGAGAGTTGAGGTACTTGGTTTTGATGATTTGAAAATTTTATATGAGACTAATCTTGATTTTTAGAAACTTGGAAAGATTGTAAAGAATAAATAGTGAATGATAAATGGGATGATTAGTTCATTCAAGAAGACATGTTGTTTAAAGGAATTCAGTTATCTATACTGTTGGCACTCAATTTCAATAAGCCTTTTATCCAAATTGTGTTGTTAAATAATTTTAAACCATTGAGTAGTTTGGGTTAATTATAGTATATTTTCATCCCCTGGAAAAACCCTCATTTTGAAATTTATTATCTATGCCAGACACCCAGGTTTTTTTCTAATATTTTCATGAAAAAACTTTACCCTAGGAAAACCCTTCTTTTAGACCCACACTTTTCAATTTTTAAATTTTCAAATACCTTTAACGATGGAGTTGTATGTTAAATCTTTTATTTTTGATAAGGGTTCATGGGTTTTAAGTATGTGACTAAGTGACTATGGTTAGTCACAAGGTCAAAGCCCTCTATCAAACTACAACAACAAATGGAGTAACCCAATGAAGCTTTGATCATTGAGTCATAGCGGGTTGCCAGTTAAGTTTTTCCCTAACCATGATCGAATGAAGTATTTGAGATGGCTTTGATCTCATGGTTGCCTTAGTAATATGTTATGTCAAACTCAGACTGCAATTGTGCAATGATGCTTAGGAGCTTGTGAATGGTTTTTTATCATGGGTTTGTATGAGGTTTAGTCTAAACTTGGGTTTGAATCATGAAATGGTGAATTGTTATGGATTGTAGGGTCATTGGAGTTAGATTGAAACCAGGGGTTAGGGTTGCGAAGGCACAACATGCTACCATGTAGATTTGAGCCTGGTGATATGGCAGTTTGGTGTCAAGATGATGTGGCATAAAGATAGTTTTTGATTGGTCAAAGGTACTGGCATGGACAATAAGCTAAATTTTTTTAGGACCATTAGATTAAAGATAATTAGGGGTTGTCACTTTATCATTATAAGAATCTAGAGATTTTTTTATCATAGTGATATAATGATAGTATGACACGTGGTGATGGCCCACTATTCAAAAGGGTTGTTGTTCATGTGGTCACAAGGTAAGGTGAAGAATTAAAGTTTTTTACTATGACTAGGTGAAAGAGTTAAAGAGAGGCTTGATTACCTGGTCATGTGGTTAGTGAGTATGAAAGGAAATTTGACCATGACCATGCAATGTAATTGAATTCAAAGTTGATTGTGATGATCACTCAATCACAAGAGAAAAGGTTTTAAATGGATAACTACATGTGAGGTTGTGACTTCATGAAGTGAGGGTGATCATGGGGTCACTAATGCTAAGTGTAAGGGTTAGCATAAGGTGGTACTATGTGATTGAAGTTAAGAGAAGGATTAGAACCTGTGATTGCTTGGTTGCATGGTTAGTCACCAAATAACAGAGGATAGACCACAAAGCAGAAAAAAGAAGTAAAATGTTGTGGTCGTTGGGTCATGAGTAAGAATTTTAAGTGTGAAATTATGATTGGAAGCCTCATTATGAATTTAAAGGTTATGTCTTGTCAAAAATACATAATAGAATTAAAGTTTGATTGTACATGTCATTTCTTGGCATTGTTGTAGATTTTGAGTTTTCTCACACATGATGGCATTAAGAGACATAAATGCCCGTCTATTTCTTTCCTTCCATTAATAAGTTAGTATAATAGATTCTTGAGTTAAAAAAATTTTACATAAGTTCAAAAATAAGAGTTTGAGCACCAAGAATTTGTAGAAATTTTTAGTTTTCTTAGAATTAGTATTGATAGACATTATTCCAAAATCTTCAGTTGTAGTTAGCATGGCACAAGAAGAGGGAAAGATGATAACTTGGGTTGTTGTTGAAGAATCTTCACAATCCACAGAGTAGGCAAAGCCAAAATTGGTAATTTTGTATGTAGAGGAGTGTGTGCATTTTCTCTAGGGTCTTCTCATACTCAAACTTTGAATGCCCATATCTTCAAAGATGTATACTCCTACAAGGATTCCATTATTCTAGAAACCAATGGGAATGAGTTATTATGGTATTTTTATCAAAATAGGTATGTCAAGTCACCAAATTACATCCCATGGATTAGAAATATGGAAAAATTGATAATGTTAGAGGTGATAGTTGATGTTGATTTGGTGAAGGCACTAATCAACTCTTACAATCCAATGACCAAGGCCTTCCACAGAAAGAATATGAGTGTCCTATGTAGATTGGATAGGGAAATCCTTGGTGAAGTTTTTGACCTAGGAGGACCTTTCACAAAGAAAATTGAGAAAGAAAATATGAATGAGACCTTCAAGAATTCCAAGAGTTTATTTACTAGAACTATCATGAGGAGGCACATTCCCAAATCAAAGAAGGAAAAGGGGGAGTTTCCTAAGAAGGTAAGGGAACTAATGCCATTAGAATTCTTCTACTAAACAATTTAGATATACAATCCATGGGATTAGAAAAGTACTAGGATTTGATAGCACCATGAATGCCTTAGGTTATGAATATATCACGATAGTGGACATCCAGGATCTACATCACAATGTTTGTTATGACTTTGTGGAATGCGTCATTGATAAGATGCATGAAGAAATTGAGGTAGATCATAAGGGAGACATGGGAAACTTTAAGTTTTCTCATTATTCACTACTAATACACATTATCCTTTTCAAGAATATAGGGCACATCAATCTAGACTTTATCAAATCCATAGAGGAGAATGGAGAAACCCTACTTGTGCAATTGTGGACTCACTTCTAGAAAAGGTTTTATCCCTATGCTATTACTACTGATTTATATAATGATTTTGTATTTCCAATCATGAATATGTTAATGGATATAAATGAAAGAGTACCTAAAGGGTTATGAATATTAATTAGACCATCTTCCTACCCAAATGGGGATAAAGTACTTAGCCATGACTAGGCTACTTTTTTTATTTGAAAAAATTTCAATTATAAGAGTATTTGGCTGTCCTCAGCCTCCCCATGTATTAGCTAGACATGTCCCTAAAAGATTAGGCCAATTAGAATTCTTTTGGAAATTGCTAATGATGAATAGAGAGTATTTAGGCCCTTTTGTAAGGAAAGGATCTTTTGTAGCCAAAAGCACAAAAATAGGTGATTTTCTAATTGGGAAGGATGCCATAGAGGAGATAGATCAGTATCTAGCTAAATTTAAACTTTCCTTTGCCCCAGCTAGAAACTATGATCGAAATGATTTTGCAAGAAATTCTCTTAAACAAATGGGGAAATACACTCTTCCTAGTAGCAAGCCAATTTGGGAAGAAGATTGC
This sequence comes from Cupressus sempervirens, assembly GCA_028749045.1. Classification (NCBI taxonomy): domain Eukaryota; kingdom Viridiplantae; phylum Streptophyta; class Pinopsida; order Cupressales; family Cupressaceae; genus Cupressus; species Cupressus sempervirens. Next base: position 569,760,374 of record CM053792.1, on the reverse strand, counting down.
ATCATGAATTTCCTACAAACAGAGGTATGTAGGGAGAGGACTTAGAATTGGAGCAAGATAATTAAGATGGAAGAAGCCATGAGGGCAGAAAACCTATCTTTCAAGGGTTTCCACCATAATGTATCATACCTTGATAGGTACAATAAGTGCCTAGACAATTTTGACGAATTAATGACACAAGTGCCTATAGAGTTTAGAGATAGAGTAGAGACCCCATCTCCTTAGTAGGAGGATGTTATAATAGTGGAAGTTGAGGATGATCAACCAAAAATCTCTTCATGGGCTAAAGGAAAAGAGAAGCAAAAGATGATTCACATCCCTGACAAGGTCAAAGGAAAGGCATTGCAAATTATGCGTCAGGGATCAAAGTTCTTTCATACAATTAGACACAATTTCTAATCAAACAAGTAGGTAAGCATGAAAACATGACCAACATGACTGAATTGTAGATTCAAATTTTGGATGAAAGAATAATTTAGGAAAAGGAGTTCACAAAGGATAACCAATTTGTAAATTCTGATGAATGCAAGTTGTCGCTTTATAAAGTGAAATGGAATGAACTTTCCCTATAGATGCAACTTGGAGATTCACTTGAGAGAATTGTAAAATTGCTTTAGAGGTTGTAGGATTATGATCCAAGTAGTGAGAATGTCATAGTTGAATAATCTAGAGCATTGGTAATCAAAAGTGGAATGCTCCTTTTTCTTGGTTAAGAACTTAGTTCCTCTTTTATGTTAGACCAGATCAGAAAATAAGAAAAATTAGTCTCTTTTGAAGAGACTAATATTGTTGGTGAGCTACAGGGGGCTAGTTTTAACATAGATAGTAAGACAATGGCAATATGAAGCATGGCTCTAGATGGTAATAAACCAACTCTCATGGAGATAAAGGAATCCCCCTAGGGAAATGCATTTTTTTGGAATATTTCCACTATATCTAGTGACCAAATCCACCATTTGGTGAATACAACATCATTAATGGGAAAGAGAAAGATGGATACATTGAAAGAACAATTGTACACAACTTATAGCATATACATTGATGCTAGACAAAAATATGAAGAAGAGTTGAAGAGGACTTATGTCCTAGAGAAGAAGAAACTTGACATGGAGGAAGAAATAAGGAGCCTAAGGGTTGTGACTAGACCTATTACAAAGGTAAAGGAAAGTGAAGCTCAAATTGAAGCTGACATTTTAGTTGTAGGAGAAGCTCAACATATGGATATTGATGAGTGGGATGGTGTTAAGTAGGTGGAAATAAAGACAATTCAGAATTTCCTTATGCACAAAATTGGTGTTCTATAGCTTCTTTCACAAGTTGTGCACAACAATTACAAGAGCCTACAAGGAGTTGAATAAAAGTGCTCAAAGGTATTAGACCTTTCATCCCCTCTATTCACAACTTGGAGGCTCTATGCTTCTTTTTTGATAATTTGGTCCCTCTGCTACCCCAAAAAAGGATTTACCCAAGTTGGAAATCATTAATACCAGAAAATTGATAAATAAGGTAAGGGAGTTACATGGTTTTTTCATAGGAAAGTTGTAATTGATCCAAGTAAAAATGAAAACAATTGTTGTAGGGATACCAAATTTCATTCATATTATTATATATAGTAATAGAAATTTTAAAGAATGGTAGGAATGGTCTTCTTCATTTGAAGACATTTTATGGCATCCACGGTTTTTGGCCTATTGTAACAATGAGATGGATATAAGTGTTGTCTATGATCTAGTTTATTTTCTCTTTAGAATAGAATCAAATATGAGTAAAGTCTTAGGAGATTTAAAGGCTGTTACTAATTCTAAGTGGAATAAATGTATAGAGGAATTAAATGTAGTTAGGGATGCAATTTGGCTTGAGATGGACTCAGATGTGGTCATATGGGAATTAATAGCAAAGATTAAAGCTTTACCATCCAAGGAGGATGATCAAACACAGACAACAAGGAGGCTACTAAAAGAAGATAGGAGGGGATGAAAGAGGACAAAATAGTTAAAGAAAAGGATCTTCCCATTAATGTCATCTACTTTTTGCACCCACTTTCCTGTGTACTTTCCAACTGCAAAAGAATGTATTACTGAAATCTCTCAAATGATTTTGGTTTTTTCTTTTGATTGGATAATTTTTGACATCTACCCTCCCATCTAAAGCTTGTTAAAATCCTCTATATAAGGATTCCCAAGATGAGGAGTGGTGGTCAGGATTCTATAGAATTTTCATGTTTTATGCCCTTTTATTGTCCATCCAATTTTTTTGTAGTTATATGAATGTAATCAGTTTTGTATACTTGAATATAACTTATTAATACTAAGTGTCAGTTGTCAAGTTCTAAGTTATTTTTGAATCTCTATTAGTATTGTATGCAATTTCAAAGGAAATTCTATGTATCTATGTCTTTGGGTTTTGTCTCCTTCCTTATATACCTATAATTTTGAGATTAAAATGAACAAGTTTCTTTTAGTATAATTCAATTTGGATAAATTGTGTATTCTTACTGATTGTTGTTGATTCAAAGAATTATGTAATTGCTTTCGATTGATAGGGTTTAGGGTTTATGAGAAGGATATGGTAAGAATGAAATTTAGAGCTCACTATTGACAAATTTAATTAAAATTTGATTAGATAGGTCCAAGTTTTCTAGTTTTGACTCTATATATCAATGGATAAGACATTGGTCACTTAAATTTAGTTGCAAGTTGATGATTCATATAGTTCCTAAATACACAAAATTCAACCAATCGATTTACCATTTTATGTAATGAAGAACTAAAAGTGCCAATCGTTACTTGTTTGAAATATCTTCTTGGTTGTAGTTAGCTACTGTGATAGGGAAGTTATTGGTGAATCATAGAAGAATATTGACCACTTTCTACTATAGGGGATTTTTCCCACCCCTACCCTATAGAGACTAAAGCGAAGGGAGTCTTATTGATTCTATTGAAGTTGGTCTAGAGCTAAGATAAACCTAGATAAATATAGGTTTTAGCTATTCCTTAGGCGTGGTCTCTATCTTGAGCACCCTAGTATTAGGTTCAAAGCAACCTAGTATGTTCCTTACCAATATGAACTCCAACATATACCTAGAGGATCTATGAGAGAAAATATAATGAAGGAGAATATAGTGGTCAACTTGATAGAAATTTTGGGATTGATAAGTCAATAAAATTGATTTTAGAGAGATACTCTTGGCCACATATTTATAAGGATGTGCAGAGAATGGTAAGAAGTTGCAGAATTTGTCAAACAACAAAAGGAACTAGTCAGAATTTGGGATTGTATTCACCTTTGTCTGTAATTGATAATCCTTGGGAAGATATAAGTAAGAATAAGAAAGACAACATTGAGAGGATCTTAAATAGAAAAATAAGAAAAAGAACTAGAGGAAAAGACTACATGGAATACCTAGTTCAGTGGAAAGATAAACCTATTAAAGATAGTTCTTGGGTTACACAAGTTGAGTTGGATCTTTATGATTATGGTAAGAATATGAGTAGTTCCTAATTGGTACATCAGTTATTTATTAACCATAGGTCTTTGATGCAAAATAATCTTGGGTCTTAGATCAATCTTTCATTAACCAAAAACATTTCTTTACTAGTCTATTGTTTGTAAAGTACCATTGTTCTTGCAGCCATATTTTCTATATTATGTTTGCCTATTGTAGGTAATGTAACTAATATTTCTTAATTATTGAGAGCTTTAATATTTTAGGTATTTAATAGGGCCTAGATTAATATTTTAATTTCAAGGTGCAAGTCCTAACTCATCATGAGCTAGGAGATATGGTCATTTTTCTAACACATCAATTTTATGCCAATTTCTAAGTCTAATTTTTGTGCCTGACTTTCATCATGCATGTGAACTTATCCTTAATGAATAAGCCTTTACACACTTGGTTACTTGAATAGGAACTAAATTTATACCTTTAGTTAAGACAAAAAGTTATAATTTAATCAAAGTTAGGATATATCATCATTTTCATTGGACATCAATTTTTGGGTAGTTTTCACAAAATGTGAGGAGTTTTCTGTCTTGCATAATTTTGTATGACGAGATGGGATCTTGTTAAGATAGATACATGGTCTTGGGTCATGTGCAGACCTAAATATAACTTGGTATAAAATTTTTTCCCATTTTCTATAGTTTTGGTTTACTCTTCCAAGGTGGACCTATAATGTAATTATATGCCTAACTAGTTGACTTATGGCTTAGTTGCCTATAGAAGGAGCTTGGATTGTTGTAGAAAATCATAATATAGATGATGGATATGATGTAGAAGATAGATCATGAGAAGATCCTAGAGAATAAGGCTATATGTGAGCTTGATTTTTGATTTGATAAATTTTTTATATATGGGTGTAACCTGAAAGGCCTCACAGTCAGGCATGTTTGGATCTTTGTTATGAAAGTTAATTGATTATATCAGCATGGTTGCATGGAATCTAGTCTCTTGTTCTTTTTTGTTTATTTAATTTGTATGTTTCTTTTGTTTGTAACTCTAAGAAGGGGATGTTCATAGGTTTAAGTTAGACTGGTTCCTCTTGAATCTGCTCATCCCTACATTAGAATCTAATCACTTCAAGGGTGTAGACCACTCATGGTCCCAATCACAATCACTTCACAAAGAAAGATAAAAAAGGTTGCATCCATTAGGATGACTTATAGGAATAAAATGGGAGAGGCACTACATCATCCCCCCCAAAGACTAGGCTAGTCCTGGAAGCCTGAAATCCAAGAATAGAAACCAAACACACCAAGTGCAAAATCAAAACCAAGCAATAGGAATGACTCATAAATCTCTCCACAAGTCAAACCCAAATCACTCCAACATTCAAAAACCTTCACATCAACCCCCAAATAGGTCAACCACAAGAGAAAAGGTATTACACTAATACAAGGTCCTTCAACAAGGAACTTACTATGCACTAGGAAAAACCATCTAGCCATGAAGTTAACAATATAAGATAAGCAAAAATCCACTTATACTTCATAAAAAAGTGCCCAACTACAACATACACCTACCACATGACCAAAAAACAAGGTCAAAACACTATGCACTCCCAACAAGAATTGAAATGCATGGGGAATACCCATCCCAATTTTCCCAAGAATACTATCATGTCATACATGAGCATCCTTGAATCCATGTAAACTCACCCTTTAAACATAGAGGATGATGATTTACTTAAAAAATTGCACACTCCAAAGGATACCTTCCACAACTAACCACCAAGAGTAGGAGCACATAGTCTCTATGATACAAAAAGCTCAACTATTGCTATCAACTAGGGTTACATAACCCAACCAAACAAGATATCACCTCTCCACAAGGTTGTAAAGAATTTCCTTAATATATAAAATCATGTAATATTTGAATACCAACTCATAAGATGGTAATGTGTGTCCAACAATACCATGTCCCTCTAGCAACATGTTGAGAATACTACACCCCACCTATTGCTAAACTCAATCTCTATCCTCAAGTTGACTATAAATGAGAAATTTGACTAAGACGATCCTCTTGAAGATATAAGAGTGCATAGAAAGAGACTGCAAAGTATTAGGACTAAGAGGGTGTCTCTCTCTCAACCTCTACACAAAATCAGCCCAATATGTGTTAGGGAAAACTCACAATTCCACCAACCATCAACATACTCAACCAAAACTAAAAAAGCTAGTGGCATAACCATTCCAACCTACCCACTCTTGAGAGGTAAGTGCAAGGGAATACACTAGCACTAAAGATCACAACTAGGGTCAACCTCAAAGTTGAACTAAGCTACACACTTATATAGTAGAAATAACACTCACTAATAGAGGACAACCCCAAAGAAGTACAAAAAATTGCCATCCCTCTAGAGGCCATAACTTCATATCTGGACTCTAATTAAATCCATTCAAAATGCATCGAAAAGATCTCAACAATGCCTACAATGTGATGGAGTTAAGAGAGTCCTATGACCTAAGAGTTGATTCACCACTCAAGATAAGACACTAGAAAAATCAAATAGTCTTGGTTACCAAGACAAGCAATGGACATAGTGTCCAACACAACCAAAGAGAAGATGTGTCCAAAATGACATAAGGCATGAAATGAAAGATAATTCACACATTTAAACCAATATTGCTCCTCTTTCATTATTTAATCAGTTAACCTATAACATAATCATTAATGCACCATGAAACTAAAAGGTTTTCGAAGCAAGGGTTCAAGAGTCACTTATCATAAAATAAGTACATATCTTTTCAAATTTCTTTCTAGAATACATTAGATTTAATCATTATTTAAACCATCCAATTATACTAAAAACTTTACCTCTATCCAAAACATAGTAGTATGTTCTCTATGATATTATCCCTTGTACGTACTACTAGAGGTTCAAGATGAACATGATAGTCACAACACAAAATTGTGTAGTAATAAAACACATGCAGAATAGTCACCATGAAACAAAATCAAATGGCCCAAATGAGGGAATTGTCAACTCCAACAGTAAGTCACAAATGAGCTCATTTCAAGAACAATTCAAGTTGTGACAAGAGCCACAAAGAGTGATAGAGAAAATTTGATGACTATTCCATGAAAGGAAAACTTTGAAAACCAATGCTAGCCTATTGACATGAGGAAAGTACCTCTAGCCAAATAAAATAAGGCATCAACCAAATCACATTACATGTGATGACTAAGAATAGTCATACAAGAGGGATAAATAGCCACACAATGCTAAGGAATACATCATCCTAGCAGTGTTAGAGATGACACGCACCCATCAAGCAGTATATCATCAATAGCCTTATGTATATGAAGACTACAATAATTTCCTTAATTATTTTCCTTGCAATGTAACATTTAGATATCCATCAATTTTAATACAATTTCCATAAGCATGCATCATCTTAAAATGGAAGCATTTCCATGTTAAGAGTGTTTAGCCCTCTAAGTAAGTGATTTTGGGTCATCTCAAGTACCTTGAATGGGTCTTTGCATAGATCTAACTTTTCTCCCTTTGTTCTTTTTATCTCTCTTTATTTCTAGCCTATTTCTAACAAACTATATTATGAAACTGATTTTAGCCTCTGGGTTAAGGACAACCTTCTAGATCAAGGTCAACCTTGACCCTAGCCTAGTTCAAGGATGACCTTGACCCTACCTAGGTTAGGGTTGATCTCATCCTTGCCCCCAAGTCCCATTTTTTAATTTTTGGAAGTTTTGGATCTCGTGCTTCAAAAAGTTTCTTTTCCCACTTTCAAGTCAGTTATTTTAGGTTTCAAAATGGTAGATTCTTAAATTACATTTAATTTAGGTCCATTTATAGGGGTTAAGGTTAAATGGGATTTAATGCTCCTAAGTCAGACTTCTCTAGGAGTTTGTTCCCTAGATCTCTATATAAGGAAGCCTTCTTCCCTGATTTTGACATCCACTTATTTATATGAGAGCATTCAATTATTATCAAAGCACATCTACAAATGAAATCTATTATCTATGCAAAACTACCTAATTGTCAAGTGAGCAAGCATTCTATCAAGAAAGCATTCAAGTTGTCCATTGAAGATCAAGGATTGAAGCATTCAAACCTTTGAAGGGATTTGGTTCAAGCATTCTAGATTCATCATTTAAACTCTAGATCTAGCCATCATGTTGGTGCGATATTCCTTCAAGATCCTATGTTCATCTTCAAGTTATATTCATTCTTATCTTAAGGTGGATTCCAAGCATACAATCATGGAGGTTTTGATTTACGTTTGTTAATTTTATTTTTAAGCTTTCATATCAGTATACTTGTTTATATTTTAAATAAAATTACATATCTATTGAGTATCATACCTTCATTATTAGATTTACTTGTACTACTTGCTAGCATTCTCTATTTCAATTCTATTATTAAGGTTGATTCCAAACCAGGATTTGACTGAGGAAAACCCCTCATCCAAACAAACAAAGTCATTTTCTTGCAGATATAGGTGTGGAAGAATGAAACAAAGATAATATTTGGTCAATACACTTTTTGTCGAACTTAAGAGATCCACAAATAGAAATTTTTTCAGAGTAGTGCAAGTCAAGGTCAATTTTTTGGGGTACAATTGTGCCCTAGAGTAAGATTGTGCCCCACCAACATGGTCAAGGTTGACCTCCCTTCAAAAAGTTAAAAGAAATTTTTGGGTTTTCTCTGTCTCAACATTTCCAGCCCAAAATAGGTTGCAAAATTCCCTGAAACTGAACATAGACATCAAAATTTACCATTTTCCAGATTCAAGGTGAGTATTTGTCTTCTATTCATTTTAGATTTCAAATACATTTAATCAATAGTAAGATCATAGGTTCTACTACCTTTTCCATATTTTCCATAACTTGATTCATTTTTGCATTGATCACTTCCTTGTGATTGATCAATTTGGATCATTTCTATTGGAAATTAGGGTTTAGGACTGGTACCATTTTCTATCTATTCATTTTGGTGAACCCAACGTGAATCAAACATGCAACCTTCTTATTTGGACCTATGATCTTACTATTCATTTTGGTGAACCCAACATTCTTACCCCTATCTTTTGTGGAATTAGATGCCCTATTTTTCTTTCTGGCTTTATATTTCCTTTCATTAGGTCTTTTATTGTATTAAGATTAGATTTAGTTAATGCTCTTGCATTTTAAATTCAAAAATACAAAAAAATCTATATATGTAATAAAATACAAAAACATTTCTTGCATTTCCTTTACTATGAAGATTGTGAAGATACTTTGGTGTGTGGTTATGTTTCTTATTACCCTTCCATTAGCATCTCTTTACCATAAATATGAGGTTTATGAGAGTATCATTCTTTTTATTATGTTCATGATTGTTCATTTTATTGTTGCTTATGTTTTTGTAAATTTAACTGATACTAGTCTTCCTACATTCAAAACTATCATTAAATATTCATGTGGTAGACTTATTGTTCTTTTAGATTATGTGAAGGATTTGGTAGATGATACACCATCTCTTAGTATTCCTAATATGAATCCTATTATTCCTAATATGATGCCTAATTCTCCATCTCATGTCCCTAGTTCTTCTCATACTTTTGAGGAGGTTCAAGCTATGGTTGAGGATACAGATGTGCAAGACTTCTTTGCTTTACCTTCTCCTCTAATCCATGATGATATTAAAGGAAAGGGTAAAGACACTTCTTCAAAACCTATCGTCCCATCTTATACAACCTTTACTCATGAGCATGATAAACAATCACCTCCTATAGAAGATTTACATGATATGTATACTACAGGATATAATATGATCATTAAACAAGGTTATAGAGGTTTAGGTCTTGGAGTTAATGAGCATGGTATTAAGTATCCTATTCATATACCCTCTAAACCAGATTTACATGGTGTTGGTTGTTTGAAATATCAAGTTATAAAAGGTGATAGTAATCATCATCCTCCTCTTGATAAACTTCTCCCTACACCTATTTTGGATAATTCTAATATTCATCAAGAGGTGGCTAAACAAGTGTATGTTGAATTAATGAATTCCAAAAAATAAATCTTTAAACCTATACTCAAATATGCCTTATCCAAGTACAAATATCCTTTTCATTATCATAATACACACATACTTTCTAATTGTAGACATTTAAAATTGTATGTTCATGAACGAGCTGCTTTAGGAATTATATCTCACTCTCATGTGTTTTTACAATTATTTCATAATTTTTATATAGGGTATTCTCCTCTTGTTGATATAATATAGATATCTTCTCCTCTTGTCTCTAGACTAGGGGGAAAGAGTTTTATTTTCATGCACTCTCTTAACATCCATTAGGCTTTTAGCGTATTTTGTGCCTTGAGCTTAATTGATATTCTTTTTGTTTTATCTCTCTATGATTTTGTATTATGTTTTTAATCATCCATATAATCTATTCAAGTTATCTTTTCTATGATTTTTTTTTTTTTTGCAAAGGTATCCCTTGTCTTTCTCCCTGGGGGAAAGGTTATTCCTTCTTTCTCTTTGTCTAGGGAACTACTTTCCTTAGCTTAGTGGTACTTATTTATATTGCAATATTATTTCTTCATATTGATTGATGTTTTGAGTATGGATAATATTTTTATATGAAAGGTCATTGTCCTAGGTCATCATCTCTTCTCTATGTTTCAAATTATGATGCTTTATAAACTCTTACCCTTGCTATGGTGTTAGAGTAGTTTTCCTCATTCTAAAGATTCTATTTTCCTCTTTATTAGAGGGGGCTTGGTGATTGAATCTTTATTCCAATTTGATTTGAAAGATGATATTTTATCTACACACAATCCTCTACGATGGGTTTCTTGTTGATAAGATTCCCTTTCTTTGAGGATCCTTTTTCCATAAGTGACATATCCTTTTCATAATTATTTATGTTCTTGGATATAGGGATCAATAACCCTTGTTAAGAATATGGTATATATTATTGTTAATAGGATATCTCCTTTCCTTGAGAAGTGGGTATCCTCTTCCTCTTTCTTATCATGTCTAGTAGATAGCCACGAGAAGGAGGGGGGCATATATAGGGTCTCCCTTAGGTCTCCCTTGTACTATAATTTTTTATTTACATGCTAAATCTTGGAAAGTAATGCACATAAGTTGCTAAATCTAGAAGAGACACGCATTTTTCAAATTTTAATATGCTAAATACTTTGAGAGTAACACACATAAGTTGCTAAATCCTAAAGAGATGTGCATTTCTAGATCCTCTGAAGGTAATGCACACAAGTTGTTAAATCCTAAAGAGATAACACACTTTTCAAAATTTTCAATATGCTAAAACTTTTGAAGGTAATGCACATAAGTTGCTAAATCCTAAGAAGACCTGCATTTCATATTCATAGTGATGCATGAAGGTGGATCTATGAATATTCTAGAAGCCATTAGAAGAAGAATTCACAATTGCAAGCACAGTTTATGGGTGAACTATTAGGTTTGGCCACCTATTTGGCTCTCCCTCTCTTTTGGTGATTCATGGTAAGTCAAGCATCTTACTGGGTGAGGTAATTGTTAGTTTGTGGTGCTTGATCAAAGAAGTATTGTACATACTTTAGATAGGCATATTGTAACCCTAAAGTAGGAATATATTATATCAGATAGCTTAGGGTTAGGGATTATAAATATGTGATGTATAATGAGATATGTTGTTCTTGTGGTGGTATTGAGTTGTAAGAGTTTGTGCTATGATCACTAGATAATAAGAAAGGTTGGATAACTGTGTGGGTGGGCATAGCCTAGGTTTTAGATGAACCACATTAAATTTGTGTTCTTATGGTTTTCTTCTTCTTTTTTTGCATTTAACTATTAATTTGTATATTATTTTGGATCTAGAAAATCCTAACAATTGTTATTAGAGTGAGGTTTGTTGTTGTAGATTTATGCGACTTTTAGATTTGAGTGGGAGCAATAGAGGGTTCTAAATTCAAGATTGAAAATTTCAATGGCCAAAATTTTAGTTATGGAAAATGTCGATGGAAGATTATCTATATCAGAAGGATCTATGGAATCCATTAGAAGGAAAAATGAAGAAATAAGGAACCATCACAGATGAAGATTGGAAGATCTTGGATAGGAAAGCACTGGGATCTATTTGACTGTGCCTTGCACCATCTATAACATTCAACATATCAAAGGAAAAAATGACAGTAGAGTTGATGGAGACATTAGCTACATTATACAAAAAATCCTCAACTTCAAATAAGATATTTCTTATGAAGCATTTTTTTAATATGAAAATAGGTGAGGGAGGATCTATAGGGAATCGTTTAAATGAGTTTAACATAGTCACCAGTTAATTTTCATCCATAAAAAGTTTACTTGATGAAGAGGTTAGGGCTCTCTTAATTTTATTTTCTTTGCCAAAAAGCTAGAATAGCTTGGTTATGGCTGTAAGTAACTCTATCTCTAGTTCAAATACTTTGAAATTTGATGAAGTTGTTGGTGTTATCCTAAGAGAGGAAATTTGAACGAAAAGCACAAGTGAAACTTTGACCTCATTAGGTTTTGTTTTAAATGTGGAGAAGAGAGGAAGAACAAGTCAAAGAGGAAAAGGCCCTTTGCATGACAAGTCGTGAGGGAAGTCAAGGAAAGGACATTCTCAATCTAAAGGAAAGAAAGATTGCTGGTACTATGGAAAACCTAGTCACCTAGAGAAAGACTGTTGATATCAAAAAAATAAACAAGGAGAAAGAAGTGAAGATGACAGTAAGGAAGATAATGTTGCAAGTAATGGTTTACAAGATGCTTTAATCTTATGTTTAGATAATGCTAATGATTCCTGGGTAATAGATTCAGGGGACTCATTCCATGCTACACCCCATAGGAACTATTTCAAGATCATGTTCAAGGTGATTTTGGAAAGGTATATTTGGGGGATGATGAGCCCTATCATATTGTTCGAAAAGGAAAAATAAAGGCTGAGTTACCAAATGGAAATGATTGGATGTTTCAGGAGGTAGGGCATGTCCCTAAATTAAGAAGAAATTTAATTTCTATAGGACAACTAGGTAGTGAAGGTTGTGTAGCCATGTTTACAAACAATGTATGGAAGGTAACTAAAGGTTCATTAGTAGTAGCTAAAGATGCAAAGATTGGCACATTGTACTTCTGTACTAGGAATACTTATTCCACTTTAGTTGCTACTGATATTGATAATGTAGGGAAAGCTACTATAAATGTTGCAAGAACAAATTCAATTGTGTGGTACCATAAGCTTGGGCAAATGAGTGAGAAAGGGATGAAAATCCGTCACTCTAAGAATTTGTTGCTAGGGTTAAAAAAATTTGATTTAGAGTTCTATGAAAATTATGTTTATGGTAAATAGAAAAGAGTTAAATTTCTCAAAGTTGGAAAAGAGAAGAAAAGTGAGAAGTTGGAGCTAGTGCACTTAGATGTGTGGGGACTAGCTCAGGTATCATTAGTTGGTGGCTCTTATTACTATGTTATTTTCATTGATGACTCAACTTGAAAGACATGGGTGCATTTTCTGAAGCAAAAATCTGATGTCTTTAACACTTTCAAGAGATGGAAATCTTTGGTTGAAAATGAGATAGGAAAGAAGCTAAAGTATCTTAGATTAGATAATGGAGGTGAGTATTGCAGCAAGTCCTTTGAAGATTACTATTTTTTTAATTGAATCAGAAGGCAGAAGACTATTCCAGGAACTCCACAAGGAAATGGTGTGTTCAAGAGGATGAATAGGAAAATCATGGAATGTATAAGGAGCATGAGATTGCATGTTGGGTTGCCACTTCATTTCTAGGTAGATGCTATAAACATTGTTCTATATTTGTAGTACCTCTCGTGTTTGCAGTGTATACCTTGTTTATTTTGATATGAGAACTTGATACTCTTATTGTTATTTGTATTTGGAGATGACTTGAGGATTAGATGTATACTTATATTCAGCACCATAGATGCATTACTGCTATATTGTTCAGTTTATCATATTTGCATGTTGATGCCATTTTGAGATGATAGTGGATCTATGAGGATATCTAGTTATATGGTTTATTGGACATATTGTTGATTATGTTATGAGATGGATTTTTTATGCTATGATTATTTATTTCATTCTTGTATTTTTACACTTTCTACGAATGTGAGCGATGTAAATAGACTAATTAGGTATTTAATACATGTTGCTTCAGCTATGATATTATATGTAATTACCCTTGATCGTGTATTTTAGTGTGCAAGATTTATATCCCTGGCAGTGGCACATGGAGATAGTGATTCAGCTATTCATATTTTACCAATGTCATCCCTATATGGTTGACGTATCCTTATTTAATTGTTTTAAATTAAAACCTTTCAGTGATTCATAAATTTGAACTCATCTGCATTATGTGATTTGACCATGAGCATATCTATGCATTTAGAGGTTCACTCTATCGCGAAAGTGTTGAGTGATTTTCTATGATTTTGGGTTTTCAAATTTTAAATCTTTTTAGATTTAATTTGTGGTAGCTTTGCCTTAGGTTGACTTGGAGTCTAGCTACTCTAGTTGGCTATTTGCCTTAATTGACTATTTACTTGAAAAGTGAATAAGTATTGAAAAAGTGATTTCATTATGGACTTCGCACTTTTTGAAATAGAAAATTTGAGAGCTTTTTGAGAATCCTCTTCAGAAGTGAATTCAGTTCATTCTAGGAGCTATGATCATGGTTTTTTCATTAGATTAGTCTCATTGGATCTAGCTTAGGGAGTTTATTCTTTGCCGTCACTTTTAGCAAATTTGGTGAGTTATTTATTTTATTGCACGGGTTTCAATTTTTGTCCCTTTTTCTATCAGGTAGGGCCTTCCCATTTTATTGTTTTTACTCAGGTACAACTTCCATTTCTTGTAGCAGTATGTTAGGAGGCTAAGAACTAGTGTTACCTTCCATTTTATTTTGCTAGTTCTACACGATTGGTCGAGTATGAATGTTTTCCCTATTTTTAAGATGGGGATTTGGGGTTTTGAGCTATTATGCTGGATATTTTTTCATATGGTGTTTGAACTCATTTATTTTTGAATTTTTGGGGTTTTTAAGCCCAAAGACCAAATGGGTTTTAAGTTTAGAATTTTTCCAAATTTTGGGGTTTTTACCTTATTTTACATGCCACCCTATTTTCTCAAGTTTTCTTGGCATAATGTGGGCCATGGACCTAGATGATCTATTTGGACATTAGTCATACCACTATTGCACTTTTATGTTGCATCAGGATGTGTGTTGCATCCATCCTCTCAATTCTATTTTCGGTTGAGGGACTTTCTACTTTGTGTTCTCATCCAGTCCTTATGCTTTGATATTCATGATGTTGGTGTGCCACACATGAGTACATGCACATACATTTTTTGGGTGACCTATGGACCTCGATCTTTTGTGGTACTTCTAGAAGTTATGATTATTGGGGTTGGGTTGGGAATTTGCATACATATGGGCACTCATCATTGGATGAGCATGGGTAGGGTAGGGTAGCATATGGAGGGGGCTTCTATCTCCATATCTTGGTGCCTATTTCTTGAGGGTTGGCGTGCAGAAGCTTTGTAAACAAGTGATAACTAAACTTAAACATTGGGTACTAGTAAAATGTAAAGATAATAAAAATGATTCAAGATGTGCTCCTTCCATTGAGTAGTGGACAGCTGCTAATACCATCTTGGGCTTGTTGATGCCAACTGACTCTCCATGATGTCAACCCCTAGTTAGTAGCCCTTTGAGTGTCTAACCAAGACCTATAGTTTATGCATTGTCTATGTTTTGGATTCAGTCATCATACTACCTAGCATGTGTGTTAGCCATGGATGTTGCTTGTGTGTGTTTGTGGTTGGATCATTATCTCCATCAACACAACAAGTGTGGAGTGCTATGTGGTTGGGAGGTGTAGCTACCTATAACATTGCTAAGAACCGATGTGTAGAGATAGTCTATTGTTCTAGTGTGACCGTTGTTGGAAGTTTTCACTTGGTACTTCAGTTTTTGGAGTATGCTTTCTTTTGATTTATGCTTTCATTGGGATGCTTTTATATCATGTTTTGATGTGTTAGTTACTGGCACATTTCCTTAATATGATGATTAGCATGTGATAGGTGATTTTATCTACTTATAGGATTATCTTATGCTTTGTTTCTAGCATGTTAGATTTCCTTATGCTTATGTTGTAGCATGTTTAATCATGACGTCCCTATTACGATAGTGTTGATGATCTAGTTGGTGGCTTGGGATGTTACACACAAGGGATGGCTAGGGCCCACAATGGTCTTATGATGCAATTGACAGTTGGGAGGAACCACGTACTTAGTTAGTTGTTATGTTCATTGCAATGTTAATTGTTTTATTACAATGCTGCTTTTAGTACACTACAATGTTTCCCTTCTATACTTTTCCTTCTTAATATTTGTTAGATGGTTAGTGTTGTTTTCATCTTTCAAATTTGATTTGAGTGTTCTTGCCTTGAAATGTGGATCTGGTAATCCCTAGTGTGGAGGCTTTATACTCTATTTTTACCCTTTGGTTATTTTCCTTAAGTGTTTCTTGTTTTCTTGGGAAACCATGTGTCAACATTGTGTGATACAATAAAGTATTACATGCCCATTAGAATTTTATCATGCATTCCCTAATTGTGTCACATGCTTCTTGGATTTTTTTCATGTGATACTTTCCAGTATTGCACCCCATTTGAAAAATTGTCATACAATACCCTTAAAGCATCACACACCATTGTGAGTTGTATCACCTCATCCCTAAAAATGTTGCCTTGCTTCTTTAGAAGTATCACACGATACTAAAAAGTATCGCCTAGTGCTAATTTAAAATATTGCCTAGAAATTGCAAAAACCTATGTAGGTGGGCAATGAGCACTTTTTGATAAGACCTAAACTTTTTGGGAAGTGTCTAGAGTACCCTCTTTGGTATTCTTCAATCCTATGGTGTTGCATTTTGGATTTGGAATGTTTCTATTCAAATCTAGTTCTATGTCTTTCTGTTGTCAATCCTTTGGGGTTTAAAATATATCATTTAAGTATAAGTTGATGTATATTTCCTTATACTTAAGATATATTTTAATATATGCGACAATTCATTTGAGATAGGTTCCAGACCTCTTCGGGCTAAGATAAAGATTCTAGGAAATTTTTGGGCTTCAAGATTTTAGACTTAGCCAATTTTTAGAAGTCAATGTTTTTCTTTCAGCTTGGTTGATCTCTTATATTTTCTTGTTTATGTTTTGGTCAATGGTGATGCTTGGAGATCATTGGTGGTTGGTTGTTGGTTATTCTTTTGTTGCAATCTTTATGATCCATGTATGATGGTTGTCTTGTGCTTTGATACTTGTTAAAAAGGAATTATCTTGCTTATATTTCATCCTTGTTCCAAGGATCTCTGGGCAAGGCATTACATCTAGTATCAAAGCCCATGTTGCAATATTGGGATCTCTATGTTATGCTTCCACTATTGTTTTGTTTCCCATTGTGTATGATTATATTATGGTTTTAGTTTGATATCTTGTTGTTCATCATTTTGACTCTTATGCCTATGATCCAATTGTTCTAACATTATCTTATTGTTCCCATAGTGATGCCTCCTGCACATAGACCTAGTGGTTGTGGTGGTACTCATAACAATAACCATGGAGATGAACACCAAGAAGAAGGGTATCAAGAAGGAGGGGGCAAAAAAGGTAATAACACTAATCAAAATGGCATGGAGGCATAGTTGCCAATGCTCCAAGAGATTCTTTTTGGATTAGGCCCTCATGTCGAGGAGTGCCAATAGGGTCATAATTAGGAAGAGGGATCTCATCATGGAGATTCCCATTAGTCAAAGCATAGAGAGGAAGAACATGAACGTGAGCATTCCCATACTCCACTAGGTGGCAGAGGGCACTATCAGGGTGGTAGGGACCACAACAGTAAAAATTCCATTAGATTGGATATCATGAAGTCCCTTCAACAATCCAAACTGCTATTATATGATGGCAAGGGAAGTGGCCTCAAGGCTAAAACTTGGTTGTTGGACATGGAGTGGTGCTTCACCATGTATCCATATTCAACCAACATGAGGGCTCATTGTGTAATTATGCAGTTGAGGGACCATGCATCTATTTGGTGGAATATTGAGGGTCATAAGATTCAGATTAGTGTTGCAGATCTCACCTAGGAGATCTTTGAGGAGAGGTTCTGAGAGAGATTCCTATCTCCTTAGTTTAGAGAGGCCCATGCTAATGAGTTCCATGTGATCTAGCAAGGAAACATGACAATGGATCAGTATGAAATTAAATTCTTTGAACATAAGTAGTATTCATGCTACAAAAATGATGATCTACTCCTAGCTCATCATTTCATCTGAGGCCTTAAGAATGCCCTCATTGGAGAAGTTTGTATAAACCAGCCTAAGACTCTTGTTCTTGCTATGGAGAAAACATGTATTGCAAAGGAGAATCTAACTAGAGGTCTCAGTGGTAGATCTAGTTGTCAAAACTAAAGAGTTTGAAATTCTAGACAAGATGCACAGTATTCTCAATCCTTAGAGAAGGGTCGAACCCAGTCAACACCCTCTAAGTGTGGCCAACATCATAAGTTTCAAAAAGGATTTTAGACCAAGGGTGGACATGACTCTATTAACTTAGGTAAGAAAGGAAATAACTAGAACTAAGAGCAGAAATCTCAGCAGGATTGTCCTCCTTAGAATAGTCAATAGAATTCTAGCAGGGGTAGTGCACCTTATCCTAGTGCTAGCCAGGGTGGTCACGTAAAAGATTCCAACTTTGTTGGAAACTATTATTCTTATGGCCAACCTGGTCATAAATCTTTTGAGTGCTCCATTAAACCATCTTTAGGACCTAGTAAGGGTGCAATGAGATCTAAACCTACTATAAGAGATGTGGATAGGAATCACAAAGTCTTTTTGGTAGTTGACAACAATCAAGCAAATCATCAAGGTATAGTAGTCAAGGTTATAGGTATGTTGTGTGATATTTCAACTTAGTTTTGTTTGACTCTAGTGCTTTCAATATTTTATATCTCCATCTCTTGTTCAATGATGTGGGCCAGTGGTAGTGTGTTAGGTTGATAGGTGGAAGGTTGAGTTAGCCATGGGTTCCAAAGTGGTTGTTGACTCACTAATAAGGAGCTGTATTTTAAATTTGGGAATCTTCATGACCATAGTAGATCTATGCATTCTACCTCTAGGATCGTATGACATTGTGTTGGGCATGGATTGGTTAGTCACCCATCAAGTGAATATCAATTGCGATCATAAGGTGGTATAGTGTGTGGATGACACAAGTGGACAAGTGGAACTTTTGGAAGTTTAGAGACCCATCTTGCTTTGTATGATCTCAGCTAATCAGCGCAAGTAGAGTATGTGGAAGGTTTGTTAGATGTTTCTTCTTTCTATTAGTGATCTTGAGGAAGTTGAGAGCCATATAGTGACTCTTTATGATAACCCACTCCTTTGTGAGTATGAAGATGTGTTTCCTAATGAGATTTTGGGTATGCCACTATAGTGTGACATTGATTTTTGAATTGATCTTGTACCAAGGGCAGAGCCAATTTCATGAGCTCCTTACCACATGACTACTCAGGATTTAAGTGAGCTCAAATTATAGTTGGAGGAATTGTTGGCCAAGGGCCATATTCATCCTAGTGTATCCCTGTGGGGTGCATGAGTTATCTTCATAAAGAAGAAGGATGGTTCATTGTGTTTATGCATTGACTATCGATAGTTGAATAAGGTGACAGTGAAGAACCATTATCCTTTGTTGAGGATAGATGACTTGTTTGATTAGATGAAGGGTGCATGAGTGTTCTTAAAGATTGATCTTAAGTTGGGATACCATAAAATTCATATCTAAGAGGCTGATATTCATCAAATAGCTATGCATACATAGTATGGGAATTATGAGTTCATGGTTGTACCCTTTGGGTTAACTAATATGCCATCAGTATTTATGAGTTTGATGAATGGTGTATTTCACACTTACCTCAATTAGTGTATCATTGTATTCCTAGATGGCATATTGATCTATTCAAAGACTATAGAGGAGCACAAAGTCCATTTACATCAAGTATTGCAGTGCTTGAGAGACCATTAGTTGTATGGAAACTTTAGTAAATGTAGGTTCTTCCAGTTAGAGGTGAAGTATTTGGGACACATCATTATAGGTGATGGAATTGCAATGGATCTGGAGAAGATTTGTGCTATCATGGATTGGTTGGTACCCACTAATGTCTTAGAAGTTTGTAGTTTCATGTGAGTGGTGGTTTACTACCATCACTTCATGAAGGATTTCTCACAAGTAGCTCATCCCATCACTTCTCTTCAGAGGAAAGGGAAGAATTATGTTTGGTTGGACCAGTGTGAGGCAACATTTAATGCTCTTAAGGATTCTTTGACCAGTGCACCAGTCCTTGCAGTGCCTAATCTTGTAGGTGATTTCATGGTTTGCATAGATGTTTTTTTGGAAGGCGTGGGTGGAGTGTTGATGCAAGATGGTCGCATAATTACATATGAGTCTAGGAAACTCAAGGACCATGAGCTAAACTACCCCACCCATGATTTGGAACTTGCAGCCATAGTGCATGCCCTTGTCTATTAGAGGTATTTTCTTTTGGGACATAGGTTTGAGTTGCATAGTGATCATAGGAGCTTGTAGTATATCTTTACTCACCCAAACCTAAATGCATGATAGCATCATTAGATGGAGTTTTTGTACAAGTATGACTTTGATGTTATTACATTAAGGGGAAATAGAATTTTTCATGGATGCTTTGAGTAGAAAGTGACATGAGGTATTAGTGATGTCATTGGGAGTTGATTTGTGAGGCTGTATCTTGGAGGCATTACCTAGTGACATTTGGTATTAGGAGGTGAGGGTGTAGATCAAGTCCAAATGTACCCTTAAGGGTAGATTTTTAGGTTATTTGGTTGAGTTTGATGGACTGCTACATCACATGGGGCATATTTATGTACCTATGTCAAGTGATCTTCAAACCCTAATTTTTTTGAAAGCACATTGTGCACCATATTTTGCACATCCCAAAGTCAAGAAGATGCATGTTGATCTCAAACAATTGTACTTTTGGGTAGGGATGAGATGTGATGTTGTTGATTTTGTTACTAGATGTCTTGAGCACTAAAGAGTGAAGGTAGAGCATCAACATTTGGTAGGTCTTTTGTAGCCACATACCATTCTAGAGTGGAAGTGGGATACGGTATCTATTGATTTTATCACAAGATTTCCTATGTCATCATAGAGACATGATTATATCATGGTGACAATGGACAAGTTGTCCAAGGTAGCACATTTCTCACCCATGAGAGCATCCTACATAGCTTCTTTTGTAGCACATGTTTTCTTGGCAAACATTATTTGTTTGAATGGGATTCATTATCAAATTATATCAGATAGAGATCCAGTGTTTACTTCTGCAGTGTGGATGTCTCTCCAGCATGTGTTGGGCTCTCAGCTCAATTTTAGTTCGGCTTATCACCCAAAGATTGATGGTCAGACTAAGAGAGTGAATCAAGTTCTAGAGGATATGCTCCACATGTATGTTATGGAAAAGCAAGTGAAGTGGGAGGACTATTTGTACCTTGTTGAGTTTGCATATAAAAATGGGTATCATAGTTGTCTTGGCATGTAACCTTTTTAGGCCTTGTACAATAGACCGTGTTGTACTCCTTTAAGTTGGGATCTCTTAGAGGATTGAGTTCTTTTGGGTCTAGAGATGCTTCAGGATATGGAGTAGCAAATTATTTTCATTAGGGAGCATTTGGTTATTGCTCAAGATAGGCAAAAGAAGTATGCAAATGCCCATACATTGGATCATCACTTTTCTATTGGTGATAAGGTGTTTTTGAGAGTGCATTTGAGGAAGAGCCCTATCCATTATGGAAAAGGCTCTAAGTTGGTGCCATGTTTTGTCAAAACTTCTAAGATCCACAAGAGGATTGGTCCTATTTCTTATTGACTAGCATTGCCACCTAGCCTATCGTGCATCCATGATGTTTTTCATGTTTCTATTTTGATACTGTATATTCTAGATGTGACCCATGTTCTTGATTGGGATTCTTTTCAGGTAGCGGATGGGCAGCTTACTTTGGAGCCCATTCATATCCTACAATAGTGGAGGCTAACCTTATGAGGTTAGGACATAGAGTAGGTAAGGGTCCAATGGGACTCAAGCAATGAAACCTCTATGACTTGGAAAGATGCTACATGACTAAGGGGATTATACCCCTATCTTTTTGTTGGCTTCCAGGTGTAATCCTATGCTAGTGGGGGAGCATGTAGTGCCTCTTGTGTTTGCAATTTGTACCTTGTTTATTTTGATCCGAGAGATACTTGATACTCTTATTGTTATATGTATTTTGAGATGACTTGAGGGTCAGATGTATACTTTGATTCAGCACCATAGATGCATTATTGCTATACTATCTAGTTTATCATATTTGAATGTTGATGCTATTTTGAGATGATAGTGGATCTATGAGGATATCTAGTTATCTAGTTTATTGGATATATTGTTGATTATGTTATGAGATGGATTTTTATGCTATGGTTATTTACTTTAGTCTTGTATTTTTATGCTTTCCACGAACGTGAGTGATGTAAATGGATTAATTAGGTATTTAATAAATGTTGTTTTGGCTATGATATTATATGAAATTGCACTTGATCACATATTTTAGAGTGCAAGATTTATATCCCTAGTAGTGGCACATGGAGATAGTGATTCAGCTATTCATATTTTACTAATGTCATCCTTGTATGGTTGATGTATCCTCATTTAATTATTTTAAATTAAAACCCTTTGGTGATTAGTAAATTTGAACTCATCTGCATTATATGATTAGACCAGTGAGTGTGTCTGTGCATTTAGAGGTTTTCTCTATCATGAAAATGTTAAGTTATTTTCCGTGATTTTGGGTTTTTGGGTTTTAAATTTTTTTAGATTTAATTTCTAGCAGCTTTGCCTTAGGTGAATTCTAGTTATAGAGAATGACATATTTTTGTTTGGGTCAATTTAGAGTCTAGTTACTCTAGTTGGCTATTTTCCCTAATCAACTATTCACTCAAAAAGTGAATAAGTATTGAAAAAGTGATTTCATTATGGACTTCTCACTTTTTGAAATAGAAAATTTGAGAGCTTTTTGAGAATCTTCTTCTGAAGGATTCAAATTCTATTTGTTTTGGGAGCTGAGAGCATGGTTTTTTTGTGAGATCAGTCTCATTGGATCCAACTCAGGGATTTTATGCTTTGTCATCACTTTTAAAAAATTTGGGGGGTTATTTATTTTATTGTGTAGGTTTTGGTTTCTACCTCTTTTTCTATTAGGTAGGGCCTTCCCATTTTATTTTTTTTACTCCATTTCAGATTATGTTTCTTGTAGTAGTATGTTAAGAGGCTGAGAACTAGTGTTCCCCTCCTTTTTTGTTTACTGGTTCTACTTGGTTGGTTAGGTATGAATGTTTTCCCTATTTTTGGGATGGGGATTTGGGGTTTTGAGCCATTATGTTTTCCATTTTTGCATACAATGTTCAAACTCATTTATTTTTAGACTTTTGGGGTTTTTATGCCCAAAGGCCAAATGGGTTTTAATTTTAGAATTTTTCCAAATTTTGGGATTTTTACCTCATTTTGTGTGCCACCCTATTTTTTGGAGCTTTCCTGGCACAATGTGGGTTGTGGAGCTAGATGATCGATTTGGATATCAATCAAACCACTATTGCACTTTTATGTTGCATTGGGATGCATGTTGCGTCCATCCTCTTGATTATGTTTTCAATTGAGGGACTTTTTGATTTGTATTCTCATCTAGTCCTTATCCTTTGATCTTCATGATAGTGTTGCACCACACACGAGTACATGTGCATACATTTTTTGGGTGACCTGACGGGCCTAGTCTTTTGTGGTACTTCTAGAAGTTATGATCATTGGGGTTGGGTTGGGAATTTGCATGCCTATAGGCACTCATCATTGGATGAGCATGGGTAGGGTAGGGTAGCATATGGAGGGGGCTTCTATCTCCACAGCCCTGTGCCTATTTCTTGAGGGTTGGCATGCAGAAGCTTTGTAAACAAGTGATAACTAAACTTAAATATTGGGTGGTAATAAAATATAAAGATAATAAAAAAGATTGGGATGTGCTCCTTTCATTGGAAAATGGAGAGTTTCCAATACCAATTTGGGCTTGTTAATGCCAAGTGACTCTCGATGATGTCAGCCCCTAGTTACTAGCCCTTTGAGTGTTTAACCAGGATCTGTAGTTTATGCATTGTCTATGTCTTAGATTTAGTCATCATACTACCTAACGTGTGTGTTAGCCATGGATGTGGTTGGATCACTATCTCCTCTAGCATAGAAAGTGTGGATCTATAGGTTCCACATGGTTGGGAGGCATAGCTACCTATACCACTACTAGGGACTAGTGTATAGAGATGGTCTATTGTTCTAGCATGACCCCTACTGGATATTTTCACTTGGTACTTCAGTTTCTCGAGTATGCTTTCTTGTGACTTATGCTTTCATTGGGATGCTTGTATATCATGTTTTGATGATGTTAGTTACTAATGCATTTCCTTATTATGATTATTAGCATGCGATAGGTGATCGTATCTACTTATAAGATTATCGTATGCTTTGTTTCCAGCATGTTAGATTTCCTTATTCTTATGTCATAGCATGTTTAATAGTGATGTCCCTATTATGACAGTATCGATGATCTATTCAGTGGCTTGGGATGTTACACACAGGGAATGACTAGGGCCCACAATGGTCTTATGATGCTATTGATGGTTGGGGGGAACTACATACTTAGTTTTTTTGTTCATTGCAATGTTAATTGTGTTATTACAATGTTGCTTTTAGTACACTATGATGTTTCCCTTCTGTACTTTTCCTTCTTACTGTTTGTTAGATGGTTAATGTTGTTTCTACCTTTTAGATTTGGTTTGAGTGTTCTTGCCTCGAAATGTGGATCTGGTACTCCTCGGTGTGGAGGTTTTATTCTCTATTTTTACCCTTTGGTTGTTGTCCTTAATTTTTTCTTATTTTTCTAGACAACCATTTCTTAGCATGGTGTGATATAATAAATTATCACATACCCATTAGAATTATATTGTGCATTCCCTGATTGTGTCACACATCTCTTGGAGTTTTTCATGCAATACTTTCCAGTATCGCACCCCCTTTGAAGAATTGTCATACGATACTCTTAAAGCATCACACACCCTTGTGAGTTGTCTTGCCTAATTTCTAAAAATGTCATGCTACTTCTTTAGAAGTATTGCATGATACTATATAGTATGGCCCAGTGCTAATTTAAAGTATCACCTAGAAATTGAAAAAACCTATGTGGGTGGGTAGTGGGCACTTTTCGATAAGACTTGAACTTTTTGGGAAGTGTCTTGGGTACCCTCTTTGGTGTTCTTCAATCCTATGGCGTTGCATTTTTTATTTGGAATGTTTCTATTTGAATCCAATTCTGTGTCTTCCCATTATTAGTCCTTTGGGGTTTAAAATATATTGTTTAAGTATAAGTTGATGTATATTTAATTCCTTATTTTTAGATATATTTTAATATATGAAACAATTAATTTGTGATAGGTTCCAGACCTCTTCAAGCTAAGATAAAGATTCTAGAAAATTTCAAGGCTTCAGGATTTCAGACTTAGCCAATTTTCAAGAGTTAGCTTGTGTCTTTTAGCTTGGTTGATCTCTTATGTTTTCTTATTTATGTTTTGGTTAGTGGTGATGCTTGGAGATATTTGGTGGTTGGTTTTTGGTTAGTCTTCCATTGTGATCTTTATGATCCACATATGCTGGCTGTCTTGTGCTTTCATACTTGTTAAAAAATATATATCCTTAACTAGATACTTTATATAGTGATTCACCTTGTGGTTCCAACCCCACTGGGGTTTTCCCTTGGCTAGGGTTTCCCTAGTTAACAAAATATGGTGTTATTATTTCTCTTCTTGTGTAGTTTTTTATATTGTTTAGCACTATTGGTTCTCTTTCTCATGCATATGGAAAAGTAATTAATAAGATTTAGTTGTGGGTAAAAAGATTGAAAATACTAATTCACCCCCCCCCACCCCCCTCAGTATTATCTATTTCTAACATATCCACCATCCATTGTTATGGTTTGGATAAGCTTAAATACTTCAACCCCATCTATATGGACTCTAAGGTTGAGCTTCAGACCTAATAAGTGCTCCCTCTAGCATTTGAGGAAATCATGCCATGGCAACTTTGACAACTTTTGCAAAAATGACCTTGTATCACTCCAAACTTGTCCATTTTGATCCATATCCACTCAATTTGATCCAAAAACACATATGGACCACATTTTACCACTTATCCCTCTTTTTTGAGGTATTTTGCAACTTGACCAAGTTTGACTCTATCAAGACCTTAGAACAACAATTAGGACCTAACAACTTAACTGAGAACAAGAATTGAACTCAAACCTATTTACACATATTTAAACATACTTTGGGACTTTATGATTATTCATTATTAGATCAATGGTTGGCTAGACCATCTACAAGCCAAAACCAATATTAGGGTTTTCCTTCCCCTAAGGTGCTCCTATACCATACTCCCCCTGCAAAAAAGAGATTAGGTTACCTATGTTGAGAGGAACTCTAGGTTGATTCCATATTTCCTAAAGTCACTCTCTACAATCCATGTTGTTTCAGCTTTAGGGGTGTCCTTCCACTTTGTCAGATGCTCATTATATACCTTTTTTCTAATACTCTTCTTAACTCTAGAGTCTAGTATCTTTTTAGCTTGAGGTTTTGATTTCCTAGGTACCTGTAGCTCTGCAAAATCCTTGTTCAATTATGTCTGATATTATGCCTCATCAATATCTAGACCTTATATGGTATCAAATATTGAACATTGAAGATGGGGGAGATTGACATGTCTTTAGGTAGGTCAATTTTATATGCATTTGCACCATACTTCTCCAACACCTTACATGGTCAAATCCTCCTCATTTGAAGTTTACTTAGTATACCCTTTTGTAACTTAGATTTCTTCAAAAAAACCATTACCAAGTATCCTATCTTAAACTATAGATCTCTCCTTCCCTCATCTTTCTTTCCTTTTAACTTTTGAGTGGCCTTCATTAATGTCTACTTCACTTGATCATGAATCTCTTTCATTGATTGGGAAAAATCATTTGCATGCCCACCAATCTTGTCATGTCCAAGTAACTCTCTAAGTTCCATAATACCCCTTGGATGTGAACCATATACAATTTGGAAAGGACTTAGTCTTGTGGTTCTTTATTTATTGTCATTATAGGAAAAATTTTCCTAAGGAATAAGTTGTTCCCAACTTTTCCCATACTCCTTAGTTAAACATCTTAATAGATTTCTAAGAACCTTATTAATCACTTTTGTCACCCTTTCTTTGGAGATGATAGGCAAAACTATGAGCCAAATTAGTGCCTAACCTCTTCCATGGTGTCTTCAAAAAATGCCCCATGAACTTTACATCTCTGTCTACAACAATACTCATTCACAATTCATGTATTATAACTATTTCCTTGAAGAAAATGTGGGCTATGTGACTAGCATCATGTGTGGTTTTGCAAGGTATAAAATGGCTCATCTTACTAAATTTTTGAAACACCACAAATACACTATCCAACCCTGTATTTGTTATAAATAGGGAAACTATAAAATCTATACTAATGCACTATCAAGGCCTACTTGGGATGGGCATGGCTGATAGAGTCCTATATTAGATGAAGTTCCTTTAGCTCTTTGGCACATCCCACACTACTCTACATATCTCCTTACATCCCTCTACATCTTGGTCCAATTGTAGAACCTTTCTACTAGATCTAAGGTCTTATTTAGGCCAAAATGACCACTCATACTCCCATTATGGTTTTCTTGAATGAGGTTTTCCCTCATAAACCCTCTTGGAACACATAATTATTTCCCTTTAAACAAAAAACCATTTTGTAAAGTAAATTCAAAAATTGGCTATGAAAGTGGTTTTCAAAATTGTTACACACCTTATATGCCTCTGCAAAATCAGTATCTCCTCCATACATATCTCTGAGCTCCTCAAACCCTATACTTTGCAATTTGACTTCTTGAACAGTTAATAGCCATCTACTTAAGGCATCACCCACCTTTTTGTTGAACCCTTTCTTGTGCTTTATTGTAAATGTATAGGATTGCAATCACTAGTAAATTTTGACCCAATTTTTGATGAATTTTGGTCAAAATTTTGACCCATGTTGGCTAAAAGTGGGACCAAGCAGGATGTCACAATTTTTCTCATCAAAATTTCAACCAAGCCTCAAGTTGGTCAAAATTTTGACCAAAAATTTGGTTGAAAACATTATATTTCTTCTGAGCCTAATTTGTCATTATTGGTCAAAATTTTGACCAAATCTTTGTGGAAAAATTTCATGAATTGGTCAAAATTTTGACCAATTCTTGTCCATCCCATGACCAAGATGCCATGGTCATGACCAAAGGGTTGGTCAAAATTTTGACCAAATCATGGTGGAAAACTTCTAAGAATCGGTCAAAATTTTGACCAATTCTAGTCCATCCAATGACCAGGATGCCATGCTCACAACCCAAGGGTTGGTCAAAATTTTGACAAATTCTTGGTGGAAAAATTTCAAGAATTGGTCAAAATTTTGACCAATTCTAGCCCATCCCATGACCAGGATGTCATGGTCACAACCAAGGGGTTGGTCAAAATTTTGACCAATTATTGGTGGAAAATCTTGTAGAGTTGGTCAAAATTTTGACCAAACTAATTTATTTTTTAAAAAATATAGCAGGTTGCAACTACTATAGAAATTTGCTATGTGCATGAATCTCCCAACAGATTCCTACCCATGGACTCTCTCTTATATCATCTTCTTTGATCACTCGACCAACACAATTTTGGAAGAGGCTTGGTAGCAGTTGCCATTCTATAGCATGTTTGTTTAATGATTTTAAAGTTGATCTAATGGTGAACCCTTGTTTAGCATTAGGTGGTAGCTTGGCATTCTAGAAATTTTTTATGAACCTATCATGGCTAATGGGAGATTTGATAATGAAAGCTTCCAACGACCCTCCAATAGAATTAGTGTTGGTGTTCAAGAAAGACAGATTTTCCAGATTTTGAATATTGTCATTAGCATCCTTTCTATTGGAGGGCCTTGAAGAATCTTGATTGCTATGTGAGGGCTCCCCAAAGTCATCTCTGTGCAACTTTATTGTCATAATTTGTAGAATGTTTTGGCAATAGTTGTCATCCTAACATGTCATTTTGGTTTCCTGGAAAGTGATTTGAAGGGCAAACCATCATCTAGTAGTTGGGCTACTTATCACAAGTGACAAGGGAGCTTTTGTTATTTGAATCTCCTTATGGCCATCAAATAGAGTCATTTATTTGTGAGCAAAGGATGAATGTAGTCCTAGATTCCAAATGAAATCAATGACATCATATCTATAATAGAAGAATGCAGCAATAGCCCATATTCTATGCATGGCTTCCTAAAGATGCTTTTCTTTCTCACTCCATTGGCACAAATTTGGGGGCATGGTTTGATAGTGGTTGTCATTCTAGTGTATCATTGTTGTGATCTGGAAAGTGATTCTAAGGGCAAAACTTGTGTCTAACACTTGGGATGTTTGTGCAAGTGAGTAGGGGAGCTTCTATTGCACAAGCCTAGTCAGATAGAGCAGAGCTATTAGCACCATCGACAACCACAAATGAATTTTTAAGAGCAAATTCTAAACTCACAAACCATTAGGGGTGTCAAGTTTGATATTCTTAGGGAGGCTCTTCAAAGAATCAACCACCACAAGGATGCACATGAAGATATTCCATGATAGCAAGGTTTAAGACTAAATGGAATCATTGTTGTAGCAATTGCCAAAATTTAAACTCTCATTGGATCATTACATCCATAGGTCAGGTGTCTTCATTGGGCTAATGTATTTGCAAGACATGTGTCTTCAATAGAATATTGTGCTCATAGGTTGTAGGCTTTCACTTGATTGCAATAAGAGCTCATCTTTTTGACAAAGGTCCATTACAATGGTAATAATTTATCATGCTAACATTTAAGAAGTTCATTAAAATTGTTTACAATAAAGAATTTTATTCCTATTCATAGATGCTTCCTAATTATTTTCCTAAGGCACTGCAAATGGCCCTAAAAGAACCTTAACTCTTTCCTATTGGAAAAGCATGGAAACAACTGATATGGAAACACATCAATAGAGATTGGAATAAGACTAAATGAAACTTTCCTAAACTAGATATGCCCAACTAATATTAGGTGAATGCTACCAATGAAATCCAAAAAATATAGTAAAAAAATAATGATACTATCAACATCTATTATTTTCCCATACTACCACAATCCAAATGATTTTTCACCGAGAAAAACTTCTTCAAAAGAATGAGTCCCAGTTAACATTAAAATACCCTCCTCGCAAAATTATATATAACAAAATTTGA
The DNA here is from genome assembly GCA_028749045.1 of Cupressus sempervirens. Taxonomy (NCBI): domain Eukaryota; kingdom Viridiplantae; phylum Streptophyta; class Pinopsida; order Cupressales; family Cupressaceae; genus Cupressus; species Cupressus sempervirens. Next base: position 569,730,389 of record CM053792.1, on the reverse strand, counting down.
TCATATTCTAAGAAGTTTATAAAGTACTATCTAGAACAATTTGAATTGAATGTCATTGTCTTTCTAGTAACCTAACAAAATCAAATTCAGAATAATAAGGACTACAAGGAATAAAGATTAAGTACCCATAAATAATAATGTTGTAAATATAGGCATTTTTCTTGATTCCAACCACATTCATTTCCTTTGTGACTACTAGAGCTTTTTGCATCCTTCCTACCTTATAGCATGCCTTAAGCAAGGTTCCATATGATATTTCATCAAGCTTCAAACCCTCACTCTTCATCTTTGTAAAATACTCAAAAGCTCTACCAATCTCACCAATAGATGCATAACCTTGCACTATAGTGGTGTATGTATGATCATTTGGAGATACCCTAGCCAATGAGATGTCATCAATAATCTTGAGAGCACTATCCATCTACTTTGAAATAGAATTTCAATGATCTATCAAAGGCAATTTAATTACTTGCATATTTGAAACAAAAGAGGAAAGTTATGGCAATCCTAAATATAAGATGAATCATTTGTCTCTTGCATTATAGGAGAAGATATCAATACTCAATGATGTAAATATCTAGTAATTGTTTGCTATAACCTTGAATTGAGGGTTGACTATATTACACTCTAACACCAATGTGTCCCAAATAATCAAAGGTGAATGGTAACTTACCTACTTCTTTTGAACTAAACCATATAGGAGAACATTAAATGTTTGTATAGTAGGAATGCAACCACATCCCCTCATCTATTTAACTATTTTTAAAGCCATCATCATATCTCTAGACTCTGCATACCCATAAATTATGGTGGTAAATGTTTGAGCTGATGGTTTTTGCCTTTCCTTATGCATTTGTTCAAGAATTTTAACAACACGATCAAGATTACCAAGCTTAAAAAATACATTGATAATGATATTATAAGTAACAACATCAGGCTGAAAACCCACTCTCAGCATATCCTTAAAGATAGAAAATGCATTTGCTCAATAATCTAACTATACATAACTGTTAATCAACATTGAAAATGTTTTCTTATTGTGTCTTTTTGTGTTTTGTACCATTAATCCACATTTGGATTCCATAATTCCCCTATATACACCATAGATAAACCATTTTAATTATCTCATACTTCAACATTCAATAAGAGACTTTAACAATAAACCAATTTTACTTCATAATTCAACATTGATAAGGACTTTAACAATCAACCAAATTTATTTCATAAGCCAATATTCACAGGAGACTTTTTTGAAAGATGTAATCTAAAATGATTGGGATAGTTATATTATATGAGATCTCTTATATCATTTATTATGCTAGCAAAACAAATGAATAACAAAAATATATGACTTTTAACAAAGTAGAGCTTTTAGATAGAGAACATAAAATGTGAAAAGAGATTTACATTGAAGAAAGGGGGGATGCATATGTAGAGATAAAAAAAAATTATTATGTATTCATTAACTAAATGAAAATACATTATCTAAATGAGAATATAATAAAAGGAGGTAGTACACATTTTGATCTCTATATGGACAATATAAAAAGAAACACCTACCCAAAACAATGGGAAACTTAGCAGCTAGTTTAGGAAAAGGGTAGGCCTTTCCAAGTTAGGTTTTAATGACCAAGCTCCATACATTGTGGTTGTCAAGTACATAATATGTGTATGCCACCACAACATCCCTTCTCATTTTTTGATTGAAAAGTTACATGTAAACTTGTTCCCTGGTGTAATGGGACACTATGTTATGTATGAAGGTCCATCTACCTAGCATGATTTCAACTACTTCACCTCATGCCTACAATAATCACAAATAATTAATCTCAATAGAAGATCTATCTAATGTTCATAAAAATAAAAATAATGAGGAGATGGATAGTATAATTTGGAGCATAATATTTTATAATTACTAGTGAAGAGTCACATTATAGGCCAGTTGTTGTTCACATCAATGACAAGATTATCACCTTCATGAACATATATAATGGAGCTAGGAAACTTTCCATTCACTCTCACAATTATTTATGTGTTAAACAATCTGGTCACATTTTGTGTTCCAATCTATAACACATTGTAAACAATATGATTACATTAAACTCATGCATAGTACATTGTAAACTACCATAAAATAATATTCAAATTATTTTATTGAGCCTTATTTGTCCAAGGAAACGTCATCTTCGTTGAAGTGAGTCATTAATATATTAACTAAATGCCTCCCATTTTTCAAATATGAGGGTGAAAGTGGTGGAGTGGCCTGCATAGCTATGTCTTCTATAACACATGACAATCTTCCAATTGTGGTTGATGCAACACTACACCGAATTCACCACTTTTACTTTCTTTTGTGATAGAATCAACACATATGGCTTCAATGTGCTAAGTTCTATTTACCTATGGTTTTGCAAGACTTTGGAGCATTTGAATGCATGTCTACAATAGCATATTCCTATAGCTACATTGCACCAAGTAAATTTTTTTAGTGTTTCACATGACACTTACTCACATATTCTTTTCAAATGTATTTGGCTATCTTTCATGATCTTTAATGCTCATAGGATTTATGAACTAGGATTCAATGTACACCACTTTTAACTGGGTTCATGAAGTATTCATTTACAATACTATTAATATATCACATCTTAGGTAGTTATGTACAATGTACCTTTTTTAAGAGTCAGTCTATAATTGTTGATTCATGCATGTTTTATCTAGAGTATGCATACATATTGAAAGTGGATGAGAAGACAAATGTATACAACTTCAATGTGGTTCTCTTAGAGCTGGTTATAGGAAGAAGGCATGTTGGAAAATTTGGTGATGGAGTGAAAATTGTTCAATGGGTGAGAAAGATGATAGAATCTACAACTGAAGGATTTCCCAAGATCTTAGATGCAAGGCTCTCTAGTGTTCCAATGCATGAGGTGATGCATGTGTTTTATGTGGCAATGCTTTATGTTAAGGAGTATAGTGTGGAGAGACCAACAATGAGAGAAGTTATGCAAATTATCTATGAGCCTCCAAAGATAAAGCCCACCAATGTCAATTCCAATGAAGTTATGAAGGGCACTTCACCAATTAAAGACATCAAGGATTCCAAGGATTCTATAGCATCTAGCGACTAAAGCTAACAGATTGTCATTGGATAATATTGACAAGGCAAAGGAGTCATTGTCTTCTAGTAGTAGGATGGAGGTCAAGTGGGAACCATAGAGATAGGGAGCACATCGATACCTTGCTCTCCTTTATGCAAAAATGGAGATTTAGATTGCCCTTATTTTATTTCCTTCTCTTTATCTATTGTTCTTGTTGGAAAAAGTAGGCTTGGCTACCCTTTTCTCCACTAGAATAGTGTAGAAGATTCCTTGGCATGATTGTACTCTATTTTATTATCATCAAGGTTTTCAAATTTGAACTCTACATGGTAACAAGGGATCTATAAATGCTAGCTCAAAAATGAAAGCTACTAATGAGAAGAATAACAAGTTTTCCTTGCCACAGACGTTAGTCAAAAAATATTTAAACATAAAGAGGAATTTGATGCAAATGATATTCCAAAAGGATACAAAATAAGAGGTAGGGAAGAAGCATTTTTTGATAAAGGTGGACTTGTTCTTTAGAAGCACTCATATTCCTTTTGAAAAGATAGGACAAAAAAATGGTTGAAGATGACTTTTGAGAAAATAAAGCATGGAAGGATAGAAACTAATGTTTCCCAAGAAATAGTTGTCCAATTTTTTAGGGTATTTTTACATCAACATGGAATGTTGGAGGTAAAGATGCTCCTCTAAGTGATTTAAATTTAGAAGAATGGTTGAATAAATCACAACCAATGGACATTTATATTTTATGGTTCTATGGAATTGTTCCTTTAAATGAAAGATGTCCTAAGAGCAAAGGATACTAGCCCTATGCATAAGTGGTTTGGACTCATTTGTAAGACACTCAATAATCAGCAAGGTGCAAGCAATAACACAAGTTCTAGAAACCCTCTATTACCTATTAGTGTAAAGTCCACATGTAACACCCAATTATAAGTTTGGATTATGACTTTGAGGGTTCTACATCAAGTAATACCACACAATTTTTCCATAGGAGATCATTTGAAGACTCAATCAAGCCTTGTATTATGTAGGATAATTCCTTCTACAAATAAATTTAAAAAAGAGAGGCATTTTTGTGTTTTTGATCAAGTCTTGATAAGATGAGCAATTGAAAGGAAAGATTTTGATAATAGCATCAAATATGCATCCCTAGATGATGAAAATGGAATATGTATAGGTGATTAATTTTGCACCATGGCTTACAAATACCCATGATTTTGATTGATGGAAGGAGAGAATGGTAGTTTGTGTATTATCTACCAGGTGTTAGTGTTGATCAAGGGAAGTCATTTTTAATGTATTTTCCTCTCTTTTTGTCAACCATTACTAGCTAGCAGGACATGTCCATAGCTATTCAATTTAGATTTTTCATATTCCCCACTTTTTAGTAACTATAATTGTTGGAAATATAAGAGGAATAAATGAGAGGGTGGGGGTGAATTAGTTACCACCAAAATAAATCCCAGATCCCTTAGATGTCAGTACAAAATAAAACTCTAAGAATTGAATACTACTAAACCTTGGCAAACATATATAAAATTTTGTAACTCAGTAAATGCTGAATATGCTCAGTACGTATTAACATGCAAATCTTTAGATGTTATTTGTGATTATCATTACTTTAGCTTAGTTACAAACACATAAAATTAAATAGCATGAACAAAATTGACACTAGGATTTCTCATGGAAACCCAATTTTGGAAAACCACCAATTGCAACTAGTTACTATTTTCACTCTTCTAAAGTGAGCCCTATTAGGAGCCAACCCTGTTATAGGTTTAAAAACACACTATTAGGTGTGACCCTATTAAAGGATTTAATCACCCTATTAGGAGTGGCCTTGTTAGAGGTCTTTAGAAAATTCAACAGAACTACCACCTTGTTAGAGGATTCGTAAATAGTTGTTAATCCAACTCTATTAAGAGATTTAGATCACTACTACAATGGTTAGAGAGTAACAATGAGATGACCTAATTTAAATGCAACTAAATTGCTGATTACAAATCTCTATTTTGGCTTGTACTTGATCCTTCCTAATCGAATATGGCTTTTCTACTCCACAAGGATATTCTTCTTATCCTTCAAACTCACTTCCTCTCTTCATCATAAAATCTTCAATTCATTCATCACATCTTCACACTTGCACATACACTTTGAAATTCTCAACTTAACCTTATACCTATATCTTTTATATTATCAAGTCAGCTCAAATATAACTTAGATTAATAAATATTCATCACCTTAGTTGGATAGAATGAATAGATAAATCAATTAAGCTTAATATACCAAAATAAGAAATTCCTTCGTTAGCTGACCTAGCTTGGTAGATACTAACTCAGAAGCAATTTCCTATGTTAACCAACAGAAGCTTGGTTAACACTACAAACTCACAAAGATCATTTGGCAATCAAGTGAACTCAGTTAACACTCATCTTCTATAGTCTTTTCTTTGACACCTGAGTTAACTCAATAAACACTGCTTTCTAAACTAGGTAATCATAGGAATGCTAGGTAGACATAGAAAATTGCCTTCACTACCTAAGTGATCTCAACATGCACTAACTACTACTGATATGAAATTTGTGTAACATCAAAGGCAATACACAATTAATCAATTGTATCCAACAATAATGAACCATCTTAACATACAATTATACAATTTATGGGTGTTATTGGTGTACATAATATGTATCATCCATTAGTGTTAATCCAACTAATTGAGTGATACTAAAAGAATACATTCTACATAGTAGTATTTGTATGCAATGATTTAATAAATTACATGACTAAAAAGACAGAAGGTAAGTCATATTCCCATTGGTCTCATGTATTATAGATTATTTCTATACACCAAAACAAATTCACATTATTCTAAATATACCAATATAATTTTTAATAATAATCCAAATTCTATGTATACTCATATCTGAACCATATATTGTTTAATAATTATCCAAATTCCAGACTAGTCCATGCATTAAAATTAGAAAATGAAGGCAATATTAGTTGAAGTTGAAGATGAGAGAATCTTCTCTTCTAGGTTATGACCAATGCTCAAATAATTGAATGAACAAGCCAAGCGAAACATAAATCATTAATTTTTGGCATGTATGGCCAGAATATTCATGAACATTGGCATTTTGTTGTGTACTAAATTAGCATAGCATTCATACAAAGAAAAAAAAATCTATGTCAAAGTCTTAACTTTAAATTTAAGGAAAACAAATAAAATTGCAAGGAAAAACATATAAATGACAGCGATGATGATGGAAACAATCATACCTTGAAAGATTGGACCCAACTCCATGGAAAAAAAATGTATGTAGTTTTAGGAAATGAAAATGATACATAGGGCTACAAGCATCTTCACTATCCTAAAATGCATGATCACTTGGACAACAATTATAAATAATGTTGTCATTAGAGATAAGATGCTTGTTATCAGTACAACTTGACGAATGCCCTCAGCTCTATTTTCAAGATTTCTTGGAAGAGATGTGATGGCACTATAATTAGATGACATATTAATACTAGAAATTGTCAACAATATTTTAAATATCTCTATAAAAAGCCTACTCATTGGTTGCTTCTTCTATATCGAATAGAGAACCAAGTAGAATATTTAGCCTCTCTATAATCCCTTGCTTTCTCTCATTTTGATTATTAATGTGAAAAATTGGAATGCATACATCTTTCCCTATTCCTACATGAATCGCACAAGCCTCTTCAACACTCATTTGAATGTATGCTACTCTTCCTAGCTACTTCTATTTGGGACTTTTTTGTACAAAGAAAAACTATTGGATTGACTATACTACAAGAAAATGAATAAAAAACTATGTAAAACTATGTCCATAGAATTCATATGACATGTATAATAAAGTGGAGAATATGACCTGTATAGGTGGGAAGTGGTGATCATGTAAAGAGCTGCAACAAAAATTGTCATTTGAAACTTCTTAAGCTAAGGATAATAGAAAAGCTAGACAAGGATTAATGTATAATAAACTTTAACCAGCATAAGATCTATTGTGAAAAGTAATCAAAAACTTGAAAACCTTCCAATTTTTGATCAATTATACATCAAGCTTGAAAACAACAATGAAATTGTATGGAATTAAGAGGTGAGGCAAGAAGTAGACAATATTAAATAGTTTGTAATTAATTTATTGATGCATATGAATGAATATATTAGACAAATGGAATATAGCTAAAAACTTGACCAATTTCTATATATTAAAAAATTGTTATCCACATCCATTCCCTCTTTTATTACTCTTTTCCCACCCACCAATCAAGTCTTCAGTCGGCTCCTAAAAATTATTCAGACAGAAAGTTCAGTTCCATTAGTATATTGCCAAAGACAAAAACTTGACCAATTTCTACATATTAGAAAATGCTTTCCATAGTTATTCCCTTTGATGCAAATAGAGCTTCCCTTCTTTATCCTTTTCCCACCTTTTAGCTCAATTTAGGACAAAAGTATATTGTGCCAAGTTCAAGCAATTTCTAAATATTCGTAAATGACTACAAGTATCTTATGTTGCCAAATCAGGTGTTTTACCTACTGAACTCAAGTATGAAATGTTCCAAAATGGATCTAAATTTAGACCATCCACACATATTATGACCTTTTTCTAGTCTTCCAAACATGTAAAAGGTGAACAAACCCCTAAAATGTGATGTAATTTTCATTTTCATTCATTTTACAAACACATTGAATGGAAAATACAGCGAAGAATGGTTTTTTGGACTAGAATTTTAGTTGACTGATAATATAATGTCACCTCTTTTAGAATGATATTGAAGAGTTAGTAGTGATGGAGCCCTATTTTTTTGTAAAATATTATGGCCTCAATTTAAGAGATGATGTTGAAGATTTGATGAAGTATTATGGCTTGACAATTACATTTACTATTTTCATCAGATTTTTTTGATTCGTCCCACTTCAATAGCTTAATTCTTTACCAATATTCTACAAATATAGTTGCTTACCATCTCTCCCTATATGAACATGCACTGAAAGTGAACCACATCAAACATAATAATATTCATCTTAACAAAATTTTTGCTGCACCTTCCAAGATAGAAAAATTTATATCTAACTATAATTAATATATCCATTCTCACTAATTTTATGTACAAATAATTTACTCTCTAAAAAATTTTATATAAAATATTAAATATATCTAAATCACTAAAGATAGTTGTCTTTTTCTTAAAGAAAGAAAACTAATATGATTTTCTTTGAACTAAGGATCTACTAGAGGAAAAAAACTAATATTAGTTTAGCTTATGTATAGAACTCTCATTCTAATCCCTCTCATCACTAACATTTTCTCCTTGTCTATGAACTAAGGATCGACTAGGTTGTAGTATTGGAGAGTATAGATGGAACTCTAACTCCTCACATATCTGCCTCATAGTGGGTCTCTTTATGAATTATTTCAACACACATCAATCCAAGTTGACCCATAAAAAACATCATATCTCTATTATATGTTTGTATCATAAGAAAAGGGTCCAAAATGCTCTCTAAATTACCTTGTACAATGCTTGGCCTAGCCTTCCAACACAAGCAAGAAAGAGAAATATAATTGAATTTCGATGCTAGTAGACAAAAAAGTGAGTGTTAGTCTATGAGAAGAGAATGATGTGTATGGCATGAACATATAACTCACCAAGTCAATGATGTTATAGCAAGGTTTCCTTTTGGTAAGATCAATGGTCGGTCTTGTAGAAACCAACTACAGGAGAATGACACTAAAACTGTAGACATCACTGAATGGTGTAAGATGGTAACATGAACAGTAGTTAGGATCCATGTAACTAGGTGTCCCTTTAACAAGGCTGTTCACATGTACCTCACTGCCATGGGTTATTTATTATTCTTCATTCATTTTAAAGTGAATTGTTTTAATGTATAAGAATAAAAATATTAGCATGAAGCTACTTCTTAAGTTGATGTGTGAAAAAGCATTAGAACTTTATTCAGTTACAAAGGGGGCACTATTGTTGAGAGAGGATTCACAGTTTGATAAGAAATGAAGTTATTGAATTGCTCCTAGGAGATAATACAAGAAAAATCTACAAGTACTCAAATAAATTCCTCAATATTTGAATAGGTATATCATTTATAGTAACCTATACCAAAGGAGAAAAAATTGTTGAACCCATGTACTAAAATTGGAACCCAAATTGGCAACTTAGATGAAAATTTAAGCATAATTTAAATACTCCATTTGAGTTGCAAAAAGAAACATCAAGGCTTCAAAATCCAAAATTAATCATCATGATGTAACTAAAGTCAAAGGATGATGACAAGTGCCAACTCACAAAATTCATGCATAACCTAAATAATAAAATAGAATAAAGGATAAAGGATTATCAAAAATTTGTACTTACCTAGCAGAGATATAATGCAATACCAACTAGTAGAGATCCAATGCAACATGAACCATATCAAATAAGCCCTAAAGACTAAAGAGGGATTCTGCGGCAAAGGAAAGAAATCATAAGGTTTTTTTTAATCTTGTATAACCTAGAATAGAGAAAAGGATAAAGTATTGTTGAAAATTTGTACTTATCCATGTTATAAAACCCAATTATAAGATATATAAATACTGTGAAAATCATATTGAATTGGACAAGTCAACAAGTGGGTGAATAGAGATGTGCTACATGAACCTACTAAACAAAAAGATTTGAATGAAAGCTATAATCCATATTTGATGCAAATGGATAGACATACTTGAGAGCCCTATTGTTGTCTACAATGTGCGCATAAGCTATAACAAACATATTTCTCAATATTAGTGTATTCCATGACTTATCTTAGGCACATTCGCAAGAGGGCATAGGCTACTATGAACCTTAGTCTTGTACACTCTAGCTGATATTTTGATATATGTCTTCAAATTTTGATTCCATGGATTTCATATATTGTAGACATTTGACAGTGACACTATGTTTAACTTTATATTATGTTATTCAATTTTTTTCCTTCAAAAATTCACTATAATATTTATGTCATCTATGCATAATTCCATATGAGTGTTAAGTAGCTTCTATTTATCTCAATTATTGTGTATTTTATGTTAATTGACTAAATGATGCATGAAAAAATATTTTAATTTCATGGGTTTTTTTTTATTTTCTAAGTCCTTGCCAAGTCTTGGCTAAGTCTGAGTCAGATTTTGACTTCTTGAGTTAGAGATGAGTCTGAGTCCCATAACTATGGTTTAGACTAGATGTAGGAGAAAAAATTGCATGAAAATGGAGGTCTATGCTTGATGATAAGATCTTCTCATGTGTATTTGGCATTGCAGAGTATTCTAAGGATAGAACACATTTTCTATGGCAGGAGGATGTACTACTTGGAAGAAACATCTTTTCATAGGATTTAAGAATAGTAATTGATAATTAAATAATGAATCTTATATTTATAAGATGATTGTGCAAAAGGTTTCTTTCTTATAGAGTAATGTTAATCTTCTTATGTTTAACAAAAACATGTACACAAGCTTCCTTGCACATGTATTTTATAAATTTTGGGAACATTGTGAGGTGCCTTCTTTCTTCAAATTAGCTTGTTGATATTTACTTGTTTTGTAATCTAGTTTATCTCAAACTTCCTTGAATGATCAATGATTTTAAATAGACTTCCCTTGCATGACTTACCTATGGAATCTCTTTCTTCATCACCTGATGTGATACTTGTAAACATCAATTGAATGCATTACTTTACGATCCCATGTATCCTTTTCTTTACCACATTTTCTTGAAATTTTGATGCATTAATATGTTCGTGAAAGTGGATGATGCAAGTGGTTGAGTAGAATTATATTTATAGATTGTTTTGAATGTTGGTTGTGTAGTAAGGATAGGATGGCTCATGATCAAATCCATCACCTTCAACTCCATGATCAATTTAGTGCAAAATAAATCCATCCATGTTTGTAGAAACTTGAATTAGAAAATAGCAACCTATGCTGAAATAGTAGGGGTCCATCTGAGATTTCTAGTAGTTGACTGTGTAACTAAATGGATAAAATGAGCTGAAACAATATTTGGTACATGCATAGTTTTCTATTGGGTGATTCTATTATGTCATCCTTACATTACTATTCTCATTGTGCTTGTCCCTTGTGTTTCATATATCCCTTTATGTAAATTGATTTATATGACTACAATCAGAGTTCCATTTATCTTCTTAATTTTTGTTGTTTATTCCACCATTATTTTGTTCATGGTAATGTAATAGTAAGATATTCTTTATCATCATTTAGGGAACCTCCATAAATGTGCAATGAATATGGTTGAAATCATTTTATTATATTTTTTAATGTATTAGTATGGCCAACACTAGAACTTTTGAGAAACCATTAAATGGCTTCACTGGTTTAGAATATTGATTAACTATGTATTTAATTCCCTTGTAATTTAGCTCAAACATAAATGATGCAATATGAAATTGTAAAAATAATGTGACTGATACTACAATGGTGGCATTCCCTTCTTGGGTCTTTGTTTGGATCATACTCTTCATCCTGTATTTCTCTTTAAAGGCATAATCTAGACTCTTGACATTATTATTTCCCTTTTTCCCTACAATAATAGTCCTATTTGCTGATCTAAATTGATATAGTTTAGGCCAAGATTCTATGAAATAAGACACTAAGTTTGACATAAATCTAGCCCCCTAATGTGAAATACCTAAGCTTGGACCCTAAATGTAAATGCCTAGGCCTAAATGGATAATGTCTGAGCCTAATCCATAAGAAGGCCTTAAATAAAACATGGGCTCAAAAATCCATGTTGAGATACAATAAGGCAACCTTCATAGCTAAACATGTGAAGAAAATGCCTATATCAAGCCTTCAAATCCAAACATTTCTTGTTCAAAACTCTACTCATGAGCTTGGATAAGGTAGCGTGTGGGCTTAAATCCATAAAATAGGCCTAAAATTGATGAATGCAGCACTAAATATGAGCATATGTGCCAAAGGCCAAGCCCTAAATGAGGTATGTGGGCTCAAATTTATTAGATCTGACCTAAATGTGAATTGGATAAGATCTATAATGGCAAAGAGTTCGATCAAAAAGCATATAGTGGGCTCTATATCATCAAACATATGGATTTGATAGAACTAAAATTAATTCAGGTTTAGGCCTAAATTCAAATTCAAACCTTTGAACCTGGGCCCCATGGAATGGGACCTAAAGCTCGGCATAAAGTTTGATGGCAAGACCCTAAAATCTAGGCAAACATAGGCCCAAAATTCTACATATGGCCTTGAGATTTTAAGTCATTCTAGATGACAATTACAAAGACCTAAATACATAACATGTGGGCTTGCTTTTAATGAAGACCAAAATTTGGGCAAAAATTTTGATTTATTATGTCCCCATAATGAATTGTGTAATATTGAATTACAAATCAGACTTTAAATTCAAATAAATAAGACTTTAATTAGTCCCTACAAAGTAGTATGTGGTCTTGCATCCATTCACCCAGTCCAATTCAATTCAAATCAAACTCCTTAGCCTCAAATCTAGTCACAAACTCAAGATATAGCCCTTAAAACTCTAATCACGAGCCCTAAATATGGGAACAAGGAATCATGAGGCACTAAATCTAGTCTCTATTACAACAAATGAGCCAAATTAGGTGTGTGGATTTTTATTTAATACAAGACCTCACAAATTTAAATGCAAAGTTGCAAAGCATCAAAGCCAATTCCCCATAGCCTCAATTTTAATTACTAGAGGCCCAAATTTAACAAGGGGATCCCTACATGAAGAAAGCTAATCCAATATGGAGGTCTTCAAAATCCAAGATTTGAACTAGAAAAAAGGCAAAAATTTAATAAGGAGGCTACAGTTTCAATAGAAATGAGGTTGTCATTTAATATATGATGGTAAATATTAAAATTAGTAGCCCCACAAGGAAATAAATTGATCCAAGATGCTATTGTTGGAAATATTCAAGATATGATAGGTTACTGAGAGGGGAGGGGTGAATTAGTAACTTCAAAACTTTAAAACAATTCAGCACTTTAATCATATATACTATTCACCATTCATTCATCTAATCTACTGTATATATATGAGAGATCAAACATCCATAACACATGTACACAGTGATTTGGTAACCCAAAAACCTTCCAAATAGAAAGTAAAACTAGGGTGGGGATGATACCCACAAAACTTCAATGCTACAGTATAAGGTTGGCATGTTAAGGCTTACATTGACCACTTTTGGTGATCTACCCTGTTAGGAGCACAAAGGACTGCTAGGTCCACCTTGTTAGAGGATTTACAAACATACACTAAAGTATGCACTCTATTAGGAGATTTATACAAAGACTGTTAATTCTACGTTGTTAAATGATTTACAAAACTGATTCACCTATTAGGATGAAATAGTGGATCTACTTACAAACTTGATTGCTGATTAGATCCTTGAAGTATAGATCACCTCTTGTGACTAATGAATCTTTGTTGCTCCTTGTAAACCTTGCTGAATATTCTTCTTTGCTATTGATTCACATTTATTCTTCTCAAAGCATTACATGTCCATTCCATGATACTCTACTGCATACATTGTAAATGATATAATACATTACATATATATCATTCCAATAATTATAATTGCAAGGTCAGCTAAAACATAAGTGAACAATACATTACTTAGTCAGTCTAATAGTAAATAACTCAGGTTCACTGACTTGACTCAGTGACCTTCTAATACTTGGTGTCCATTGCATTACTCGACATCGTCATGCACTCGGTAGAAGTGAAGGCTCAGTCCATACTAATCACTCGATGTAATTTTGAACTTGGTAACCACTGGTGACTCAGTAGATGTAGTGTTACTCAATAGATATAGTGTTACTCGATAAGAATGGAATCCTTCATTTACCTTGATTTCACTTGGTAGAAACTACACTTTCATTACTTGATAAACATTACACTTTCATCACTCGGTAAACATTACACTTTCATTATACGATAAGCATTACACTTTCATCACTCGATAAACATTACACTTTCATTATACGATAAGCATTACACTTTCATCACTCGGTAAACATTGCATCTTCTAATGCTTGGTTTACATTGGATTCTCATGACACAGTCTAACTTCTCGATAGATACTGAGATGCTCGGTGTAAACTGTGAAGCTCGGTGTAAACTATGAAGCTTGGTGTGTGTAGGAAACTAAGTGCTGAGCTCGGTAGCTATACTAATATAGATAAGTGTTGTCACTAATGGCAATAATAACTTAATGCCAACAATCTCCCCCTTTGGCATTAGTGACAAAACACTTATAAGCCAAAACATATGTACATAACCTGACTCAATGAATTTTGGTTTTTCAAAATTGATCTTTGTAGAATTGCTACATATACATTTCTATATATCTTCTTGATGACTTATAATGTATATATAAAGATACTTATGTACACATGCTAACTCTATTGAGTGCTAGCTCCCCCTTTCACTTATACTGATAACTCTCCTCATTTATTATGCTGAATCTCTCCCCCTTTTTGAAATGCCAAAGGACTACATATATAGTTTATATGACTACACCAAAGTGAGATAGAAAATCTTGATGTACCTTAAGGATGGTGGCAAAAGTACTATCCCAAGTCTGCTGCAAAATTTGATAAGTGGAGAGAGCAATTTGAACTTCTGTTGATAATTGAATCATGTGATCAGCCACTAAGAAGTTTTGATCTTGGATCAATGTTTTTCCTTGAGAAATATGTTTATGCATTGTATTCATGATAGGAAGGATCATGTTCTAGATGTCTATTAGTGTAGAATGGATCCTTGCTTGCTCTCTCAATAGTTCTGCCTGCACATCTACCAAATATCTGATTTTGGTGTGATGATAGGTTGTGGAGGAGGAGTCCACCTTTAGCTTGGATGCACTTGATTACATATCAATGTCAACCTTATTTAACTTATCCTTTATTTCTTTAGTAAAACCAGAAACATCACAAAGTTTGGCAAAAAGTGATGCTACATTATTAAAAGAATTTTCAAAATTTCCCAAAAGTGTGGACAATTCAACTTGCTTGATTTCTATCTATTGAACAATATGCTCTAGCACCTTTTCATCAAATTTCTTTTTAGCCTTTTCAATTATTTTTTCTTGTCCGAAAGGATCTTCATTGAATTTTTGTACTACCTCTTCTAACTGAATCAAAATGTGTTAAGTGGAATATACTTCAACACCTATAGCTTGTGTAATTATATCCTTTGCATTCTCAATTATTCTATAGTCCTTATCCCTTTTAGACCTTAACTGCTTCTGTGTAGCTTTCATCTCTATGAGTTGACTGGCTAACCTCATCTCTTCAATGGTAGCAGTGTCAAAGTCAATCTTTGGTATCACTATCTCTATGTCTAAGTCAATGTCTTCTTCAATTTCCTTTCCAGTGACCAAAAATTTTAATGGATGCTTTTTCTTGACTTCTGAGATTACTAGTTTGACCTTTGGAATAGACATGATAGTGGAGATAGAAGGGCTAGTAGTAAAAATTGGGATAGGACTCAAGGATTGAATGCCAATAGAAGTACTAACTAGATCAAAAATTGAAACACTTCCCAAAAATGGTATCACACTCAGTAGAGTACCCATAGTAGTATTTGAACATATTGGAGTTGAAGTGGATACAGATAATGCTAATGAAAAAAAAATTGTAAAACTTACTAGAATTGATGAAAACAAAATTGTAGAACTTACTGGTACACTCACTGATTGTGAAGGAGCTAAGGAAGTTGACTCGGTAGCTGAAGAAGTGACAAAAAGCTCAGTAGATAAAGTGCTTGGCACATTTATTTCAGATACCTGGAGCTGGGAGGTGGCTAGTGAAGATTGAACAATAATTTCACTTGTAGAAATTGTCTCCATAGTAGATTTAACTATCTTTGGTGGAGAGTGAGGAAGGGATGCAATAACTTCTACTGCAATTTTTACTGGATCTTCTTCATCTTTTTCTTCCTCGCCTGCTTCTTCCTCCTTGTTTTCTTCCTCTTTTTCTTCCATTAGTGCATGCAGATCTCCTGGTGTAACCATGATAGATGGAGTGTTATCAAAATCATCATTGTCACTGCTATCATCATCCTTAATTTCAACAGGATCATCTGATGGCTTCCTGAGATGATCTTTCAATGCCTTTTTGACTTTTGCATCTGTTAGACTGGGTACTAATTCCTTTAGTTTTTTCTCAAATATGTCTTTGATAGTTTGTACCATGTTCTCCCATCTAAATTTTATTTTGTCAAGAAGTACTACTAGAATTTGAGATGCAAATTGATCAGGAGAGAATTTCCAAGTTCCTAACTTTTCCATTACCATGTCTTCAATCTCCTTTTTCTCTGCTAAAGTCTGAGTTTCATACTTGAGAGCTTTAAAATTTTTGATGCCTACTCTAGTCCTTAATTGTTTTAGCCTTTCCTCAAATGGGAGTGGAGGCCTGACAAGTATAGTTTCCTGCTTGCCTTGTCTGGTTCTTCTAGAGAATACTACAATTGGTTGCTTCTTAGGTTTGGTGATAAACACCTTCCCTTTCTTCTTTGGCAGTTCCTCTTCTTTTTTAGATTCTTGTTTTTTGCCTTCTTCTTCTTCTTCTTCTTCATCTTCATCCTCTCCTTTGCCTTTAGTAAGAATAAGAGGGCTAGATGCAATTTTCAATTTGGCTATCTTCCTCTTTCCTTTGCTTATAGCCTGGGGTAGCTTGATTTCAAGTTCAATTCTAGTATTGGCTTCATCATAAGTGCCAAAGATAGGAAGCTTAGGATCTACATGCTCATTCACTAGTGCTTCAATAATGTCACTGGCCTCATCAATATTTACCTTGTAAGGAAGAGGTTTCACCCATGCAACTCGGAGTCTGACTGCCTGAATGTATACCTTACCATAGTCAACCATGAAGCATACATCATCTTTGTAATCTTCAACCAATTTTGGTGAAATTCGAAACAGATTATTCATTCTTTCCTTGAAATCTTCAAAATAATTATCCATAACCTTCTCAAAGTTTTCACCCATGTTAGCAATAAACTCATTAATCTGATATAGAATTGGGGTGTCTTTTCTCCATACAACTGAGCCCTTTGATGGAAAGAATTTTTGAACATAGAAAAATAAACAAGTTAATAGGGAGCTAAATTTGCAAGGATTATTCTTTGAGGTCCTTATGCTGTCCATATTCTTGTTCAATTGTTTCAACAACAATTTTGATAGGTCAAATCTTAGATTTTTCTTCACAATCTTGAATGTCAAATCCACGGCCTCATAGGGCACACTGTTCAAATGACTAGAGCTATAAATCTTGTGAGTAATGACATGAATGCCAAACCTTAATTCAACATCAGTAACAGTGCTAACCTTCAAACCTCTACCATCCCATTCAGCTAGGGTTTTCTTTTTTAACTCCTCCCAACCTAGGGTTTTGGTAGATTTGGCTTTGCTAAGTATGAGGAGACCAGTAATCTTATGAATCATCTTCTTGGTGATTAACATTGGCTGCTCTAACCATAGTTTCCCATTGTGAACACGACTAAGTATGTACCTGATCCATGTAATTTTGGAAACTTCTTGGCATGTGCAAGATATGGGTTAATCCTTTGGTCTCTAGATGCTTATGCTCGGGTTTTAAAGAGCCATCAACACTCATTTCTCCTAGGGCATTGTCCATTTCTAGGTTTCCAATCTCTTGAACAGAACATTTAAAATGTGTACGAATATCATTTATGAGGAGTATCTTTGGTGGAATTTGGGATTGAGCTCCATTAGGGTCAAGAGATTCTGTAATGGTCAGAACAATTTTGAAGTTAGACGCTTTCCATTCTGTAGCCTTTACCAGCATCTCTAAACCCTTCTTTGCCTTGCTACTGCTACTACTCCTAGATGCCATCACTGCTCGATAGGTGTAAGAAAAATTTTGAACAAATTCTCCACTTGAAAATCACTTGAATCGCTTGGAATTTGCTTGAGTGCACCTGGAAATCTCTTAGCTCTCTAATCATGATGAAGAACGAAATCAAATTCTGCCATTTTGACAAAAAAATTTGTCATTAATGCTTAGTATGAAAGTAGTTGAGATGACATAGTGCTTGACAGGCTATCATTTATTCACTTTCTCAATAGAAGCTTGCAACTCAATGATTGAACAAAACTTTAGTTACTTCCGACATAGCTCGATTGAGTCTAAGAATAACTATGCTTGGTATGACCCAATTTCTTGTGACCCTTTGTATCTAAAATACTGATTGGATCTTTTGCTTTCTTTCATTTGGAACTGCTTGAGATATCACTTGAAGATGCAGTTCCATATCCTTGTTTATGGATCTAACTAGAAATGGTGGAGTCACCCACTTCTTGAGTGACATTTCCATCATTTGAACTATTCTGCTCGGTACATTTAGGAATCCACTATTGCCTCATCTGCTTCTAAATGTTATTAGCTTTAGCTTTCTTTTCATCTTCAATTCTTCCTATATTCATGCAATTCTTGGCTATATGACCGAGTTCAATGCATGTATAACATCTTACTATTGTATCTATTTTCCTCAATGATGCCTTGAGAAGTCTTTGCCAATGTGTCCATATTCTCCACAATAATGACATTTGCGATAGGTATTGTAATCCCATCCAAAGATTGCCTTAAGAAGTTTTTCAGTTGGATTGAATGATTTTGATCTGCATTGGAATGCCTTGTGACCATGCCTCTTGCATTTGTGGCAATTGCCTTCAAATTTTGGTTTCTCCTTGCATTCATTAGCTTTATGACCATGCTGACTGTAGTTGTAGCATTTTCCATTGAATTTTTCTTTTCCATTACTCCAACATTTGTTTGATGTATGACCTCAGTTACCATAGTGATTGCAAGTAGGTCTTTGATTCCTTTGGGCACCTTGTTTGGAGGTTTCACCTTCTTCCTTATAACCAAGACCAACTTTACCTTTTTGTCTATGAAGATTCTGCTCACTTTGTTGATTCAATTGAGTCATGTCTACTTCAGATTTCATTATCCTTTCAATGATTTTCTTTTCACTGATTAAGTCACTTTCCAAACTTTCATCGATTTGTCTTTCAGATCTTAAGTCACTTTGTAAACTTTCATTGATTTTTCTTTCAGTGATTAAATCATTCCTCAGGCTTTCATTTTCAGATCTCAGATTCATAATTTCTTCATTTGCATTAGATAGTTGATGTATAAGATCTTCATGCTGATTGGATTGATTATTTCTTGCCTCCAAGTCTTCATTTTCCTTGTTTCTCTATTCCAAAACTTCACATAGCCTGATTGATTAGATTTCTTGTTCTCTTTTAAGCTTTCTTACTTCTTCCTATAGAGAGCCATTCTTTGCTAGGAGTTCCTTGATTGCCTCATTAGCTTCATCTGAACTGCTTGATGGTAAAAGGTCTTCAATCTTTTCTTCAACATACTGATGGTCATTCATTTGTCTTGCAAGTTCCTTCCTTCTTTTCAGGGATTGGGAAAGATGCTCCTTTGCTTCTTTGAGTTGAGCAATGGCCATTTCCAGATCTAGCTTTTCATTTTCAATTGCCTTGTCAAGTCTAGATATCTCCATTTGTCCTTTAGATCTTTGCTCAAGCTGTTAAACTTTACCTTGAAAACCATAAATCTCTGATACCAATTGCTGGAAATATTCAAGATATGATAGGTTACTGAGAGGAGAGGGTCAATCAATAACTTCAAAACTTTAAAATAATTTAGCACTTTAATCATATATACTATTCACCATTCATTCATCTAATCTATTGTATACATATGAGACATCAAACATCCATAACATATGTACATAGTGATTTGGTAACCCAAAAACCTTCCAAATAGAAAGTAAAATTGGGGTGGGGATGATACCCATGAAACTTCAATACTATAGTATAAAGTTGTCCTATTAAGGCTTACATTGACCACTTCTGGTGATCTTCCCTGTTAGGAGCACAAAGGACTGCTAGGTCCACCTTGTTAGAGGATTTACAAACATACACTGAAGTATGCACTCTATTAGGAGATTTATACAAAGACTATTAAGTCTACCTTGTTAAAGGATTTACAAAACTAATTCACCTATTAGGATGAAATAGTGGATCTAATTACAAACTTGATTGCTAATTAGATCCTTGAAGTATAGATCACCTCTTATGACTAATGAATCTTTACTACTCCTTGTAGACCTTGTTGAATATTCTACGCTGCTACTGATTTGCATTTATTCTTCTCAAAGCATTACATGTCCATTCCTTGATACTCTCCTACATACATTGTAAATGATATAATACATTACATATATATCATTCCAATAATTATAATTGCAAGGTCGGCTAAAACATAAGTGAACAAAACATTACTGAGTCAGCCCAATAGTAAATAACTCAAGTTCACTAAACTGACTCGATGACCTTCTAATACTCAATGTCCATTGCATTACTCAGCATCATCATGCACTCGATAGAAGTGAAGGCTCGGTCCATACTAATCACTCGACATAGTTTTGAACTCGATAACCACTGGTGACTCGGTAGATGTAGTGTTACTCGGTAGATATAGTGTTACTCGGTAAGAACTAAATCCTTTGTTTACCTTGATTTCACTTGGTAGACACTACACTTTCATTACTTGGTAAACATTACACTTTCATCACTCGATAAACATTACACTTTCATTACTCAGTAAACATTACACTTTCATCACTCAATAAAAATTGCATCTTCCAGTGCTCATTTTACACTAGATTCCCATGACACAGTCTTATTGCTTGGTAGATACTAAGATGCTCGGTGTAAACTGTAAAGCTCAGTGTGTGTAGGAAACTGAGTGCTAAGCTTAGTAGCTATACTGATATAGATAATTGTTGTCACTAATGGCAATAATAACTTAATGCCAATAGCTATGTCTATATAAACAATGTCACTTTTACACTTCAAAAGAAGTTTGTTCAAGCTGATCATACGCACATCTGAAGTTTGAACAATCAGGGCATAGATTTTTTATTTTATTGACTATTTTATTACACAACTACATAAAGGATATGATGCAATTCAACTTGCATAGTTTTTTCCCCAAGATTTCATGCTAAGGTTGGAAAAATCTTTGGCATTTACTAGGAATTGTGTCTAATTTTAACCACTTATCAACAAGTTAAACTCTGATTTCAATCCCTATCAACATTTACTAGCAAGAGGACTATGATTTCAAGCATTTAGCATAAAATTAGGGTCTAATTTCATTCATATTAGACATATATAATGCCTAAGTTTAATTAAACTAGTCCCATTCTTCAAATTTTGTTATTCTTATAAAAATGTTGGTATTGTGGACAAAGATCTATAACCATTTTCAAAACAATATAGTTATGCAAAAACCTTTTTTTCTCAAGGCTCACTCAAACATTTTGCTAGGAACATAGTAAAATTGAATAGAGAGAAGTGGTATGAGGTCTAGGATTTGCAAATGATCAAACTTCTAAGTTTTTCATGTCATTAAAGTACTACATTTGCTAATTTCAAAGTCTGTTGTTTAATTTTTAAAGTCTAATTTTAGAACTCCAGTAACTATTAACTTTAGAATTTAACTTAAGACAAATAAAAACAAAGAGAAATCATGGAAATAGGTGGTAGAAATCCAAAGCCATAGCCAAGTAAAAGAAACACCCATCATCAAGGGGAAGGAAGGAAATGAGAAAATAGAGAAAGGGTTAAGGAGCCAAAACTGTTGAAAGTTCTAAAGCACAAAGGTTGGCACAACCAAAATCTAATAAACAAGAGATGACTTCTAAATCCACCTTCACCTCCAAAAGGGAGCACATTGGCAATATGAATATTGTCCCATTTGACATGAATCCAGTAAGGGACTGATGCAAGTAAGAGTAATCACAATCCCATAAAAGATAACCAACTATCCTTCCTAAGACCTACTCAAGCCTAGTGTAGATGTGAAATGGTCCTTTTTTTCCCTCACCAACTTCACAACCTCAACTCGCCCTATCTTCCAAGTGGTCTAGAACATACACCCAATAGCAATCACCCTTACACCTCTCTTCACCTACATCCTCAAGGATCCTAAGCTACCATATACCCTAAAATATTATTCTCTAACCTTCTACAAGTTTTATTAGCCAACTAATAGGTCTAGCACTTCCCAATATCCCAAATTTAACAGTTGCACTAGGAGGCCTAAAAGGGGCTCATTCCTAGTAGCCCTATTTTGCCAACTTTACACTAAACTTCATAAACTTCCACACAACCACAAAAACTAATTATATAATCTCTTAGAATGTGTAAAACCATTTCAAAATCTCCAATATTGGGTTAAGATCACAAGTTTACAGCCCTATCCTACCGAGCCCTAGTTTATATGCTTTTCTTGCTTAATAGCATTGTTTGGTCATTTTGGTTGCTTCACTCATTACACCATTCAATTTTCCTTTAAATTATATATTGGAAATATTATAATTTACTTTCCACTGAATCCAAATCTTCTAGCACCTAAAATGTGGTCTCCAAACTCGATTTCATAGTCTTTCAGCATGTAACAATAGGGAATACATACACCAAAAGTTGTTGTTGGACCAAATATAGTCAAAAACCACCAAAAATAGTACCATGGGATTCTTCCAAGAATCAAAACCTTTCTTTTCACTAAACACTAGGAATTCTCACCATGAGAGTTTAGAGAAATATAATATTTAGCATTCAAACCCTATCACAATCTAGGGTAAACAACAAGCAATAAAAAAATCAAAATTAACAGTTTCTTTATCAGGTTCAAATAAATCCATTCCTCCTTTCATTTAAAATACAATTATAAAAACTTTCCAAAATAACTTGAACACTTACTGACACCCAAGTGGTCAAACAAGGAAAAAAGTTGTTGACTGTGCATAAATCTACTATCAAAGATAAGTTTGTTTGTTCATTCCCAATCCATACATGGTATCTTTTCTACTTACAAAGAGGAAGGTAAAACAATATAAATTTCCCCTATCTTGACCTTACAACTTCAACTACCTAAATCAAACCAAAATAAAGCTAACTATTGAGCTTCCACATTTTGCAAGAAAAGTTGCATCACAATTTTTTTTGCAATTTTTGCAAATTTTACATTTTTTCCAAAAACAAAACATAAGAATATCACCAAGGTCACCTAACTATACCAAAATATGAATAAGGATTATACAAAATAATATTGATGATTTTTTTGGTCAACTTCCATGTTTGACCACTCATTGACCACCCTTTGACTTTTCTTGTAACCTTAATAATCATATAATCTAGATGTCAAAAATGGACAAAAAGAAAATCTAAACTAACTTGTCTCAACTTGGACACTTATTAAACTTCACACTCTTCTCCTTAGTGTTTGACTACCTTAATTAGGACCTAGGGCCCCTGCACTAGGGATGGAATGTATGGAGTCCTCAAATCCAAAGAAATCAAGAAGATAATTAACAATGGTATTGTGTTAGCAACGGTCTTCCCACCTACACATCAATGGATAGAATTATTCTTAGAGAAGGCAAGAAGCTACAATCCAACTACTAGACTAGTTGTCACACCAAAGGTAAGCATTGGAGTTCTACTTACAATAGATGTTATGAGGATTACTTTCAACATCTTAAAGCATAGGATAAGTATTTGTTGCATGGATATGTACATTTTGGAGAGAAAAAATACATCTTTATTGATATACACTTACAAATATCCAGATTCCATAGGACACTTATATAACTAGCTTCCAATGGATAGATTCCTGCATATAGACTTCCATAGATCTTTTGGTAGGATATTTTATCCTTGGGACTAGTTTCTTGTCACCTTCAAGTCCTATGTAGGTCATTACTTTCCAAAGATTTTCTACTCTAGCTTATCACCTAAACTGATAGGATCTAGTAGCTCTCTTGAGATGTAATAATTTTGAAGGAGGGTACCTTCGTTATATGTGTTAGTAGAGAGAGACATAATTTACTAGGAAAGAAAGGTGTCAAAATGTCAAGAATTCAACTAGACTAGTTTGGGCATGCAAGAAACCAATCAGCAAGTCCCAATAAATAACATAATATAGGCAAGATACTCATAACATGGAATGAAGGATACTAGCAAGTTTCTTCATAATGTATTCATATTTAGCAATCAGATAACAACTTATAGAGGATTGTCAAGGTTACAATCATCTATATCATCTACCTTTAATCTTCTACCCAAGTTATACATTCTAGGAAGCATTTTGGCATTAAAATAGCATATCACTATTTCTTCAAATTATTGACAAGACTAACACTCCCAATTTTGTGAAACATCTTAATATTTGTAGGCTGCAATTTATGGAAAGTTATTTGCCCATGGGATTTTAATTGTGTGTCTTCTAAGATAAATTTTATTTGGGTGGTGAAGGCAATCTGTGACATATATTATCATGAAGAAATTAGTTTTAAAGAGGTAGAAAAATCCCCTAGTTGAAGGAAAAGAAATGAAATAGGCATTGGACTAAATTTTAGTTTACTTTGTTGAATAAGAAAATCCCAAGTTTTCCTAGTCATGAAATATATAATTGAAAACTTGATGAGATCAAGTAGGACGTGTAAGAATATGTTGTGAGCAAAGAAGTTTTTAATAAAAGAGAAGATTTGGTTGAAACAAAACGTCAAATGGAAGGGAGAATGACGCATGAACATGTAGATAATAACGAATAATTGAAGACAAATTTTTTGTATGAATTGAATTTAAATGTAAGAAAAGTGCTATAGAGAGAACATGTTAATGAATTTATGGGAAGATGTAGTTATTTACCAAAATGCCTATATAAGGGTAAATATCACTTTGAGAACAATAGATAGACATGGCCTGATTGAAGAGTAATAGTCAATACACAAAAAATGGGCTAAACTTGGTCAATTTGCAAATATGAGGGGCTTCCTTTTGAATTCTCAAGCAATATAATCATATTGGGAGCAACTTGTGGAGGTATCTAATGCTATAAACAAATATGGGAGCCCTATTGTTTTCTCCACCCCAATGTTTGTTTTTTATAAGTGATCTATACTAGAAAACTTTATAAAGATTTATGAACTCAAAAACCATATTGTAAAGACTAGAATTACTTCTATACAATCAAATCTAAATCCATAAGTTTTAATTCAAATTCTAAAAGAATTATGTTTACTCATTATTTAAAGTTGTGATATGGTGTAATAAATAATTTTGTTTCATTAAAAGTTGCAATATGATATAATAAATGTTCTACTTATTTATATGCTTAGTTGTAGAATTTTCTTGATATTTGTTGGGAGTGTCCACAATCACTCTTTCATAGGATAAAAATTATTTTTCCCTCAAGCATCCAGCTATCCTCCATGGAGGAATGGGTGTGGAGTTCTCCCTTAGGGAAATTTTTTATAGCTTCAACCAAAAATTGCAACATATGTTCAAGCCTTAGAAATGAATGAAGCGATTGCATTTTTCTAGCTAGTGCATGCCTTGATCATCTCAATTTTTCCCAATTGTTTTTCCTTTTATTATCTAAGTGTTATTTCTTTGAACAAAACCTGATACTAGATTCATGATGTTTACTTTAGACTATATGTGCTTAGTGTTTCAATTTTAAACAATGAAATGATCAACACTTCTAGGTTGTAACCAATTTCCCAAATGCCAAAGATTGTGAATCTTCTTTAAATGTTTTGAAATTGAGATTATTGTGTGCAACTTTGAAAATTATCTAAATTCTTGTATTTGCAATCCATAACCACTGAACTTTCACTAATTAGTAATGAAACCTTTCCTAGTGCATATAAAAAGTTGCAATATGATATATATGATATAATAAATGTTCTACTTATTTAAATGCTTAGATATTTTTTGGGAGTATCCATAATCATTCTTTCATAGGATAAAAACTATTTTTCCCTCAATCATCCATTTGCCCTCCATAAGGGCCCGTTTGTTTGTCAGCATAGGAATAGAAAATTAGAATGGAAAATTAGAATAGGAATGGAAATGTGGAATGGGAATGGAAAAGAGCATTCCCATTCTTGTTTGTTTCACCTGGTATTTGATTGGAATATTTCATAGCTTTTCCATGGGATTCTCGCATTAGGGGAGAATTTTTCCACCAAACCACCATGAAAAACAGCCTGAACAAGATTGCAAATTTCATCAGAGACATTAAAAAGTTGAGGGACCTAAACCCATCTGGTCTGTGTGGGCTGGAGCTCTACAATGGTATTCTCATGTGTTTTGTAAAGGCTTCCACTGCTTATTTGAGGGCCCAAGAGGATTCTGTGGACCTAGATTTCACGTATCAGGTACTATTTAGTCCATTGACAACATGTGGATCCCTTGGCAACTGAGATTTTTTCAAAGGCTAGTTATGGAACGCTATTCAGTCTGTTCACAATGTAGGGATCCCCTGCCAAACTCACCTATATAATTATTTATTCATTACACTTTAAGTATAATAGCATCAAAAACCCTTCACAAACTCGTCCGGAACAAAAATGAAAATGACGGAATCGAGAGCCAAAACATGAAAATGATGGAATCAAGTGCCAAAATGAAAATGGATTTCAAATAATTGTTAAATTTTGAAAAGGATAATGTGGAATAGGAATGGGCCATTCCAATAACAACTTTTTTTTGGAATGGACATATCCTTGTTTTTGGGATTAAATTGGAATAGAATTCTATAGTTTGTATTCTAATTTGGCAGAGCAAATAAAGAATAAAGATTCAATTCTAATTTTTCCATTCCTATTCCCACAAAAAAATGGGCCCTAAAGGAATAGGTGTGGAGTTATCCCTCATTGAATTTTTTTGCAACTTAAACCAGCAGTTGCAACATACGTTCAAGCCTTAGAAACAAATGAAGTGGTTTCATTTTTCTAGCTAGTTCATGCCTTGATCATCTTGATTTTTCCCAATCAGTTTTCCTTTTCTTCTCTTTGTGTTATGGCTTTGAAAAAAACCTAATACTAGATTCATGATGTCCACTTTAGATTATTTTTGCTTAATGTTTCAATTATAAATAATGAAATGGTCAACACTTCCACACTATAACCAATTTCCCAAATGCAAAAGATTGTGATTCTTCTTTAAATGTTTTGAAATTGAGATTATTGTGTACACCTTTGAAAAGTTTCTAAATTCTCATATTTGCACACATTGAGATGTCAGAGCAATCCACAATAAGTGAACTTACACTAATCAGTAATGAAACCTTTCCCAATGCACCACTACAACCATTAAAAGAAACAACCCACATTTATTTGTCAAGACTCAAAATATATAGGATTTCAAATTGTAAATATGACTACTTCTGATTGTCTTTATCAATGATTTCAAATTAGCACTTCATGTAATCCATTACATATGTATGGAAATTGATTTTTTTCCAAGGAGTTCATTTCTTAGGAATTATTGGTAGAGTTTCTAATATTGAAAATTTCCTCATTGGTTACTTTGTGTGATCTACAGTGAACTATTTCTTAACTAAACAATGAGATGTAATTTGCTCATTACTAGCTTTTGATGTCATCTCTAGATGTCAAGCTGAAAGATCTAAATTATTTGAAACATTAGAAATTGGATCAATTGAAATTGAACTAATGGTATCACACAATCATGAGTAGAGGGGATCTTACCATTCAGTAGACCACTTGAATTTTCTTAGATTTCCTACAGCAACTTTTCTATCTGTAATTGTAAATTAATAGTACAAAAAGGTTTCAAGATTACAAGGTCAATTATAATATATACCTATACTAGGTGTCCCATTAAAAAAGCTCATACCTCAAGTTGTTCATGCAACTTCTTCTAAACATCCAACTATATAATAAGTGCTTTGGTAATTTGTGCATGCAAGTGACTTTGGTAGAATCTTGATTATATTTGCACATGGATCAGATTTGATATCCCCAAGATGATTCTTGATCATGGATGCATATATTCATCTTTTCTTTGCCAAGGTACTTTCTTATATAGCTTTGGGCCCTCTAAACTTTGGTTTTGTGACATCCTCTTATGAGATTTCTTAGGCTATTGTCTTATTTTTTATGATTCAAACCACAATAGACTTATTCTTCTTATATATATTTGTACACAATTCTTTTAATTTGATATAAATTTTAAATTAAAGTATATATTTCAGTTCTTCAACATGTAAAGTCACTATCCTCAGTCTTATAAAATATCCCAAGCATACAAAAGAACAAAGATAAACAAGATATACAAAGATAATATATATAGTCAACATGAAAGATAAAGCCTCTATTGCGAGTAGCTAAGTGGTAGGGAAAATGTTTGATATAACATGAAAAAATTATATAAGAATTGATAGAAGAAATGAATAAGTATAATAATATATTAGCTATTTTGTAGAGGATCATACTCTATGGTGGATTTCAAAGTTTTCTTAACTCTTTTAAAATCCTGTGTAAAATGCATTCAAAATCAATTTGGTATCATTTATTTGTAATAACAAATTTATATTTAAATGCACTATGCTTTCTTAATTTGTCTATTGTATCCATTTAAGAAAAATTGGCATGTATAGCCCATGGAAATTGCTCACAGGCATTAAATCTATTTATTCTTCCAACAATAAGGTTTCAGTGAAACTTACCTTCCAGTTAACATTTTGGGAGACATTGTATATAAGAAATTGTTCCTTGATAATTGTCAAACCCTGGTTGTTGTGCACCAACATGATACTCTGTGAAATCTTTTGAATCTTTCTTAGGATGTTTTTTGTGGGTTTTTAATATGATTGATAGCTTAATGTGCTAACTTATTTGATATGAAATAAGGATTATTAAATATACTAGGAACAAGCAATAATCTAAATATTCATATCATTCATCAATGGAAAGCTATAGATTTTTAAAAAAATTGAATGTGGAAATGTGAAGTTTCAAAGTTAGAGACTTTAAAAAGAAATTCGAATAAGAAAGGTGGAGTTTCAAACATGCATTGATCATCTTGCATATGTGATTAGGACTAACCTAAAAATGGCTCCTATGTTGTTGCAAATTGCCGCCAAAACCATTCAATACCAAATAACAAAATAACACTTTTCCTTTTTTTGTTAATTTGGTCAAAATTTAGACCAAATTGGGAAAACCTAAGTTGCTTAAAATTTTGACCAACATGGGAAAAAAAAAAAAAAGTATTCAAGAAGCCCATTTAGGGCTTTGTTGAAAATCTTGGTCAAAATTTTAGTGCAAATGTACTAGTTAATAATTACATCCACTTGATGTGCCTGAGGTTGAGTTTCTCTTATGTGTTTATGAAACTAAGTACATGATTGTCAGTATAGACAATAAACTCTTTTGGTAGTAAATAGTGCCTCCACTTTTTGAGGGCTTGAACCAATGCATATAGTTCAAATTCATAGGCAAAATACCTTGACTCTGCCTCATTGAGCCTCCCACTAAAAAAGCTTGCAAGTCTCCCCTCTTGGCTTAACACTGCTCTAACTGCAATGTTGCTTGCATCACATTCTACAATGAAAATTTTTTCAAAACTTGGGAAAACCAATATTGGTTGAGTTGTTACTTCCTTATTTTAGTCTTTCAAAACTCTCACCTAATGCTTTTGGCCATACAAATTTTTTCTTCATGCCTCTTTTATTGTGTCATTTATAGGGGCACAAATCTCACTCAAACTCCTCACAAATTTTCAATAAAATTGGGATAACCCATGGAAACTCCTCACTTCAGTGGTAGACCTAGGAGTAGGTGAGCTCAATATTAGCTCCACCTTACTCTTTTCCATCTTCAAGTTACCTCTAGAAACTACAAAACCCAAGTAAACAAGTTCCTCCTTCATGAACTCACTCTTCTCAAGATTTATTGTCAACTTCTCCTCTTGGAGTCTCCTCAACACAATTTCCAAGTGTTTCATATTCTCTTCCTTTGTCTTGCTAAATATTAGGATGTCATCCAAATATACTACCATAAACACACCTGTGTAATCTTTTACAACTTCATTCATTACCCTCATAAATATACTTGGTGCATTGGTAAGTCCAAATGGCATTACCAATCACTCATAGAGTCCTTTAGTGGTTTTAAAGAAGACTTCCATGCATCACCCTCTTTCATTCATATTTTATAATATTCACTCTTAAGATCAATTTTTGAAAAATATCTAGCCCCACCAAGACAATCTATTAGGTCTTCTACCCTAGGAATAGGAAATCTATATCTTATTATTATCCTATCTATTGCCCTAGAATTTGTACACATTCTCCACTTAGCTTCCTTTTTAGGGGATAAGACAACTAGAATAACACATGGGCTTATGCTTTTTCTAATCAAACCTTGGTCAAGCATCTCTTGGACTTGCCTTGTAATCTCCTTGTTATGCTCAGGTGTCATCTAGTATGCAACTTTGTTTAGAAAAGATGTACCTGGTATAAAGTCAATCTGATGACTTATTGCTCTCTTTGGGGATAAATTTGGTGGTTCTCCATCACATATTATATCCTTAAACAAATCTAAAAACTATTGTACTTCTGCAAGTATAGGTGTTTGTCTTGGTGACTCCTCCTCCTTTGGCTTCACCAATAAGGCATAGCCAATTCCTTCTCCCTATTTTAGATCCTTCAAGAACTCTTTCCCACTCATCAAGAATGTATTGGCTTCTACCTTTTCCCCAATGTCCTCTTCCAGTAATGATTCTATCTTATAAGTGACTCCATTCTTCTTGAATGAGTACTTGTTCTCCTTGCCATGGTGGACTACTTCCCTATCATACTACCATGGTCTTCCAAGCTGAAAATGGCATCCATCCATTGGTATGACATCACAAAGTATATTTTCCTAATACTTGCCTATGGAAAACTCAAACCATAATTGTTTATTAACCAATATGTTCTACCCCTTGTTCAACCAAGTGACCTTGTAGGGACAAACATGAGGTATTTTGGTAAGTTTCAACTTTTGAATTGCCTCTTTTGATATAATATTATCAGTGGATCCTAAATTAATAATGATGCTACATACCTTTCCTAATATCTTACATTTTACACTAAAAAGATCCCTACTTTTCTTATTCTAATCCTTAACAAGTTCTTTTATCAACACTCTTCTGAACATCATATTTTCACCTTTCTCTAAGTCCAAGCTTGCCTCAGAATTTTTACACTCCTCTTGCACATATTGTTGGAAATATAAGAGGAGTAACTGAGAGGGGAGGTTGAATTAGTTACTACTAAAATAAATCCCAAATCCCTTAGATGTCAATAAAATAATGCAAACTAAATATTGTTGATGCTTTGTAAACATACATAATATGTTGTAACTTGATAATAACTGAATGTGCTTGGTAAATCCTGAACATACAAAATTTAGATGTTATTTTTTATTACCATTACTTTAATTTACTTGCAAACACATAAAATAAAATAGCATGAACACATTTGACACCAAAATTTAACGTGAAAACCCAAGTTGTGAAAAAACACCAATTGGAACTAGTTACTATTTTTTCACTCTTCTAAAGTGAGCTCTATTAGGATCCAACCCTATAAAAGGTTACAAACACACTATTAGGTGTGACCCTATTAGAGGATTTAATCACCTTTTTAGGAGTGGCCTTCTTAGAGGTCTTTAGACAATTCAATAGAACTGCCACCTTGTTAGAGGATTTACAAATAGCTATTAAGCCAACTCTATTAAGAGATTTAGATCACTGCTACAATGGTTAGAGAGTAACAATGGGATGACCTTATTTGAATGCAACCTAATTCCTAAATACGGATCTCTATTTTGGCTTGTACTTGATCCTTCTTGATCAAATATAGCTTTGTTGCTCCATAAGGATATTTTTCTTATCCTTCAAATTCACTTCCTCTTCCCATCATTAAATATTCAATAACATCTTCTTACTTTTTCATCCATATATTTTGAAATCACAACTTGACCTTATACTTATATCTTCCACTTTGTCAAGTCAGCTCAAATACAACTTAGAATAATTAATATTCATCACCTTAGTTGGCTAGAATCAATAGATAAATCAATTAAGCTTAATATTTCAAAATAAGAAAATCCTTCATTAGCTGACCTAGCTTAGTAGAAACTAACTCAGAAATGATTTCCTTTATTAACCAACAGAAGCTCGGTTAATACTACAAACTTTCAAAAATCCTTTGGTAACCAAGTGAGCTTGGTTAGCACTAGTTCCATCCAACTTTCCTTGAAAATGATATGACATTTGTGTAATATCAAACATAATATACAATTAATCAATTGTATACAACAATCTCCCTCTTTGGCATTGATGGCAACACAACATGTCATAACACAATGAAATTTTGGATTCATCCTTCAGGACTCCCTCTATCAGTATGATCTCTTTCTTTCATTAAATCCTTTCTCTATCTACAACAACTACTACCAAGTTTAATTACAGAACTTTCTCCCTCTTACAACAAACTTCTTCTTGTTTGAAAAATGTCTCCCTCTTTAGTTCTTTAGTTTATTCTGGTTCAAAAATTTCTCAAAGATATGACAGTAAACTTCTCCCTCTTTGACAACCCATGTCAAAGAAAATAATTCTATAAATACCAATGTACCTTAAGTACTAATTCATTTGCAATATGCCCTTGTCAATTCTACACCAACTGATTGATCTTTCAACTTAGCTCCTTGTTGATGCATCACTAAACCTTATTTAGTGAACTTCAGATAAGGGAATGACCCCTCTATTACCTCTTAAATATAGAAATGCATCCTTGCGTAATGGCTTGGTGAATATGTCTGTAATCTATTCCTTTGTATTAACATATTCCAATTTGACTTCTTTCCCTTGTACCCTCTTAAGAAGTGATATTTTATAGCAATGTGATTTGTTTTGAAATGCATCACTGGGTCCTTTGATATATTGATTGTAGTGGTGTTATCACAGTATATGACTATTGGATCTTTGATTTCTATCTTTATTCCTAACAATAGTTTCTTGAACCAAACAATGTTTGAACAATTAACTACTGCTACCACATATTCTGCCTTTGTCGTGGAACCAAACAATTTTGCTTCTTTCTTGTCCAAGACACTAGTCTTTTACCAAAAAAGAATGCTCCACCACTAGTGCTTTTTTTGTCATCAATACTTCCTACCTAATTAGCATCAATAAATACTTTCAAGTCCAAATTGCCTCCAAGTTTATACTATAAACCATGGTCATTAGTACCTTTTAGATATCTCTTGATTCTCTTGATTTCCATCATGTGTTTTCTCTAGGATTTGTTAAGAATGTTGCCACCATACCAATTGCTAATACAATATCAGGCCTTGTCTGAACTACATACTGCAATTTTCCAATTACTGACCTATATGTAGTCTGATCTACTTCTTCAAAATCATAATTTTTGGAGAGCTTATGTCCAGTGGACATAGGGGTTCCAATTGGTCTTATATCTTCCATTCCAAATTTCTTTAGTATCTCCTTGATATACTTAGATTGAGTGATATAGATACCATTTTTGTTTTGATGTACCTATAATCCAACAAAAAAATTTGTCTCACCAAACATGGACATCTCAAATTATTTACTCATTTCTTCTAAAAATTCTTTGCATAAGTCATCATTTCCTGTAAATAGAGTATCATCAACAAATATTTCTATCAACATAATCTTTTTGTCTATTCCTTCCTTGATATACAGACTACTATTGTCATTTTTCCTTTAAAAACCAATTTGTACCATGTAATTATGAAGTCTTTCATACCAATCTTTGGGAGGTTTCTTGAGACCATATAATTCTTTGTACTTACAAACCATGTCTCTATTTCTAGGATCTACAAAACCTTCTAGTTGTTAAATGTAGACTTTCTCATCAAGAATTTTATTCAAGAATATAGATTTTTTTTTATTGGTAATTCAAGAATGCAAATTTAATATCCATTTGATATAATTTTTATCCTCTATGTTTTGCATTTGCTAGTAAAGTTCTAACACCTTCTAGTCTTGCTACAGGAGCAAAAGTCTCACCATAGTCAATACCTTCTTCTTGAGAATAGCCTTTGCACACCAATCTTGCTTTGTTTCTTGAAACTTTTCCATCTTCATTCAGCTTATTTCTGAATACCCACTTTGTACCAATTACATTTTTACCCTTGGGTCTAGGAAAAAGATTCCAAGTTTTGTTCTTTTCTATCTATTCTATCTCTTTAGTCATTGCTTCAATCCAACTTTCAATTTCTAGAGCATCCTTAACACTTCTAGGTTCAAATTCAGCAAGCAAACATGTACCTTTAAATTTTCCTCTTGTCATTGTTCCATCTAATTTGTATCTAATGATCTAATCAGGTGCATGATGCCTTGTAACATATCTTGCTAACACAAGCTCTTTGATCTTTGAATGAGTTCCACCATCTTCATCTTGAATTTTAGTTTCAATCTTGAGTCCTTCTATTTGTGACTCGATTCTATTAGGCTCAGTTTAAACTAGCTCAGTAGCCTTTGATTGTGACTGGGGTCCTTTAGACTATAACCCAGGTTGCTCTATCTACAACTCGGTAACTATTGAGGATTCTTGGGACTTGGGAGATGAAGCTTCCTTTCTTTTAGATAGATTTCATAGGGTGTCAGGTTCATAGTAAACAAATATTTTGTAATCTTTTGGCTCCTTGTTGCTTTCTTCTTTACTCTTTTTTGCAAACTCTTCAATTCTAACACGTGCACTTTCTATAATTTTTTGAGTAGACAAATTCAAACATTTGAATGGTTTACTTCTACAAGAGTATCCTAGAAATTTGTCTTCATCACCTTTTACGTCAAATATGCCTTTTCTATATTCTTTTAGGATATAACATTTGCTAACAAATATTTTTAAGTAACTTACATTTGTTGATATGGTGTTTTGTTTTAATTTTTCTTCAACTATACTTCATTCAAGGTATGAATTATAGTGCTAATAGCTTCCTTCCATTATTTGAGATCAACCTTCTTTTCAATCATCAAGGTTCTTGCACAATCCATGATAGATCTATTTCTTATTTTAGCTATATCACTTTGCTATGGTGTACCAGGGGCTGATACTTGTCTTTTGATTCCTCTTTCAATGCAAAAATTATTAAATTCATTGGAGATAAATTCACCACCTCTATCTGATCTTAAGCATTTCAACCTCTTCCCAATTTCCTTTTCTACTCTTGCTAGATACCACTTGAATTTTTGAAAGGCTTCTAATTTTTCTTTTAGATACATTACAGTCATCATTCTACAATAGTCATCAACAAAAAGAATGAAAATTTTTCTCCAATGTAACTCTCTATTCCAATAGGTCCACATAAGTTTGTATGAACAATTTTCAAGACTTTTTTTGACTAGTAGTTTTTGCTTTTGAAACTAGTCTTTCCAATCTTACCAATTTTGCAATTCTTGCATAGACCCATATCAGGCTTCTTTAAACTAGGAATACCTCTTACTCTTTTATGTTTGCTTATCTTAACTAGATTATCAAAGTTTACATGGCATAGCCTTTTGTGCCATAACCAACTTTCTTCTACTTGAGCAATAAAACATTAACAATCACTAAGATCAAGATAAAATAGATTACCTTTTGTTTTCTTTCCAAATCCAACTAGATTTTCTTTTCTATCTAGTAGTTTGGCTTGTTCATTCATGAATTCTACCTTGAATCCAATGTTATTCAATTGTACCACACTTAGTAGATTGTGATTTAGTCCTTCAATGCAATAAGAATTGTCAAATACAAGTTCTTTATTAAATAAAATACATCCTTTTCCTTTTATGTTACATGGTTCATTGTTTCCAAATCTCACACAACCTCCATCATAATATTCCATGTCCTCAAATTTTGTTTTGTCTCCAATATTATGATGTGAATACCCACTATCAATAATCCATATATCATTTTTGCTAACATGAGAGATAAGTGTCATCTTATCTCCTTCATCATCAAATTCATCTTTTATAGCAATATATACCATTTCATCTTCATTGTTATCAGAATCCTTAGTTATAAAATAATATTTCTAACCTTTTTCCTTGTAGTTCTTCAAGTTTTTGGAATCCTTCTTGCCTTTGTGCTTATTTCTTTTCTTTTCATCTTTGACTTCCTTATTTAGACACCTAGTAGCAATGTGGCCAACTTTTTCACAAGAAAAGTAGATCAAAGGAACTTTAGCTTTGTACATTCCTCTTCCTTTGGAATACTTCCTTGCAAGTAGGGCTTCAACAACTTCAAGATCACTGCCTGAACTTTCTTTTAATTTTCCTTCTTCTTCACTTCCTGATTGAATGGAATTTGATTTCTTACCCTTTTTTTTGAGTTTATATGTAAAAGAAGATTCAATAACCTTTGAACTAAGAACATAGTTATCAAATTTATCTAACTCAAAAGTTATCAATCTTCCAACTAGAGCATCCAAAGATATTTTATTATTTGGATCACATCTCATTTCTTGAATAGTAGATAATCTAATTGCATAAATAGGAAAAATAGTTCTAAGTACCTTGCTTACAATTTTTTTATCTTCAATCTCTCCTCCAAATGCTTTGATTGTACTTACACTTGCTTTGATCCTTTCTACATATTTTTCAAAGTTCTCATCTTCTCTTCTTTTCATCTAATCAAAATGACCTCTAACACTTTTAGCCTTAGCCCTTCTTACATTTTCATCTCCTCCATATATATTTTTTAGTTTAATCCACATCTCATAGGTTGTCTTTTAGTCTTTGACTTCATCAAATTTAGCATAACTAAGAATAGATGCAATATCAGTCATCATGATGTTATGATTCTTCTTTTAGCAATATCTTCAACTGATAATGTTCTAGTGGGAGTCTTGTATTTAGCATCAAGATACTTTCGTCTTGAGTCATTGATGGTAGCCAAGTGTAACCTCATGAGTCCTTGCCATGTTGTAATATTATCTTTGTTCAACTTGGAAATCTCTCTTCTACAAGACATCCTGATCTTTAGCTTAGATCATTAAAACCTTCTTTGCAAGCACCAAATGCTTTGATACCAATTGTCAGAAATATAAGATCAGTAACTGAGAGGGGAGGGTTGAATCAATTACTACTAAAATAAATCCCAAATCCCTTAGATGTCAGTACAAAAATGCAAACTAAATACTATTGATGCTTGGTAAACATACATAAAATGTTGTAACTTGGTAATAATTGAATGTGCTCAGTAAATCCTTAACATACAAACTTTAGATGTTATCTGTGATTACAATTACTTTAAGGTAGTTGCAAACACATAAAAGAAAATAGCATGAACACATTTGACACCAAGATTTAACATGGAAACCCAATTTAGTAAAAACTACCAATTGCAACTAGTTACTATTTTTCACTCTTCTGAAGTAAGCTCTATTAGGAGCCAACCCTATTAAAGGTCACATTGTTAGGTGTGACACTGTTAGAGGATTTAATCACACTTTTATGAGTGGCCTTGTTAGAGGTCTTTAGACAATTCAATAGAACTGCCACCTTGTTAGAGGATTTGCAAATAGCTATTAAGCCAACTTTGTTAAGAGATTTAGATTATTGCTACAATGGTTAAAGAGTAACAATGAGATTACCTTATTTGAATACAACTTAATTACTAAATATAGATCTATGTTCTAGTTTGTACTTGATCCTTCTTCATCGAATATAGCTTTATTGCTCCACAAGGATATTCTTCTTATCCTTCAAATTCACTTATTCTCATCCTTAAATCTTCAACAACATCTTCTTACTTTTTCATCCATATATTTTGAAATCACAACTTGACCTTATCCTTATATCTTCCACTTTATCAAGTTAGCTCAAATACAACCTAGAATAATTAATATTCATCACCTTAGTCAGTTAGAATCAATAGATGAATCAATTAAGCTTAATATGTCAAAATAAGAAAATACTTCATTAGTTGATCTAGCTCAGTAGAAACTTACTCAAAAATGATTTCCTTTGTTAACCAACAAAAGCTCAGTTAACAATGCAAACTTGCAAAAATCCTTTGGTAACTGAATGAGCTTAGTTAGCACTAGTTCCACCCAAATTTCCTTCATTAACTGAGTGAGCTTGGTTAACACTCATATTTTTCATACTTTCCTCTAATGCCCAATTAAAATTGGCAAACATTTCCTTCTAAACTAGGAAAACATAGGAACACTTGGTAGGTACAAAAAATTGTCTTCACTACTTGAGTGAGCTTGGCATATACTGACTGAAAATGATATGACATTTTTGTAATATCAAAGACAATACACAATCAATCAATTGTATTAAACACATATGTTATCTTCTTCTCTCCTTGTCAAGATGATGGTTTGGCAGGACTGTTGTAGGTAGGGTGACACAATTGCCCACAGCTGTAACACTTCATGGAAGAAAATGTGAGCATCTCCCAAATCCACCTAATCTTTCTCTTCCACCACTAGAAAAACCTCTTCATCTATCATATCCTCATCTATTACTAAATTCATGAGTTTTTTCACCTTACTTAGAGTCCCCTTTGCCTCTATTCTCTTTGCCTCTTCCACTAGAATCTCCCCTATGTCCACCTCTAGAATCTCTACCTCTTCCTCTACCCTTGTTGCTAGACTCTTGTTTCTTCTTCAATTTTTCTTCCACATTAAGACCCATTTGGTAACAACTATGCAGTGTTGTAAGGGAAAAGAGACTCAACTCCTCCTATATGTTCCATCTAAGACCATTTAGATACCTAGCCACCTTAATGCTCTCAACTTCTTGTACTTTGGACCTTACACTTAATTTTTGAAACTCCTTTGTATAGATAGATACATCTAGGTCTCTTTGTCTCATTTTTTTTCTTTTTTTATGTAACTGGATATCATAATCCTCTGGTAGGTATTTTCCTTTATCTTGGCGACAATAGTCTTCCAACTTGTTATGGGCTTCTTGTTTTCCTTTTCTCTTTCTTCCTGCAAGAACTTCCACTAAGTTAATGCATGTTCTCTCAATCTTGATTTGCCTATCTTTACCCTTTGAGCCTTTGAAATGTCATCACATTTAGAGTTATTTTCTATGCCTTCAATCCATTCTATAATTTTTGTCACATCCATTTTTCCACTAAAAGTAGGCATGCCCTCTAATACTTTGTCACTTAGTGCCTTCAAAGCTTTGAGGAAAGGCTTCTCTACTAATGGATGATCTAGTGTTGGTTCTACCTCTTCTTATTTTTCCTTTCTTTTATCTTTCTCTCCTTCTAACTACTCCATCTTACCTATAGTCTCTACCGCTTGTTCCATTTTTCTTCATCTCTTTAACAACTTCCTCAAGAAGTTTGTTCCTTTATTGATTCTCTAACAAATCCCTTGCCAATTCTACATTGGTCACCATGGTTATTTTCCTTATGGATTCTCCTTCTACTGATATTCACTATTCACTTTCCATGCCTTTCAATGGCTTTGATACCAATTTGATGGGAAGTATCTCACACTTAGAGCTTTCTTTCACTATCCAAGGCTTTCTCTTAGCCTCTTTTTTATATACCATATCCTAGAGCATATTTTCCTAGTCATCTCCAATATAGAAACTCACCCAATCAATTCAATATACTCCCTTAAGCCTTCAAACCTCAATTATGCACTTTAAGCATAAACAAGCACATAGGCTCTCCTTTGATCCCTAGCATGGAAAATAGGTGTTTTGACACCCTCACAAGGTTCTTGATCATTTCCCAACCTTTATGCACCATATTTCAAAGTTTTAGACTTCAACATCTAAATCTTGCATGGTTAGGCATTGTAGCCCTTTGAGCCCCAATCAGGCCTCCTACAAACAAGGTAACTGGAATAACTCCAAATTTTCCTTAACAAGCCCCTTTAATGTATTCTATGATTTTCTTCCTATCAACCTAGACTCAAGGATTTTCTACATT
This sequence comes from Cupressus sempervirens, assembly GCA_028749045.1. Lineage (NCBI taxonomy): Eukaryota > Viridiplantae > Streptophyta > Pinopsida > Cupressales > Cupressaceae > Cupressus > Cupressus sempervirens. The sequence continues at coordinate 569,690,359 of CM053792.1, read as the reverse complement.
TTAACCCTCCACAGTGTTTGTACTATACTTTTCTAAAAAAACCCTACTTTTAAAGGTTTCTAGGGCAATGACAACAAATTTACTTGTTTGTCTTCACAATGTACTTGGATATTCTCCTCATATCTTCTCCTCTAGAATTTGGACACTTTACTCCATCAACATCATTTCTCCAAGCAATATTGGCTCAAACCAATCAAGAAAACACCATAAAACTATCCTACAAGTGTTCTATTTCCTAGCCAAACCACTCCAAGCTTTCCTAGGGCTTGCTTGCAAAATTACCAAACTTACTCTAATCAACTCCTCATTCCATATTTACATAATGTATAGTGTCTACTACCTAATTCTATAAGGCCATCAATATCTTTTCACACAAACAATTATGTACAGGATAGTGAAACTGGGAAAACAAGATTATTTACAAAATAGTAGTAGACTGTACCAAACCTCCAAAATAAAAATGTATAGATTTTTTACATCATTAATTTGAACTTATTTAACTAAAACACTCAGTCTTTCAATCCATTGAATTTTAGATGAAAGCCAAAACCATAAAACTGCCATAATGGTCAATTCAATTCCTTTGTTTTCATTTGTACACAATGCCCACTACCCATGATTAGGGTTTGGATAAGCTTAAATACTCCAACCCTACCTTTCTAGACCCTAAGGTGAAGTTTCAAACCTAAAAATTTCTCCCTCCAACATTTGAGGAAATGTTGCCATGGCAACCTTGCAAAATTGTAAATTTTTCATGAGCAACTTTGATAACTTTTGCAAAAATGACATTGTATCACTCCAAAATTGTCCAGTTTGATTCATATCCACTCAATTTGATCCAAAAAACCTATGGACCACATTTTACCACTTATCCCTCATTTTTGAGATATTTTGTAACTTTGAACAAGTTTGATTCTATTAGGACCTTAGAACAATAATTAGGACCTAACAAGTTAACCAAGAAAAAGAATTGAACTCAAACTGATTTGCACACATTTAAGCATACTTTGGGGCTTTATGATTAGTCCTTATTAGATTAATTATTGGCTAGACCATCTACAAGCCAATATCAATATTAGGGTTTTCCATTCCCTAGGGTGCTCTGCACTAAAGAGGTTCTCCCAAAGGTGAAAAATTATGCTTAGGATTAGCAATACAGGGTTTATTGTTGTATGTGTTTCTAGTAGCTTTAGAGTTAGATGTATTAATCTCAATGTCCTTCTATCTTGTATGGTACTCATCAAGTTGAAGGCAATCTTAGTTTCCTTGGGATTTACCATGTCCACCACTCCATCATTTATAACATGACACTTCTTGTTCTAGTATTTTCTCTTGAATTTTTTAGAGCTAGATCCTTGATTAATTTCTTTTGCAGAAGTTGTGAAAACCAACTTCATAGATTTCCCACAACACTTGCATGCAAATAACCTATACTGAAGAGAAACCAGAAAAGGAAAAAGTAGAGCTTAGAAAATCTCAACGGTATGAGAGAAAAATTGTATTCCAAGTTATGAAAACAAAAAGTACAAAATTTCAACCTTAGGGGTGAATGAAACCCTAAAGGGAAAGAAAAACTAGGCTTTCACATTATAATTAATATAAAATATTAATTATATGCACCTAAGAGTAAGCTTAAGTAACTAGAGTAATAAACAAATTAATTAACTAAATCAAGATGATCTAATTAATAATCATAATAAAAAATTACTCTAACACCCCCCCACTTAAGTGAATCTTAGGAGGAATCTAACCTAGCAAAGCTATGAAAGTAGGAAAATGGGTCTTGGGAACAAGGCCTGATCAGGTACCCAAAACAAGGAAATCTCTGTAAACTGGAGACAAAGGAGAAAACCTAGTGGGAAAAACCCCTCTCAAAAAAGAGATAGAACTAACATGCTGAGAAAACATGAAGGAAGGAATGCCTCAAGAAGGCCCCCCAATGACAACTTCTAAAACCCCAAGCATAGATGGAAACTAAAGATAGCAAGGCAATTGAAAATGACTTGGTGAAGATATCGCCAACTTGGGCATCAATGGAAATGTATTCCAAAGAGAGAACACCTTCTTGGATTAGATGATGAATGAAATACATATGAAGCTCAATGTGTTTAGTGTGTTGATTTTCCACCAAGTTGTAGGAAATATGAATAGCACTATCATTATCACACCACAGAATAGTGGGATGATCAAGAGGAAAACCAAACTCAGTCATCAGCTGTCAAAGCCATAAAATCTCCTAACTAGAAAGCACCACTACTTGGTACTCAACCTCTATAGATTAAAGTGCATGACCATGCTGCTCCTTGCATGACCATGTGATAGGACCAGAGTCAAGACAAAAAACAAAGCCAGAAGTAGACTTCTGATCAACAATTTCACCAGCCCAATCTGAGTCAGTATAGCCAACAATGTGAGGAGTCCCTAATGTGTAATGAATTTCATACATCAATGTGCCCTAAATGTATCTCAAAATATGCTTGGAAACTTGCGAATAACTCTCATGAGGCTCATGTGAAAACTGAGAGACAAGACCCACTACAAAGGAGAGATCAGGATGAGTGTGTGTTAGGTACAACAAGCTGCCAACCAACTATCTGTACAATGTAGGATCCACTAAAGATGAAGGGAAAGAGGTAGACAAGGTAACACTCAACTGAAAAGGTGTTGGAGTAGGTTTGCAATCAAGCATGTCAAAGTGGTGAAGTATGTCAAGAGCATACTTATGCTCATAAACAAAAATCCCAATAGAGGACTAAACAATCTAGAGACTAGGAAAATAGTGTAGCAAACCAAGATCAGTCTTCTCAAACTATTCCATCAATGCTCTTTGAACATCTATAATCATATAGGATGAGCTACCTATGAGAAGAAGATCATCAACATATAGCACAAGGATAAAAACCTCATCCTCAAGATGCTGAATTTAGATTGTAGGATCAGAATGACAATGTGTGAAGCCTATAGAAAGCAAAAAAAAAAAGTCCATCTTCTCATACCAAGGAGGAATCCTACACAAATCACTGAGGATGCTCCATGTAAATCTCCTCAGTAAGATCACCATGCGAGAATGCACTCTTTGTAATCATCTAAAAATGGTCATCTAGACTATTAGCCCCCTTCTCAGCATTTTGGCTAAATTAATTTAATCATTTACCTAGACCAAATTGCTAATAATCAATTTATTTGATTATAACCTATAGTTTGACAATGCTATCCTAAGTTCATTATTTGATTAAAAGAACATGTCCCCTTTTAATTAAATAAAAGACCCCATTCTTATAACCCACTTAAAGTGCACACATAAAGTCCTTTTTCTATTTTGCAATTAAAAGAAAAGGCTTTGTGACTTTTGTCTTATATGACAAGTCAACTTATATTCTATTGGTTGATTTGTGTGTGCACATGGATCACTCCTATTTTCGAATTCAACCGTTGATCATCCACCATCTTCATCTTGATCTCCACCATCCGTACATCTTTAAAAGGGAGAGAGCTTTCCCCCTCAATCGATCCTCATATTTTGAACATTGTTATGCTGCAGGTTTTCTAACAGGTTTCTTTGGAGCTTTGTGGAAAACTTCTCTTCCTTGTCTACATTCTCTCATCCATGGCATTTTAGCTTAGATTCATGTTGCATGTTAGTTTAGCTTCTATTTTGCAATAATCTCTCACATAGCTTCATATTTGGATTGTAACACTCTCATTCATATTCTAGCATAGCTGCACTTTTCATATTCATTCTAGTTTAATCTTTAGTTGCATTGCATTCTTGAGGAACTCCTTAAGACATTTGCATTCTTGCATCTTGTCTTTGGAACCTCCCATTGCATGGTTTACTAGCAAGAAGAGTATCTCTAAGGCTCATCTGAGAGCTTTCTTATTCTTGAAATATACTCTCTTGCACTCCATGGATAGGGAGCTCTAAGCCGGCATCCAAGCATTCCCAACTCAGGGAATCGTTTGGATAGAAGGGTTTAGAGTGGGACACTTTCGAGTGTACACTCTTTACATCCATCTTAAAAATGGGCCATCCCTGTGAAGCTATGAGGGATAATACAAGGGGAATAGAGTTCATCATGGTGATAGGGGAAAATTTCTTAGTGTAATCAATACCCTCAACTTGTAAAAACCTCTTCACAACAAGATGAGCCCTGTGCTTATCAATGGAACCATCAATAGAAAACTTAGTACAATATAACCATTTGTATTGCACTAACTGTCTTCCCTTAGGAAGAGAACAAAGATCCCAAGTATGATTCTTCATCAAAGAAGAATATTCCTCCTCTATTGCACTACCCCACTCAAAATGTCTTCTCATTACTACAAATATCTAATGATCATCACAAATAGCATGACTAAGAAGACTAGAACCCACAGTCTGAGAATGGGTGCAATGGGAAGTGATAGGGTCACCAGCTAGAGATCTTGCAGCCTCAACTATAGCTTGAGCCCATTTAGGCATCTAGGGAGGACCCTATAGTGGAGGTAAATGAGTATCACCATGATCATCATCCTCATTATCCTAAAAAGAGACTGGAAAGGATGAGGGAGTAGTGGTAAGTGAATTAGACTATGGAGATAGGGTATCTACTACAAGAAGGTGCTTGTCAAACTAGACATACCATCGAAATAGGACCTTTCTAGAATCAGGATCAAAAAACCTATAGGCCTTAACATCCTCACAATAGCCAACAAAAATGAGGTGTTGTCTGTTTTCCTCCATTTCTCTCGTCTGAGCATCTGGTATAAACACCCATGCTTCACTACCAAAAACTCAAAATGAAGATACATCAGACTTGACATGAGACCAAGCCTCCTCAGGAGTCATATGTCAAACTTCCTTGTGAGGCATCTGATTCTAAATATAGTTAGCACAATTGACTACCTCTACCCAAAAACACAAATCCATGGACCTAGACTGAATCATACAATTAGCCATCTCCCAAGGGTTCTATTCTTTCTCTCAGCCACACCATTCTGATGAGTGGTGTAGCACACTAAAAATTGATGTTGAAGACCATGTTCAAAGAAAATATCCCTAAAATCTTAGTTCACATACTCCCCCCATTATCTATGTGTATCCATTAAATAGAAAGACCAGACTACTTCTCAACAAATGTATTAAAGACTTGAAATGAATCAAAGACATTAGACTTGTACTTCAAAAAGTACATCCATGTACGTCTTGAGAAGTCATCAATGAAAGTAAGCATATATCTAGCACCTAAAAAAGAAGGAGTGGGAAATGACATGAGGTCACTATGAATCAACTCCAATGGTGCCAAAGCACTAGTGGCTGATCCATGTGGAAAAGGATCCCTATGTCATTTGCCAAGAGCACAACCCTAACAAACACCATTTGTGTAAGAAATCTATGGAAGCCCAAGAACAAGTGCCTATGTGCTCATCTACTAAAGATATCTATAATTGACGTGGGAAAAACACTCATGCCGAAGTCTGCTTACTAAATCTACATGTGCTACAAGACAATAACTTGTGTCATGAGAGGACTTAAATCCATCAAAGTTGTAGAGGTGAGATGCAGAGTCAACACTCCTAGTAGCCACAATCATCTCAAAATCAAGTAAGTCCCAAATAACCACATCTTGTGGTGAGAACTCAACTGTCTCACCAGAGCCAGAGTGGAAAATTTGATAAATGGATAATAGGTTCATCGATATGTCAGGGGCAAAAAGAATATCCTAAAGAGAACCCCCAGCTAATGCAACAAAACTAGAACCTACGACTTAAAGATGTGATGAGTTTCCAATAGCAATCTATGAAGTAGCACAAGGAGCAAGTGAGGTAACCAACTACGGAGTGTTTGTCATATGGTGAGAGGCACCAAAATCAAGAATTCAAGTAGGCTGAGAAGTCATAGCTTGTGTGGTAAGAGTGTGATCTTTCCCTATAGGGGGGTGTAGACTTTGGAGCTTAAATGTGGTGCTCTTGCATGGCTTCCTCTAAAGCCTCCAAACATTTCTAACACCTAGAAATGGGATGTCCATTCTTTCCACAAAAATTGTAGGTCTTAGCTAATTTCTTCTTAGTCTTGGAGGTAGAATCAGTAGACTTTGAATCAAATTTACCCTTGGAAGGGTTAGTTACAGGTTTGGCATCATATTTTTGGTGTATCTTTCTTTGGTTTGGCTTTTTGTTTTTGTTTCCCCTAAGAAGTTTGAGCAACCAATGTTTGGCTAGAAAAGCTAGAGGCATCCACCTATTGGATCTTTTCCTATTCTCATGTCAATGATCAAAAAATATCTCAAAAGAAGGCATCTGGTGTCTATTACCCAAGGCATCCATAGTGGAGTAGAAAGTCGAAGAAAAGATCTGATATTGTCCTCACAACTTTGAGAGTATCAAAAAAATACACTCATCATCTATTTTGTTTCTCCCACATCCCTACAAAACTGTATGTAGAGATTTGAACTTCATCAAGAAGTCTTCAATGGTGGAGAAGCTAGATGGTGAAAAAGAAGTCAACTCTACATCAAGTTGTAATGCCCAATACTCATTCACTATGCCAAACAAGTTGTAGAACTTGGTCCAAATAGCCTAAGGAGTGGTTAAACCATCCAAGTGAAACAGTAGACTATTTGAGATGTTCAGTGCAATCAATCCCATCGCCTCATCCATTTTGTTTCTATGCTAAAGAACTTCAAAGGGGGACTAAAAAATAGGTTGGTTCTCATCCAAACATGACCATAAACCTCATGACATGAGAAGCCTGGTCATTTGTGCTTTCCAGGTGTGATAGTTGTATGGCATGAGCCAATTCATAGAAGAATCTGACATTGAGAGAAGAAGATGAAAGTAGAAGGGTGAACAAAACTAAAAACTAAAAAACTTCAACCTTAAAGGTGAACAAAACCCTAAAGGGAAAGAAAAACTAGGTTTTCACATTATAATTAATATAAAATATTAATTATATGCACCTAAGACTAAGCTTAAGTAACTAGAGTAATAAACAACTTAATTAACTAAATCAAGACAATCTAATTAATAAGCATAAAAGATAATTACTCTAACATATTTGTGGAGTATTAGCTCTCCTTTCTTGATCATGAAGTCTTCTATGTGCACAATATTTTTTATCATGTCATCAAATGAAGAGTGTCCTTGTAATTGTAGTTTGTAACCTAATTAAGGTACAAGGTCGTCTCTCCTTTCATTTTTAGGGTTCTTTCATGAATACTTAGAGTAAAATTATCTACATATTTGAAGGAAATTTAGGAAATATTCCATAGTAATTTGTTTCATGTTGCAAAGATCCTTCATGGTCACTAGATCTTGAATATTTCATACATACTTTTGTATTAACATGTTTGCAATTTTGTCAAAAGTTTTAATTCCATAGGGTAGTTTTGAAAACCATGCAATAGCTTATCCACCTAATATTTTTGGAAATGAGTGCATAAGATAAGATTGATCATGCATGAATTCTATAGATAGGGCACAAAATTCTCTTAGATGATCTTGGGGATCTCTTATACACAATACTTGTTAAACTTAGGTATTTCAACTCCTTTAGGAAAAGGAGGAGTGTATATGTCTTTGTCAAAAGGAAATGGACAAATGGAATCCAATGATAATTTTTTAGTAGGTCTATCTTTCTCTTTCTTCATTAGTTCAATTTGTGTTTGCATAGTTTACATTTGTTTAGTTAGAAGAGAAATGGGAGTTTCTTCTTCTTTCATCAATAGTTGAAGTAGATGAAAGTAGAAATGGGAGTTAAAGCTAGTACATATCCTTCTGTTGTTTCATCAATAGTTCCATCATTTTTTGAAATTTCTTACTTGTTCAATATTTTCAATTTCCTCAATAGGTGGTTCTTCTTCATCAAAGCTTTTAGGAATATTGTTTTTTTTCTTATTAGTGTTGTTTCTTTGTCATTCATCACTCTCAATATTATGTTTAGAGATCATTGCAAATGGGTTTCTAACTGATATCTTAAAGTCAAGTTCATTTGGTGTATGTGTTCTACTATTAGTGATATACTCAAGTCTAGGAGATGAATTCTCCAAGAGTTTATCATATGATTGTCCTTGGAAAAAATGGTTGATATTTCTAGTAAAGGTTCACATCACGTAAGAGGATTTGGGAGGTAGTAAATATTTGTTCTAAACATTTGAAAATTGTAATACTCAAGAAAGGCTCTTACCTCTCTTGGATCATTCAAATGTAACTTTTCCAAAACTCCTAGTTTCAGATGGCATCAAAGAGTGTAATTTCAAAAGTATGATAGGTTAAGATCTAGATAATGTGTCAAATTTCATCTTAGTTTGTCTATATAGGTTTAAGATGACATTTTTGAGGTTCTTTCTTCAATCCATGTAAAATTTTCTTCAATCTACACACTAAGTTATCCTTACCTTTGACCTCAAATCCTTATGGATGTACCATATATATCTCTTCAACCAAATCACTATTAAGAAAGGTTGTTTAACATGAAGCTGATCCAAATGAAAAAATTTAGTAGCCACAATACTCAAAATAATATGAATAAAATCCATTTTAACAATAGGAGAAAATATAAGGAATTTGAATGGACGGTCTAGGTGGTCTCGGCGGTCTATGTGAACTAGGTGAACTGGGTGGGAAAAAGCTTCTAGAAAATGGTCATGGGGATCTTTTTTGTGACTAGAGGAATGGTTAGATGAAGGAAAGTTTGGTGGAGAATGTTTTTTTCCTCTTATACAAAAACTGGAAGAGGTGGAAAAGGTGCAACATGGGTTATTGGGAAATGACAATTTTCTTGAGAACTCTCTTCATTTGGAATCTGGGAGCTCCTCAAGGGACCTAGGGTCCCCCTTCCCCATGGGGGGGCACCACCTTTGTCCTCCAAGGGACCTACCAATATATAACATGACATTAGTGAGAATTAAGTACCTAAACAAAGGAAAGATTCAGCTTCACTTTTTGGTAGGATTTCATTAGGTAAGTCTTCTTACCCCTATTAAGATCTCTACTAGCTGGAAAAAATAAGAATTTCAAATCTTTGTCCCTGATCCCCTTGTTGACCATTTCATTTTCTTGATGAATCTAACCCTAGTGGGGAAGTTCATGGGCCCAAGACCAACTATCAACAACATCAGATTATTGATGAGGAAAAAATGGCATTTTCATGGTCACGTGGATATTTTGATCATGCAAAGAGGTTTCTTTTCCTTTATTTTCACATGAAATGAGGATGGAGATTTGGTCTTATGTGGAGGACCTTTCCAACTTGGTAATAAAACTCTCACTGTGAAGAAATGGGAGCCCAATATGGATCTTTCACATAATTTTTTCCTTTCCACCCCAAGATGGGTCAGACTATTGGGTCTCCCATTGAAATTCTAGAATGAGGACATTTTCAAGGGTTTGGCAGAGTCTTTTGGGATTCTCATAGCAATTTATCATCTAGCAGTCTCCAAATCTACATTTTTTTATGCTTGCATCTATGTCAAAGTCAATCAAATAAAATATTTACTGAATAAGATAGACATTGTCTCCAAAATTGGCAAACAGACACAAGATCTAGAATTTAAAAATATGTCAGGGGCTTGTTTTATCTATAGAAAAGTGGGTCATTGGGCAAAGGATTGTCCTAAATCTAAATCTAAGAGTAATAACCCCAAGCCTACTCAAAAGATCACTTTTATAAAGCATCAAGGCCATCAAAAGAAGTAGAAAAATGATAATAAGCATAACTTGGTATGGCAACCAAAAAAAGCTTCAATTAAGGTTTCAAAACTGGAGAATTTCTCTTCAAACAAACCTTCTTTTGAGGACCAACACTTGAACTCTATCTTGGTTCCTAAGGGCCCTAATATGATTCTTTTGGAAGGAGATAAATCCTATGATTTGGAAAATCAGGATGTCTCATTGCCCCTTAAGTTGAACTCCCAACAAGTGATTGAGCATGATGTTGTTGGATGTGCCTTGAGCACCCCTATGGATAACTCTTTACTATCAATATTAGAAATGGAAGCTAAATAGAAGACTTCAACTTATCCTTCTAGTGAAAGCTTCCTTTTAGATGTCTCTTCTATAGAAAGTTTTGACCAATTGGATTTGGGTTCTAGGTAGGGGCTCTCACTTTTGTCTACTGGTGACTCTAATTTTTGACAAATGGAGGATCTTCCCTCATCTAAAAAGAATCATAGCCCCATGTCAAACTTTGATTCTATGGCTACCTATCCCTTTCTAGTTCTTTCCCTAGTTTTTGTTGATGTAATCCTAAAGGAGTCTAAGCCTATCAAGGTTGATAGGAAGGCTAATCCTAAGAAATCTAGTGTGGCAATATTGACTCCTACTAGAGCTACTAGAAACAAAACAACTGATGTTAGTTTTTCATCTTTCAAAGTTATGACCAATTCCCCCAAGAAAAGGGGTAGGAAAGGAAATAAGGTTGATAGAGCTTAGGAGAGTTTGCAAGATATTGTGGATGGTAAACAAATTACCATCCTTCAATTTACCCTAGGTAAATTATGAAGTTCATCACTTGGAATGTTTTTGATTAGATAAACAGGTTTTACAATGACCTTGAAACCCAAGAGTTAAAACATTAACAAGGCTGATAATAAGTGTGAAAGCCCAGCCAAAAAAGTTCCAGTTCAAAGGCTGAAAATAAGCACAAAGCCCAGCCATCAGACAAAAACCAAAGAAAAGGCTAGGAACAAAAATAGCATGAAATGACCAGGGCAAAAGCCCTTACAAAAAGCCAAAAAAAAGGCACAAAAAGAAGTAAAAGAATAGGTAGAGGATTAGTCCTCATTCTTTCTCTCTAGGTCTTGCATGACCTGAGCTGCCTCATAAGCCATCTTGTTCTCCTCCGCCTCTTGCTAGAGTGCCCTTTGATCCTCTTGGTCCTGACCATTGTTGATTTTGCACTTGGAATGTTAAGGGACTAGATGGTCCTCATAAAATTGAAGTTGTCATAAATCTTTCTAGAGATTACAAACTTCACATTCTTATTATTGAGGAAACCAAAATGTCTAAAGATAAGGCAAAATAATTTAAAATTTTCAAGAGTTGTGGTCAGGTTGTCGGTAGTGCTGAAGGAGCCTCTATAGGGACTCTTATTCCTTGGAATGAAGCTTATATTTTTGGAACTACCCTAATGGAGAATAAAAACTTTACTATGGTTAAATTTCATCATATTAATCTGAATTATGACTGGATCTTAGTCAATATTTACACTCCTAACTCAGCTAGAGCTAGGAAGACTTTATGGTCTAATCTAAAGGTTTCAAGAATATTTTTTATGAACCCAAATTGCTCTTTATGGGTGATTTCAATGTTCCTTTATATGACCATGAGAAAATGGGAGGTAATATAACCCATCCAAATGGCAGAATGGACCTTATGGACTTTATCAACCATGAAGGTCTTATTGATTTGAAAGGGGTTGAGTTTACTTTGTCTAATAAAAGGACTAGTCAAAACTGCATTCAAGCTAGGCTATATAGATTTTTGGCTTCTAATAACTAGATTCAAGATTTGAATTGTTCCCTCTCATCCATTTCCAAGATTGCCTCAGACCATTTCCATTTGGTCTTTGTTACTAATCCCATTAGTAAGAAAAGACATTTTCCCTTTAGATTTGAGAAAATATGGATGCAGCACAATGATTTCAATGATGTCTATAACACTTGGTGGCAAACTAAAGTAGATGGAACTATCATGTATAGAATTTCCAAAATACTCAGAATTGTCGAAGAGAGAGTTAAAGTTTGGAACAAGTCTTCCTTTGCTGACATATTTAAAAATAAAGAAGTTTTTCAAAAGGAAATTTTAGTGACTTGGGAAAAAATTCAAGTTGTTGGTTATTTAGAGGAGCTTATCAAAGAAGAAAATGAGACTTTTTCTAAACTTTATAATGTCATCTCCTTTGAAGAATCATACTAGAGACAAAGGTCTAGGGCTATCTAGCTCAAAGAAGGGGATAGTAATTCTAGATACTTTTATATCACTACCTTGAAGCACAAAGCTACTAATAGAATCTCCAATCTCAAGATTGCTCATGAAGAGTTCACTAACAAGGAAGATATTACTATCAAAATGAAGGATTTTTTCTCTTCCCTAATTTCTTCTGAAAAAGAATCTTTGTGATTTCAGCAAAAGATAAATGCTGGAAAATATTCCTTCCATCATTTCTCACCATCAAAATTATTTTTTAGTTGCAATCCCCTCTTCTTTTGAAATCCACAAAGTTGTCTTCTCTTTTGAAGGTGACAAAGCATCAAGCCCTAATGGTTTCCCAATGGTTTTTTTCCAAAAAAAATGGCATATTGTTGGAAAAGATGTGTGTGACACTGTCAAGGAGTTCTTTGGAGCCAAATACCTCTTGAAAGAACTTAATTTCACCTTTTTGGCTCTCATCCCAGAGAAAGTGCGAGCTAATACTCCAGATGCTTTCCATCCTATCAATCTTTGTAACTCTATTTACAAGATCATCTCCAAGGTCCTTACCTTGAGAATCCTTTCTATCCTTCCAAACATCATCTCCCTAAATAGAGTGGCTTTTCTCTAGCCGTCAAATTCTTGACTTAGTTATTATTGCTCATGAAAGAATCCATTATATGGTGGCTTCTCAAAATCAAGGTTTCCTTATGAAGTTGGATCTATGTAAGGCCTATGATCAAGTGGACTAGAGTTTCTTATTTAAGATCTTGGAGTCCTATGGTTTTGGGAAAAGATGCATCTAGCTCATTTCTAAGCTTGTGTTGATGGCTTCTATGGTTGTCTTTGTTAATGATTCTTCTTAAAATTTATTCTCTCCTTCTAGAGGGCTTAAGTAGGTGGATCCCATCTCCCCCATCTTATTTATTATAATGGCATAATGTTTAGGAAGATACATTAATCACCTTAATGCTCAAGGTTGTATCCATTACCTTCATTCCTCTTCTATCTCCAATGCTAGTTCTCATGAAAAAATTATGGATGATATGATTTTGATGGATATTTCCATAGTGAAGGAAGCTATGAGTTATAAGAATGCTTTATATCTCTATATTAAAGCCTCTAGTCAACTCATCAATTGGGAGAAGAGTTCTATCTTCTTTCTAAACACTCCCTTAGAGAGATAGAGTAAAATCCCTAGGATTTTGGGCTATGGTATTTCTACCCTCCTTGGCTAATACCTAGGCCTCGCCCTTGGTTCCAAAATACCTTATTCCTTCTAGGAAATTCTCAATGACAAACAAAAAATAATAATTGTGGGCTAGAAGGGAACTTTGCTAAATCAAGCCAGTAAAATTATTCTTCTCAAATTGTGTCTTCAAAGTCTCCCCATCTATGTTCTTAATTTATTCAAAATATCAATTAATTACGTTGATGTTATGGAAAGAATTCAAATACATTTTATGTGGCTAGGACTAAGAATTAAAAAAAGACTTACTCTTATTTCTAGGGACTTCATTTGCAAGCCTAAGAATCTTGGAGGATTGGGCATTAGATCTATCAGAGAAATTAATAAAACCCTCTTAGTTAAACAAGTTTGGTGAGTCTTCAATGATAATAGGGATCAGAGTAAAATCTAGAAAAGTAACTATCTTTAGCACTCTCCCTCACTGAATAATTTTCTCTCTATTGATAACTTAGAAAATGTGTCTTTCATTTGGAAAGTTGTCCAAGATACGAATAGTATTCTAACCAAAGTTTGTAAATGGAAATTGGGTGATGGTAAAATTATTTGTTTCTGGGAGGATAGCTGGTTATGGGATTCTCCCCTATACTTTTTTTACAATAATGACCAGATCATTGCATACTACAAAGCAACCTTGGTTGTCAAAGTCAATGACCATTGGGTTAACAACAGATGGGCAGACCTAAATTTTCTAGATATCAATCTTTTCCTTGTTCAACCATCTCTTTTCTTCTTGTATCAATCTCAACTCCCAAGACATGGTCATCTAGGCTTTGCATCTGAGTGGTAACTTCAAAGCTTCTTCCCTTTTTGAAGAAAAGAGAATTGATCTCCTATGGGTTAAAGCTTGGACCAAAGGTTTAACCCCTAAGATTGAGATTTTCTTTTGAATTGCTCTACAAAAAAAATTCTCACTATAGATAATCTTAGAATAAGAGGGATAATCATAACCAACTATGTATTGTCTTTGTAGAAAGGATATGGAATCTGTTAATCATATGTTTTTGCATTGTTGTTATGCTAGGGATGTTTTGAAGGAAATTTTGAATTTTTGGGAAATACAATGGACTTTTTAGAAGAATCTTGTTGATAGTTTTTTAAAGCTAGAGTAGCCCCTTCAAAGGAGAACATGCTTGCATCCTCTGGTGGTATTCTTTCCCCTACATTTTCTAGGGATTGTGGAAAGAAAGGAATGATAGAATCTTCAAAGATACTAGAACCCCTTCCTGGGTCATTAGTAAAAGAATTATCAAAAACATAAAGGATAATTTTATATCACATTTTAGACCCTCAACAAATCTCAACTTGGAGTATCCTAGTCAAAATTGTAAAGTTACAAAGGATAATTTGATGGAGAATTCCATCTGGTTATTTCTTCCCAATGGATAGATTAAGGATAATTTTGATGGGGCTTCCAAAGGGAACCCAGGCAAGGGTGGTTGTGGGGGAGTCATAAGGGATTGTAATTGCAATATCATTAGGGCTCAGGCTATTCCTCTTGGAATTACTCCTAGCCATAAAGTTAAGATGGTTGGGGCACATTATATGATCTAGCTACGGACACTTGTTGTAGGAACCTCTAGCTAGAAGGGGACTCCAGAAATATTAACAATATCCTTAATAATAAAGTTGAGCCTGCCTAAAATATTTCTAACCTTCTTTATGAAAGTAGAGAAGACCTCAATTTTTTTCAAAAAGTGTTCATTTATCACAACTATCATGAGATGAACATGTTGGCTAATTGGATGGCCAACCTAGTAGTTCAAAGAAATGATATCGTCAGGTGGATTGAGAAACTAAGCATGGATGATGATATAAAATCTAAATATAATTATGAAAGAAATATATCTTGAGAAGGGAAAATCAATATTTGATATGCTCGCATCCTCCACTTATCAAATCATCCATGCTTATGGAATGGTTTTTGTGCATTAATGTTTGTCAGTACTTCAAATAGATTGTAGGTGCTTTTTGGGTTTTCAAGAGGTAATATGATGATCATTTCTTGGGGTCTTTCTCTGAACTTTTTTAGTCACATTCTGCAAAGTGGTGTTCTTTCTAGGGAATATGGGTGGGGAAGCTAAAAAGTCAGAACCTAAGAAGTGTCACTAATGGAAAAAGAAGAAGGAAGTTTTGCATCAACTTGAGAAAGGGAAGGTGACTAGTTATATTGAAAAACTTCATGGTTACAAACCTTAAATGATAGACTGGTTCTACAAATCTTGGGATGGTTACAAGGTTATGCTCTATGGAAGACATTTTACCCTTAATGCTAATTTCATTGCTAAGGTAACAGGGCTACCAAATGAAGGTATTAGATTTTTCAAGAAAAAAAAATCTTCAGAAGAGGCAATTAAGAACTTTCCCAAAAATGACTAGAAGGATGCAAGATTGGTGAAGGTCGGTAACTTCTATGATCTTTCTCAAATTAAGGACATCTGGCATGAGCTTCTCACCTGTGTGTAGTTGTATTTCATTTTGGATGGTAGGGTTTCCAGGGTTCATCAATACCACTTTGTTTTTCTGAATCATTTCCATTATAAGAAAGGAATTCCCATACTACTTGGAAAATTCTCTCCTAATTGGGCTTAAAGCCCATAAGCATAAGGATTCTAGACCTATCATCTATGAGGGTCTCATCCTACTTATCACTAATTTTTGTTGAGATAGTACCCATGCTCACTTTGTTTCTAGTAGAAAATGGAAAAGGGAATTGGAAGGCATGCTAAACAAAAGGAAAATGTTTATGACTCTTTGAAGAAAAAAATAAGTAGCAGCAAGCAGCCCCTAGTGATGGAAATGGACTCTAATTAAAGCTCCAAAGATTTGGAGGTTGTCAAAGCTCCCCCGGATGATGACATGGCCCAAACTATGAGTGACAATTGTTCTTCTAAGAATAAGGACTTTTCTCTCAGCCTAGATGATATCACGGCCCATGATTCTCTACTTTCTTCCCCTAGTACTATCAGTAAGTGAGGTAAGTACTCTTCTAATAAGGGTAAAGTTATGGATAATGTCCCTTCCTCAAAGTGTAAAAGAATAAAAAGAAACAATTCTAGTATTAAGAACAAGGGTGTTATCATCAAAGAGGATAGTGGAAAGAAGGTGAATAATGAGGTCTTGCATGATAGAAAAATTAGCAAGGAGACTAGTACTAATGACAAAGATGGGTTAATCAACCTGATTACCCAGTCACTAGACTTGGTGCGTGCTGAGAACCCTCTTGGTAATACTACCCTTTCCCTTGATCCAATGCCGACTAATTTTCTAGCCAAATGTGGTCGTGAAGATATTAATCATGGTACAAATAATGAACCAAAGACCCAAACCTAGGACTTTAAGGAAAAGCCTCAATAGATTGATGATTTTGAGGATGCCCAAGATTTAAAGGGTGATGATAAACTTCTAGAATTTTTTAATAAAGCCAAAGACAGAGCTAATATTAGGATGAAGATGGACAACTAGATGTACAATGAAATTTTAAAAAATCACTTATTTATTTCTTCCTTGCATGGAAAGACCCTATTATTATAGGTGAAGCTTGATGAGGAATGCAAGAAGCAGAGGGAGATGGAATCTCTAGTTGGGAACATCCATACCAAACTTCTAGAGTATGAAGCTTCCCTTAAAATTTTGATTAAGGACAGTGAGATGGGTATGTAGGATGTTACTTCATCTATCCTGTCTATTGCTATTTCTATTGGGAAAGTTTCTCCAGATGAAGCTAATTTGACTAGTCATGGTCCATTATTGGTTGGTGGTTCGAGTAGAAGAACTAGACAAAGCATTAAGAAAGTAAACCTCCAGCTTCCTATGAAGAATATGTTGGAAATATAGATCGAGTAACTAAGGGGGGGTGAATCATTTACCACAAAAAAAAATCCAAATATCCCTTAGATGTCTGATAAAACTACTTATTGTTGTCACTCGGAAAACATACAAAAATTGTTGTAACTTAGTAGATGCAATGTATGTTAACTTTAACAGATCTTAAACATTCATAGAGATTAACATGCAAGCATAAAAGAAATAGTATGAACACAAGAGACACCAGATTTAACATGGAAACCCAATATGGGAAAAACCACCAAGTAACTAGCTATTGATTTTCACTCTTCTGAAGTAAGCCCTATTAGGAGCTAACCTAGTTAAGGTTATAAAACACATTGTTAGGTGTGACATTGTTAGAGGATTTAATCACCCTATTAAGAGTGGCCTTGTAAGAGGTCTTTAGAATAACTTAATGGAACTGTCACCTTGTTAGAGGATTTACAAATGGCTATTAAACCAACTCTGCTAAGAGATTTTGGAATCACTACTACAATGATAAGTACTAATGAAATGACCTGAATAAGATGCAACTAAATTGCTGATTACAGATCTCTATTCTGCTTCACACTAGATCCTTCTTGATCAAATAAAACTTTGTTGCTCCTCAAGGATATCTAACCATCCTTCAAATTTTCTTAGACTCTCTTCTCCAAACAATCAATACACTTGCATAATTGTTCATTTACACTTAGAATTCTCAACTTGACCTTTCATTTATACCTTAAAAATTGTCCAGTCAGCCCAATTATAATTTACAATTATCAATAATCATTACCTCATTCAGCTAGAATCAATACTTCAAATAACTAAACTTTATTTCTCAAATTAACAAAATCATTTATTGGCCAACCCTGCTCGATAAACACTGATCCTAAAAAGATTTCCTGTGTTAACCAACAGAAGCTTGGTCAACACTGCAATCCTACAAAATCTTTTGGAGACTGAGTGAACTTAGTAAGTACTAGATTTCCTTCATTAACCATGTGAGCTCGATTAACATTGACTTCTGCCACATTTCCTTCAACGCCTGAGTGAGCTCGATAGACACTATCTACACAGAGTAATTTCTAGGAGTGCTTGGTAGACTCTAAAAGATGCTTTGTTGACCAACTGATCTTGGTAAGCACTATCTACCAACTGATATGACATTTGTGTAACATAAAAGACAACACATAATTAGATAATTATATCCAATAGAATATTCAAGACTCTCTCAAAGAGGTTGTTGTCATAGGAATTTATATTACTGGTGCTATTAAAGATCTAATCTAATTTTTTTTACTAGGTTTTTTATGGACTTTTGGTGCCTATTGTTTTGTTTACTAATGTTTATTGTTGGTCCCTATAAAATTAGCCTTTGAATTATACTTTGATATTCTAGGTTGTTGGTCCCTGTAAAACCAACTCTTGACTTTGGTTCCTTTTTGTTTGGGGTTTTGGGTCCCCTTCAAACCTGCTTTTACCTAATCAAAATAATATGTGAATTACACCAAGGTATGATTTGTCAAAGTAGTAGTGGTTAAATAGTCAAGATAATGACTCTTACAACAACAAGTATGATAACATAGAATAAAGTATCAGATTTAAGTGTATGAGACTATTTTGGATGCACAACCGGATGTTTGACCCAATTTTAGATAATATTCAGCTTTGGATGTGACTATTGAAGACCCAAGATGGACCAAAAAAAAAAAATTTAAAAAGACTAAATCAAGATTGAGACCTAATTGGTGAAAGTATGCTCATTGTTTTGAAATTTTTTGAAAAGACTCATGCAAAGAAATGCTTTCCCAGGCAAGTAAATGCTTGTTGCATGTGAGTAAATGCTAGTCTCTGATAAGATTTTGCATCAGTTTAAAATTTGAACAAAAATTTTGGTAGTACTTGAAAAAAAGATCACACAAAAATAGGGTGGTTTTTAGACTAAGAAATAGATAGTTCTACTATGAGTAAAGGTAGACAACAGACCCAAAATTCCTAGCTTGAGCGAGATTTCTTGATAGACTAGGTGAGAAGAGACTTAAATTTCTTAGTTTTGGAAAGTTTGATGGATTTCAAGGACTAATTTTGGCAATGTAATTATGCTAAGATGATTCTCAAATATGTCTAGACTAGGTTTTACAGTAATCTCCCTATATTTTGATAATTATTACAATGTCATGAGAAGATTTTGGCAGTGTAATAATGTAATAATGAGTCCCAAAGTATACAAGATGTAATAATCAAAATAATCTTATTTATGAGCCTACCTTTTATTTTACCTAATCAAAGAAATCTCATGGAATGAACATCATGGGAATATGACTCAATGAACAAGATGTGACACGTTTACTTTTAAGAACATTCACACAACTATACAACAATAAAGACACTTCAAGCATAGAGCTACCTTAAGCAAAATTTGGTACAGAAAGAAAAATCTTTGCATTGAACATATACGTGCACCTCACATAGGTGTGTCACTATGTTTTTTGTGTTTTCAAGTACTCAATAGTGTATGTTCAAGGTTCCCCTTGAAGAACGGACCAATGTTATATATGACCTTCAAACATCTAATGTATACATATGGTAAGGATCTAAAGGATAGATTTTTCTCCCTTCTTGCATAAAGATTATGCCCCCTTTTGGAGGTGAATCACATAATTTTATATTCTTAGAGTTCTTGATATGGATTCCATTTGCAACTACCTCATGTAGCCCTGCAATGCAAAATTTAGGGCTTTTCACACCCCTCACAAGCACTAAAATAAAAGGTAGGCTCATAAATAAGATTAAGATTTCTAGCCCTCATAGCATTATCGATGTAGTCCATTGTATTTCTATGAGTACAAGGACGATATTAGTCTCACAAATGAGATTATAGCTCAAGGGTCCCACACATTCATCAAAGTAAAATAGAATAAGATAACTAAGCCACTTGGGCTTTTGTTCCCAAATTATTCTTGATTATAGTGTGTTGGATTAGCCAGGTCCACTTGTTCCCACTTGGGTCATTCCTATGATACTTTTTTAATCATAGGCAGGCCCTCTAAAAGAGATTCACAAGAATTAGAAAAAAAATAGAGTTGGGATTTCTAATTGGACCAAGAAGGCCAAGAGCGTACTTTCTTATCCTTAGAATCCTCTCAAACACACCAAACAAATCTAGTAATTTGTGAATTAAACCCCCTTATGAGTACTCCTAATTCATAGTTTTTTTTTTTTTTATTAGACCAAGAAAGCCAAGAGCATAATCCCCTAACTTCTAAATTGAATGAACTTACAAAGTATTAAGATTCCTAGGAATGAAAAGCAATAAGAAGACAAGATGTTTTCTTGAAATTTCCCAAGGAAACCAACAAAATAATTTTTCATTAGTCTTTGTATGAGTGTATTCGATAATACATCTTACAAAAATGTGTTAAGTTGTTTAAAAATTGGATCAGCACACTAAACACTCATTAGCATTAGTAATAATCATTTTATAAATTGAAAACCTTGAAAATTGCTTGCTATTATTAAAATGATAGAAAATTTGAAATAAAATGATGCACAAGAATTCACACTTACCATGTGAGTAACAACTCTCTTATGCAAGTCAGTATATAGGTTCAAGAAAAAATCTGTACAGAGTTAAGTATCATACAAGTAAGGATTGTGTCCCACATGAAAGTTTCCCATTAGTGATCTAGATTAATTACCGCACAAGAATTCACAAAAATCATATAGAAAAGGACAAAACAAACTATAAAAATATGCAAAAATGAAGCTTAAAATCTGATTTTTATCCCCATAGTGGGTGCTAGAAATGTGTGTATGAAAATTTACCCTGCAGCTGTAAACACAACTCTTTAGATCTATGGTTAGTAAAATTAGATAATCAAATGATATGTAAAAAACTATGAGAAAGAAACCTATTGCCTCCTATAGGAGTATGAAGCTCTCAGATTCTGAAGCTTTTTTAGTGACTAGATGCAATTGAAATGAAGGATTTAATATGAATGCAATCTAATCTATTTTTTTGGATTTTTGTATGCAATAGAATGTAGTAATGTAGATGATTTATATAATGATGCAAGTAATCTATATGAACTTAGTAAAAGTAATGATTCTCGATAAAAGTGATGCACAATATCTCTAGAGAAAATTCAGCATTATAACTTTATTCTTCAATTGAACATAAGAAATTAAGTTTAGGAAACCTCCTTTTATAGGACTTCAAGGATGAGTTTAATTTTAATTTAGCACATGCACCTCCTATTTATTGGATACCTTAGGAGGTGGAAGAACAACTTGCTTTCCCTGATTAGGAGTGATAAGAGAGTTGACTAGTCTATTTGAGTTAGATTGCTTAGTTAACTAAGTCTCTTTTTATAGGAAGGATGTAACAATTCCCTTACTTGCATTTTTTATTTATGCATGGTCAATTCAACTCTCTTTTTCTTTTTTGATTGGTAAGAGGCAAAATCCAAGATTAATTATTATTTTCAAACTCAAGTGGACATGAACCCAAGACCCCCAGATAAGAGGCTTACAATTTATTGTTATGTTGTAGCCTCTTGCCTAGGTCAAATTAACTCTTTTATTTACTTTTTAATTTCTTTTTATAGAATTGAACTCAACTTTTCACTCAAACTCTAGTTTTTGTATTGTTTTCATCAATTTTAGAATTTTCAAGAAGATAATTTAATATTTATCTCATTTAATATGATTTTCTCATTGTGATATTGCTATCAGGATTTAACTTTGTGATTTTGAGTCAAACTCAATGACCCATGTTTCATGAGTAGTGATTCAACATGAATCCATCTCTCATGAGAATGAATAGAACACTTAGCACTCATTGGATCTAGGTGATGCTCATAGGGGTGAAGCACCGAGACTTCCCGAGAGGTCAAGTCCCGGTGCTTCACCCCTGTGAGCATCACCTAGATCCAATGAGTGCTAAGTGTTCCATTCATTCTCATGAGAGATGGATTCATGTTGAATCACTACTCATGAAACATGGGTCATTGAGTTTGACTCAAAATCACATAGTTAAATCCTGATAGCAATATCACAATTTGACTTGCTGTGGAAATTATCTCCTACTTATCAATGATTTTCTCAATTAATGAATATTTAGTTCAATAGCTGATGTTTTTAGATATTTAATTCAATTTATTCAGTTTTAATTCATTTTTCATGTGTAACAGTCAAATGGGTTCAATTTAATTATTGTACTATGACATTGAAATAAAATAATTGATTTAGGATGATTTATTTCCAATTAATATTGATATTTAGGAATTAACTAATTTTTTAGGATTATTGCAAGATAAGGATTTTGTGCAATTTGATACTCAAACTAAAATAAGTTATAGAAATGGATTTCCTTTGATTAAGACTTTTAATGTTTTTTTATCAGTATTTGAGTTTGGGGGCATTGGTTCGATTCTACCATTTTTAGGTGATTACAATGATAGGCGGCATGATTTTTTCTTTATTTTTTAATTGATGGTTTTGTTCCAATGATCATAAGGGTCCAAGTAAATTGGGTGTCCACTATGAGAGCCTCCATCATGTGTTGGATGGCCATGTGTACCTTGACTCCTATTATTTGGACACTTTGGTGAGGTTGGATCTTCTCCTTGTTTGTTTGAGTGATTTCTCATATCTATTATGATTTAGATAACTACCCTAGGACGTGAATGTATAGGTCACTGTAGGTAGATAAAGTTAAATTTTATCTTAGGTCATGAATGATAAAGGATCATTGTGAATAGAACAATTAAAATTATATAGCATGAGAAAGAACTATGTTGTGTATGATATTCTTGTATGCAAGAAATATTCTAGTCATCCCGGTGTTTATGTCATGATGCTTATGTTAGCTTTCTAAATCAAAAGGAAGGGATATTCAGGTCATCTAGGATACTTATACCTTGATTCCTATGTCTACTTCTCATATTAAATAAATAAAAGAAAAACACAGAAAAGAGACAAGTGTCATATTTATATCCTTATTGTATTTTGGTCAATAAGGGTTGTATCAACATTTGAGATCCATAAAAATCTTAGTGATTAAAAATAAGCTAAAGTTTAATGACTTAAGTCCTAGATTTGCATGTGTTATATTTAGTATGTTAAATTTACTTTTTAAATTGTATATGGAAATGAAGGAAGGGAATCCTAAAATGTACCATATTCTCATCACACTTTCACAAGTGCCTAATTGTGCATCCTATCTACATAAAAAAAGATCAAAGAATCTATCATGATATCAAAATCATCACCTATATGAGATGTTGGATGCATATATGCATATAGTGACATCAAAAAGTCTATAATTATTTAAGAACATTCATATATACATATGCATATCGTAGAACATTAGGAACATTTGCATTACATACATCATTTATTTCATATGAAAGATCAAAACCACCAGTGCATAATTCATATATATCATATAAAAAAGAAACATATATAAATCCCCTATTGTATCCATCACATATCATTAGCAAAGATATATGCATTCATACATAGAATGATGTCAAAATAAAAACATCATATAGAAGCATCTCATGTAAGAATATAAAAAAATATCATGACATATGAAATAAGATTAAATCAAAAGGTGTAATACTCATATATATCATCAAATGTCAAGAGGGTTGACACAATTGAAATGTCAAAAAATGGGTGCTATTTAGTATACTATCGATATAAAGGTCTCAAAATGATACAAAATTCTACATGATGGTCTCCATTAGAAGGAATGAAAGTGTACATCTAAATGATCAATGTAATCAAAGATAATAGATAGAAAGAAGACTCTAACTATTTCTATCTCCCTCAGCATCAGAAGGTGGAAAATCTACACATGCTGGAGGAAAAACACCCTTAGAGGCTTATAAATATCAACAAATTCTCATATCGTGTCTCTCCTCAAGAAAAGGTACTACATACACCACATAATGATATGTTTCTCATGAAGTCTCATGAATCCTATTATCACACTCAATCTACAATTTTCTAGTCAACTCCAATATCTTTCTATATTGCTTGGATATCTTAGTGTCACAGATAGCTACATGTAGCTATAGATTCTCTACATATCATTGTGACGCTTTTAGTCTTCTCCTTAGACCTTTGATCATGACATGTGCCTAAAAGACAGGATCACCACCCTAATCTCTTATCTTCTTGTTACCTTGCTCTTCGTGTGCCTTCTATTATTGTAGCTCCTCTAACCTTGGCCTTCATGTATATTGTGTGACATGTCATGCTAGGATCACACCCTCCTCCATCTATGTATCATCTCCACCACATTCCCTGCTACCACCCACTACAGGAAAAGTTCAAAAATCTCCATGATACCTATGTTATGGTCTTAAGTCTTATATAATGTTTCTATCCCTAGGACCTAAGCTCATTGTCTGGGGCATAATAGGAATAAGAAAAAATTTATGCTACTATGATGGTCACTCCTCCCAAGGAGGAGGTGTACACTAGAAATGTGCACTACTCTATACCCATCTATCCAAAATATACCATGAATTAAAATGCTTGAATGTCAGCTCAGAGCTCCCTATCCATGGAGTGCAAAGGAGTTTTTTTTAGCATATGAAGAGCTTGCATCTGAGCCTTAGAGACACAACCCTTGCTAGTAAACCATGCAATGGGAGGTTCTTGAAACAAGAGAAAGAATGAAAGTGTCCAAAAGAATTCTCAATCATGTGATGCAAGTATGATCTATGATAAAATGATATACATAATACAACTAGATTAATCAAAATGATAGTGTTATAATAGCCATTCTAGTTAAACTAGGTGATTTAAACTATTGCAAATGGAAAGCTATGTGAATCTAAGTTAATATGCAATGGTGATGAGAGAATTAGACAAGAAATGAGAAGTTCTCCACAAAGCTCCAAGAAGTCTATCAAGAAACTTGCAGCATAACAATACACGAGAATACAAATCCTTTGAGAAGGAAAGATCTGCCTCTTTTAAAGGTAGACAAACATTTGAGATCAAGATCAAGGAAGTGGAAAATAAAGGGTGGGTGTTGACTTTTGGCATGATCCATGTGTATGAGCAAATCAACCAATGAAAAGGAGTTTCCTTTTCATGTGAGACAAAGGCCTTTTCTTTTAATTTGTAAATAGAACAAAGGACTTTATGTGTGCACATTGAGTGGGTTAGAAAAATGGGGTCTTTTATTTAATTAAAAGGGGACATGTTATTTTAATCAAAAATGGATTTAGGATAATATAGTCAAAATATAGGTTTAAATCTAATTTAATTGATTTTTAGAAATTTGTCCTAGGAAAATAATTAATTAATTTAACCAAAGTGTTGAGAAGGGGAATAGTCTAAATGACCATTTTGTTAGAGTAATTATTTGTTCTAACTTATTAATTAAATCACTTTGATTTAATTAATTAAGTTTCCTATTACTCTAATTTTCTTAAGCTATCTTGTAGGTGCATATAATTAATATTTTATTAATTATATTGTGCAACCCTAGCTTTTTTAGGCTTTAGTTTCCCTTTTCGGGTTTTGTGATTCCTTTATAAGGATTCACCTCTTTGTATTTTAAACATTCACTTATTGGATTATATGAGATATTGCTCTTTGCATGTCCATAAGATGGATCAGGCTTTTTGGCCTCCTTGATTTTTCCTTGCCTCTGTTCTTTGCTTCATCCATGTGACAGGTTTATGCATGCAAGTGTTCTTGGGAGATTAGTTTTTCACCTAATTCTAACATGGTATCAGAGCAAGCTTGCCGCTCGCTGTTCGTGGTTTGTTGAAGCATTTCAAAAGTTGCATTTTTCAGAGGGTTTCAATTTTTAGAGTTATTTTGTATTGGATTTGGAGGGGTCATTTTTTTGGTGCATTTTGAGCCCAAATGGACCTCACCGTCGGATTCGTAGCACCCAAAAATCCCTGTTTCCATATAAAAGTTGTCCAATTTGGACACAGTTGAAATTTGATGCAAAAATTTGTTACCAGATTTGGGCACGCTTTCCGAAAAAAAAAAATTTTATTAAAAAAATAAATCATAAAATCAAAAGGCTTTATTAAAAAAAAGGCTCATGAGTTTTTTATTAAAAAAAGCGTTTGCTTTTTTTGCAAAAATTCTTCAAAGCTTTTTGTTTTTTGTTTAAAAAAACATTTTCAAAATCTTCCAAAAAAGGACGCTGCATCAGCAAAGTATGACAGAGAAGTGACATCAGCAAGGTACTGAAGCAGGTCTGACAGCCGTAGGTGCTAATGTCATCCATCTTTGGGCTGAAATTTGACGGCTTTCAAATCATCATTTCTATAATTTGTTTTGTTTTAAAAGCTGTTTGTGGTTTTTTGGCCATATCTTTGTCATACGGAGGTATTTTTTGATGAGTCTTATATTGTCGGAAAGCTCTTTCCGAGCCCGTCATGATGGTGCTAGTTATTTGGACTTTTGGTACAGTTTGGTTGCCTCTTTTGGCAGTCAAAGCCGGATGTTCTATTTTGCACTCTGGGAGGTGTATCTTGAGCTTCCGATCTCCGATTTTGGACTTCTTTATATCATTGGAAAGATCTTTTTGTGCTCTTTCCATTGATGCTGGTTGTTGTTCTAGATTCTGTTCCAAGCACATCCTATTCAATCTTTTGCATTTTAGCATTCTGGTGGATATCCTGTTTGTTTCAGGTCTGGGGATCGATTTTGTTGCTTCAGTTGCTTCGTTTTGGGCTCTACCTTCTGTTGTTTCAGCCTTATGTCTTTTCTGATCATTGTTGATATTCATTGTAAGCATTTTTATGCAACGCACTGAGATAAAGTGCCACTCTTGCGTTTCGGGATCCTTTTAATCATTGTGATTCGTTGTACTCGCACTATTATATAAAGTGCCATGGGGGGGATAGTTGTTTGCCACTTATAGGCCCTCTTTCTCTAATTCCTCATGCAGTGTCGATGACACGTGCCTTTATTTGTGTTTGTACCTCACTCTCGATGTGTTTGGCTCCTGTGTTGTAGGAGATTTTTGGCCCATCTTTTCAGCTGCCTGTCACCTCACCTGCCTTAAGGGGAGGTTATATTGCTATTCTATGCTTCTTTGGTTGATGGTTTGTGCATTCTATTTCCATGGAGGTTCCTTTGGTTGATGGTTCGTGCCTTCTATTTCCATGGAGGTTCTATAGATCAGCATTTTGACAGAGTTTTGCGGTTCTTCATGCTTCAATGATTCTCTTCTGATCTCTTTGTTCCTTCTTCTGGAACATTCTTTGCTATCTCTTTTTGGAGTAGGGTTTTTCCCATGTGGTTTTCTCTATTTCTCCTCTTTATAGAGATTTTTTTGTGATTGGGTACCTGATCTGGCCTTGTTGCCGGGACCCAATTCTCTTTCATAGCTATGCTAGGTTAGCTTCCTCCCAAGCTTCGCTTAAGGGGGGGGGTGTTAGAGTAATTATTTGTTCTAACTTATTAATTAAATCACTTTGATTTAATTAATTAAGTTTCCTATTACTCTAATTTTCTTAAGCTATCTTGTAGGTGCATATAATTAATATTTTATTAATTATATTGTGCAACCCTAGCTTTTTTAGGCTTTAGTTTCCCTTTTCGGGTTTTTTGATTCCTTTATAAGGATTCACCTCTTTGTATTTTAAACATTCACTTATTGGATTATATGAGATATTGCTCTTTGTATGTCCATAAGATGGATCAGGCTTTTTGGCCTCCTTGATTTTTCCTTGCCTCTGTTCTTTGCTTCATCCATGTGACAGGTTTATGCATGCAAGTGTTCTTGGGAGATTAGTTTTTCACCTAATTCTAACACATTTGTACATGATTACATTTTCCCCTCTTTGACTAATGTGTGATTGATCTGGGAACACATTACATCAAAGAATATAAAAGCCAACTAGGAAGCAATAGATAGAGATCTAATTCTGAAGAACAAAATGTAGAAAGAGATAGCAAGTCTTGAATATACAACTTGATAACAATAGTACTGAACACTAGGAAAGAGATGATATCATAACTTAAGAAGAGTACTAACACCAAGAAAAGTAGATAGATCGAGAGAAAACGAAAATATCAAACATATTCTCTTAAGAAATAGATAGTTGTAGTAAGCAATGATAGAGTATTTCTATTCCTTTGGGATTGAAATTAAAATGAGGTAAAGGTAATGCAAAAATGAGCTAGATATGAGAAAATTGAGATATTGAAAAGTCTATGATGATGATAAGTGATTAGAGACAAAGAGTGACCATAAGGAAGTGATAGAATTCCCTAGTTGACCAAGAAGGATAAAGTACGCAAATTAGGTAAAATCAAGTAGAAATATGATTTAGCAGTGAAAATTTGTGAATTGAAGTAGATATGAAGTGTAGAAATGATGAATACATGGAGAAATGAAGATGCCACAGTGAATATTCAAAGATTAGACCTCAGAAGGTCAACTAACTACATAGAAGAAGGTAGAATTTTGAAATACAATTTTGACTATGAACTCATATTTTTATTTCGATCACAAAATATTGATCCAAGACATCAAAATTAGCTAGGGGTGCAATTTTCATAAAATTTTGAGGAGTTTGAAAAATGAGTCAAAATGAGGTCAAAGAACTATATAAGGGGTCCAAGGGTTATTTTCAATTCATTTTTCTTTTGTGATTTTGGATAGTTTTTGAGCAACTTGGAGATATATTATGGCTTTAGCAAGCATTTTGACACACACACCATTTCGAGCACAGTTGATTGTGCAACTGGCCACATAAGTACAAGGCCTTGGTGAGTCTTCAAAAAAAAATCACTTTTTGGAGCATTTAACACATTTTATAATGTTTTTAGGGGTTTTGAAAAAAATTTGCATGATACTTTAAAAGTATTACATGGGTAATTTAAGAAGTATTGCGCAATACTTCTATCAGACACAAAGTATCACACACATTTAGAAAGGTATATCATACCAACCATGCCTAAATATCGTATGGACTAGTATGAAGTATAGCCTAGAAGAAAAGTATCACCTCAGTATTATAAGAAGTATTGCATGATACTTAATCAGCATAAAGTATTGCCTATATATAGTGAAAATTATCACACAATTTATTTTTGAGCTTTTTAGTTTAAAAATTGCATCTTTGAGCACTATTTTTTGTCATTTTTTCTTGATTGATGATGTTTATAGTAGATACTAATGTTTTTTGTATGTTTTTTACTCAATTTGGAAAAAATATTTGGAAAAAATATGGGTTGTTGAGTGCTTTATTTAAGTGGTGGCACAATGAGTACAACACCTTTCATCTATTGACCAACAAGGCTACTATCACCTTAGAGGATGTATATTGAATTCTTCATATTTTATACCATGGAGATCCAATGATTATTTATGTTTCTTTGCTATTTATTTTTTTAATTTTAGGGTATCCATACAAGGTATACTCACATGAGGATGATTAGACCTCGATAGAGGGAAAATTAGTCATACAGTGGATATTTCAGGATGTCACTATCATAGACTATCATTCAAGTTGGGAGAGGCTCATATATGAGTATGGAGATGAGTATCCATTACCTTTCCTTCTTTTCTCACTAGTTTCCCAGACACTGGTCACCTATAGGAGCCAGAAGGGCTTCCAACTAGGTTGGGGTAGACTAGTAAAAGATTTGATTAGGTGGCCCCAGAGGATGGCATGGGGACCCACAATGCTAGTTGATATGTATCATCAACTTCACAAGATAGTATATCATGATGGGTGGACCTAGGAATGTAGTACATTTTTGGCCCAGATATGGTCTTGTGGGCATATTGCACTGATCAAACTATGGGTACAGTTGTGAGAGCATACTGAGCCCTTTATTTTTAGATACATAAGGTTCATCCCATTGAGTCCTAGTAGACATGTGACATACTACTAGCATATTTTTGATGAGCTAACCTCTTTTTTCTAGTAGCCATATCATCAGTACCACAAATGGTTCGACAAATGGGAGCTAGAGTATATATGCTATAGTCGACCACTAGTTGATAGGCATTTAAATATCATTGAAAAATTTGTGGCCAGCTGAGTATGGTAGTGGTTTTCTCATAGCCAGGTGATCTTGATGGACACCACCACTTATGCTTGATTCCATGATAAGGAGGTTAACTATGTTAGATTATTAGATAGCGCTAAGAGATACAGGAGCACTCATGTTGGAGACTTAGTATTATTGCCCAGACTTAGCAAATGCATAAGTAGACCTAGCATATTTGTATGAGATATAGAGGCATCCTTTCCAAAGGTTCACACAACCAGATGCACCACTTTTGGTAGCAAGATAGGGGAAGATAGTGGGGATGGAAAATGAGGCTAAGGAAGAGGTAGTAGGTGCATGGAGGTGAGGAGAAGTTCCTAAGAAAGTGAGAGGATGTTGATGTAGGCCTAGGACATGAGGGATAAGGAGAAGTGAGGAGGAGGAGGAGGAGGATCCTACACTAAGATGCAAGAGGGTAGAGTTGGTGGAGCGACTGTAGGAGTAGCCTGTTAGGGGAGATGAAGAGGAGGATACTTGAGATGCCAAGGTTTGGGCCCTAGAGGTAGAGTTGCAAACAAAATGGATTTCCCTAGTAGTATGAGATCAGTAGCTGATAGATGAGCAGGAATGGGGGGAGGAGCTCTATAGGGAGCACTATGTTGCTAGGTGAGAGTTAGAGCATCATGGAGCATGGTTTTCTTACTACTATGCAACGTAAAAAGGTGTGGTACCACTAGGACAAGGGTTACCTGATTATTTAGAGTGAGTAGGAAGATCAGAGGGTGTTGTACAACCACCAAATAGGAGATAGGCTCTACCTCCATGACCACCACTATCCCAGGAGGTCAAGAGTTAGTATTAGAGTTAGGAGTAGCCTAGGATGATGTCCTTGTGGCATTTTTGTTGTACCATATATATTTCAAGACATAGATCCAAGTTTTGGATCTTATATTATATATGTATCTTTGACACATTTGATATATATGAGATATTGGATTTAATTGATATACTTGTATATTTGTCTCATCTTTATTCTCATATGTTTGATGTTGTATATGGATGTTTTAGCATTTTAAGTTTATGTTTCCATGTGATGTTTCGATGTTTTGAGTTTATGTTTCCATGTGATGTTTTAATTTTCTGCTCATGGTGATGTATGCTCAATTTTATGTTCATGTTTATATGCTTATGGATCTCTCTCATGTATATTTTAGCTCTCATGTATATGGTGTAGGCTCATGTTTTAAAAATTTGATACTTGGATAGATTGGATGTAATTTTTTAGACTAACCCCTTGTGATGACAGGAAAGAAAAGAGGTGAAGCAAAAGATCAAGAAGATGAAAATACTTGATTGAGAAAAAAGTGAAGGAAAGATGAAAGCAATTATTGGATATGTCCATGAAATATGATGAGAGAGATCTCCCCATATGCATAAATGCAAGACTATGCTAGAATGTACCTATGATGCAAACTAGTGTGCAAAATGGTTTACTTGTAAGGGATACAAAACATTTAGACTCTAATTTCATCATGGAGCATTATTAGGGACATCATAAGATCATTCAATCATCACTAATGTAACTATGAGGATATGAATATGATCTATGTTGGATAGGAATATGGAATCCAACCTAAGCATCAAAGACATGTGATTCAAGATGACTAACATAGTTAGATTCCCTACGTTTAGTATAGCAAGATTACACTTGTATCAATGCGTAAGAGCCAAGATAACCACCAAGTACGGTCTTGCAAAAATAGACAAGGATGATACATCGTAATTCAAAGTGTTAATTAGGACAATCATGAATGCTCTAAACACCTTAGACTAACATAGTATACCCACAAGAAGAATGCAACTAAACATATCCCATGCCCCCATTCTTCTAGTCCTTGACATCCTCAAAAGAAAATTAGGTATGGAATACTTAGCAAAGAAATCATCATAGACAACACACAAAGAAGATAAAATTCATCATAGCTCAGTGAGTTTAATGTTTAAGTGTGTATGTGTAAGTCACATGGTTGTTTCTTCAAGACTTGAATATGATAGTGAGAAATATCATAGCATCCTAGAATGGAGGTAGAATATTCAAAAAGTTTTGAGAAACACTCGATGTCAAGGGGGTAGAGTGTTGAGAAACACTATTTTTCATGAGTTTCCAGAGAAAACCTAATGCAAAAGGAGACCCTGATAAGCTAAGCAGTTGTGCCCCTTGCTTCCTTGTCAATTTCCTTAAAAATAAATCTTGAACCAAAAATAATGAAATTTTATGTAAGCATACAACTTTTCATTGATTATTATATGGGTGAATTTGAGAAAGGTGACCAAATTTTTCTTTCAAAACCATATGTGCAGATATAAACATTAATTACAACATGTCCAATATTTTTGTAGATATACACATTAATTAGATCAAATTTTTCTTTCAAAACCATATGTGCAAATATAAACATTAAGTAAAACATGTCCAATATTTTTGCAGATATACACATTAATTACACTAAATTTTTCTTTCAAAACCATATGTGAAGATATAAACATTAAGTACAATTTTTTTGAAAAAAGACCACACCTGGAAATATGAACCCAGAAAAAGTAACAAGATAATTGCTAGATTGTGGTCCCTGTTTTGAAGAAAAGTTGATAAAT
The DNA here is from genome assembly GCA_028749045.1 of Cupressus sempervirens. Taxonomy (NCBI): domain Eukaryota; kingdom Viridiplantae; phylum Streptophyta; class Pinopsida; order Cupressales; family Cupressaceae; genus Cupressus; species Cupressus sempervirens. Next base: position 569,657,760 of record CM053792.1, on the reverse strand, counting down.
GTAATTGTCCTTTCAAAAAAATTAAGGGCTTAAAGAATTGAAGAATTTTAATCACAATAACACATATTCATTTTAGGAAACATGGTCACATTGAAGGAGGCGTGATTTTCATTGATTGGTGAATGTGGATTTCCATGTGGAGGAACATAGAGGTGTGAATATCCAAGTTGGGGAGAACATTCTCATGGAAGAAGATGATAATGTGCTAGAGGACATGATTGAAGAAGATGGTATTGGCATAGTTGATGAAGATGCTCACAATGATGGTACTAGTGCATTGAATAAAAATGATGAGGATGGTCTTGATATACCTATACTTGAGAAGGCACACAAGCCCCTATACCAAGGCTCCCAAAAAACTCTTCTCTCTACTATAATGTTGTTGGTGAACTTGAAGGTTGTGAATGGCTTATCTAATGTAGAAATTTCATATATGCTAGAGTATGTCATTTTTGTCATCTTCAATGTTAGCATACCATTACTATTCATTATATTAACAAATCATATTTGTTTATGTAGATTGATAGGTGAGTTTTTGTTATCACCATCAAACATTCTGCCTCATTCATACTAAGAATTACCATTATGAATCAAATTGGAATGAAGTATTAGACAATACATGCATGCCCCAATGATCACATTCTATATCATAAACAATATGAATTTGAAATAAAATGCCCTGATAGTCATATTAGTAGATATCAGTTAGATTAAATAATGAAAAAGGTGCCTCACAAGGTTCTTCAGTACACTAGATTAGCATAATTTATGGATGACCATGCATGCAATAGAATTGAATATGACATTATGTGAATGCTTAAGGATGGTTCTACATTTAAAGAGATAGAAAAAACATGGCCACACTTTAAAGAAGAACCTCATAATCTAAAACTTTCATTGGTAGCGAATAGTGTCAATCCATTTGGAAATATGAGATATGTTTACTGAATGTGGTATTTTTTTGTTATTAACAATAGCATTCCTCCTTGGATGTCCATAAAGAGGGAGCACGTAATGTTTTCAATGATTGTACCATGTATTTTTTTGTTTAATAGTTATCTAAATTAATTTATAAACAATGCATGAAAATGGTCATAATAATTACGTAATGTTTGTGTTCATTCAATTACTAGGTAAGTACCAAGTTAAAAATATGAATGTGTATATTGAACCCCTTATTGACAAGTTGTTAAAGTTATGGAATGGGATCACTATGTATGACATAGTTAGACCAATAGGACAAAGACAATTTCAATTCCATGCAATGCTTGTATGGACAATATATGATGCCCCTCAGCTAACTCATTGTTGTGGTATGTTATATTGTTAAGGTCGCATATTGTTTGTTTGTTATAGTGCTTACACGTTATTGTTGTATGCTTAAGTTGTGCATGATAATTTTACATGATCCAATTGTACATGATCTTTTAGATCTTCAAACAAAGGGAAAATTCACATGTCTAGTTTGTGGTCTGAAGATGAAATCTCATCATTCAAGAAGTTTAGGCACTTTCTCCATAATAATCATAAGTATCTAATTACTGAAAAAATATTTTTAATGGGAAAGAAGAGACAACATCAAAGCCACAAAGAATGACACCTCATCTATGAAAGTTGGAATATGATCGATGAAATCATCGAGGTAATATCTAATTTGTGGTCTAAAGTTTGAAATTTATATTTTGATATTGTTTTTTATTTAATAATGATGTAATTGATGCTTGTGAAGGTTGTCAAGGCATCAATGACCAACTTCCTAGAGGAATAAAAAGTTATCTACTCAATTTAGTAGGTTACTATACTACATGGGTCTCCAAATCATGCATTTTTTTTATGCTATGTATATTGAAAAGAATGTAATGGAGACAATATGAAAAATATTGGATGGAAGGCATGATAGAGAAAAAATTGTCAACATTTGTAATGACATTCATGAATCCAATCATGCACCGAAAGATTTCATTGAATCAAATAGAAATAAAGACCACACAAATATGAGTTTCCTTTATTGGTTATTAATGAAGCAATAAAATGATGCATTAAAAGAAGTCATTAAAAAAATCCACAAGATTTCCTGCAAATATAAGAAATCTTCTATCAAAGAAAGGTGATTTTGGGCAAGGGTTGAAAACACATGATTGGCATACCTTCGTCATGGTAAGTCATGTTCTCTATTTACAATATATTTTTTAAAATTGTATGTACTACTTATTGTATTATTTCATAATATATTGAAAAGATTATTTTTTAATGATTGTAGTATGTCTTACCTCTATCCCTCCCACACCAGTTTGACAACAAGTTTTAAACAACTTGTATATGATCTTGGAAAATACATGAGGTTAGAACTGTTATTTCTTATATTTGTTGTACATATATTATATGTATGACTTGCTTTACTTTTTATGTAATCTATTGTGTGTGTGTGTGTGTGTATATATATATATATATATATATATATATATATATATATCTAAAATCTCACTTATATGTTCTTGTGTGTTGAATCTCTTTTATGTGATTATCATCTAAAGAAATTGATATAAAAGATATAAAATATTGGAAGAGAAAAATTCCACAACTTATGTGTGAAATGTAAAAGTGTCTACCTTCAACTTTTTTCAATGCTCAAGATAACTACCTCATACATCAAGTTGAGGAGATTGAATTGTGTGAATTTGTACAAATTAGGTCAATGTGGATGGTTGAGAGGCACTTGAAATTTATGAAGGGCTTGGTTCAACAAAGAGCATATCCTAAGGGTTCTATGTTAGAGGGATATATGGTATACCAGACCATGGTGTACATTAGTGAATATCTTTCAAAGTTTGCAGCAAATATCCATATAGATTGGATTTGGGATCCCAACTATATTAAAAAAATTGAAGGGGAGTACCTAACAAGGAAAGGTAGATTGAGGAGAGTGAGAGGTAATTATAAGATATTATTGTAGTTAATTAATTCTTATCCGTCATCAATATACGTTTTTTTTAATTGGTCTAGTTGTTTTCTTTATAGTTAGTCATGAGTGGGATGCACTATATTTGTATATTTCAAACAATCTTGATTGGATGTTGGTATGGATTCAACAATATCAAGAAAATGGTTGTGCAATAGCATGGGATAGTGTTATACTTTTGGTCAAAGAATCTCAGTATAATAGAGATTCAAATGTTATTCCAATGGTACTTGATCTAGCATATGGATTAAGAGATAGAAAGGTGTGTAGAAGATTACTAATCATGATCCATAAGTTTAATATCAACTCACAAATCAATGCAAATAATCTTGACATATTGAATAATTTCATATCAAACACCACAAAGCTATGTACTACCATGGCCATAAATTTTGCATTAAAAAGTCAGATGAAATGAAAAAAATTTATGATTCTGGGATAAGTGCAGTCCTCGAGGTCACCAATATTTCATCTAGAAATGGCATACATCCTCAAAAATCTAAAAATCGATAATATGGCATTTTGGATGATATACTTGAGTGTGACTTTAATTCATTCAAAATAGTTTTGTTTTTCATCAAATGGTATAGGCTATGGCTGAATCAAAATGATCCTAATAGGATTGTTATTGAACATGATAGTGGATTTACAATAATTAATAAAAGGTCATTTGAGTTAGTTGGAGATGAGCCATATGTTCTTCCAAGCCAATGAGAGAAAGTGTTTTAGTTTGGCATTCCACATAAACTAGGTTGGTTATTTGTTGTTAGACATTATCCAAGAGGAAGGTTGATAAAGTATAATGTGATGGAAGAAGAAGATATTGACGAGCCAGAAGATGAAGTAAATGATGATCACAAATGATTGTTACACAATGATGAAGAAGAAGAAGAAGAAGATTATGGTGATGTTGATGATGATGGTGATGATGATGATAATAATGATCATGATCATGTTGATGAAGATGGTGATGATCAAGGTAATGATGGTCATGATAATGATGATGAAGATGATGATGATGGTGATGAAGATGGTGGTGGTGAGAATGATGATCAAAGTGATAAGTATGAAAATGGTGATGATAATGATGACATGGATATAGATGATGATCAATGAAAGGTTTGTCGACGTATGATCAATGTCAAGTATGATGGGGTCATGATTTATTTATAGAAATTTATTTGACTTGTATGTTTTTATAATTAAGTTATTATATGTTGAGTTCTACTATCATGGAGTATATACAATAATATTGCATAGCTACCATACATAAAGTAGAGGTAAGGACTAAAAATATACAATAATTTTGATGAATGCATCATGTAATTTTTGTCTTCTATGTAATTTGTAGTATATTGATGGAAGGCCAAAATCAATAGGGAATATTGCAATATTTTTAAATAGCTCTCAACCTGTGTCAACTAATAAGTGGTTAAATTGTATATTCAAGGAACGCAAGGGAAATCATGTTTTTGATAAGGTAAACAGGTTTTAAGGGGTCCTGAAACCCATAAGTTTAACAACAAGAAAGGCTGAAAATAAGTGAAAAAACGCCCAGCCAAAACATAAGCCTTACGGCTGAAAATAAGCCCAAAGGCCCAGCCTGAAACAACTGCCCACTAAAAAGGCCAGAGAACCAACCAGAAAAATAGAGACCAGACAAAAAGCCAAAGCCAGGAGAAACAAAAACCAAAGGACAGAGACCCAACCTAGCAGACTACTTCTCCATCTCGATCATGGTCTGGGCAGCTTTGGCGCACTCTTGTTGCTCTTCTGCCTTATGATCCTGGGTGTTCGTCAAATCCTGCTCCATAGTGTTGTCCTTGGCTTTATCCACATCTAGCCTATCTTTGTCTCTGTTCTGTTTATCATCTTCCTCCATCTGGTTCCTTTCTTTGAGATTTTCCAAGAGAGAGAGGATGTTGTCGTTGATCGAAGCGAGGAGGGAGATCATTTGACTTGCTAGGTTTTGATTGTAGTTCTCAATATTTTTTACTCTCCTCTCCATCAGAGTCTCCCAGCTGTTCCAGTCGCCTTGGCTTTCTGCACCTGTCTTGCTCTTGATTTTTTCCATTTGGGAAACCCTATCTCTAACATCCTCAAGCTCATGGAAAAGCCATTTAATTGATCTAAAATTGTCGATCATGCTATTGCGGGCATTGTTCAACAGATTCATGCCCGTTTCTCTTGCATTATCAGAAATAGCCACCATAGCCGGGTCAATTAGCTCATTGAGTCTAGGCTTCTCGAGGTCGTCCACCAGGAGTTGGGGGTTCATCGCCTCTCTGTAGATTCCCATAGTGGCCATTCTCACATTGAAGTTCTTCCAAGCCTTCATTCTATTATTAACTTGCACTTCCCCCTCAATCTGTCCAGAGTTGTCATTTTCCTCCAAAGGAGGCTGAGGATGTATAGGGGAGAGGGGAATGGGCAAAGAATCCTTTCCCTGACTACTGGAGCGCTCCATGCTCTCTCCCTCCCTCTTCTGTCTTTTTCTCAGTTTCTCCTCATCCAGCTCCTCCTTCGAAACCTTGTCAGAATCATCAGTATCCATTTCCTCCTCCACCTCAGCAGAGCTAGTTTTAGCTGGGGTATGGCCTCTAGGGCTCTTTCTGCTGGGTAATTTGATAGAGGGGTAATCCTTCTTATGGCTTTTAGTCTTCTTACTTGAATGCTCAAAAACCTCATCAGAGCTGATGCTCTCGACATCGTCGAAATCTGAGGAAAAACTAGAGCTGCTCTTGTCAACATCCGCCCCCTGGATAGGGTTTTTGCTAATGGTTTGAGTGTGGAAATGCTCATGAATCAGAAGCAGAAGACCCTCATGCAGTGCCGGGTTGACGGTAGCTTTCTTTTTAAAACTAGAAATGGCCTTGTTCATCGAGTTAAAAAGATAATACATGAAGGAGATAAATCATGTTATTGTATGTGTGACAAAATCAATAAGTGCAGGGGAAGAGCTTCTGGTAGATTACAATTTGAATCATGTAGACACAAAAAAATTCCCTATCATAGGATAGGTAAGTATAACATTTAAACCAATTACCTCCAATTAATATTAACTCGAATATACAATCTACTATTTTATTAATAAATTTTTTTGGTAAGTCTATTATTTTCATTTTGTTTTTGATTGCTAAGAATTACTAATCTTTTTCACAGGGCAACATGGATACACTAAAATGCATAGGCGAGGATGTACCATCTCACAGATTTTCTTCAATGAAGGTATACCTTAATTATTGTAATTGTACAAATTATATAGAAACAAATGTCATATTATTATTTTCTTTTCTTTATGGATTTGGAGTTATTTTGATGGAATTTTATTGATATTGATATCACAACTTGATACTTATTGATAGGAAAAAATGAAAATGATAGCAGATCAAATGCAATCTAAAACACAGGTGTCATTTGTAGATGGCATTGCCTATAGTGCTAACCTGGTATTCATAGCCCATAAACTCATTAAAAAATACAGTGATGAGATTCTTAACATTGTCCTTGAAAGAAACATAACTAAGGAGATAGAGGCATTGAAAGAAGAATTGATACTTAGAGTCAATTCTTTGAAGGTAAGCAGTAATTAATCTTAAGCAATAATTAATGTTCAATAACTGTTTATATTTTATAGTATCTTATGGTTCATGATCTAAACTATTATGTGTTCTTCTATAGCATTTTGTGACACTTATGAAATCACGTGGTGAATATGGTGAGGGTTGTAGCGCACGACCTTCATGTAAGTAACACTTTCTCTTTACAAAATTATAATACTTAACTTTGATCTTTATCCATTGCAAATGAAAACAAATAATGTTGAAAATCTATTTTCTAAAAATGTGGATTTCTCCTTTGGATGTCCTTGAAAATCACAGTTTGATTATTTCTCCAAAATCCACAAAATAGCTCCTATGAGAAGAAAGAATGTAGCAATTGCACACATTTTGAAACAATATGAGAAATAACAAAAGATTGTGGCCCTACTAGTGCAACATTGTTTGTTTTCATCAACATTATAATACTTAACTTTTATTTTTGGATGCTTCTAGGTAGTATCTCATTTGATCTTTATCCATTGCAAATTTCTTTGCTAACAATTTATTCTTCATCTCATGATGAAGCACAGATGCCTCCTTTGGTCACCATTCTGATACATTCGAGTGCATTGTCAAAAACAAGGATCTTGTAAATATCTTTGACTATGCCAAGTACAACTGATAAAACCTTATTTTGGTATATTTTGTAATGTGTTAATCATGCATTTTTTTTGGAAATATTATGATAGGATTAAGTTACTAAGAGGGGAGGGGTGAATCGGTAAATAATAAAACTTAATCCATAATTAGCAATTAATCCATGTATATCTTGATCTAATTGCATGCATGAGAAACTGAAAACATTAAAGCATTCATAACACTTTGACAGGCAATTTGGTGACCCAAAAACCTTCCAAATAGAAAGTAAAATTGGGGTGGGGACAATACCCACAAGCTTTAGTACTATAGTATAAAGTTGGCCTATTAAGGCTTACAATGATCACTTATAATGATCTACCTTGTTAGGAGCAATAAGGACTACTAGGTCCACCTTGCAAAAGGATTTATAGACAAAATTGAAGTATGCACTCAGTAAAGAGACTTACATAAGACTATTAAGTCTACCTTGTGAAAGGATTTGTCTAATCCACCTATTACGATGAAGCAGTAGCTGATCTTTGATCTCCAACTTGGTTTGCTAAATGAGATCCCTTTGAGTATAGTAATCACCTTACTATGATAAATAAATCTTTGCTACCCCTTGTAATATTGTAGCCTTTGTAAGTCTCTCTTCTACTCTTCTCTACTTATTACATTACTTCTTACCATCTTATTCCATACATTGGATGTGATACAATACATTACATATATAGAAATCTAATTTACAAATTACAAAGTTGGCCACAATACAAGTTTACAAAAAAACCACAAAGTCGGCCCAACTGCAAGAACTCAGGTTCTGAAGACTGGCTTGGTGAGGCTCTAATACTTGACATCCACTATCAATTCTTGGCATCATCATGCACTTGATAGACATAGAAGCTCAATCCATATTGATCACTTCCAAGTAGTCTTGTACTCAGTCTACACTGGTGACTTGGTGAATATTGTGAAACTTGGCATGAAACTAAATCACTTGATTCATACTGCACAGCTCAATCAATGCTATCACTACAAGCTCAATATAAATTAAGTCACTTGGTTAACACTAAGTAGCTTGATTAACAATAGACTCACATCACATCAACTACGAACTCGATAAGCACTATGCAACTTGGTTTGAATTGATAAACTTAACATACACTGAGATGCTCAGTTTATGCTACTGATCAACACCTTGATAGTAACTACTTAGTGCAAATTGAATACTATCCCTCAGACTTGATAGCAACTATAGAACTTGATAGATACTAAAATTCTTGGTTAACACTGTTAACTGAACAATGTGCTCAGTAGATACTTACAATCTAAATAAGTGTATGTCACTAATAAAAAACATAATTGTAATGTCAACAATCTCCCCCTTTGGCATTAGTGACAAAAACACTTATCAGTTAAAACTGAATTCAAAATGTTCAAGAACATCTTTTATCCATTACCTTATGTCTCCAACTCAGTAGAGTATACTATTTTTGAGATTTTTCAAATTGGTTTTGTAAGAGATATACCTCTGAGTATTTGTACATGAATAATATTATAATGCTCCCCCATATAGTATACTATACATCTTTTCACATCTAATATATATATTTTCTCCTCATTTCTGTGCATCTTTCCCCTTTACGCAATATACATTTTCTCTACAATATACATCTTCTCCCCCTTTTTGACATTAATGCCAAAGATGTATGCTATATATATTATACAGTAATGCCAAAATGTGAAAAGAAATCTGAATGTACCTTCAAAATTAACGTCAATGTCTTGTCCCAATTCTCTTGCAACACCTTGCATGTGTGCAATGCAATTTGCACTTCTGCTAATAGATCTATCATGTGATTTGTAATGGAGATTTTATTGTCATGGATGAGTGTTTTAGCATTTGCAAAGTGTTTCTACAATGCATCTATATCTGGGAGAATCATACCCTATATATCTATTAATGAAGCTCTAATTCTTGCTTCTTCTCTTAGCAATTTTGCCTACATATTAGTCAAGAATATGATCTTGGTGTAATGGGTAGAGCTGAAGCTCAAGTCAAGTTGCAACTACTATGCACTTGCCTTCAGATCTTCATCAATCTTTAACATCTTATCTTTTATTTCCTTAGTGAAATTTAAAATATCACAGATTTTATCGAATAGAGAAGACACATTGTTGCAAGAGATCTCTAGTGAGCCTAGAATAGTAGATAATTCTACCTAATGGATAGCAATTTATTGAGCAATAAGTTCTAAAACTTTATTCTCAATATTCTCAAACTTCTTCTTAGCTCTTTGCAACAATTTCCCTTGTCCACTCAAATCATCATTGAATTTTTTTACTACCTCTGCTAATTGGTTCAAAATTGGTTGAGAAGTATCAACCTCTATATTTAATGCCTCTGTAAGGATATTCTTTGCATCTTCTATTATTTGGAATTACTTGTTCTTTTCTTCTCTAAGCCTCTACTACTTGTCTTTCTTCTGAAGAATTTCTCCAAAAACATGCATCTGATCAAGATTGAGATTTGATATGTCCCAATTTGGAATTACAATCTCCTCATCAAGATCAGTGTCTTCTTTCTTCTCTTTTCCTTTACCCAAAAATCTTGTACTCGGTTGAGACTTGGTCTCAATTGTCTTTGTACTTATTAATTGCATGCCAAGAATGGAAACAATTGTAGAAATGGTAGGACTAGCTATATATACTACACTTATTGTCAAAATAGCTATAGTAGAAATACCTAGATTTACCAAAATTAATGTAGAGGGAAGTGTTGGCTACTCAGTAGATGAAGTGCTTGTCACTTCAGTCAATGAAGTATTGAGTTGAATGGGTGCAAAGATTGATTGAGTGCTTGTGCTTTCAGTGTTTGTCACAATCAATCCTGTTCAAGCTTACTCTGGGCTAGATGTTTTTAGTTTTTTGCTTGGAGAATGAGGAAATGAGGCTATGAATACTATAGTAATTTTCACTCGGTCAGTCTCCTTAGAATCTTGTACATCTGGTAGATCTTCCGTGATAGCTTCCTGCTCGTGTTCCTCTTCATCGTCATCTACATTGTCATAATGAGTAACTTCTTCATTATCAATTTTCTCATCTTTTTCTTGTCCATCATCACCTTCATCCTTGTCACTGACATTGACAAAAAAATCACTCAGCTTGTGAAGAACATAACTATTCTTCCATGTATTTGTAACATTCCTTACCATGTGTTCAATGCCATTCAACAATATAAGACAAGTGTTGAATCTCAAAGTAAGATTTTCTTCATTTTTCTTTAGAGGTTCCTTTACCTCCTTGTCATCTAAACTTGGCATGAGTTACCTTAGGGTCTACTCATATATGTCTAATGTAGTTTTCATGGAATTCTCCCATCTTGGCTTGATCTTCTCCATTAGATCATTCAAAATCTACTTAACAAGCTGATCTAGAGAATACTTCCATTTACCCATTTTAGATATTAACACACCTTCTATTTTCCTTTTCTCTTTTGTATTCCTAGTTTCATATTTAGTGCCTTGAAATTGGTTATGCCAAATTCTGATTCTAAATCTTTCATCTTTTCCTCAAAAGTAGGTGGAGGCCTCTTAAAGATTGCATCTCCTCCTTTCTCATTTGCTTTCTTCCTAGATGATCTTCTTATAAACATAGAAATAGATGAATTAGTAAGCTTGGTAATAATTACCTTACCTTTCTTCTTTAGTGGCTCTTTGTCCTCTGATTTCTCTTCATCTTCTACTTCTTCATCTTCAATATCATCTCCTTTTCCTTTTGTTAATAGAAGAGTGGAACTAGTTTTCAGTTTGGCAATTCTCTTCTTTCTATTGTTGATTGCCTGAGGGAGTTTGATTTCAAGTTCAATCCTAGCCTTTGCCTCATCATAAGTGCCAAAGTATGCAACTTTAGGGTCAATGGGCTCATTAATCAATGCCTCAATAATGTTCTTGGTTCAATCTATGTTTACCTCATAGCCAAGAGGTTTTACCCATACTCTACTTGGTTTAACAACCTGAATGTATACTTTGTCACTATCAACCATGAAACAAACATCATCTTTGTAATCATCAACTAATTTCTTAGCAATTATGAATATGTTATTCATCTTTTCTTTGAATGCATCAAAGTAGTTGTCCATAATACTTACATAATTCTCTCCCATTTTATTTATATACTCATTAATCTAATAAATAATAGGTACAGCCTTTCTCCAAACTATTGTACCTTTATATGGAAAGAACTTTGGTACATAGAAAAATAGACAAGTCAAAAGTGAACCAAACTTACAAAGATTGTTCTTGGAAGTTCTTATACTCTCTGTGTTCTTGTTGAACTAATTTAGCATCAACTCAACAAGGTCAAGTGACAGATTTTGCTTGACCACTTTGTATGCTAAATCCATTGCTTCACATGACATGTTGTTTAGTCTTCTTGAGCTATAAATCTTGTGAGTGATGACATGTATTCCAAACTTGAGTTCCATGTTAGTAATACAACTGGTCTCCATTCCAATCGGCAAGGGTTTTCTTCTCTAGTTTGACCTAACTTAGGGTGTTGGTCATTTTCACTTTTGTCAACATGGGAAGACCAGTGATCCTATGGATCATCTTCTTAGTTATCAAAATAGGTTATTCCAACCATACTTGACCATTGTGCACATGACTAAGAATATATCTTATTCATTTTATTTGAAAATTGTGTGGCATATGTGGAATGTGAGTTAAACCTTTTGTTTGATGATGTTGATGTTCTAGTTTCAACACACCATTAACACATAGTTCCTTCAATGATTCATCCATCTCCAATGTTCCAATATCTTGAATAGCACATTTAAAATGTGAATGGATATCATTGATTAATAGTGCCTTTGGTGGAATTTGCAACTGCACTCTACTCAAATCTAGAGTTTTTGCAACAATAGGACTCATCTTAAAATATGGTACCTTCCACTCCACACCTTAAACTAGCATGTCTAAACCATTCTTTGATTTGTTGTTGGTGGATGTCATCTTTGCTTGGTAGGGTTTGAGGGAATATGAAAGTCTTCAATAACAATTTTCTCAAATCACTTGAATGCTCTAAAGATTGCCTTGCATAGATAGCTCTCAACAATTTGCGATGAGAAATGACTTTGATTTTTCCCTTTTTCATCATTTTTTTCCATAAATGCCTAGTATGATTGTTCACTCAAATGACAGATTGTCATCCACTTCACTTGTATTGAATGCTTGGCAGAGTCTTCCATGACTCGGTAACCACACAAAACTTAGTTACTTCTGAACTAGCTTGGTAAGGTCTGTAACCTAACCATGCTCGATAAAGACTCGCATATTTTACTCAGTGATCCCTTTACATCTTAAATTCTGATTTAGATCTTTCATTCTATTGACTAGAATTGGTGTGAGATATCTTCTTCATAATCCTAGTTCCAATTCTCCTATGAGAGATCAAGTGGAAATGGTGGAGTCACCCAATTCTTGAGTGACATTGGCATCATTGCTTGAACTTGTATTCTCAGAAGATTTTGGAATCCATTTTTATCTCATATACTTTCTAATGTTATCATCTTTTGCCTTCTTTTCATCTTCAATTCTTTTAGTATCCATAAAGTTCTTGGCAAGATGACCAAGTTTTGTACAACTAAAACATCTTTTGGTAGTGTCTCTTGTCCTCATGTGATATTTCACACAATTCATTCCTATGTGTCCAAATTTTCCATAGTAATGAATTCTGCACCAAGTGTTATAGTCCCAACCAAATATAGCTTTCACAATTTATTGTGTTGGATTCAATATCTTAGTTTTACATTCTAAGGATTTGTGCCCATGCTTCTTACATTTATGACATTTTCCTTCAAAATTAGGTTTCTCTTTGCATTCATTTGCCTTATGACAATGTTGATTGAATTTGTAGCACTTTCCATTGAATTTACCTTTTCCATTGCTCCAAAATTTGTTTGATGTATGGCCTATCTTACTATAGTGACTACAAGTAGGTTTTTGATTCTTTTGAGCTCCTTGCTTAGATGATTCACCTTCTTCTATATATCTAGTTCTTGCTTTTCCCTTTTGTCTAGAATGGCTTTTCTTATTCAATTGGTTTATGTCTACTTGAGATTTCATCATCCTCTCATTTGTTTTCCTTTCAATGTCTAGATCATTCTCTAATCTTAGATTCATGATTTCTTCATTTACATTGGTGAGCTGATTAATGAAGTCTTTCTACTAAAGGGATAGCTGTTTAATTTCATTGTTCTGTCCTTCTATCTCTTCTTTTATCTTGTTTTTCTCTTTCATAACTTCACACAATCTTGTTGTCTAAATTTCTTGCTCTCTTCTTAGTTTTCTTACTTCTTCTTGAAGAGTACTCTTCTTTTCAAATAGTTCTTTGATTGCTTCATCTAAATTACTTGAATGGATGTCTTCAATTCTTTCTTCAATGTAGAGTTAATCATTCATCTAGATTTCAAGATCTTTCCTTCTTTTCAAGGATTGAGAGAGTTTCTCTTTTGCTTTCTTGAGTTTTCCAATAGCCAATTCCAAATCTAGCTTTTCATTGTTAATAGCCTTGTCAAGTTTGAATACCTCCATAGCCTTTGATCTTTGCTCAAGCTATTAAATTTATTTCCTAAGAGTCACAAAGCTCTAATACCAATTGTTGGAAATATTATGATAGGCTATGTTACAAAGAGGGGAGGGGTGAATCAATAACCAATAAAACTTAATACATAATTAGCAATTAATCTTTCATGTATATTCTAATATAATTGCATGCATGAGAAACTAAAAACATAAAAGCATTCATAACACTTTGACACACAATTTGGTGACCCAAAATCCTTTCAAATAGAAAGTAAAATAGGGGTGGGGATGATACCCACAAGCTTTAGTACTATAGTATAAAGTTGGCCTATTAAGGCTTACACTGATCACTTCTAATGATCTACCCTATTAGGAGCAATAAGGACTGCTAGGTCCACCTTGTAAAAGGATTTGCAAACATATAATGAAGTATGCACTCGGTAAAGAGATTTACATAAGACTGTTAAGTCTACCTTGTGAAAGGATTTGGCTAATCCACCTGTTAGGATGAAGCAATAGTTGATCTCTGGTCTACAACTTGGTTTGATGAATGAGATCCCTTTGAGTACAGTAATCACCTTGCTGTGATAGATAAATCTTTGTTGCTCGTTATACTATTGTAGCCTTTTTAATTTTTTCTTTTTCTCTTCTCTACTTATTACATTCCTTCTTTCCATATTATTCCATACATTGGATGTTATACAATACATTACATACATACCAATCCAATTCACAAATTACAAAGCCATCCACAATACAAATTTACACAAAAACTACAAAGTTGGCCCAACTGCAGGAATTTGGATTATGAAGATTGGCTTGGTGAGGTTCTGATACTTAGTATCCATTGTCAATGCTTGGCATCATCATGTACTTGGTAGTGTAATCACCTAAAAATGGTTACAGTGTACATTTTTCAAGACCCTATTTTGCCTTTTTCAAGGCCGCATGCATCTTTTTTAGGCCCAAGCACCTTTTTCAAAGCTCATCAAGTGCCTTTTTAGGCCAAAATGCCTTTTTCAAAGCCCACAGAACACCCTTTTGGGTCAAAGCACCTTTTTCAAGGCCCTATTTCATCTTTCTCGAGGCTCAAGCATCCTTTTTGGGTCAAAGTGTCTTTTTCAAGACCCTATTTTGCCTTTTTCAAGGTCCCAGATGTCTTTTTTAGGCCCAAGCACCTTTTTCAAGGCCCATAAAGTGCCTTTTTAGGCCCAAGTGCCTTTTTTAAGGCCCCCACAACACCCTTTTGGGTCAAAGAACCTCTTTCAAGGCCCTATTTCATCTTTCTTGAGGCTCAAGCATCCTTTTTAGGTCAAAGCATCTTTTTCAAGACCCTATTTTGCCTTTTTCAAGGCCCTAGGCATCCTTTTTGGATCGAAGCATCTTTTTCAAGACCCTATTTTGCCTTTTTCAAGGCCTTAGGCATCCTTTTTAGGCCCCCAAAATACCTTTTTTTGGATCAAAGTACCCTTTCAAGGGCTTATTTCATCTTTCTCAAGGCCCAGGTGTCCTTTTGGGCCCCCAAAGTGCCTTTTTATAGACCTTGAGAATATTCATCTCGGCGCACACTTAGAGAAACATATTATGTGATAAACAAAGACTATGTGATGTTTTCTTTTCTTCAGTCCCATGTCTCTTGCTACTCAATGATGTTCAAAACTAGAGGAGGAAGGCCTATGGGACATGATCTTTTTTTTTTTTTTTTCTTGATGGTTTAGTTCCAATGATCTCAAGAATCCATATAAAAGGGGTGTCTACTATAAGAGCCTCCATCTCATGTTCAATAGCGGTGTATACCTCAACTCATTTTATATGGACACTTTAGTGAGGTTGGTTCTTCTCCTTTTCTATTTGAATGAGTTCTTTATGCTATAGTACATATTGATACTTGTCCTCTTAGTGAATGTATGGGTCACTACGAGTATCCTTTGCAAACTTCTATCTCAAGTTATGAATGAAAGGTTCATTGCAAATAGAAAACTTCCTAATTACTTAGCATGAGAAGGATCTCTCACATGTCTAGTGCACTTGTCTGCAAGAAACATTCTGGTCATCCTAGCCTTTATGCTTTGATGCTTATGTTCCCTTGCTAAATTAAAAGGGATAGGTGTTTTGGTCATTCCTGCTTCTTATGCCTTAATGCTTACACCTCATTCCAACATTCGGATAAGGTCATATTCATATCTTCATAGCTAATGCTAGTGATGATTGTATGATCTTATAAATGCTCAATGATGAAATTAGAGTCTAAATGTTTTGTGTTCCTTGCTAGTAAACCAGCTTTCATATTAGTTTGCATAGTCTTGCATTCCTACATATGGGGAGAGCTCTCTATTTATCTTTTTTTTTTTTTAGACATCTCAGCTAATTGTTTTCATCTCATCTTTTCCTTTATTCTTGATCATGTCTTTTCACCCTCTTCATCTTTCACTTTACCTCTCTGATATTCTATCATCAAAAGGGTACTCAACACTATCATCACATCTATCTACCCTTTTGTATCTCTTCTTATTTTTGACCCTAGCTAATTTGGACATCTTGGATACATTGTCAAGATCAAAATCAAAATTTGAGTTTATCTTTTGGGTCAAAATCACATTTTCACATTCTACCTTCTTCTCCACAGTTAGCTAACTTTTGGAGGTCTAGTCTTTGAATCTCTGATGTGGCATCTTCATTCCTCCATGTCTTCACCATTACCATGCTTCATGTCTACTTCCAATTCACCACTTTCTCCTCTACATTATTCTTTTTGATTGATTTGACCTCCTTTTCATATTTTATCATTCATGGTCACTTCTTATCACATTGGGGCATTCCATCACTTCTTTATGGTCAACCTTTGGTTCTAATCACCTATCTATCATTATGGACTTTTATATATCTCGATATGCTCATATCTTGCTAGTTTCTGCACTTCCTCTCTATCATTTCCATTTTGATCTCGAGGGGGCAGACATAATCTATCATTGCTAAACAACATTTTCCCTTGTAGGGGCATATGCTTCACCATCTCCATGTGCTCTTGATCTATCTACTAGTATTCTAGACTATCACTATCAATTTGATCACTCAATGTTTGCTACATCCATTGCTATTATAGTCTCTTTATTCTTTGATTGCATGTTTTCCCATATCGATCACACATTAGTTAGAGAATGGCTTCATTCTTTGAAGTTAGAACTATCTATCTATTTGCAATCGTGGCTTCTTCATTTGATGTGTTCCCATATCGATCACATATTAGATGAATAATTTTAAGGTTTTTCTATTCTTTGACCACATGTGTTCCCACATCGATCACACATTAGTCAAAGAGGGGCAAATGTAATCACCTAAAAATGAAAACTTTCAAAAATAACGTAAAATCAATTTATTTGATTTTAATCTATAGTTTGACCATCATATTCTAAACACATATTTGTTTAAAAGAATTTTCTCCCAAATATAATTCTCAAAAATCCATCCACACATTTCTTATTTCATAAATAAAAGAAATACATTTTTGTCTACAAATGAGCCTTCTATTTTGACTAAATTATTTTGTCTACACATGAAAGTGTAATTTTCCATGTGTAGAGCCTCCCATTTTGACAATATTTTTGTCTACACGTGAAAGTGTAATTTTCCATGTGTTGAGAGCCTCCCATTTTGACAAAACAAAATCATTCTCATCTTAGCTTAGTTTTCATCTTACATTGCATCATTGAGGCATATTTGGTGGACATTTGCACTCTTGTATCTCATCTCTAAAAGAACCTCCCATTGCATGGTTTACTAGCAAGAAGCACATTTCTAAGACTCAGCTAAGAGCTTGCATATTCAAATCCTAACTTCTTGCACTCTTTGGATAGGGAGCTCTAAGCCGGTATCTAAGCATTCAAGCCGGTATCTAATCATTTCAATTTCATGGGATACCTTGGATAGAAGGGATTAGAGTGTTACACAAAATACAGTGTACATGTAGATGTAGAAGTTTAGTCCATACTAATCACTTCCAAGAAGTCTTGAACTCAGTCTACACTAGTGACTCGATGAATACTATGAAACTTGACATAAAATTAAATCACTTGATTCACACTGCATAGCTCAATCAATGCTATCACTACAAGCTTGATATAAATTGAGTCACTTAGTTAACACTAAGTAGCTTGATTAACATTAGACTCACATCACATCAACTATGAACTTGCTAAGCGCTGCACAACTTGGTTTGCACTGATAAACTCAACATACACTAAGATGCTCAATTTATACTACTAATCAACACCTTGGTAGTAACTTCTTGATGCAAAATTAATACAATCCCTTGGACTCGGTAGCAACTATAGAACTTGGTAGATATAGAAATGCTTGGTTAACACTATTATCTATACAATGTTCTTTGTAGATACTTACAATCTAAATAAGTGTATGTCACTAATAACAAACATGACTGTAATGTCAAAAATTGTTTTTTTTTGTTGGGTGGTGTTGGTGCCCAAATTGATGGACTAGATTTCCTATGGAATGATGATCCAATTCTAAGAATTCCTAGTAGCAATTTGTCAACTGATAGGTCCCATGAAAATAGGATGTGAACCTCTAAAATTTCAACTCTGTAGGACCGAGGCTAGTAGGCCTATACCTCACACCCTTGAGGCTTTGAGTAGATAACTTGTAGGATCACATGTGTTGATAAAAGATAAATAAAAAAGGGAAACGATTTAAGTAAAATTTTTGTAAATGTAAATGAATATATGTATGTGTTTTGTCTATCTGTATCACTTGGATGTATGTCTTTTTTGCAATCAACATGAAGATTCAAATGATTACATAAGACTAGTGCCTTAACCAATGGATTCTTTATCAGATTTATATTAATCCTTCATAATTATTATGTAACCCTCAAATAAAGAATAATAAATCCCTTTAAGATAAATTTTTGTCACTTTAATGAAGTATGAATTGGTTGCAATGCTTAGAAAAACTTCAATATCAGACCTTATTGATTTTAACTCTCCTCAAGAGGCCAAGAAGATAGTGATGCAAATTAACCAATTAACACAACATTATTGTTCTTTGAATATTGAAATTTCTTATTGCATACATTCAATTTGACTATCAATTAAAGAAAAATTTTAAGATTTGATCAGAGGAAACAAAATGAAAGAGACGAAATCAAAATCACCAAAAGATCAAATGAGCATATAAGCCTTTATATTAAATTCGAAATGCATCACCATTGTTACATATGTTTTTGGTGTATACAGTTGACAAAATCCAAAGTGAACAAAAAGAATCGACTTCCTTTGATATTTAATGTAAAAATTTATGTCCTATGATATCCTATTCTAAATCCAACCCTTATAATTATAGGCATCAAATTGATTACATTGTGAAAGGGCATGTCCCTTAGTTTACAAAATTTATAACTAATTGACATATTAATAACAAACTAAATGCACATTTAAGCATAACTATAAAATAGAAGGCTTTATGTCATTGATTCTAATGATGATGATTTGATAAAATCATTGCATAGTCTAATGTGTTAGGCATACTTGTCATCCTCTATCAGATATACATCATTGATAAGATCCCAAGCTTTGACTTCGATCTTGAACATACACTCTATCTAATTGCTAACCTTTTTCATTTCCATATCATCATTTTGTGTTGCTTCTAGGGCTTCTCTCTACATCACATGGCATGTATCCATCCATCTATCTCACCTAATGATGTCATTTTCTTCTTCCTACCAAGATACAACTCCATGATGTGTCACTAATTCCTCCATCAGTCTAAAAAAAACCTTGAATTCTTGAGAATACATAGTATGATCTCTGATCAGTTTCTCAGCCTCCTTTATATATTCATCCTCTTTGAAGGTATCTCTTTCTTTAACTAATTTCCTATATATTGCATTATGTCTTAAGGCCAAAGGTTTATACACAATATAAGCATCCCAGGCCTGACCTAACTTAACTAGAAATTTCTTGATACAATTTATAATCATCGTATTCTAATCATTGAGATATCTTTCAACTTATCATTTTCCTCTCGCAACCTCTTCAATTTAGGCTTTAGGGTGTCATCGGATGATTGTATCCTTGGTTTCATCTGAGGCTATCTTGTTTTCAACAAATCTTTGTACATAGCTTTCCAATTATCTCTTTCAAAAGAAATCTACTTAACAATTACTTGATTGAATAATGCAAGATCTACTTGCATGCCTGCAACTTTGCTTGGGTCTATGACACCAAATTTTAATGTCTTTAAATGAAAAATTCTTGATCAACATCAATGATTTGTGGCCACTTATGTAATGGAAATAAATCCCAAAGAAACATAGATTTTTTATCCTCAATAAATCGTGATCCAATAATAACATCTTTAACTCCTTGCACATCGAACTTCATATCATGCTTGCCCAACTTGATCAAACTGTCAAAAATATATGATGCACTTAAGTCCAAACTAGGTAGAACCATTACCCCTGCCTCACTCAACAATTGTCTCCCTCTTGTTGGAGTTATGTGTTCAATCTCTCTCTTAATATCTTCTTTTAGATTTGACATTAATTCTTTCTCATTCTTAGGTTAGATATTAGGGATACTCTACCTCAATAGTTTACCTCTATGTTTATACAATACAACTATAAATTCTTTGGATTTTATGAAAGCATCATCATTCACAAATTTTATAGACTCTAAAAGTCTCTCATCCTTCTTGGCATCTATCATGTATAGGATTTGCACATCATGATGCATAGGCTGAAGTATTGGCCTTTCTATACTTATGGAAACTTGAATAGGGGAATCTGGAACTCTTTGAATTTCGTCTCTGAATTTCTCCTTGGCTTTCTACCTCTATTCTTCCATTTCCATTTTTTTTCCTCAATAGTTTGTTGTACTTCAATCAATTCCATTTTTTTGAAACTTTCTTCATACTCATTTCCATGTTGAATGTAATCACCCAACTTTTGTGATTTTCTACATACATGAATGTATCCTAGTGACTCCAGAAATTCATAGTCTACATATGATACTCATTCTATGATTTTTCTTCTATATTATCATATGACTTGGTTGAACAAATATTAAAATCTCCAAATGATAAGATCACATGAAGGAAATACAACTTTCTCTATTTATCTCCAAAATGTTGCTTATTGGACTCTGACATCTACCTAACAATCTCCAAATAAGAAATGTAATTAGGCACTAATGCAAGTAATCAATATGGTCTCCCTTCAAATCTAAACACTCTTACAAAATTTAAATAGTAATAAGCATACCATTTTCTCCAATTATGCTTAATCTTCTCACCTAGCCCACTGTCCTTAGGTCTTGAGAATATTTTGATGTCAATGTTGATTAAAGGGAAAGAGTGGTGTCCAAATAGTGTATACAAAGGTTGCACAAAGTGATATTCAAATGTTAGATAACAAAAATCATTAATCTCATACTAATGTCCACATTTGAAGTAGTTTCATATCCCTATTGGACTCTCTTAAATTTAATTTTAAACCCTCAAACCATAATCCTTTCATTTTTTCAAAATACAAAACCATATTTATAAATAATGAATAGTTCTTAAAGGTAGGGTAATCTACATCATTAAAATTTAAAAAATCATTATGAATATTGTCAACAACATACTATGCATAATCATAGGGTCTTTGTTCTAGCATCTGCACATCTGATGCTAACACCATAGGGCCAACCTCTATCAGATCAAGTGCTTCCACTCCCCCTACTTGCTCACATGATTGATAAGTCATATCTAAGTATGTCTCAAACAATTTGACTTTGAAAGTTGGCCCATCTAATAATGTCAAAGGCTCATTTTTTATGTTATGCAACATCAACTTCCACTACATGTATGAGAAATTTGACCGTTCCTATTGATTTTTCAATTCAATAAAAGATAATTTCTTTACTAGGCCATCAGTGACTCTAAATGCTTCATTCAAGGATTCAATAGATACTTCCATGAATTTTCCCCCATCTTTGTCATATATACATTTTTCCTCAGCATTATATTTTCTCATAATGACCTTGCATAGCTCCACACTCAAGAATACATCCACCAATGTCAATTTTCCCAAATTCATCTCCCAAGGATGATGTATGGGTTCCTTATGGTTTCTTCTCACATAATGATATAGAAATAGCTCATAGCCTCTAGTCTGAGTTAAGACATCTCCAACCTCATTGTACTTGTCTTCCACCTTGTCTAGAGAAGCAAATTTGCCTCTTCTAGATTTGGGGTCTACAAATTCCATTTATTCAATGAGATCCTCATTCAATTTTTGTGGTGGCACCTCATCATCAGCTTTCTACTTTTTTTCAGCCTTCACCTTCTTAACCTTCTCTTCTTTCCTTTTTTGAATAGAACCAATGCTCTCCATGACTATTCCTAATACTTTTCTGAATACAAATCTTCTATGAAGACTGAACACAAATGTTAACTTTATTGGCTCACTTATAACAATTTGTGACCATAGCATTGT
The DNA here is from genome assembly GCA_028749045.1 of Cupressus sempervirens. NCBI lineage: Eukaryota > Viridiplantae > Streptophyta > Pinopsida > Cupressales > Cupressaceae > Cupressus > Cupressus sempervirens. Next base: position 569,635,539 of record CM053792.1, on the reverse strand, counting down.
AATGATTACCCTTCTATTATAAAATAGGTTGCATTTTTTCATTTACTTTCCACATGAATCAAAACATAAAGCCATTTTTTATCATTGTAGCATATGAATTGGTTGTCAAACATCATCTGGTGCACTCCATGCCTGATAAAATATATTCAAACATTTAGTGATATGAACCTATGAGTCTCTTGATTGCCATAATCAAATTCCTCCAATAGAAAACTATTTTCAAATTCATACCCATCACTATAATAAAATTGATAACACCATTTCTCATTGCTACAATCCAAACCCCTCAACTACAATCCTTGATCCAATTTTTTAATATTATGTATGGCAATTTTAAATATTTTTTTTTTATTCTAGTAGAAAGAATCATTGTAACATATTTCAATATTTTGTAGCTCATTTTTTATCATTATATCTCCATTACACCAAGTGTCATTAGTGATCATACTTACTTTATTGACATAGCATATAGTGATAACTGCTTAATAATATAGCCTTTCATTGCCATATCCTTTAGCAATCACAAAACCCTTATCACTAATCATCAAAGCCTCTTTTCAATACCTTGATCAGCGATGATCACTATAAAATATAGTGATAACCTTGCTTTATCTCTAGTCACTATGTCTAAAATCTTATTTTCTTGATTAGTGATGATCACCGCAAGCCATAATGACGATTTCATCTCATCACTGATCACCTAGGCCACTCCTTTGTTGCTTCAATTAGCAATGATCATTGTAGGATTTAGCAATATACAAACATTTATTGTTGATCGCCAAAATATTTTGCACTCTCACCACTTAGTGATAGATTATAATCGCTATAACATATAGTGACATCCAAATATTTATCACTCATTAGCATATCAAAATGGCACCTTCTCCACTCAGTGATCAACACATCACTATAAAGTATAGTGATAACTCTATCACTCATCACTGTGTCTTCTTTGAACCTTCTCCACTTAGTGATGAACCCAATCACTATTTCCTATAGAGACACTATGATGGACTTCAAACCTTTGAAACTCAATCGCTGCAATGTATCCCAAAATCTAATTTCTTATCATTATAGCTATAATGATAACCTTAAAAACAATGATATCTCTGTGAATTCAAATGGAATGACAACCTTGATTGATTAATGGATAATGCCACATGATAAGAGAACCCTAGAAGCAAAAAGTTCCTCTTTTTTAAGCAATAAATAGCCAGTTTCTATCAAAACACAAATATGCAATAAGTGATTCTTTATTTTATTCATAAAACCTTTTAGAACATACAAGAAATAATTAATGAAAGAAAGCAAGAAGATGAACAAATATTTGCAAAATATTGGTTTCCACCAGGTGGATTTTAAACTCATGGACCTAATTTGTGCACTAATAGATAGACCTTCAGTTGATAGAATAATAGAAAATAGTACTACTAAAGCTAAACCATTTCTTGGAGTAACCCATGTGACTAGTACTAGTTCTTTTGCAGGGACATTGTTACTAAATAGGAAAACTATGTTTTTGTTAAAATTACGAAAGCTTCTAGGTGCTTTAAATTTGTTATTATTTACAGTGTAATTGTATTTTACTTATATACAACTCATTTTGGATTGATAATCCCATGATTTTTTTATAGGAAATGATGTTTTCTTTGATCATCTTTTTGATATTACATTGAAGCTATTTGGACCTACCATACATAAAAGGTACGTAGTTTCATATCATTGCTAAATATTTTTATTTTCTTCCATTTATTGTACTATATTAAAGTTATTGATCTAAAAAATTTATTTTATTTTAAAGGTGGAATGAATAGGGTCCTGAATTAAAAAATTAACTCATTACATCTTTTGAGGACCATTTTGGAAAAATATTTTTGACACTACCCTACTTCTTAAAAGAGCATCCAAACATATAAAGACTATGAGGGACCAATATAGAAAGGGTCTAAAGGAGAACCCAAAGTACGATCATCCTCCTATGATTCCATCAATGGAGTGGAATGAAATAATAGAAGATGCAAAAGAGATAAGGCTACATGATAAAAGAAATTTAACCAAAAAAGGGAAAATCAAGGTATGTCATGATAGTATTAAGTAGAATGTAATCATGTACTAATTAGTGATATTTGTAAATATATAATCTAACATATTTTAAACTTTTCATAGACTATAGGACACATCAAAGGCTACAAAAGAAAGAGTACAAAAGGTTGGCCAACACAAATTTGGCTCCGATGGCTATATGAATCTTCAATCTTAACTTATAAGTAGCAGCAATAGAATTTCATATTAAAAAAATTTACATAATATTACAAACAATTTTGTTTAATCAAATTACTAATGCAAAATTGATGATATTAAGTAAAAAAGACAAGGCACAAAATTCAATGTAGAGCCTAGAGATGAAGATAAAAAAATTGCCTTGAAGGAAGGCTATAAAGTTATGGTTGTATGCCTACGCCAAGAATCTGAAAGCCATACCCAAGAATCCGGTGTACTAAATGAGACATAGGTAAATTTTTCAAATAAAAAGTAAATCAAATTAAATAGTTGACAAATTTCTTTTTTGGTGTTAGTTTCCAACATAAATTGACTACATAACAATGCACGTAATATTTCACCACAGTCTTCATATCCTATCACAAAACCTGCACATGATGAAGGCTATGATGTGCACTATAGTGGTGGATGTATTAATTTTCTATTGTAATTTAATTACATAGTTATGAATACAATTTAACATCTTCAATTTTAATTTGATGTGTAACCTTTTTTTGAATATCATGTTGAACATCATGGTGAAGGAGTGGAGCATGTTTCAAGTGTTAAGCATATTGAGGTGGTGGAAGATCAAAATGTTATTGTACATGATGTAGAATTGCCAGGTAATAAAAATGCATGTTATGATCTACTAGTTAATTAAATACTTGTTGTATTGCATAAAATGTAACAACGAAATAAACAATAAGCAACTAAAGCCTATTCCTACATGTTCATGCAGACCTCAAATATGAAAGACAACATGTGAATAATGATGACATGAAATCAAAAGAGCTTAAACCATTTAAAATAGTACTAATGTAAACCTCATAAAATCACCAAGTGGTTGATGATTTTATTGTTGTGGGATGTGGTTGCTCACAAATCATGTAGCATAACAATGGGCTAGATAGTGCTTATGAAAATGAGGAGAGGGCTCTCCTTTTATAAGAAATGAGATAAAACAAATGGTTGAGATTCAATACAAGATGAAGGGCTAGTATCTCTTAGGACCAATGAGGTGTCCATGAGGTGGAGGCCAAGTGGACTCCATGTCGATTAGGGTTTTTGACCATTCAAAGGGGAAAAGATGCTCACACATGTGTGAGAAACCTTTGATGTGATAGGTCAATGACAGGTGTAAGAGGTGTGAGAAGCATGGTTTCTCACACGTGTGAAACACCTTGATTCTCATGTGAAGTAGGACAAATGTGTAAGAGGTGTGAGAAGGCATGAGGGGTGTGGGAAGTGTGAGTGTTCCTCACACATGTGTGAGCACACACTTAGGATTAAAAGGGGATTAGCAAGGTGATTAGGAAAAAGTAAGTGGGATTAAGTAGTGGGTAGGTTTAGAAGGACGGGTTAGGTTAGGAAAGTGAGGTTGGGTGGGGGTTAAAGTTAGGATCCATGTGCTTAAATAGGATTAAATATAATATTTAATTCTAAAAGGGATTAAAAGGGATTAATTAAGTAAATGAAATACTTTACTTAATTAAAGTGAATGGGTTAGGATGTAAGTGGGATGAGGGAAAATAGGCTAGGATTTAAATAAACCTAAATTTATTTAAATCAAGGAAAGATGAATATAATTAAATAAATATAAATTTATATAATTAAAGGTAGGGTAATACTATAATTAAATAAATAATAAATATCTATTTAATTAGTCATGAAAAGGGGATTTGGACAATTTTAGGTGTCTACATTTTGCCCCTCTTTGATATAGTATTAGTAATGTTATATCAAAGAAGAATAAAATATACTGGATGGAAGGATAAGACTAGTAGCATGATGCCCCAATCATGGAAGGATGAGGAAGGATGATAAGGGTGGATGAAATGTCCCTTTTATAATTTTATATGATATTTCAAGCCTCTAATCAGATCTTTAAGATCAAATGACCAATCTTTCAAATATCCACCAATTTCTCAATAAACCCCAAATCGGGTATGTCGGAAATAGTGCCAAAAACTTCACAGCTTCACATATTATTAGTAAATCTAAAAGTGGACATTTTTATAGAAATTTCAGCAGCATAACAGCCTACAAAATGACATTTTCAGATCTTTATAACATTTACATAAAAACTCCCAAAAGGAGGATAAAAATAATGCTCATCGGGCTCCTGAAAATAACATAGAATAGCCCGAAAACACCACAAAAACACTAATAATCTATCACAGAAGTATAATCACAACCAAATACATATATTAAGCTCTATTATAATATCTAAAAGTATGAAATACAGCAGCAACCCAAACTGATATGAAATACTCAACCGGAAACACAAAACACACCCAAAAAACCACAAATCTGCATTGTTCAGCACAAAGGCAAACTCTGCATGAGCATGCACATGGAATGGCTTCAAACTCCCATTATTAGCCTTCCTAGAAACCTAAAAACTCCCATTCTTGGGTCTCCTTCTCCACAGTTTTGGCAGCCTCTGAAGAATAACAAAGAAATGAGCAAAAATCAAGTTTTGGAATCTGCCCAAAATGCCTCCAAACCCCTTAAAAGAGGGCATAACCCTAACTCACATCCAAGAGGGGTTAATAAAACATATTTTAATAATAATATTAATTTATTAGTCCATTATCTTCCAAAGATTATCTCCTTTTTTTGAAACTTCACCTTTTTGGGCCTACCTGCCTTAGAAAAGATTATTATTTTTAATTATTTGAAAAGGGGACATGACAAGTCCTCCCCTTCCAAATATTGCTTGTCCTCAAGAAATGGCTGAACAATAAACCAATCAATCCACCTGGATCCCAAATGTAGGAATGAACTATACTATTGTCAATTAACACGGGCTCCTGCAATATCCTCTGCAATATAACGAAGAGGAATCCATAATCAAACTGACAATTACTACTCAACCAAACTCCAAAGTCACAACTTCCACAGTCAAAAACCCATGAGACACAAAATCTTAGAACATCAAAACCCAAGTAAAGTGGAAAAATCAAACTACCAACATAGTAAATACCATCAACACATTCCACTAGCCTATATGGAATGTACAATCCAACTCTGCAACAATGGTGAATGCTCCCGAATGAAACTGTACCAAGTATGGAGAATCCACACACTGTACAACTCCTGCAGTCAATACAACTCTGTAGATAACCAACCATTGTCTCATAACCATAATTCCCATGCACTCCTAATGGTGAAAATCCATCACAAGATAAACAGTAAGAATTGGAACCCAAACCAAATTTGCCTACCATCAACTCCTCAACACAAGGATCAAATGCTAACTGATGTACATACCTTGCAATATAATGTTGATAAAAAAAACCAACCTCAGTCAACAACTCACCATGAACAAGTGATACAACCCACTATGACTGATCACCAACTAAGTCAGGAGATGTCATAGCCAAAGGAGTAGAATCAATAACAACACCCGCTGAAGCATCACTCTGAAACTCGTACTCTAAGTCATGTATTATCAAGCTATCAACTGTAGAACCTATCGCCATGTCGTGCCCATCACAACTCTCATCCCGAGGTGTTAAACTATCCCATAACTAATGATAAGCACTAGGAACCAAAGTACATCTCTGTATCATCATCTCATCAACATGGTCATCAAAGGTAAATTGATGAGCATACCTCACAATGTAATGCTGATAGAATGTGCCATTCTTAGTTAATGGCTTAGATTGCAATCCAGATGTAACTAACTGCAATCGATCACTAACCAAGTTGTAACTGACTACTACCTCTAAAGACATCGCCAAGGGAGTAGTATTACTAGCAGGAACCATGCCAACTATCGGCTCACCAACATCACACATGGTCTTTGATACAGCATCTCTAGTCTTCGTGCCATTAGTGCTAGAGGTCACCACCATGTCAGGCATACCACAACAATCTATTGTAGCACCCAACTCAATTGAACCTGACTCTAGTGGGGATGAACCCGATATGCCAATGTTAGTATCAAGGATGGATGCATCCCCATCTCCACTATCTTTGACAATCTCGACCATGGACATCCTTGGATCATCAGACACCACAACTTGTGATTGTACAGAATCTAGTAAAGACTGTAGTTGCTCTAACTCCATGGTCACCTTAGCCAAATGAAATTGTGACTCCCTAAAAGCCAACTATGTACTCTAAAGAATCTCAGAAGTCACCTCAAGTTGCTCAGTAAGCTCACTCACCTCATCTTCCTTGGCCAACAATGCATCATATGTTGTACTACCCCACTCCATAAGATAATCTCTTTCGGCTACCAAATGCATATAATCTTTTTTCAGAATCTGGATAGCCTCCCATAAAGAGTGGAACTCTGTCAAGGAAAGATAACTGCCTCCCTGCTCATCACTAGTAGGAGAACCCCATCCATAAACTGCTAACAATTGACAAGTAGCATCAAAATGTTGGCAAGCGATAGCAATGTCTCGCACACTAACTCTCAACTAATTAGACACATGATGGCACTGGCTTGACTGTCTCCTACAAACCTCCTCTGATGCACTGTCTAAAGGAGTATCCTCAAAGTTACTAGTCTCTAGATTATTACCATCCATATCCTGTGAATCAACTCTAAAGCTCATATCAACAAACGGAGTATCAAAAACTGTAGCACTATTGTCCAACTCCTTTGTACCCAAGGAAACTAAGTCTTCAAAACTACCCACTGCATCCTCCTGGATGTCATCAATGCCAATATGATCCTGGGACTCATCTGTACACACTGCCAAATATGAAAGATCATCAACACATTCCAACAAGTATGGTCGACTGGATAAATGAACAAAGCCCAACATCGGTGTATAAAAACTAATACCAACATCGGACAAGCTGCTAGCACAAGAAAAGACAACACTGTGCAATCTGCTAATCAAATCCATGATAGCACCCAAACAAACACTGCTACCAAAAAGTGTTAAAGATCACCAGTCAACTGAATCCCAAATGCCAATATAACAATCTCGAGTCCATATCTGTAAACTAGAATCAGCTAGTAACTCAAGCAAAATCCTCACTTGAGTAATATGAACAATACCAACTAACTCCACATACTTTAATGATGAGATAATGAAGTCACAATATTGTCTTTGTTCACTTTCAACTGGCTGGACAAATCGTGTGAAGTACTACCAGCCTCAACCTCATGTGGCGAAGCATCTAACTGTGCCTAGTACTCTTTCTCAGAAAAGTCATGAATGATGAATGTCTACTCATCTCTATCATGTATCTCACCATCATGCCAACAACATCCTCATAATCATCATCTAAACCCACTACCTCCTGTGGTAGAGTAGAATCTGAGACCTCTGTCTGGCTATAAGCTAGTTTCTCAAACTCCTAATGCAAGTTCTTGGTAATTGTGTCATCTGCCCTGTGAGAAAATCTGCCAAATAGAAATCTAGTAAACTTATCCACCTTAGCTAGGTCAGACAACATGTCATTCATCATATGATGGTGCTCAACCAACTATTTAGACATGTCATGGCTTATTTTCCTAAGTTTATTTCGAATGTCTAAATAACCATCCTTTCTACTATTCTGACTCTAGATATCAATTGTCCAAGATCGTGTCCTCTGAGAATCTGTACTATACCTATCCATTTTGGATAAAGTAGAGTGTAACCCTAATAGGTTATAACTTCTTCAAACACCAAGAACTAATATTCAAATGATTAGAAGTAGCATGCAACCATAGATTTTGACATGCAGCTGATTAGAAGCAACATGCAACCACCAAATTCACCAAGAACTAACATGCAAATGATTAGAAGTAGCATGCAACCATAGATTTTGACATGTATCTGATTAGAAGCAACATACAACCACCAAATTAACCAAGAACTAACATGAAAATTATTAGAAGTAGCATGCAACCATAAATTTTGACATGCAGTTGATTAGAAGCAACATGCAACCATAAATTATGACATGCAAGATTTGGGTAGTTCTCAAAACTAACATGCAAACTTCTACAAACTCTCAAGCTGGCAAGATCATAGCTCTGATACCACTAAAATTTCCCTTTTCTTATTTTATATGATATTTCAAGCCTCTAATCAGATCTTTAAGATCAAACAACCAATCTTTCAAATATCCACCAATTTCTCAATAAACCCCAAATCAGGTATGCCGAAAATAGTGCCAAAAACTTCACAGCTTCACATATTATTAGTATATCTGAAAGTGGACATTTTATAAAAATTTCAGCAGCATAACAGCCTACAAAATGACATTTTCAGATCTGTATAACATTTACACAACAGCTCCCAAACGGAGGATTAAAACAATGCTCATCGGGCTCCCGAAAACAACATAGAATAGCTCGGAAACACCACAAAAACACTAATAATCTATCACAGAAGTATAATCATGACCAAATATATATATTCAGCTCTATTTTAACATCTAAAAGTTTGAAATACAGAAGAAACTCAAACTGATATGAAATACTCAACCGGAAACACCAAACTCTTACAAAAAACACACCCGAAAAACCACAAATCTGCACTGTTCAGCACAAAGGCAAACTCTGCATGAGCATGCACATGGAATATCTTCAAACTCTCATCCTTAGCCTTCTTAGAAACCTACAAACTCTCATTCTTGGGTCTCCTTCTCCACAGGTTTGGCAGCCTCTGAAGAATAACAAAGAAATGAGCAAAAATCAAGTTTTGGAATCCGCCCAAAATGCCTCCAAACCCCTTAAAAAAGGGCATAACCCTAACTCACATCCAAGAGGGGTTAATAAAACATATTTTAATAATAATATTCATTTATTAGTCCATTAGCTTCCAAAGATTATCCCCTTTTTCTGAAACTTCACCTTTTTGGGCCTGCCTGCCTTAGAAAAGATTATTATTTTTAATTATTTGAAAAGGGGACATGACGGTGGAATGGTATGCCCCCTCGAGAGGACATGAAATTTAGGAGAACACACATGTTCTCTTGAAATGGATGGGAGTATGGAAGGGATTGGGAAATGATACGATTGATAAAGTTATGCTACAATGGTGTGAACAACCTAAGTTTGATATTGTATTCAACACTATGCACCAAGGTATGAGGAACCAAGATGACAATGTGTCAAGTACATGATAAAAGGGGGTCTAATACAACCATATGTCATATGAAACCATGATATGAAAGACCATGATTCCTTGGGACAATAGGATGCACAGACCATGATAAATGTATAAAATACTAATGCATACAAGTAACAACCCATCATGCACAATAAACCAAAAACAAACCAAAATTTTGCCCCTAGTCAAGGTGAAGACCAATTAATGGATTGATTGATGATGATTGATTGAGGATGACAAAGTGAAGGATAAGCACAATGCACATTTGAGGATTGGGAAGGATACATCCCATGATAATGTTTGAATATGGTTAATGGATTATCAAATGATGGGGTCAAATTAAGGAATTGATTAAGGATTGATGTACAAGATTGCAAGATTAGATTGATTGGATTAGTATTGATTGCACATTGATTTTTTTTTTTTGATGTTTTTGATTTTGATGGAGAGTTGGATGAATAGATGAAATTGAAATGCAAGTAGAAGAAAGTGGGTGAGTTTGGAAAAATGATGTTGATAGGATGAACAATGATGAGAGTAGAATTGATTTGATGTGTAAGAAGAAGGGAAATTTGATTGAATTAGAGGATAAATTAATTTGATTGAAGTGAGTGGAAGAAGTAGATTGAATGTGATATAAATGAATGTGGGATAGAATGAATTGTGACCAATGACAAGGGAGATCCAAGGCATGGTAAATGGAGGAAAAGCAACGTGAGTCAGTGGATGAAAAGAATGGTGAAAGGATATGAGGGGCCAAATGATATGATATCATAAAATACGGAGTCAAGAACCATGTTTCAAAGGAGTCCCAGTGCCCCATACCAAGGATAGGAAAATGGAAGGAAATATGGTGGGAAAGGATGCATGAAAATGGAAAGATGGTACAAAGGCTAGCATATGGAGGAAGAGAAGGCATGTGCTCTTCCAAAGCATGTATGAACATTTTGGTATTGTGCCTCTAATAGTGATCACAAGCATGGGTATGAAAGTGGAATTAATAAGGGATATGGGAGGGAGGTTATGAAAAATAGATAATGATATGAAGAGTATGGATGAAATGTGTGATATGTAATGGATGAAATGGATGGGATAACTAAGAGCAAGGACATATGAAAGAAGGATGGAAGTATATAGGTGTATGGATAGAAGATGGATGAACATGACAAGGACTATGGGATGCAAGATATGGATAGCATGTCAAGATCAAATGTATGAAAGGATTATGGAAGTATGTAGCATAATGGATGGAAAATGTGCAAGGGATATGTCAAGTGAGAATATGGATGGATGAAAGGAAAGTGAAAGTCAAGATCAAATATGGAAAAGAATGATGAATAGTAGATGGAAGCATGGAAGATATGTAAGGGAGTGTGGTATGACTGGAGCTTGCCCCTAGTGTAGGGTGCAAGTGGAAGAGGAAAAGTGAATGGATGGATAAGTGGAAGTGGAAGTGGAAGTCAAAGACTCGAGCATCTAGATACATGGATGTTATCCCTTTCTTCTCTGTCTTTGTTATTTTCAAGGGATTGTGACTATTTTCTCATAGATGTTGGTAGGATAGTGAAAAGAAGGATAAAGTGGATTGGGGAATGGAGGACAATGACCTATGAAAAAATTTGGATTAAGGGGGTGGAGTGGGTGGGAGGAAGACATGGTTGATGGATGCTAGGGTGGAAGACTTGTGAATGAGTGGATGAAGGAGGTAGAAATATTTTCATTGGCACACACCTTGAAGGGTGATTGAAAGGAGGAAATTGTAGAGGATATGTAGGAGAAAGTTTGGATTTTGGGATATAGGGACCAAAAATGGATAAAGGAGATGATGGATGTAGGATAGTGGATTTAGGTATATATGGACCCAAAATGGATTTGGAAAATGGAAGCTTGGGTGATTTATGATTGAGGGAAGCCTTTGGATTAGCAAAATTGGATGTCATTGTGAATCTTTCTTTGAGATTCATTGCTACATTAAGTAGCTTTGGGATCCACAAAATTTTTGCATTTTTCATTTTTAGCCTTTGTGGCCTTATAGTTTTGTTCTGGATCATATTTTTCTTTTCTTGGACATGTCTTTTAGAGGGGACATTCTGATCCTTGGGCTTTTGTGGATTTTTGGCTTTATTCTCTTTTCCTTTGGCATCCAATTTTCTTCCATTGGCTATGGTATGGGTGCATGAAGATAAATGGGGTGGATAGCTTATGGATGGTGAACATTGTAAGGAATTCAAGGATGTGTGCCTTTGTTGGACATTACTAGGACCATGAGGGGATGAAGTGGAAAAACATGAATATGGTGGATGTATGTACGTAAGGACCCAAAATGGAAGGAAGGGATGAAGGGCTTGGCTTTGGAACATAAGGACCTAAAATGGATGGAAGGGAGGAAGGAAGAAAATGATGGATATAAGGTCCCAAAATGGACTGGGAATTTGGATGATGGGAACATGTGGGTTTGGATGGAGGAATTTTAGATTTTGAAGGAGTGGAAGGCATACCAACATCTTGAGATATTATTTCTTCGATGGGATACTTATTATTTTCAACACAAGATGAGATTCCATGTATATGGGGTCCATGAGTGGATTGGATAGGTTTGATAGGATCATGTATTGGATAAAATGTAACAATAGAATAAACAATTAGCAACTAAAGCCTATTCCTACATGTTCATGCAAACCTCAAATATGAAAGACAACATGTGAATAATGATGGCATGATTCAAAAGAGCTTAAACCATTCAAAATAGCACTAATGTAAACCTCATAAAATCACCAAGTGGTTGATAATTTCATTGTTGTGGGATGTGGTTGCTCACAAATCCTGCAGCATAACAATGGGCTAGATAGTGCTTATGGAAATGAGGAGAGGGCTCTCCTTCTATAAGAAATGAGATGAAATGAATGGTTGAGATTCAATGCAAGATGAAGGGCTAGGATCTCTCAGGATCAATGAGGTGTCCATGAGGTGGAGGCCAAGTGGACTCCATGTGGATTAGGGTTTTTGACCATTCAAAGGGGGAAAGATGTTCACACATGTGTGAGCAACCTTTGATGTGATAGGTCAATGACAAGTGTAAGATATGTGAGAAGCATGGTTTTTCACACATGTGTGAGACACCTTGATTCTCATGTGAAGGGGGACAAATGTGTAAAAGGTGTGAGAAGGCATGAGGGGTGTGGGAAGTGTAAGTGTTCCTCACACATGTGTGAGCACACACTTAGGATTAAAAGGGGATCAGCAAGGTGATTAGGAAAAAGTAAGTGGGATTAAGTAGTGGGTAGGTTTAGAAGGATGGGTTAGGTTAGGAAAGTGAGGTTGCGTAGGGGTTAAAGTTAGGATCCATGTGCTCAAATAGGATTAAATTTAATATTTAATTCCAAGTGGGATTAAAAGGGATTAATTAAGTAAATGAAATACTTTAATTAATTAAAGTGAATGGATTAAGATGTAAGTGGGATGAGGGTAAATAGGCTAGGACTTAAATAAAACTAAATTTATTTAAATCAAGAAAAGATGAATATAATGAAATAAATGTAAACTTATTTAATTAAAGGTACAGTAAGACTATAATTAAAATAATAATAAATATCTATTTAATTAGTCATGAAAAGGGGATTTAGACAATTTTAGGTGTCTACACTTGTAATAGTAAAAAAAAGAAAAAGATTATGCCAATTTAACCCATTTACTTGTTATTGCAATAGAGCCCCCTTTAGTGCAACAGCTTCCTACTCCTCAAAATAGGAGGAGATATCATAATTTGACATTACATGTGCCACAAGAAGAGGAGAATGAGGAAGATATTGATGCTTCTATCAGCCTTTACCTTAAGAAAGCTAAGAAACACAAAAAGAAGACATGATTTTTTTTAAATGCTCTTTGATAAACCTTGTTTGATAAACTTTGTTAGAAAATGAAAGAATGTTGTTTTAAGTAATTATCTATGAATGTTGTGTATTAATATTGATTTTTATGTCATGTTAATGAATTATGATTTTTTGTTAATGAAGTCTTGATTAGTATTGTGTATTAATGAATGTTATATCATATTAATGAATGTTATATCATATTAATGAATGTTATGTGATTTTATTGATTGAATGTTATAGTTCATCAATGGATGAATGAATGAATGATGTATGCAATTAGATGATAATGGAGAATTTAGATTGATGTTAGGGGGAGGGGGAGTGAGGCTAGATGAGATTCCACATTCACATGGTTGGCCTTGTTAATTAGAGAATATTAGAGTATTCTCGAAACCAATTGAAGCTCAAACTAACATACCAATGATATCTCCCTAACCAGCTAATAGTTTATTTTCTTTGAGACAGAGTTCTATGTCCATTCCTTTATTAATCACTACTCTTTTAGGCTCCTCAATTTCCTACTCTATCATTTCTTTTGCTTCAAAACTATTAACAAAGTGATTCTTTTTTCAAAGTAGCAATTTATTGTTGATCATCTTTAGCTTAGTTACCAAGAAATATAATATTGATCCCAATACCTTTTCTTCCTTCAACTATTGTTCTATTGTATTTATTAGGTTTTCATCCCTTAGAAAATTTTACATAGTGTTCTATTGTATTCATTAGGTTTTGTTCCAGTAGCAAAGTCTGCACAGTGCATCTTTTTAAGCCCATCAACATGACTCTCTAAACCTCTATTGCCCCATCTAGCTATTTTTATCTTTGGCTCAAGGATATTATACTCATTAAGACATGTGAAATACTAATACCTTATTGAAAAAAGTTGATACATTACATGTCTATACCTTATCTCTTTTTTTTAAATGGTTACATTATTGATAGTATTTGTCTTTACAGGTTCCAAGACATCGAAAGAACAAGCTCACTGTGTTGCAAATTTATGCCTTGAACTAGCATCATCAAGTTTTTTAGTGCAATATCCAAATTCGTTGAAAGTAGCAGCTATGATTTTGTCTTTTATTATGTTTCTTCCAAAGGTTTTTAAGATTAACTTATTCTAAATGCATAGCTATATACTATCATCATGTGGTCTACATTGTGATATTTTCTTTTTGTTTGTGAACATGGTATTAGATTAGTAAGGTCATTTTATCTTTTTAATCCTCTGAAGATCTCTTTACAACTGCTTCTTTTAATTGATTAAATATTGTAGACATGGAAATTAAACCAAAAGGCTTTGCAAATTGCTACCAAAATATCATGGCCATTTTTCAATCATCTTTCTAGTACCTAGGATCTAATTAGAGGTGCTCATAGTAAGGTGTGCATTATGTCTCAGGTGTACATCAAAAAAAATTTAATGTTTTGAGCCATGAATTTGTACATAAAATTATCACATGTAATTCTAGATCTATTTTGGTGTTATTCCTGGCATGGAATTAATTTCTTATTAGACTTAATAGGAATGAATTCCAACACTTGTATCTTTTGGGCCAATGTAACATAGAAAATTTCCCAACAATTTCCTTTGACTTTTATGGCTTCATGAATTAATGGCTCATTAAGGGATTCCTTACCACCACCATTATGAAGGAAGAGAAAGTAATAACATCCCTATCTTTGAAGATGCTTACAATACTGTATGGGCATTCAAATTCTAAAAAATAGCATCCTCACACTTAAGGATGAGTGAAGATTGTGATTTTGACCCTAATCACAATAGTCAACTAAGGTAGATGCAAGCTTTAACTAAAGTAAGCCATGGAATATTTTTCACCTTTTTCATTTCTCCTAATAATATGGCCAAATATCCTTCTCTTTCAAAACATTGAAGTTAGCAACAAAGTTTCACTTTGCAACATGTAGGGCATCAAGGAAGGGTGGTATGATGGTGGAAGCATAGCTTTTGTTGTTATTCTTGTAATTTTTGTCACGGGTAAGATTTCATTCTGTGTATTGTAACTTTTTCTTTTGCCATAAATATTTGGAATGCTCTCTGTTAATCTATGTGCTTGCTAATTTTCATATGTAGAAATTTTTTCTTAGAAAATCAAGATATTGTGAATTGATTTAGAAGTCAAAATTGAGGTCTTGAATTTTATATAGGGTGCAAACAAATATTTGTTACCTAAAGCTATATTTCTACTTTAACAGAGTTTTCTTTTCTAACATAATCTCCAATCACTTTATGTTATGTAGAAAACCATTTTCAAGAACTAGTATTCACATGAGAATTTCTTTTTTTAAGCATTGTGTTGTATTTTACAAACTATTATGTGCCTTATCTTTTTTTTTCTAGTAATTAGTGACTATCGGTAGTCTCTACAGTTCCAATATCTTAATGAAGAAAAAAGGAACATTCAACTACATGTATATATCTTGTTTCTACTTTCCTTGATCTTGTATTTTGCCAATATACAAGTTTTTTTCTCTCTTTTTCTTCTACTATCAGTTGCTTTGATTTGACAGTATTTTGCATTACATGTTCAGGTTATCCAAGGGGGGAGAAGATTTAAAGTTTCCATTTTTTATCTTCTTGTTGGTGATGTTCTACCTTTAAATAGTGGTGATCAAGTATATATGTAAACTTCCTAAAATTATTATCCTATACATTCTTTTATTAGTTTATTTTGGAAATGAATTATTGCTTTCTTAGACATTTATCATTTCTTTTCAGGTCCCTGTAGATGACATTCTAATTGAAGGGCATTCCTTGTCAATTGATGAATCTAGCATGACTGGGGAAAGCAAATTTGTATGCAAATCTCTCTTATGTTGTGTCAATGGCATGTTTTTGAGGTGATAGATATCTTATAAGTTTATGATGGCAATTGTTGGGATATTGTCATCAGCATAACTCCCTATTTTGGTTGCAGGTTCACAAAGATCAAAAAAGTCCATTTTTGATGTCTGAATGTAATGTGGCAGATGGCTATGGAAGAATATTAGTAAGTATTTATCTTAAAGAAATAGTGTTATGCTTTTTTATTGTTTTTAATCATTTGACATATTTTATTGGCTTATCATAGGTTACTAGAGTAGGATTAAATACTGAGTGAGGTATTTTAATGGCAAGTATATCAAAGGATAATGGGGAAGAAACTCCACTATAGGTTCTATTCTAGACCCTTCCCAACTTATCAAATTATCCATTATGTCTATTCATTGTTGTTAGTTTCATGCTCAAATTTTGAACACACAAAAATGGTTCCTATTACAAAAGATTTGCCTAAATGGTGTTGCCACATTTATTGGCAAGGTTCGACTCATAGTTGTAGTTTTGTATTAATTGTCCTTTTGATAAGGTAAGTAAAATTACCTTAAACTATTCTTCTTTCATGCATTTCATATATTGACCATGTTTTGTTTCTTTGGGTACTTTTCTAGACATATACAAGATACTGCAGGAACTAGCAAGTTTAAGGTAGGAAAAACCAAGTTTGGAGATGCAATGAATGGGGTTGTTGAAATATTTGTGATTTTGGTGAGGCAACATTTTATAATTTCAAAGTAATTTTTTCATTTTATATTTGAATGGATAAATCTTTCTATAGCAACAAATATGACAGTTTACAAAATTATGAAAATCTTAATTTCTTCTTTTCCCCTAACCATATTTTTTGATGCCTTCTTTTCCCCTAATTATTTTTAACCTTTATTATAATACTCTATCAAGATTTTTTTGGGTTTTGGAGTCCTAGAGATTAGTGGATGATAGAGTTTCTTCTTTGGGCAGGGCTAATTAGGCCTAATCGAAGGGTTAGGGGGTGAAGGAAGTATTCACTAGTTAGGTCATGAAAGTCTAAGAATGATATCAACTTAGTAACTCTAAAAAGATTCTTTGAAAGCATAAAAACCTTGATAGGTTGTTTGGGGGTTTTGGGATAGAATTGTTGATTGTATTGTTGGAAGGGGCACTAGGCAAGCCTAGAAAGGCTATAGAAGAGAAAGGTTTGAAGATGAGTGGATAGGAGTGAATGGGAAGTTGTAACATGGAAAATGTACCATTTTGAGATGATCTAAGATGTTAGACCAAGGTTTGAAGCCTAGTTGGAGTTTTGGTATGGTGAAGGCACTAGGTGGCCTAGGTGGCCTAGGAAGGTGGAGGTATTAGGTGCACTAGGTTCAACTACTCACTACCCATAGTCAAAGCTGCCATAGAAAAGTAAGTACAAGCTACTTGTGGCATCTGATAAAAATGTTTTGGATAGTTGTGGCCTTTTTTATGCTCTTGCACATTAATGTTTTTTGGTGTTGTGGAGGCCATGAAAGAGATTCCCTTTTGCATTTCAAGGTGTTTTTTCATTATGCTTCCCATCAAATATTGAAATCATGGCATGGCTTCAACTATTGTGAGTGGAAAGGAATCCAATGCCATCCTCTCACACACCATGTTATTTCAATCTCCATAGTTTAGAGGATTCTCTTGATGATGGTATGTCTCTATCTAATCAAATCAGGGATGTTATTTCACCATTTTTTAATCTATAACACCTTGAGTACCTTGATCTTAGATTCAGTGACTTCTCTAGCATTCCCATCCAAACTGGATTGCCTAGGCTCAGGATTTTTTCACTACTTAGACTTAGCATAGGTTGGGTTTAGTGGAGATGTTCCCACAAACATAGGGAACATCTCTACTTTGCATTACTTGCACCTCTCTGGGCTTGGGTTGAGATTGGTAGACATGCGGGTGTGGAGGAGAAACATGAGAGATTTAAGGGAGCTTATCTTGATAGAAGTGGATATGTCAATAGTGGAAAGAAATGAATTGGATATGTCATCCAACTCATCTCTTTCCACATAGAAGTTGATATGTCAATAGTGGCATCCAACTCATTTATTTCCACTATTGACATATCCACTTCTATCAAGATAAGCTCCCTTAAATCTCTCATATTTCTCCTCCACATCTACATGTCCACCAATCTCAACCCAAGCCCAGAGTGGTGCAAGTACTAAAAAGTAGAGATGTCCCCCATGTCTATAGGAACATCTCCACTAAACCCAACCTCTACTAAGTCCAAGTAGTGCAAATTCCTAAGCCTAGCAATCCAATAGGGATGGGAATTCTAGAGAATTCATTGAAGTTGTGATCAAGGTCCTCTAGTTGTTCTAGATTGAACAATGGTGAAAGAACATCCTGGGTTCGATTAGACAGAGACATACCATCATCAAGAGCATCCAATTTTCATTTTTTATTAAAAGCAAAACAAGTTGGTCAAAAATTTGACCAATGTTGGTATGCATTCATGTCAAATTTGACCAAGTTTGGTCAAATTTTTGACCAACCCATCGACCAAGATGTCATCATGGATTCAGCATATTGGTCAATGAAGGATTAGAAATGGTCAAATTTTCAACCAAACTTGGTTGAATTTTTTGCGAACCCATCCACCAATGTTCTCAATGACAAGTAGGACATTTTTGACCAACATGTGCATTGATATTTGAATGCTCAGTAGACTTGATCGACATTTTGACAACAAAAATAGACAAAATAATTGGTCAAAAACTTGACTGATTTTGGTCAAAGAATGAGTCAAAATGTACTAGTGATAGTGAGCATGATCTCTAATTGGATCTAAAGTGTAAATCCTTTAACCAATTAGCTCTTAGAAGGATTTTGAAATAAAATAGGTGTTCATAACAAAACTTTATTACTAGCTCTTAATAAATCTAAGGATACTCTTAACTAGGCATACCTTTATAAGGTGTTGTATTTTTTCTTAACGGTGCAACTTTCACAAGTGAAAGATTGTGGGCATAAAACCCACACATGGTTTTTACTGTCTAGCTAGGATTTCCATGGGAAAAATATTATGGAAAGTGTTTCTTATGTGTGAATGATACATGTGTTCAACTAATGTGTGATGGTTTTATTTTCATGTTATTTTTTGATTAAGTTGTTCAAGAAGCATTTCATTTTTTCTACTATAATGATTCATCTTGCCTCTCAACTTTCCTTTTAGGCCTAATAATTTGTATTAGATCCAATTTTCCTTGAAAAAGAATAAAATCTTGAGTGAGATCCCTAATGAATGTGTAGAGAGTATCATTTACAAAATGTGACTTGTAGAAGAAGACAAGGTGATCATCGAACTAAAAGATAAACTAACATTATCTATTTCTAAGAGGCAAGAACTTTGTGAGAAACTTAATGAAATACAAGACTTCATTGAACATGTGCAAGAGCATAGATTATAATAATATAAGGTAGCTATTGTAGATCAAATGAAGAAAAATAAAATGTTGACCAAAGATAAGGAAAACATAAGGAAAGAGATGGAAAGTCAAGCCATAAGGATATGTGAAGAGATGGAAGAAAGAACAGCTATAGATGATGCAAGAAAAGTTGTAGAAGAAGACCAAAAAGTTTTTTAGGAGGAACTAATGGAAAAAAAAGAATATTTTGTTATGATTAAACAAAAAAAAAATCCATAATAAATGAAAGGCTTCATGATACCGATTAATAAAACTAGAAGATCCTTAGTGAAATGAATGATTGGGAGAAAAGAATGAGAAGTTGATGAATGAGCTAAAAGTTGAAAGAGAATGCAATGATAAAATAAAGAAGTACATTGAAATTTATTAAAATCTTGGTAAGAATTTTAGAATTCAAAGGAGATGAAAGGAGACTATAGGACTTGGATATATTAGTCAAAGCACGTTTAAAGTTGATGAATCATTTAAACCAAATAATTCCCATCAAGATCCAAACATGAATCCAATAAATCTAGGTAATAAAACCTAAAAACATGTTTGTTACAAGTGTTGTAAGGTTGGCCATACAAAAAGAAATTGTACAAGTAAACCCATTAGTAGGCATTACATTTTGGATGGCTATTGTTATAACTATTACAAGTATGATCATACTGCAAGTGAATGTAGATCAAAGCCCTTTTGTTGATAGTAATTCTATATTTGATGAATATCATTATGTATGAAATAAATATGGACACAAAGCTAATGATTAAATATTAAGAGTGAATGTTTCAAGGTTGCCACTGAACTAGGAAAGGAAACTTAATGTCATATGCTTAGTGTATGGTAATCATGGTCATCTAGAAGTGAATTATAGAATTAGGTCACCAAGAGGAAATATAGGACCATGGAATTCAACTAGCATGGAATTCTTATATTTTCATTAGATTGGGCATCTTTTTAGGAACTATCAGTTGAGGAACCAATCTACCAACCAGTTATAGAGTCAAAAATGGAAATAATTAGTCAATGCTGAGGAAAATAGAAATTAGATGAGGAAGAAATGGAAGAATAAGGAAGAAAAAAATGAAGGAAGAAAAATATCTAACAACACCACATCGTCACCATGTGTAGAGACTTCATTATCAAACTAAACTATACATTATCTTGGGGAGAGACTTATTATTGGATGAACCTACAATAGTGGGTTACACTTTTTTGAAAGAAGGAAATTCTCCAAAAAATGAAATTCCAAAATTTTTTCTTATGGGATTTTAATAGAAACTCCATATTGAATCTATTTATAACCTACTAAAGATGGGCAGTCAGATCTAACAACATGACTAGATGCAATAAGGTAATATTGAAACCATTATGAATGTTAAGTGAAATTTGTGTTGATTTAATCAATCAAGATTGGATTTGGATTTTTTAGGTGAAAGATGAGTTATTTTGGTGAAAGAATTTATGGCATGCATGTGTAAGTGAAGAAAAGGTCATTTTGTGATTTTATTTCTTAGCTTGTGCATTATTTTTCATCTTGCATATTCTATAAGTTGTTTGAGAAATAATTATAGTTTTCAAGAGGATTTGAGTAGAAGAAAGATTATTTTCCAAGACTTGGAAGAAAAATTAATCCATGGCACTCAATCATTGTAAAGAAACCTATCTCATGGTATTCTATGTATTTTAATCAGTTATTTTCACTTTTGACTAAATTTTTAAGATGGATACACCAACATTAGTAGACATTACTTAGATTCCTCATCTAAAGTTTCAAAGACATCCATATAAATCCATGGAAATAATTGTGTTGGTGTCCTAACCAGTGATTCATATGGTGTTTTTCAAATAATATATGTAAGATATTTTATCTACTATAAATTGTGGAGTTTAGAGACTATAGAAATTAGAAAATAATATAAACATTTAGGTGGTGATAACCCAACACTAAAATATGAAAATAAATGTATCTCTAATATAGGGTTATAGTATGCAATTTATCACCTTGATGATTTTGAGGAAGAATAATTCAAGTATGTGTTGAAAAGAATACATGATTAATTCATGTGGTTGGACAAGTTGTATAAAATTACGAAGTAGTATATACAAGTATTTATAGGTCCTTATGTTAGAAATAGATAATAATGAGGGGAGGGTGAATCGATATTCTAAAAACTTTTGCCCACAATTGAATATTGTTAATTACTTTATAACTTGCATATGAAAGTAAACCAACAATTATGAATAGCAAATATAACCATGCACAAAAAGAACTCATAACACCATTATTTGTTAATTAGGGAATCCTTGGCCAAGGGAAAACCTTGGTGGGGATGATACCCACTAGATGGTCCACTAAACAAATGAATTGTGTTAAGGATATTGGCCCTATTAGAAGTCTATGAAGTACATATAGTGTTTCGAGTCCTTGTTAGAAAAAAAAGCTTTGTTAAAAGCCTCGATCCTATTAGGAGTTTCTTCAACCCTATTAGGAGTTGGTAGATCAAATACAATGTATGCAAAAACATCTCACTACCTTAACATGCAATTATACAATTTAGTTCTTCACAAGAGTAGACATATGTACAATGCTTTCTTACTATTGTAACTCACACTTTCTCTAATCATACATCATATCTCACATCACATAAGGCTCACATAACATATAAGCTTCCTTCATGATATCTTGCATCACTTATATTGCTCGTACATCACATTACATTCACACACTTATCTACTCAAGATAAGGTCTTTACTTATACTTCGCACATTAGTAAAACTCTGCTCAGTCAACCTTCACGTATGCTTGACATAATATAAAATAACTTATAGATTAATATCCACAAAGTCAACTCATCATGACTTAGCAATTATTTTGTCACCAAAATAATTGCTTAAGCTATACAACTCATATCATTAAAAAGCTTTGTTCTGCTCTATTAAATACTTCTACTAGTATTTCAACTATAACTTGCACCATATTGTGCATACACATCTATGCACTAGTATACATCATCATGACTCTTTCATAAAGCTTTCCTCAACAATGCATAAGGTAACTCTAATTGAGTCATCTGTACACATCACATCTATCTCTATACTATTGCAAATTGTCTACACTTAGACAATTTTCTAACTCTAAATGCATAAATGAAATGTTGAATACACATTTCCATAAATGAAAACTATCAAGACATCTGACTAAACATATTGCAAAAAATCTCCCCCTTTGGCATTAATGGAAACTTGATGCAGGAGCATCCAGAGGTATAAGGGCAATCCTGTGTCACTCAAAAAAAAATATACTTAGACTTAGTTTCTGTTTCATGTGTTTTTATTTTTGGATACCCATTTGGGTCAAATAAAGGTTCCAACTCTCACAATTCCACTATCAGTGTTCATGTAAATCCTGAAAAAATACGAGTATATAATTGAGCCATCATTACGGTGAACTAGGACATGTAAATTCACTAGATGAATGTAATTGTAATTTAGAGCATTCCAGAAAAAGAATTAGGTCAAAAGGCCCCACGGTTTGAAAGTTATTGTAGTTTTTCAGGTTGTGGAGACCTCCTAAGAATGCTTCAAAGTCAAGTTAGGGGAATTAAATGACCTCGAAAAGGGCTTAAAAGTGGGGGACAATCAAAGCTCATCCATAAGGCTATAGATCAATTTGAGAGCTTTCTAGAAATGTAAACAATTTGTCAACCAGAGCTACGGTTCAAAAGTTATGCCTCCCGAAAGTTCAATTAACATTTTTGGATTCTTCTAGATTTGTGTCAACTTCTAACGCAGCTTCTAGAGCCTTCTATTTGGTTGGTGGATGTGTACTAGCACTTTCTAGAATGTATTCGTAGTCCTTAACCCTCTGGGGTCTATTTAAGGAGATTCTTGACATTGTAGAAGGCAGTTCGGAGTGGAGTTTGAGAGGAGGTACTGAAAGGAGAAATTATCTCCACATTTATGCTATTGTAAGCCCTTAGGGCATGTTTTGAAGTTTATTTTCTCTATATTGAATGTATTAGCTTATTTTTCAGTTAATACAATTTCCCTTTTTTCTGTTGTGTCCATTATGTTCTTGGGTTGTGTCCCCATCAAGTGGTATCAGAGCTGGTTTTCCTGAGTGTGTAGACAGAGCGCCGAATGTGAGGCAGTTTGCACCAGGACTGTGTGGTTGTGGGTTTGAGTTAGAAGATGCCTCCATGAAGAGAGTGTGGTGAAAGGGCCAGAGCTATTAATCTTGAGGAGGTTAGAGCCCTCCAAAGGCAGGTACAGGCATTGCAAGAGGAGCTCCGTAGAGGAGCAAATATTGCCACAGGTGACGACAGTGAGGATGACAATGAAGAAGAAGAAATGGGACCAAAAGGGGAATTTGATAGGGAAGTTTTGAATCATGCAGAGGAAAGGCTTTTTAGGGCCATTACTAAGTTTGGGAAAAGACCTACAATTGAAGTGGGTGTATTTTCAGGAAATTTGAAACCAGATGAGTTGATCGATTGGATCAATGAACTGGAAGAATACTTTGAGTATGAGGATATCAGGGACCTAGATAGGGTTAAGTTTGCAAAGGCCAAACTGAAAGGCCATGACAAAATCTAGTGGCAAGAGGTTCAATTGGAAAGAAACAGAAGAGGAAAGGAGAAGATCACAAGATGGGATCGCATGGTGGACAAATTGAAGAAGCAGTTCATTCCTGTGGACTACGAGCTTGATTTGTTTAAGAAGATGCATGGGTTAAAGCAAGCAGGAAGATCAGTCCAACAATATATAGAGGAAATTTACCGACTCTTGATTAGAGCGGGGCATGCAGAAGCAAATAAGGAGAAGGTTGCTCATTATATCAGTGGGTTGTGACCTAGCATCCAAGAGGAATTAAGTCTGGTAAGAATGACCAGCTTTGAAGAGGCATACCAGTTTTCCCTACGAGTTGAAGAGAATCTAAATAAAAGGTTTGAAGGAAGACAAAGAGGGTGCATTCAAGGAGGAAGGGCAAGCGGTAAATCATCTAGAGGCTGCAATGAAACCCAAAAGAAAAATGAAGATGTGGGTACTAGCAGGAACCAGAGGAATGAGGGTTTCAACCGCTCCCATGATCAAGACTTTGGAAATCAGAGAGGAAGAGGTAGAGGACATAGACAAGGAAGAGGAGGCTTTCGTGGTACCTGTTTCCATTGCAATAAAGAAGTTCATCGTGCCTTTGAATGCCCTCAATGACAAGGAAGGACAGATAGGAGAGCTAAGGGCCAAGCTAGGGTTGCTCATGTGGATGAGGATGCACAATCATCACATTCAGAGGATGCAGAAAGAGGAGAGACCTTGGTAAATAAAAGAGTCCTACTAAGTGGTGAGATTGAACTAGGACAATGAAGGAGTTTGTTCCGTACCAGATGTAAGTGTGAGGATAAATGTTGTGACGTGATCATTGATGGTGGTAGCACTGATAACTTGGTATCAGAAGAGATGGTCTCTAAGCTGAAGCTCAAGAGGGAGAAACATCCCCAACCCTATCGGATTGCTTGGGTAAAAGATGATCATAAGGTCCTGGTAAGTGAACAATGTTTAGTGAAATTCAAAATTGGGAGTTACCATGATGAAGTTCTCTGTGATGTTATTCCGATGGATGTTTTCCATCTATTGTTGGGTAGACCATGGCAATTTGATAAACATGCAGTACATGATGGGCATGCAAACACATACTCTCTGACAAAGGATGGAGTTCACCACAAATTGAAGCCCATGAAAAAGGACGGTGAAAAGGTATGTAGCAGTGCTAGGATTTGTCTTTTTGATGAAAGGAAGTCTTTAGAAGGCATGAAACATTAGCATATGTGCTATGCTTTGATTCCTAGGAAAGATAAAGAAGGTAGTAGTGAAATACCACTTGAAGTTTCAAATTTACTAGGGGAGTTTGGAGATATTATCTCTGATAATGTTCCAGATGGATTGCCACCAGTAAGGCAAATCAATCATCAGATAGATCTGATTCCAGGAGCTAGTTTGCCTAACAAGGCTGCTCACAAGATGACTCCTACTAAAACAGAGGAGCTAAATAGACAGGTTCAGGAGCTGTTGAGGAAGGGCTTGATTCGAGAGAGCCTGAGTCCATGTGCAGTACCTGCAGTACTCGCACCAAAGAAGGATGGAGAGTGGAGGATGTGTACAGATTCTCGAGTTATAAATAGGATAACCATCAAGTACCAATTTCCTTTGCCTAGGATGGATGATCTTATGGACTGCTTGAGTGGAGCTCAGTACTTCACAAAGATAGATCTGAAGAGTGGTTATCACCAGATATGGATTCTAGAAGGAGATGAGTGGGAAACAACCTTCAAGACTAAGGAGGGTCTTTATGAGTGGTTAGTCATACCCTTTGGATTGACGAATGCCCCAAGCACCTTCATGCGGCTCATGAATGAGGTACTTAAGAAGTTCTTAGGAAAATTTGTTATTGTTTATTTGGATGATATTTTAATTTTCAGCAAGACTTTGGAAGAACATTTACTACATATTTGTAGTGTCCTTGAAAGGCTAAGGGAAGAGAAACTGTTAATTAATCTGAAGAAGTGTATCTTTGCAAAAAGGGAGTTAGTCTATTTAGGGTTTGTTATATCACCTGAAGGTCTCAAAAAGGATCTAGAGAAGGTAAAAGCCATCTTGGAATGGCCTACTCCAAGGTCTGCTACTGAGGTAAGATCATTTCATGGTCTGGTTAGTTTTTACAGGAAGTTTATTAAGAATTTCAGTGGCATATGTGCACCCCTAACTGATACAATAAGAGGGGATAGAAAAGAGTTCAAATGGACTGCAGCAGCTGCGAGAAGTTTTGAATTGCTGAAGAAGAAGGTAACAGAACAACCTGTGTTGGCACTTCCAGATTTTAGAAAGGTTTTGCAAGTGGATTGTGATGCCAGCGGTAGCGCTATTGGGGTTGTATTAAGCCAAGAAGGTAAGCCTATTGCATATTTTTGTGAAAAATTGAATGATGCAAAGAAGAAGTATTCTGTTTATGATCAAGAGTTCTATGCAATAGTTCAAGCCTTAAAGAAATGGAGGCATTATTTATTGCCAAAGGAATTTGTTTTGTATATTGATCATTAGGCATTACAGTACCTAAATAGCCAAGGTAAATTGAATCAAAGGCATATGAAGTGGGTAGAGTTCTTGCAGAGTTATACATTTGTGTTGAAGCATAGAAGTGGAAAATCTAATAGGGTTGCAGATGCACTAAGTAGGAGACAGTTGTTGCTTACAATAATGCAGGTTGAAGTAGTTGGGTTTGATGAACTCAAGAATTTGTACCCCAAGGATCCTAATTTTTCTGAAGCATGGAAAGCTTGTAAAGAACTTGTTGCTGTAGATAGAACCAAGTGGTTAGACTATTTGATTCAGGATGGCATGTTGTTCAAAGGTAGTCAAGTGTGCATTCCAAGGAGTTCCATGAGGGAAAATCTGATTAAGGAGAAACATAGTGGAGGGATGGCAGGACATTTTGGTCGAGATAAGACCATTGCCATTCTTAGAGAACATTATTTTTGGCCTCAAATTTCACAAGATGTGAAGAAGTTTGTACAGAGTTGCCAGGTTTGTCAAGTTGCCAAGGGGTTTAGTCACAATACTGGCCTATATTAGCCATTGCATGTTCCATCAAGGCCATGGGAGGACATAAGTATGGATTTTGTTCTTGGATTACCAAGGACACAAAGGGGTAATGACTCAATATTCGTGGTGGTTGATAGGTTCTCCAAAATGGCACATTTGATTCCATGCCACAAAACTAATGATGCTATCCATATTGCAAACTTGTTTTTCAAAGAGGTGGTAAGACTACATGGTCTTCCAAGGAGCATAGTTTCTGACAGAGATACTAAATCTGTGGGGTATTTCTAGAGGACATTGTGGAAAAAGTTAAGAACTGACTTGAAATTCAGTTCCACGCATCACCCACAAACTGATGGCCAAACAGAAGTGGTAAACAAAAGTCTGGGCAATTTGCTAAGATGTTTAGTTGGGGATAAGCCCAAGGGATGGGATTTGATTCTACCACAAGTAGAGTTTTCTTACAATAACTCTATAAATAGGAGTACTGGAAAATCACCATTCCAAATTGTATATGGGAATAGCCCAAGGACTGCAGCAGAATTGAGGAAGATAGAGCAAGGGGAGAGGACAAGTGCTGAAGCAGAAGAATTTGCTAAACATATAAAGCATCTACATGAGGAGGTTCAGGCACACATTACCAAGATTAATCAATAGTATAAAGCTAGGGCTGATCAAAGGAGAAGACATAAGGAATTCCAAGTAGGGGATCTAGTCATGGTGCACTTACGAAAAGAAAGATTTCCAGCTGGTACTTACAGCAAGCTAAAAATGAAGAACATGACTCAGGAAATGCATATGAAGTGGAGCTTCCAGATGGTATTCACATTTCTCCCATTTTCAACATTGCAAATTTAATAGAGTATCATGATGATGGTGCAGATGAGGAGCTGGTGTTAGAGCCATGTCCAATTCTTGCTTCTAAGAAGGAGGAGATAGAAGACATTCTAGATCATCGTGTGGGTAGGAGTACCAAAAATAGGCAGTATGAAGAGTATTTGGTCAAATGGAAAGGACGATCGATCGAGGACTCAACTTGGATTTCAGCAGCTGAGGTTTCCCATTTGGGATTTCCTCTACCATTCATAAAGTGACAGGGTCACTTTTCAATCTACCCTAGGTGTCTGATGCAGGAGCATCCAGAGGTATAAGGGCAATCCTGTGTCACCCAAAAAAAAATTACTTAGACTTAGTTTCTATTTCATGTGTTTTCATTTTTGGATACCCATTTGGGTCAAATAAAGGTTCCAACTCTCACAGTTCCACTATCAGTGTTCATTTAAATCCTGAAAAAATAGGATTATGTAATTGAGCCATCATTTTGGTGAACTAGGAGGTTCAAATTGGCTAGATGAATGTAATTGTAATTTAGAGCATTCCAAAAAAAGAATCAGGTCAAAAGGCCCCACGGTTTGAAAGTTATTGCAATTTTTCGGGTTGTGGAGACCTCCTAAGAATGCTTCAAAGTCAAGTTAGGGGCATTAAATGACCTCAAAAAGGGCTTAAAAGTGGGGGATGAGAAAAGCTCGTCTATAGGGCTATAGAGCACTTCGAGAGCTTTCTGAAAATGTAAATGGTTCGTCAATCGGAGCTACGGTTCAAAAGTTATGCCTCCCGAAAGTTCAGTTAATGTTTCTGGATTCTTCTAGAT
Organism: Cupressus sempervirens; assembly: GCA_028749045.1. NCBI lineage: Eukaryota > Viridiplantae > Streptophyta > Pinopsida > Cupressales > Cupressaceae > Cupressus > Cupressus sempervirens. Next base: position 569,606,821 of record CM053792.1, on the reverse strand, counting down.
TTGTGTCGACTTCTAATGCAGCTTCTAGAGCCTTCTATTTGGTCGGTGGATGCCTACTAGCACTTTCTAGAATGTATTCCTAGTCCTTAACCCTCTAAGGTCTATTTAAGGAGATTCTTGGCATTGTAGAAGGCAGTTCGGAGTGGAGTTTGAGAGGAGGTACTGAAAGGAGAAATTATCTCCACATTTATGCTATTGTAAGCCCTTAGGGCATGTTTTGAAGTTTATTTTCTCTATACTGAATGTACTAGCTTATTTTTAAGTTAATACAATTTCCCTTTTTTCTATTGTGTCCATTCTGTTCTTGGGTTGTGTCCCCATCAAAACTGTTAGCCATTTTTCCCCCCTTCATTCCCTTGACACTATTGTCAAAATCTGATCAAAGATACCTTTCATGGCATCAAGATTGCTTAGTTGGTCAAAATCTTATAAACCCTAGCTTTTTGCACCATATTTTGATCCTAGGTTGATTTTCATATTTTCATCTAGAGCTATGATCTTACAATCAAGGGTTTTATCATCCAGTTGTAAGTGTTCAATGTTTTCCCTTTAATGTTATGAAGTATGGTGCTAGCAGGTCATTGTAAGGTCAAATGATAAAGTCTCCTAATCTCACAATCTTCTTCTATCATAATATCATGTGAGTATATTTTCTAGTTCATGATCTCGTGATATTCCTTTGTGCTCATGGCATCGGAGTGAAATATAAGATGGTTGTGATACTACAAGAAGGGGAAGGGTTGTCATAAAATCATAAGGCTAGATGATCAGAAAGATTTAGTGGAGGGCTTGCAATCCTACAAGATGGTCAAATGATCATAAGATCAAGGGTCAAATGATGGATATTTGTGATCCCATGAAAGGACTAATGTTGTCATAGTATCACGTGATTGTCAAATCGTAGGTTGGTGAAATATGTTAGAAGGTTGAAAGCTTGGCAGTTCCTAGTTAGCCAAAGTACTAGACTATGTAGAGGGCCTCAGTTTTATTGTGACCATCAGATTATTTAGAATCAATGTCTATTGTATTCTCACTTCCTAGAGATGCAAGAAGTTTATCCATTACAAGAATACAACAAGCTTCCATGTGTCTAGGTGGGCCTAGGCTCTTAAGTTCTTTCAATTGAAGCATTATAGGGGTCAATTTCAAAGGAATATCTCATCAAATAAGAGCTAATAAGTTAATCAATACACTCTATCGATAAACTTTAAGGGTTTAAGTTGTGACCCTCTAAAGTCAACAGCCAGTCAATTCCAATTCATTGTAGCATCACTGGTAAAGTTTTCAAATTTTTTAATGTCATGATATCCCTTGTCATGACATCATAGGAGCCTCATGGAAAATGATAAGGTGGTGTCATGATCTTATAAAAAAGTTATGGGATATGATCTTACAATAGGTAGAGGATCATGAAGCTAATATTTAGCTCTCTCAAGGTTACGATACTCAGTTATTGTAGCATTGTAGAGATGTGTCATCACAAAATGATGATGGGTAGAGTTGCAATCATACAATGAACTTAGGAGACTTCCAAAGATACAAAGGAAAGGTATTTTTGTAGCATCGTATGGTTGTAGCATCAAAGGGATCATAAGATCATGAATCGGGAGATAGGGTGTTTCGATGCTATGAATGGTCAATGATCATAAGATCTCAAGGGAATGTTTAGCACTTTACAAAGCTACAAAGCAAGGTCATGATCATAAGATTATAAAAGGCACCTTTGACATTGAGATAGTTGACAATCATAAGATCATAAAGGCCAGCTTTGATATGAGGGTTTTGACTTCATTTGATGATTGTAAGATCATAGGTTGACCATGATAAAGGTATCTTACTTGTCTAAGCTAGAAAATGATAGAGGATCCAAACAATAAAATATTAGGAAAGGTATAGGGTGAAGGTTCAATATGGCTAACTTGTTTTACCTGATTTGATGTGTCGAGAAGGAAGCAAGAAGCTCTTTAATCGAGAATCAAATCTTCTCAATCATCTGCAACCACTTATGAGTGTTCTCTATGCTTTCTAAATGAAAAGGGACACTCCATCACCACATGGTTTATCCATCTACCCAATCAGAATGATAATGGTCATTGTTTCTATCTTATCAAGGCTCTGTTTGATGAAAGATATGGTTTACATGTATCTAGATGTGTATTTGAATCAAATCTTCCTCATATTTGTGATGATTTTTCTTTGTTTCTTTAATGGTAGTAGTTAAGATAAGCCTTAGGGTAGAAGCTACCTTAGTAATGCTTGAACTATAAAAGGAAGTTTTGTGACTCTTCCAAGGGTCGGTCGATTTTCTCTGATTCTATAACAATAGTATTTTATGCTCTATTACTATAATTTCCTTTTGTCTATGAATGAATGTAATTCTCTATTGTATCTCATTCTCTCATCAATATTATTGAAAAATTTCTTACCTCTATTGATGTTTTATTTTCATTCTTCAATTTGCATGATAGTATCTACTTTTGCATCTTGGATGTTATAGAGTGAAGTTCTTTCCTTACAGTATCTCATTTAGTTCTTGATCTGTATGTGATTGTTGAGTTAATGAAAAGGTTGAATATGTGTATCTTGAGATTATATTAATGAGTAGTGCATTGTTAGGCAGAGATAAGGTCAAACAAACTATTTTGGTGTATCACCCTTTTAGGTTAGATTAGGTATTTTTCTTTCATGCATTCCTTCTCCCTTTTCCTCTCAAGAAGTAGTTATGTGTACCATGATAGTAAGGAAGTTGGCCTTCTCTAAAGACTTAATCTTATTTTTCATGTCCCACAACTTGGAGATTGTTTCTATGTTTCACAAGGTTGGATTTAGGTAAGAATTTAGGCAAGGGTGCAAGCTTTTGTGACAACAATTTTTGGCACGCCCAATGGGACTCTCATATTGGAGCATTCTAAGTCTACTAGTTCACTGGTGTTGAAGAAGAGAACTTCAAATCCATGTTAAGAAGATAGTGTTTCTCTCAATATTCCAAGACTTCAAGTGGCTCATTTTTCAAGTACTTGGCAACTCTATTTTATTAATACATTCTAGTTTCTAGACCAAGGTTGTTGTGATTCATGCCCAAGGTTCATACAAGGGAATCTTCTAGAGGTAACTTTAAATATACTAAGCTTTCATTTTCAAATCCTAGAAGGAAAAAGCATAAACTCTCCCTATCACCACTTAGGACTACAAAAGAATTGCATACACTTGCAAGATCTCTCTTTACCCCTCTTGTTGATAAATCACAACCTAGGCTGTCATCTTTCCATTTGAATAGATCACTTTTTCATATTGATAGATCACTTTTTCCATCTTCAATGGTGGAAGCTCCTTCTTCTAGCTCAAAGACATGATATCCCAGTATCAGCTCTTAAAAGTGTACCTAATTTCACTAGTGAAACTTCCATCTCCCTTGTAGGACATATTCAAGAGTTCTCAAATGTTTGTAATATACATGGTATTATAGAGGATGATGTTTTTGTTAGATTGCTAGCCTCATCACTAAAAGGAAAGACCTTAAAATAGTCTAGGTTTTTACCTCACAACTCTATTATTTATTAATATGGGTTAGGAGTGGGAATTTGTAAACATTTTGAAGATAAGAATGATCAACTATCACTTTTAGAGAAGCTAACAAATAGTAAAAGTGCACCCCATGAATACATGACTGATTTCAATTATATATTTTAGAAAACATGGGATAGAATACCCACTATAATGAAGCCTACCCTTGGTAATGTTTTCCTGTATTACCTCAGAGCCTTTAATAGTGATATTGTCACCACTTTACAATCCATGGAAGGAGACACTTTACTAGTTGCCTATGAAATTTCTATAAGGGTAGAAAATATCTTAATATAAGGAGGGAAGTTAGCTCCAAGGCCTCCAATGCCTTTCTTTCCTAACATGCCTAATCATCAGCCTATTGTAGCCCCCATTTCTACTGGATCTACATTGACACCTCTTGCCACAACTCCAATAGCCTCTACTACTAGTGAGTTAGGAGAATTAAACTCTTTGATGAAAAATATTAATAATAAGTAGCAAATTTAGGATAAAAAGATAGAGGGTAGCTTCTCGATGATACAAAAGGTGAGTAACAATGTGGTGACCCTAGAGAGGCAAAAAGCTCAAATCAATAAGCCTCCCCAACTTCAATATCAAGGTCTCATACATAGTAGGCCTCTAAATCTAAATCAAGGTCATGTTCCATATAATTAGAATAGGCCTATTGATAACATCCCTACTGCAAATGCAAACATAAACCCAAATAGGACTTTAGTCCCTTAGAAGAATTTGGCTCAAGATCAAGAATTTTTTTCCTTCTTGTAACTATTCATATGGTTTATGTATGTGCCAAAAGGTAGAATCTTTGCTAGAACTAGCTATAAAAGATCAACCAATATGGAAGCAATATAGTGGTGGTCAATCTATTGATGTTTCTCATCTACAACAATAGGGTGACTGTTCTTTCATGAACCATTAGCCAGAAGAACACTATCATGATAATCATGATGTTATAGCTCACAACACCAAAACTAAAAGAAGAGTTATTGAGGATGCTATCCCTCCTCCACCAAATCAATATTTAACCTCATGTGCTACTCCTTGTGTGCCAATGATGCATGCATAATCCAATGTTGCTCCTCAAAAAAAGAAAAATAAGCAACAAAGATTTTTTTGAACCTTAGGCTACTCAATTTTAGCCACCAGTCCCCATAGCCCCCAAAGCTCCAACTAAAGTACTCAGTACTCCCCTTAATGTGTAAGAATAGATGAAGAAGTCCATGATCAATATCTCTAAATGGGATGTTGTTTCCTTCATTTCATCATAGAGGAAAATGTTGCAATAGGAGTCAGAGAACATAGAGGTGAAAGATCAACCATCTAGAGAGGAAAATGGAACAAGCCTGGTGTAGCCAACAAGACAAGGAGAAACAAGTAAGAGAAGCAGACCTCTTCCTTTTTATGTCTCTTTAATCATAGGAGATAAGCTAGTCCATAATCACATGATTGATTCAGGGGCTAGTAGCTTTATAATGCCTAGAAGTGTAGCTGATCTCCTTGGCATTAAATATGAACCCATAGTTAGGGATGTCCTTTAGTTAGATGGTAGCTCTGTCAAAATTGTAGGGATCCTAAAAGATGTGTAAATGGCCTTGCATGCATGCCCTGGTTGCACTATCACTCAAGATATATTAGTAGTTGAGGTGGAACCATACTTTACCATCTATATTTCTAGGGATTTCAGCACACAAATAGGAGGTCATATTGTAGCAAATTGGTCCTATATGTTCTTTAGAACAAGATATGGCACAAAAGCTTCTTTAAGGGAAGAACTTCTATCCCTTAATCATGTAGAGACTTGATACAGAGCCCTCTATATTTACCTTCAAGGAATCTTAGTTCAACTCAAGGGATTCACAATATGCTGGTACACTCTCAAGGAACCAAGAAAATTTCAAATATTTCAACAAAGAACCCTGACATTTTACACCAATAAAGACAACATCTACATTCACACAATTAAATTTCTATGTCTGATTACATTATTTATAACTTTCATAATTGAAATTTCCTTTCCAAAACCTTTGGAGGAATTGTTCCCAATTAGAAATAATAAAACATATCCAAAAATTATACCCATAAAATAAAAAAATTGTAATTTATGGTCTTTGTATCAAGACCCATTTTATCTATCATAAACCAGAAGTAAAACATCTAACCCTGCCTAGGGCATCAAATATCTTTCACAAAAAAAAATCAAATAACCCCAAAAAAATTCCACATTATCCATTTTTTATTCTAGTTTCCAAATCCATAAGCCATTTATTTTTCCCATTCATAAATCATTGTATAATCACAAATCTTTTTCTACAACACCATTGAAGGTATTTAAAAACCAGTTTTCACTCAAATCTTCATAAATTTCAAAAATCTAAATAAAAATTATTCAATTAAATTGGAAATGAAATATAGTTCACATATATTTCCAATAAATATTATTAGAGCTTTTGAGTCTCCAAAATGTGTCCGTACCACATGCTACAATATGACTATATTCAGGGAATCTCAAATCTGCAAATATTCATTTTCACCAAAATGCTCATAACTTATTCATTTTTTCATAAATGTGAACCAAAAAATAATAATGAGAAGAAGGATTCAGCATACTATCTATCCATTACTATATTACATAGTTTATGGGTTGTACATGGCCGTAAAAGGCCTAGAAACAACACTAAAAGTAAGACACCAATCAAAACAACAACAATGGAATGCAGCAAAAATGTATCAAAGTATTTCCTCTTCTCAAAATTGATTTTTTTTTACCATACAATGGTATTTATAACCATTTGACAATTAGAAACCTTCCTAACTACTCCCAAGAGCAACCATATACCTTTTTACATCATTTTTGTATTATTAGGAACTTTCTCAATGTTGAATTTTACAATTTTTTTATGCAACTTTTACATTTTTGACAAAATGGCTTCATACCCTTTACAACTTGACCCAAATACAATATAAATTACTCAAATGGGTTTAAATATCTAAAATAATGAATCTTAACTTTCTCATGTTCTTGTACTTTAGGTGCTCCTGCACCATACTCCCAACCTTGAAAAGTTTTCAAGTCTCTTGGAAACATGGAACCAATAACCTACAAGAAAACAATTAGACCAAAAATATTGACCTTCACCTTTGCTTCTTCATGCCTTTTCTCTCATCTACCCTTCAAAGAAATTGGACTATCCTCAAAATCACTTCAAATGCTCCTCAATGGAGCATTAATGGTTGTCATACAAAGGTTTCATAAATCCACCATTCCTCTTGCTGCTACTCAACTACCAACCTATTTCCATCTTAACCATCCAAGATCCTAGAAGATGCACTACCACCCTCTCTTAGTGGTTTCTCTCTTTACACCTTCTACCTAGCTTTATATTTATGGATAAAATATTAAGACCCCTTCTTAGGCCTTCCACACACACACTTTCTTACTACATCTTTGATGGATAAGAATCCTGCAACCAAAACTCATCAACAAAATAAATACCAAATCTCTAAGGTCCTGGTGTGGATTGCCTCCCTCCACGCTCTACCCACACACTCAAGATCTTCAAGCTCTAGTAATAATTTGATTTAGAGCATCATACAAACCCAAAAATAAATAGGAACTTTTATAATCCTTTCAACACCCATTCAATAATATATTTGAACAAAGGCAACTTATGAGGAAAACCACAACATTGTTGTCTTCAAGACAGTCTTTAAAGATTGATTTATTTGACCCATTAAATCACAATATTAAATTTTCTAGAAATAATTAAGTTTTTAGAGAACATAAAGAACTACCATTTTCCAAAATTACAAGGTCTTATGATTCCATTTGGTTCCTCAACCAATAATTGTTTCAGACTGCCATTTTTTCTGTCATAAACCAGATTTAAAACACCAAACCCTTCCTAGGGCATCTCATATCTTCCTCAAGACAAATTTGAATGACACCAAACCAATTTCAAATTATCTATTAAAAAATATAGTTTCCAAATATATAATCCATTTATTTTTCCCATTCATTAATCATTGTATAATCACAAATCTTTTTCTGCAACACCATTGAAGGTATTTAAAAACTAGTTTTCACTCAAATCTTCATAAATTTCACAAATCTAAATGAAAATGATTCAAACCAATTTGAAATGAAAGATAGTTCATATATATTTCCAATTAATATTATTATAGGTTTTAAGTCTCCAAAATGTGTCTGTACCACACACTGTAATATGACTATATTCAGGGAATCTCAAATCTGCAAATACCCATTTTCACTAAAATGCACATAATTTATTCATTTTTTCATAAATTTGAACCAAAAAAAAAGAATGAGAAGAATGATTCATCATACTATCTATCCATTACTATATTGCATAGTTTCCAGGTTGTACATGGTCGTACAAGACTTGGAAACAACACTAAAAGTAAAACAACAACAATGAAATGCAAAAAAAATGTATCAAAGTATTTCCTCTTCTCAAAATTGATTTGATTTGACCATAAAATGGTATTTATAACCATTTGAAAATTAGAAACCTTCCTAAGTACTCCCAAGACCAACCATATACCTTTTTACATCATTTTTGTATTATTAGCAACTTTCTCAATGTTGCATTTTACAATTTTTTTATGCAACTTTTACATTTTTGACAAAATGGCTTCATACCCTTTCAAAATTGACTCAAATACAATATAAATGACTCAAATGGATTTAAATATCTCAAATAATGAATCTTAACTTTTTCATGTTCTTATACTTTAGGTGCTCTTGCACCAAGACTTATACTCCAAGCCCTATAAATATAAATTATACAATTAGGGAGGAGGATGAGAAATACATAACACATGATCATGCTACTTCCTTAATAGAGGTGCCTAATTTTCTCATGGATGAATGGGCCACTACTTATCAATTTGATGCAACACAAGAAGCCCTAGACATAGGCCTTGGAACATATTGTATATTGGAGAAGGGTGCTCCTATTCCTAGTCTCATGAAAACACAAGAGGACATTGATGGATTATGGAGCATGTTCTATGATGACTTAAGAAATAAGAATGGATTGGGGGCTGGTGTGATGCTTGTCTCTCCTAGTTTCAAAAAAATTTTACTTCTCTTACAAACTCCAATTTAGTTGCACCAACAACATAGTAGAATATGAAGCATTGATTCAAGACCTCCAACTTTATCATAAGAGGGGAATTAAAGCTCTAAGGGTCTTTGGAAATAGTAAGCTAGTTGTTAATCAAGTAAGGAGCCAAAACATCCCTAAGAATAATCTTCTCAGAGTATATAAGCACAGAGTCTAAAATTTACTTGAGGGATTCTAGGCATTCAACATTCAAAGTGTCCCTAGAAAAGAAAACAAACATGTTGATAGACTTGCAATAATAGGTGCTCATTATGATGTACCAAGGCATGTTGAGGATAACAAAGAATAACACATCATATTGGTTGTAAGACCTATTATTCTAGATAACCGTACCAATTGGTAGGTGTTTGAATCTGATGTACAAATTGTCAACTTCTTACAATATGAGGCAAAATTCTCAGAGAGATCAATCTAGGCTATAAAGCCAATATGGTGACCAGATCATGAATCTTAGTTCCAACAAGTTGCCCAAGGGTCTAATTACTTTGGAGAGTATCTTCAATCCTGCTAATCAATTAAGGGGTAAAGCCTCAAACTTGGTTGCAAGTATAGGTGATCACATACCAGTTGCCATTATTGATGGGAAGCCTCCCAGTTTGGGAAAGGTATACTCTAAAGTTTAACAAGAAAAATTTGTTCATTTATGTCAAGAATTCAATGATATATTTTTATTGACATGTGATGATTTAAAGGGTTTTGACCCAAGTTTGTTTCAATGTACCATAGATTTGAGTAGTGATGCAAAACCTATTAGGAAAAAATAGAGACCAATCAACCCTAAGATCGAGCCTATGATGAGAAAGGAGCTATCCAAGCTAATAGAGGCTAATATTATTTTTTCTATTAAACATTCTTCTTGGGTAGCCAACCTTGTTTCTATTAGAAAGAAGAGTGGAGAAATTAGATTATATGTAGATTTTAAAGACCTGAATAGGGCTTCTCTTAAAGATCACCATCCCCTCCCTTCCATGAAACAAATCTTGTCCAAGGTTAGTGGATCTAAAATATTCTCTTTCTTAGATGGGTTTTTAGGTGTGAGGCCTCGCCCCGACCCTTCGTGGCCTTAGTTGTTACTTTATCTTTTTGTTACTCATGATTCGAGATGTCGAGACATTATCTGATGCTTAGAACATATTATATTATTTCATGTTGTGTGATGATATTTTCAGATATTTGAGTTTGTCATTTAATGTTTTATGCATATGTATGTTAATGAAATCAGTAAATGTAGGATTGATATTTTGGTTTAGGATATTTTAATTTGTTAAGAATTAAGTAGGATGAAGAAACCCTGATTTTTGTGATAGATGGATGTTTCAGTTTATGTGAATTTCTGATACGTATATATGTACATGTGATTTTTGGGACTGCTGATGTGTGCAATGAGTGTGCAGATATTTTAGTCGAGGAAACCGACGGAGGAAACATAACTGATCTCTATGTGCTAATTTTGGAAACCTTGTTGTTCATAATTCACGTATTGTACTGTGAGATGTATCTATGTATCTTTCTGTGTTCAGTGAATGTTAGTGTTCATAACTATGTTCTGTTAGTGTCGCTTGACACTCGTGAATTATTTGTGCTCCTCAGTGTGCTATTAGGGTTAGTTGTGTAACCCATGGACCTAAGTCGGTTTAAGTTAGTGTCAGTTTGCTAATTGGTTCTTAATCAAGGTTAGTCATCCCTAATCCAAATTAGTGCTTAATCTACTTTTTAAGAGTTGTTAGTGGGTCCTAATTATTTCCTAGCCTTTGTGTGGCTCCAAACCTTTTTCCTAAGGCTTAAATCATGAAATTTTTATACCCAAAGGGTATGGGTATGGGTTAGGGGTCTTTTCCAACCCCTAAGCCCCTTTTTTTTTACTTTTGAGGTGACTCAAAAAGTCTCATTTTTCCTTTGTGCAAAAATTGCAAGTGGTTATCTTGAGTCACCTCATCTCACCTCCACTTAGAGTTTAACCATGGTGTGAGTTGAGTTAGGAGCTTCTAGATTTGCTAGTGGGTGGAAGTAGTTATTGCTCCTTTTGGGTGGTTGAGTTTGAGGCTTATTAGAGGCCTTTCTTGGACTAGTGGAGGTTGTTACCCAATCTCTACATTTAGAGAGGAGTTCTTGAAGGTTGAAGAAAGGAAAGGGAAACTCTACTCAAACTTGTTCATTTCCATTACCTCTTTGTGAAGGTTGGAATTCTCATCTCCCTTGTTCAGATTTCATTCTTGTTTCATGCTTATGCTACCTTGTTGTTGTTTGAATGTTTGTATGTTTGTGGGTATGTTGGGAAGATTTGAAAACCATGTTATTTTGGATGTTTTCTTTTTATGTTTATGTTGGAAATTTTGAGATTTTCTTGCATGGGAGTTTTGGTATTACTCACCCTTGGAGAGGGCAGAAGTGACCAATTTTGGGAAAGGTTTGTTTAGTCGGACTCCAACCAGTGTAGAGTCTCCTCAAGATGAGAAGAGGGAGAAAGGGTAGGGTGTTATGGGCCCCTACCTATCAACACAAACCTTGTATGATTATGGTATATTGAAATGGAAGAACGGAAGTTCTTGGTATATAGCCCCGATTAGGCATATGTTTGGTGTTGTGCTTGACTTCTCCTGGTTGGAAGAATCCACCTTTCCCTAGTTTTGATTCATTGTGAATCCTATTGTGTAAACCATGTCTGATTATGCTTGTTTGATTGTCTCTTGGTTATGTTTGTTGTCACCTGATCAGTTTTTGTTTCCTCCACAGTTCGTAGAAATGTATTGTAGAATTGGATATGGAACCCTTGTTGAGGGTCATGAAGGAAATTTCATTTAAGTGTTGTAATTCAGGATTGAAATCCTATGTAATTTGTACCTCAAAACTTTTTTGGATTGGCAATGAAGCCGGGGTTTCTTCCTGATTCTTTCCCGGCTAAGCCCTTGAATCAGGTTTCCCAATAAAATTGGTGATTGAGTTTAATTGCTTGTCTTGTGATTTAATCATAATTTTATTAGATGGATGCACATCAGGAATAAGAAGTTTTGATGATGGTTTAATTGAGAAAATTTTCAAGTCCCTTATATGCTCCTTATATGTTCAAAATGATAATTATGTTAAGGTTATTGCAAGTCCTTATAGGTTTGCTTTATAAGGAAATTTGTGACAAAGATCGAATTATTGCAATCCAAGTTATATAGAGAACAAATAATTATGGTGTCAATGTTTAACCCTATGTTTTAAATCTATCAAAATATATATATATATATACATTGCTTTAAAAATCCATACTTAAAAAAATAAAGCTTTAAAAAAAAATTTCCCAAGAGCAAAAATGCTCTCTGGATTTTGCATGGAAGAAAAAATAAGTCTATTTGTGCAACAGAGAATATTCTCTGTAATTCCTTATTTATTTGAATTTAAATTTGAATTAATCATCAATAAATTAATATGAATAACTAAAAATAACCTAATAATGATCTCTAAATATCCTAAATATCAAATTGGCTACCAATAAAACTTTTTAACATTAATGCCATATTTCCTCCCTTGGACGTCAGTTTGGAAGGAGGGTTTAAAAAAATGTGTTTAAATCTTGCAAAGTCAAAATTCTTGCACTTGGTGACGTCATCTTACCCTTGTCTTAGCTTTAAGATCATTGCTTGTGCTGGAGAAAATGGTTGTTTAGTGGTTTAAAATTAAAACCTCTTGCCTTTTTCCTTGGAAGGGTACGCTGATTGGCGAGTTGCCCCTTGTACTGCCCACGTACCCTAGGTAGAGTCTCCTTGGGCAGTGTTTTGCAAACTTCGATCTGCGTGGAGAAGCTGGAAATCCATCCCAGGCTAGTTGGGATGGGAGTTTAGGGGTGGGTGACTAGGGTAGGTGTGTAAGGGTATCCACTTGTCAAGTGGATTAGTTAAGTTTTTTTGTTTATAGTTTAGTTTGTTTTAATTGTAGGTTTGTTTGTTTTAATTATATTACTTAGTTCAGTATTAAATTGTTATTTTTATAATGTAAAATAGTTTAGTTTTTACTTAGTTAGTATTTTTATATGCATATATATTTTAATATAGAATTGTTGCTAATATAGTTTTATTTTAGTGATAATTGAAGCTGGTAATTGATTTATGATTTTATTAGAATTATAATAGTAAGTTTTAGGATTTAATACAATCAATAAGAGGGAGTAGAATTGTTTGATTTATATATTTTAAATATTATATTTTAATTAATGTTAGCAATTTTAGTTGCTTTATTCAGATAGTTGAAACGTTAAATAGTATCTAGTTTTAACTAAGTAGGTTTTTAAATAGTTAGAATTTTAAGTGTTTAATACAATTTTGTTTAGTGTCATTTTATTTGTATTAAAGTATTTCTAGATTAGAAGAATTACTTATGGAATAAAGTTTTCTTTAAAATTAGTTAGTCTTGTTATTGGTGTAAATATGTTGGTTAAAGTTAAGATAGTTAACTTATTCAATTCGTTAAAGAAGTAATTTGGAACCATTATATTAGTAATTAGTGTTAATAACCATATTGTTCTTAATTTGGAACTTAGTGTCGTTTTATTTAAAAATGTTTTTGAAAAAAAAAAAAAAGTTATAAAGTTGAGTTATATCATTGGAGTAACTGTAAGAGTCGAATAAATAATTGGACTTATTTAGTATGTTTTATGGTAGACAATGTTACGTTGAAATACTTTAGCTGTTAGATTATGTGATCGGTTTAGATAGTGGTTTAGTGTTGTGTGTTTAGGTTAATTTGTTTTGTTTACTTCAATTATAATATATTTTTTTAAGAATTTGTAATAACAAAATAAATGTCGGAATCAATCTAATAATGAGAGCTTCAATCTTAGCAATGTACTCATCCACTAGAGTTTTTAAACTTAAGACGTAATGTAGAGAACCTATACTTAAAACTATGATCATAACCTTATATTTGGTGTGTGTTTTTGCCCTTGTAGCTTGGGCATGACATTAGGGTATAACCAAGTATTAGTCCAAGAATCTGATAGATACAAGATTGCTTTCACTACTAAATGGGGAACTTATGCCTACAATAAGATGCCTCTTGGACTAACTAATGTAGGTGCTACCTTCCAAAAAGAAATGGAGATAGCCTTCAAGAATATGATTGATAAGTTTGTACTAGTCTACCTAGATGACATAACAGTCCAAAAATATGGCAGATCACTTTGGTCACCTAAGACAGGTATTCATCAAATGTAGGGAGTATGATGTATCATTGAATCCAAGAAAATGTGTGTTTGCCATCAATCAAGGGGAAGTTACTTGGACATATTGTGTCTAAAGAGGGCTTAACCATTGATCTAGAAATAACAAATGAAATCATTGCTCTCCCACTTCCTACTCATAAAAAAGGGCTACAAAGCTTCCTAGGTAGAATCAACTTTGTAAGGATATTTGTACCTAATCTTGCTATCATGGTTAAGCTTCTTATAGCCATGCTAAAGAAGAATATGGTGTTCACTTGAACAAAGCAAGGGAGGGCTAGTTTTGAAGAAATAAAAGTAGCAATAGCATTAGATCTTATCCTTATCAATCCCAACTTTGATAAGGATTTCATTCTATATAATCTTGGAGGTGAGTCAAGTATATCAGTTGTCTTTGTAGACACCTAAATATGATTACACAAATAGGTAATCATATTTAGTCATCTCCTAAGACATTACTGATTAAATATTTATTATTTAATTAATTAATCATCATCCCCTAGTTTATTTATTTATTTAATTAACTATAGTCCAATTGATAAAATCAAATGATAACTCAAAATCAAATTATCAATTAAAACCATATTCCTCTATTAAATTAAATTAGATCTCAAATCTATTTTATTTAATGCCACATCCTTTATTTATTAAATAAATCATTTAATAAATTATCCAAACCCCTAAAACATCCATAAAACTTATCTTTATCCCTAATCCAACCCATTCACTCATACTAACCTCACTTGGCCACCTAACTAACCCATCACATCAAAGCTAAGTCACTTTCCCCCCTAACCCCTTCCTAAGCCAAGTCTAATCCCCCTCCTAAACATGTGCACAACTTTAAGCATGGGTTAAGACTTGCTAACCCAAACTAAAGTCAAAAAATCTCCCTTATCCCCTTTCATCCCTATCCAAGAGAATTAATGGCTTTTACATGCCATTAATGACTCTTACATCCCTCTTTATGTTTCTTACATCCCTCTTACAAACTCATCCTTCTTCATTACTCCCTTTGACCAAACCTTATCCCATCCTCTCACACTCATCCTCCTTGTGACAAGTGTCACTCCCCTATTGGCTCTAAATAAGCACAATCCATGTGCTTCCCTTTCAAAGCATCTTAGCCCTTTCTCACCATTCTTCCATCTTTGCATCCTAACCCTCCATTTCTCTACCCCTTGTCTTATAAATCAAGCCCTTCCCTCTCACAATCCATCATTCACTTTTATGCAACCTTATAATGCTCCACTAACTACTCCATCATAGCCATTTTACATCGTCATAATACTAAAATCCATCCATACCTCCATTGATTGAAACCCTCATCCATGTACACACTTGGTAAAAACCCCCCACCCTTTGGAAGCTTGAGCACAATGTGAGCATACATCTACTATCCATCAATGACATGGCTTCATCATCATAGGTTATGTCCATGGGGCTTACCATTCTTGATTTGCCTTCCTTTTGGTGACAACCTTGGTCCTATCACAAGTGTTAGCTTATTTAGTATTGTTAATACTTTTTTTATTAGTTAGTATTAAATTTGCACTCTTAAATTAGGTGATACATTTTGGCATGCCCAATGGGACCCCGCATTTGGGTCACTATAATCACACTTTTTCTTGTTAATGTTTAAACTAACCAAACTGACACATTTTGTGTTTTTTTACATATGTAGGTGGTTTTTTGACATTTTTTGTAGGCACCAAAGTCCCTTTCCAAGAATCACTCTTCTGGCCATAAAATCCAAATCTAGTTTAACCAACATTTTAGCACCCTTGGTTAGCGATCCTAGTGATCCACCTCACAATAGGTGTCTCATAGTCATACTCTAGGCCATGCTTAGGAATAATATATTCAAACTGAGGACTATTTTTCCCACTATGAGGTGCATTTAATCTTGTCAACCCAAGGACATATACTTGAAATGGTTGGCACGGTATGTGCACTAGGTCTTTTAATGAGTCATTAAACTTATGCTACAGGAAAGTAAAATGCAAGGAAAAGAACTTACACTATTTCTACAGGAAATTAACACACTTAACTCTATGAATATTAGAAATACAATGAAAGGATAACAAATATTCCAACTCAGTTCATCCACTATAACTATTCTCACATATGATGCAGGAACATTCACAAAGTGCAATGCTACAAGAAGGAACTTACAACACTACGAATGCTTGTAAATAAATCTATTCTATCCTAATCTAATCCACCTTCCAAGTGGGCCACCTTGGTCGACTTCACTAAACTACTAACACAAGATAGAAGCCAAAAAATATTTCATTAGATTTCAAAAATTCATTACATAACACAGAAATATAAAAATACAACTGTAAAAGTTAATAGTCTGTTCTCATAAACTTGTTCTTCTAACTGGCTAAACTAACACACTTGGGTCGATTCCTATATATAGGAGATCAACACTTATTCCATAATAGAAAAGTAAATGACCTAGCTTTAAATCTAAAGGAGAGAAAGAAGGAAATAACAACTCAAGGTTGGAAGAAGAAATAATGGCTTAAGGCAGGAATAATAAAGTCTAAACATCTGCTCACCATAGAATAAATGCTAAGAAGGCAATAAGTCTTCATAGCTCCTCCTTACTCACTGTCGTGTCTTCTAGAACTGTTACAACTTTCCTCCACCATGGCTACTCCTTAGCATTCTCTTCTCCTTGAATGTTGTTAGCGCTCAACTTTTGAATTCTTCCAATCATCTTTTAGTCTTCATTAATAGGTTAGCTACAATACAAAGACATGTTTGTAAATAAACATTTATCAAATGAAATTCAAATATAAGAACACACATTTTGACAACTATATGAAATACTGCATAATATATATAATACTAGCAAAAGATGGCATAATTTATACCCATAGGTTCAATAAACATAGGTTGAAAAATGTTTTGAAAAAAATAAAATAGAGTATCAACAAAGTGTCTTAAAATTATCATGAAATAAAGGCAATATTTGGTCTCATCATCTGCCCCCTACTAAACTAATGCCTTTCCTCAAGCATTGCACTTCCTTGTTAATGACCTAAACTCTCCAATTTCTATCCTTCCTTTTCTATTGCTCTTGAAAGTATAGTAAAATCCTCTAGTTCTCTCCCACACTTCCCTTCTATGATCTTCCTGCACCCTGTCAAGTCTATTAGCATTAATGTCATATAAAGGCCACAGGAGCATTGGAGGCTACATGGTTAGGGGACACCACAACTATGGTCTGGTCTACTTCCCTAACTCTAAATATTTTGGAACCCTGTGAAGTGCTACCTCCAAGTTGATGGGACTATGTGGTTCTGACTTTTTAAGAGATTTAGGTAGTCTAGCCCATCTACTCCTAGCACCAGTCATAGCTCTCTAGAAAGTAAAGTATGGAAAATTTTCATAATCAGCATAAACCTTAGCTCTAGCAGCAAAGATCCTATCCCCTACTTCTGGATTCTTCTTTCCATAAGTTCATGTGAACCAATCCCTAAGAACTTCATCTGGCTTGCTACTCTCTGCTCTGAAAGGCAAAGGTTCTATCCTTTCCTCATCCTTGTAATTATTCAGCTACCTATCATAATTTGCTTCATTGGACATCCAGGACATGAGGGCTCTCAAATGTACATCCCCTATGTAGAAAAATGGATTCCATTGAGTCTCTAAAGGGATTAAAAAATTATGAACATATAATTCACAAAGTAAATTCTACTGCCAAGGTGGCAGAGTTTGATATAGTCCATAAAATTCTCGTGCTGATTTGAAATCTTCATTAATATTCTTAAGAGTTAACATTAATTGAAACAAAATAAATTGTTCTTTCAAATAGAGAGCATAAACTCTTGGTGGTGGTCTACAACCAAGGGCCTGATTAGCTAACTTGAGGGCATGGTCCATTTGTTGCTTTTGGCTTGCTAACTATTCCTTTAAATCTGTAATTTCTTCACCTTGAGATGCTATAATCTTATTCATGTTTTTCTTCTCTTCTTTCCACAAGGCCTTAGAAAATAGGTGTTGTTCATACAACTAAAAAAGGAGTTTTTATAGTGTGATAGAAATGTTGTCTTCTTAATGATTTATTTTCCTCTTCCTTTGTTGCTTCCATAAATGTTATACAAAACCAATAATCCATGTTGATTAATGGGGAACTAGGGTAGTGTTTGGATCAACATATTCAGGAACTATTTCATCCCTACAGCTGGAAGTACCTAGTAGGTCTTTTGGGGTACCATCTGGATTTTCTTTGATTTCATCCCTATATTCCTCAATAGGATTTTTTAGAAAGCTTGTAATCTTAGGATGGGAAGGAGAGTGATCAGAAACAATTTACACAAGGGATTCTATAGTAGATGTTTTAGACAAAGTAGAATCCTTAGAAACTTTCCCTCTCATCCTAGGGCTTCTCCTTACGGGGGTTTCTTCTTACATCACAACCTTTTTCCTACTTTTCCCTTTGGGTGTCTCTACTATAGGAGGAGTTTCTATAGGACTTTTCTTTGTTCTCTTTTGTCTCACAATTGTAGGATTTGGCTCTTCCTTTTCCTAAACATAGATTTCTTCTTACAATTTTCATTTCCTTTGGGCTCTACTAGAAGTAGGTTTCAGGGTCTCTTGCACAATTGAAGGCATGGTCTCTTGAATAGGGATAGTTTCTTGCACATTTCCTTGGGTATTCTTAGCTTCAACCTCTTAAATATTTTGTTTAGTAGGCTCATTGGTGGGGACATTTTCCTCACTAGGTTGTTCACTAGGGGCAACTTGGGGTTGCAAAGTTTTGGCTTGCACAAATTCATCCCATGTCATGGGAGATACATCCCTAAGTGACCTCTCTATTAGTAACTTGATTAAGGCATGATGAGTAACAAAATTATCTTTTCCTTTTTGAGTCTCTTCCACACTAATACAGAGCAAATTATACAAGAAATTTAGAATTTTCACCACAAGATTATGCCTTACAAAACTAAGCAATTTTAAATGATGTGCATGCAAGTATGAGAATCTGCCTTCGCATATAAAATACTTGATAATATGCATGGCTAATTCATTGTATGGTAGCGGCAATGACATTCTCTTGCAACATTGCTTTGTAATGTCCATTTGAGAATCAAGTGGTCTAGTAAACTAAGCTCTTGCTAACCTTGCATCATGTGTGCTAGGGTAATGTTCTCCAACTATAGGCAACCTATCTACTTTAGCAATGTGTTCCTCTATTGCAATTACTATTAAACCCCAAACAGAAGCTTCACCCTCATCAAATGTCTGTACAAATTTTGTGGCCGCCTCTTCATTATATGTAGTCAAACTCAAGAAATACCCTAGCCATCCGCATGCATTAAACCTTCTTACGGCTTCTACATCTAAGAGCAACATATTATGTTCCACTGGTTCTCTCCTCTGTAACTATCCACCCATTTTCTTAACACTTTCTCTACTTGCTCTATTTTCCCCCTTTTGAATTCAAGTTGCTTCACTATTTTACAGACTCAACTCACACTTCTTTGTTTTAATAAGAAATTAATGTCATAACAAATTATTATGCACAATAATATGGCTTTTAATGAAGTTAAATCATGAATATGTGTGAGAATCATCCAAAAAGAGGGTTCAGATCACATAAAATTTAAACACAAGTCACATCACAGCTTGATACAAAAAATCATTCAAAAATAAGGGGTACGACACCTCACTTGTGTACTTATGGCAATTAATTTTCATTAATGAAGGGAATGTGAAGATTTGGAAAAATATTTATGAATAAATTAAAATGCCATTGGATATTAGTGACCTTCCCTGCCCCCTACTAAATATGGACAAGTGTCGACACTTGTCAGACCTAGTACGGGTAAGGGACTGGCATAATGCCACCATCATGTAAATTATGCAATATTAAATATAATTAACAAAATTTGCAAACTATAAGTGAATAATAATTTGAAAATGTTATACCTATCAATCTAATTATTGCATGTACCAAAAAAAGGTGGCAGAAGTGATATCATCATCGGCAACATCCATCAACATCTCGCAAGGTTTATTGAAAACTTGAAAAATTGATGACGTGGAAAGTGGGTGGATGGAAGATAAAGAAATGAGATGAGGTGGATGGGTGGAAGGTAAAGAG
Source organism: Cupressus sempervirens (assembly GCA_028749045.1). NCBI lineage: Eukaryota > Viridiplantae > Streptophyta > Pinopsida > Cupressales > Cupressaceae > Cupressus > Cupressus sempervirens. The sequence continues at coordinate 569,586,786 of CM053792.1, read as the reverse complement.
ATGAGATGGAAGGAAAAAGTGAATAAAAAATTGAACTTTATGTAAACATAAAGTCTTTATCATGAGCATGCACAAAGAAACTAATGTTCAAGAGCGGTAGTCAAAAGGTTGAGACCTTCGGCTACAGGAAGATTTCTCTGATGTATATTTGAATTCGGCCGCTAAAACTACTGTAGGAAGTCCTCTTTGGTTTGGGGCCATTTATATAACTTGATTCTATAACCATTGACTAATAATTTGAAAGAAACTGGATCAATGGTAGTTAGTTGAACAGCTCCATTATCAAAGACATGACTAATTTCATATGGTCCCAGCCATCTTGTCTACAGCTTTCCTAGCATATCTTTAAATTGGGAATCATATAGTAATGCCCAGTCACCAACTTGAAATTTTTTACTAATAATATGAGTCACACCATTGTTTCCTTTATTTTTGTATTAGTTAAGTGTGCTCCAAAGTAGCTTTACGCATTTCATCTAGAGAGTTGAGATGTAGAAGATGTTCTCTTTGTGCTACAAGAAGTTCAATATCCAATACCAATGCTATCCTTAGAGTTTTATGTTCAAATTCAATTAGAAGCATTACTACCTTTCCATACAGGAGCTCAAATGGTGTAAATCCTGTATTAGTCTTCCAAGTTATTTTGTAAGCCCAAACAGCTTCTTGTAATCTACTGGTCCAATCCCTATGATGTAGATGAACTATTTTTGTTAGGATGTTCTCCAATTCATGGTTTGTGACCTTTGCTTGTTCATTGGCTTGAGGGTGATAAGGATTGGATTTCTAGTGCCTGATGTTATACTATTTCATCAACTCTGAGATTAGATTAGAGGTAAATTCCATGCCTTGATTAATGACTAGCTCTTTGGGTACACCATAGCAATTAAAAATTTCTTCATTTAGAAATTCAGCAACTTTTTTATCATGAGCATGCTTCATGGCCTTGACTTCAACCCATTTTGTTAGGTAATCAGTGCACACAAGAATATAGGATTTCTCATTAGATGGAGGATCAATTGGACCAATGAAGTCCATGCCCCATTTGTCAAATGGTGCTAATGACATCTGAGGATTAAGAGGCATTTCATCTATTCTTGTTGGTCGGCCCATCCTCTGACACTTGTGACACTTCCTTGTATATTTGGCTACATCTTTGTGAAGTGTAGGCCAATAATAACCAATTGTCAAGATTTTCAAAGTTGTTATTTTTGCTACAAAGTGTCCTCTTCATGGTTCATTGTGACATGCATGTAGAATATCATATGTGTCATCTTCTCTCACACATCTTCTTATAACTTGATTAGGTCCAATGTAGAACAAGGGATTATCTATCTAGGAGAAATGAAAACTTTTCTCTACAAGCAACTTCTTTTCCTTGTAAGAAAAATGTTTTCATATTTTATTGGCTACAATGTAGTTAGCAATATCTGCATACCATGGAGTTTGAATAGCAATATGAAATAAATGCTCATCCAGAAATGCATCATCTACCAAAGTAGTGGTAGTATCATCATGATGAATTCTTGATAACTAATCAACTACAACATTGGCTTTTCTAGGCTTATCAACAATAGTTATATCAAATTCTTGCAAATTCTTGTTTTGTCACTATGTAGTTTAATTCTAGTCCATGAAGGCTCTTGCTAATACAATAGATTGCATTTTCAAGATTTTAGAATTGTTGTGCTAGGACTACACCTATGGCATAATCAAAGGCATCTGTATATATGTGAAAAGGTAAATTCCAATCAGGGCCTTGTAAAACTGGAGCTATAGTTAGAAGTTTCTTAAGCTATAAGAAGGCTTCATCACATTCAGATGTCCAACTAAATTTAGCTTCTTTTGTGAGTAACTTATACAAGGGACTAGCTATTTTTCTAAAATCTTTTATGAAATGTCTGTAGTATCTAGCATGGCCTAGAAAAGATCTTACATCTTTTTATTTTGTAGGTATGGGCAATGTTTGAATTACCTCTATCTTAGCTAGATCCACTTTTATTCCTATAGCTGATATGAAATGACCAAGTACCACACCTTCCTGCATGAGTATGAAACACTTTTCACTATTAAGTGCCAAGTTATGTTCTTGACAACTTACCAAAACCTTTTCAAGATTCACCATTGCTTCTTCAAAAGTGACTCCAAATGTTGTGAAGTCATCCATGTATATTTCTATACAATCATGTGATATATCAACAAAGATGCTAATAACTACTCGTTGGAATGTTGTAGGAGCATTACATAGACCAAATGGTAAAATAGAGTATGAAAAAGTACCCCATGGACATGTAAATGTGATTTTTTCTTGATCTTCAAGAGCAATGTTGATTTGGTTATAACCACTATACCCATCTAGAAAAGAGAAACATTTCTTTCCATCTAGTGCATCTAGAACGTGGTCTATGAATGGTAAAGGAAAGTGATACTTTTTGGTGGCCTTGTTCAATTCTCTATAATCTACACAAATTCTCCATTTTTCTTATTTTTTAAGCACTATGACCAAGGGTGACACCCATCTACTATCAAATATAGGATAAATAAAACTAGAATCAAGTAATTTTTGTAATTCAGTTTTAATTATTTCTCTAAGGCTTGGATTTATCCTTCTCTGGGGTTGATGGAGTGGTAGAAAGCCTTCATTGATGTATATCCTATGGGTGCATAGTGTAGGACTCAATCCTTTCATATCACTATAGTCCCATGCAAAGGCCTTTTCATGCCTTTGAAGCAATTCTTTTAACTATTCCATCTATGTGGGTGTTAATTTGGGATTAACATGGAGATTATGACCTTTAGTTAGTTCAACAGTAGTGGTGGACTCTATCATAGCAGCTTCAAAAATTGGACTTGCTTCTAATTCACATGGTAAGAGTGGATAAAGAATTTCAAGTTCTTTGAGAAAAGTACAATTCTTATCATATTCCTCATATGTGATTAATTCCAACACAGAACTTTCAGATACATCTTTTTCTACCACACAATTGTTAGTGAGGATACTCTGAAGTGTTGAATCTTTCTGTTGCAATTTTAGAGAAGATTTTCTATGTAACATCATGAGTTGTACTATAGAGTTTAACTCTTCTTCTTCATCCCCTAAATCTAGCCAAATAGATGTGCTTAAATTTGGTAATGGTTGGGCTAGAGGATATAAATCAAATTTCTTTGTTGCTTGGCCATTTGAGATGGTCATATTCCCTTATCTACAACTTATATTTGCATCATCTATGGCTAACCATGGTCTACCTAGTATGATAGGGTAACCAGATAGATTAACTTTGGGGGATAAAATCATGAAGTCTACAAGATATTCTAGAGAATCTAAGGTTACAACTATGTTTTTTATCATCCCATCAGGGGTAATAGTAGAACTATCTGCAAGTTGTAAAATTGCTGGTGTAGCCCTTAGTCCTTCTATTTTCAACTTCTTCATAGTATCCTTGGTCATAACATTTATAGCAGCTCCAAGATCTATTAAAGTATTTTTAACAAACTGACCATTTATACTGACATTCACTACTAGACTTCCCAGATCAGAATATTTTGGTGTGATCAATTTCCCTAGCATGATGTCAACCAATTGTCCCACAACATGGACTGTGGTGGGGTCCATTTTCTTCCTTCCAGGCTTCTTCAAGTAGGATTCTCTAATAGCTTTTCCATAAACTAGAACATCCTTAATGGCTTGAAATAGGGGTATTTGGACATGTATGTTTTTCAATTGATCAACAATATTAAAAGGTTGTTCCTTTGTTTGTTCAAGTTTCTTTTGTATCAGCTTTTCTAGAAAAGGAGGTTCCAATACTGGTTGAGCTTTGATTGACATAGTAACATTGGTTGAGTCAACAGTTTCAGCAATTGAGGGTTCTAATGCTACAGTAGGGTCCGGTATTTCAATTATAAGAGGTGGTTTAGGTGTTAAAATGATCTGCCTCACAAGAAGTGTATCATAGTCATGCTCTAGGCCATGCTTAGGAATAATATATTCAAACTAAGGACTATTTTTCCCACTATGAGGTGCATTTATTCTCGTCAACCCAGGGACATATACTTGAAATGATCAACACAGTATGTGCACTAGGTCTCTTAATGAGTCACTAAGCTTATGCTCCAAGAAAGTAAAATGCAAGGAAAAGAACTTACACTATTGCTACAAGAAACTAAAACATGCAACTCTATGAATACTAGAAATACAATGAAAGGATAAAAAATATTCCAACTCAGTTCATCCACTATAACTATTCTCACATATGCTCCAGGAACATTCACAAAGTGTGATGCTACAAGAAGGAACTTACAACTTCTACTTACAACACTATGAATGCTTGGAAATAAATCTATTCTATCCTAATCTAATCCACCTTCCAAGTGGGCCCCCTTGGTCAGCTTCACTAAACTACTGACACAAGATAGAAGCCAAAAACTATTTCATTAGATTTTAGAAATTCATTACATAACATAGAACTGTAAAAACATAATTATAAAAGTTAACAAGCTGTTCTCATAAACTCTTTCTTCTAACTGGCTAAACTAACACACTTGGGTTGATTCCTATATAGAGGAGATTAAGAGTTATTCCATAACAAAAAAATAAATGACCTAGCTTTAAATCCACAAGAGAGAAAGAAGGAAATAACAACTCAATGCGAAAAGAACAAATAACGACTTGAGGTGGGAATAATAAAGTCTTAACATCCGCTCACCACAGAATAAATGCAAATAAGGCAATAAGTCTTCATAGCTCCTCCTTACTGGTTGACGTGTCTTCTAGAACCATTACAAGTTTCCTCCACTGTGGTTGCTCCTTAGCATTCTCTTCTCCTTGAATGTTGTTGGCGCTCAACTTTTGAATTCTTCCAATCATCTTTTAGTCTTCATTAAAAGGTTAGTTACAATACAAAGACATGTTTGCAAATAAACATTTATCAAATTAAATTCAAATATAAGAACACACATTTTGACAACTATATGAAATACTACATAATATATATAATGCTAGAAAAAGATGGCATAGTTTCTACCCATAGGTTTATCATAGGTTCAGTAAACATAGGTCCACAAATATTTTGATAGAAATAAAATAGAGTATCAACAAAGTGTCTTAAAATTATCATGAAATAAACGAAATATTTGGTCTCATCACTTACAACCATGAAATCACAAACCCATAGCCTCGAGATCACCACCTAAACTCATAGGAATGCATCCCAATGAAGGCAAGATCACTCTCTACTCCAAACCCCATCACCATGTGTAATTAAAAACACCCCCGTCAATCTCGTTGACCAATCCTCTCACAAGAATGTGATTTTTTACTAGTGGTATTGTTGTAAAACTTATGAGAATGCTTGACCAAAATATCTGAGACTAGAAAACTAGTTTTATCCTTTCAACCTCAATCCTGTGTAGATAAACTTGCTAGCAAGAATGTGTTCCATAAACCTGTGGGATTTTTTTTTGCAAGATCACTCTATTACTTTCTTCTTGCAGCCCATTTTTTTGCAGTTTCACCAGTTACCTACACCACGATCTTGTGCTATTTGAGTGCATTCATGGGATCACTATTTTACCCACGAGATCATTGTTTTACTCATGGGATTGCTGTTTTAAATATATTTTAAAAATGTCCACTAGTGAAATCTTGGCAATTCAAGCATCTTGGACAGGTACCATGATGAAAACTTGGCAAACAAGCATCATGCACAATCTCTCCATCCAAATGCTCTGGACACTTGGGGGCACATTCCATCACCCACCATACCCATCTCATCCCACCATGCTAATACCATCTTATCCATTTCACCCACCATCCTCCTTTAGATCATGATCAAAATAAAGTCCACCACCAGATATGTTTTTTTGGTCATCCTTTTTGACATCCATTTCCCATCAAAGCTTGTATCTACCTATCCTTTACCCACCCATTCTTTCATCCATATAATCCCTCCATGAGCCTCATCAACCCATCATAAGTTATCCTCTACCTCATTGACCTTTCATATCCTAGCTTCCATTTATCTCCCTCATCCTCTTGTTGACCAATCTTCCATTCTATCGCATCCCCCATACAACCTCCTCTTGAGTAAAATATAACTAGGGATACTATATTCCTTGGAGACCATGTCATGTCCATCTTCCCTCCCCCCCCATTCTAGCCTCATTTTCATCTTTTCATCCCCAAAACTAGTCGTCCTCTTTTCTTCTCTCCTTACACTTCTCACCATCTCTCCATCTTTCCATCACTTGGTACATCCCTTGTCATTGGTATCTAGCACTAGGCTATCCCCATATACCCTAATTTCATCCATTCATATCCTCATGCTCCTAGAAATCTACCATCAACTACACCATTCCATTGCTTATCTTTTTAACTCATCCAATCACCTTCTTAATCACTTGTCCATCCTTGTTGCAAGCCTTCGTCACACCCCAATCATCATCATTGGCATCCACCCTTCCCACTCCTTGTCTTTGGGTATATCATTCCCTTATCCATATCACCCTACCCGCCATCAATCGATTTTCTCCTACTATCTCCTCATCCTAAGCTTTCATCCGCTATCGCCTCATCTTGAACTTTTTATCCACTATCTTCCCATCCCAAGCTTTTCATTCCCTCTATCTCCTTATCTTGAGCTTTCCCTCTATCTCCTCATCCTAATATTTTTATCCACTATCTTCTCATCTTTATATTTTCTGTTGCTATCCTATCATGTTGAGCTTTTTGTACAATAATCCCTTGTAAATACTTTGGTTTGTCAGTTGTATATTCCTTACATGTTAGTCCTTAGCTTGGTACATTGTATATCTCTCATCCTTTTGTGTCAGTTCATCTTTGATCACAAAATTAAGTTCTCTTGGTTAGGTGCTCTAGTGAATACTCATACGAGATCCCTCATCATCAAAATGTTGTCCTAAAAAGTTTTGATTGCCTAGCTCATCCTAGTCCTTGATATTTCTAATAGATCCTTGTAGGATGCATCCTTCCTATCATCTAATATTGGTCTATTAGTATCTAGTCATATTGATATCTTTGGCAAAAGGTTAACTTTTTTATGGATTTACATTTTCTTTCAATTTATTTTCTTTTCAAAATTTCAAGTTTGGTTCTTAAAGTATCTCTTCCAAGTGATTTGGGTTGTTCCCTCCTCAAAGTCACCATGATCTTTTATATCATGGTGTGTTTTTAATGGGGCAATTTGAGAGCAAGGTGTTGATCAGGTCTCTTTCATCTTCTTTTTCTACTTGTGAGTTAGTTAGATATGATGCTTGCACATTACAAACATGTGATCACTTGTGGTTACATGGTGCACTTGGAAAATATCATTTGTTTACCCAATATCATTTCCACTCTAATTCCTCCAAGATTCATGTGTGATGTTAGAGAAATCCTTGTGTGTTTGTTTCATGTCAGTCCTATGTAATATTGGTACAAGGGCCTTGATGTTCTCTGTAACCTTGGCATATACCCAATATTCCTATATCAAAATAAGTGCTTAACAACATGGTGGTGCTCCCCTTTGGGACACCCCCATGCTCAAGCTTCAATGGATTAATTCACCCTTCCATCCTATCCAAGAATCCCATCCTATCCAAACATCCCATCCTATCAAAACATCCCATCCTATCCAAGCATCACATCCAATCTATCCTCCAATCATGATCCAATAGTTTTATCCATATCATAATCATATCTCCTACATCAATCCCATAGTATCCAATCCTATATCAATCATAATCATAGCTCCTACATCAATCATAATCATAGCTCCTACATTAATCCTAATCATAGCTCTTGCATCAATTATAATCTTAGTCATCACCAATCATAAATCCTAGAATAATAATCTCCCCAAACCTCCCATCTTCCAAATCACTTCCATTGGTTCAATTTAAAATAGCCAATCACCCACCTATAACCAATGTTCTTAACTATTGGTCATCCTTGTGCACAAGGTTTTCCTTTGTATCATTCTACCATAGTGAGATTTTGAGCTTCCTTAAACCCCCTCTCTTAGCCACTCTTAGTCCTCCTAATCACCCTAGATTCTTGTACTTTTCAAGAAGCTGTCAGGCCTCACCTTCTCTCTCCTCCACCTTCTTGAGGGGGCATCATGCAGTCCATTCTCTCCTCTTCTACTCAAAATCAGGGCAACCATGTTGCTTTAAAGTCTTCTTTGCATAATTTATATTTGAACTTCTTTGAAATAGTGTTGTTCCAACACTATGTCAAAGAGGGGCAAAATGTAGACACCTAGATCTGATTACACAAATAGGTAATTGTATTTAGTCATCTCCTAGGGAATTACTAATTAAATATTTATTATTTAATTAATTAATCATCATCCCCTAGTTAACTAATTTATTTAATTAATTATAGTTCAATTGATAAAATCAAATTATCAATTAAAACCCTATCCCTGTATTAAATTAAATAAATTCTCAAATCTATTTAATTTAATCCCACATCCCTTATTTATTAAATAAATCATTTAATAAATTATCCAAACCCCTAAAACCTATATTTATCCCTAATCCAACCCATTCACCTATACTAACCTCACTTAGCTACCTAACTAACCCATCCCATCAAAGCTAAGTCACTTGTCCCCCTAACCCCTTTCCTAAGCCAAGTCTAATCCCCCTCCTAAACATGTCACAACTTTAAGGAAGGATTAAGACTTGCTAACCCAAACTAAAGTCAAAAATCTCCCTTATCCCCTTCTATCCCTATCCAAGAGCATTAATGGCTCTTACATGTCATTAATGACTCTTACATCCCTCTTACACACTCTTCCTCCCTCATTACTCCCTTTGACCAACCCTTATCCCATCCTCTCACACTCATCCTCCTTGTAACAAGTGTCACTCCCCTATTGGCTCTAAACAAGTACAATCCATGTGCTTCTTTTTCAAAGCATATTTTCCCTCCCTCACCATTCTTCTATCCTTGCATCCTAACCTTCCATTTCTCTACCCCTTGGCCTATAAATAAAGCCCTTCCCTCTCACAATCCATCATCCACTTTTATGCCACCAAATAATGCTCTACTAACTACTCCATCATAGCCATTTTACACCATCACAATATTGAAATCCATTCATATCTCCATTGATTGAAACCCTCAACCAATTTACACTCTTGGTAAAAAAAACCCCACCCTTTGCAAGCTTGAGCACAACGTGAGCATATGTTCACTATCCATTAGGGACATAGCTTTTTCATCATAGATTATGTCCAAGGAGATTAACATTCTTGGTTTGCCTTCTTTTTGGTGATAACCTTGGTCCTATCACAAGTGTTAGCTTATTTAATACTTTTAATGCTTTCATTATTAGTTAGTATTAAATTTGCACTACTAAATTAGGTGATACAATCTTGACATAGTTGAATGATGCTAATGAAGAGCAAGCTATAGCCTTTTTAAGTGAAGGGCTAAAGGACTGTGAGGAAAAATATAGTTATGTGTAAAAATAGGTCCTCCCTCTCATATGGGCCTTAAAGAAATTCAAACATCTATTATCACATAACAAGGTCTAGCTCCTGGTCCCACATGCAAGTGTGAAGGAGTTATTCGTAAATAAAGAGATCAATGCAAAAAGAGCTAGATGGATCACCAAATTCATGGAGTATGATGTAGATATCAAGATCACCAAGCTTGTAAGAGGTAAAAAAGGACTATGTGAAAAGATTATTTCATCCCAAGAGACAACTAAAGAGGTTACTCTAGTTATAGAAGATGTAGAGCCAATAGGGTATGAAAATATGAATAATTAGATACATGACATGACAACCTTCTTGCTAGGAGGATGATATCCATGAGGACTAGATAGTACTACAAGAAGGTAGTTCAGATTGTAATCTATTCCTTTTGTCCTAGTGGATGGGATTCTCTCATAAGGGTTCTTAATGGAGCCATGTTGAGGTGCATTAACCCTAAGAAAATTGATAGGATGATCAAAGAGTTTCATGATAGACCTAATGGTGGCCACTTCTCATCTAGAACAAAAACTATGAAGATCATGAGAGCTAGTTATTATTGGCCAACTATATTCCATGACTATCATAAACATGTAAGGAAATGTGAGAAGTGTAACTTATTTATAGGAAACAAAGGTTAGCAGCTCTCCCTCTCCATCCCATTCAAGTTGACCAACCCTTTGCTCAATGGGGTTTGGGTTTTATTGGTCCAATAATCCACCTTCTAATTCTAGTCATAGGTGGATCTTGACTACAATAGACTACTTTACAAGGTGGGCAGAGCCAATGGCTTTGAAAGATGACATAAAGAATTCATTGGTTGAATTCCTTGATGGAATTGTCAGCAAGTTTGGTGTCCCTTCAACAATAATATCAAATAATGCCAAGTCTTCTATTGGGACCCATATTTGTTCTTGGGTAGTTGACCATGGTATCTATTTTCTCTAACATCACATCAGCAAGCAAGCCCGACTCCTAGATAGTTATTGATAGGTAGGGCCCATAGAATAGTAGGGTACATGCATTAAAAAACACTTTACTGACTGTGCTTTATTTCCAAGCACTCTAACTCTCTCTAGCTCTTAATCTAGGACAAATGTTATGGCAGCACTCTAATTCTATCCAGCTTAGAAGGGAAGTGGTACTACTGCTCCTTTGCCTATAGAATGGTAGGGACTTCCAATGGGCATTAGTAAGTGAAAATACCAATCTTTAGTATTCTATATACCAGTCAAGGAAATGGCTTGGCTAAGTCCTCTAATAATAACCTAATCAAAATCATATAGAGGACAATTGAGGATAACTAGAGGTGTTAGCATTCAAAACTAGAGACAACCCTTTGGGCTAATAGAATCACACCAAAGAGAGTATTATAGAATTCACCTTTCATGTTGGTATATGGAAGGGAATATAGGCTTCCCATTTCACTAGAGTTTCCCTCTCTTGAATTAGCTCATGAGTTGGAGCTATTTGAAAATGATGCCATGATAGTCAAGATGGCAGAACTAATGGAATTAGAAGAAAAGAGACAACAAGCTATGCAAACACTCGTGATTCATCAATAGCACATAAAAAAATTTTGAAAAGAAAGCTAAGGCTAGGGTTTTCAAAGAGGGAGACCTTGTTCTCAATTAGGATGCAGACAGAGCCAAGCCAAGCAGGCACTCCAAATTTGATGCTATGTGGAGTGGACCTTATGTTATCAATAGCTGCAAAGAGGCCAATGCTTTCCAATTTTCTAGGCCTAATGGTGATGTTCTAGAGAGGGTTAGGGTTTTCTATGTATATTAGAGTACTTTTTCTTATTTTCCAAGAGTGCATGAGCAAAATTTGTTTCCTTGTGAGCTAGCAAGGTGGAGCTTTTGTAGTTGTAGACGTTGCAGTATGATCTTAGTTTTTGTGACTTTGTATCCCAATGGATGCTTAGGGCCATAGATCTCATGCTTAGCAGACTAGCATCTCCCCTGAGTCACCAAAATTATTAGCCATTCCCCCCCCCCCCCCCCCCTCTTCATTCCCTTGATACCATTGTCAAATTCCAATCAAAGATACCTTTTATGGCATCAAGATTACTCATTTGGTAAAAATTTGTTAAACCCTAGCTTTTCATGTCATATTTTTATTGTATGTTGATTTTCATATTTTCATCTAGAGCTACAATCTTACGATCAAGGGTTTTATCGTCTAGTCATAAGCCTTCATTTTTTCCCCTTTGATGTTATGAAGTATGGTGCTAGTGGGTCATCATAAGGTCAAATGATAAAGTTTCTTGATCTTATGATCTTCTTTAATCATAGTATCATGTGAGTATGTTTTGTGGTTCATGATCTCACAATGTTCCTTTATGCTCGTGGCATCATAGGTGCAATATAAGATAGTTGCAATCCTACAAGAAGGGGAAAGGTTGCCATAAGATTGTAAGGCTAGATGATCATAAAGACTCAGTGGAGGGCTTGCAATCTTATGAAATGGTTCAATGATCATAAGATCATGGGTTCAAATGATGGAGATTTGAGATAACACAAAAGGACCAATGTTGTAGTATCATGTGATCTTCAAATTGTAGGTTGGTGAAATATGTTAGAAGGTTGACAAGTTGGTAGTTCTTGATTGGCCAAAGTACTAGACTATGCTAAGGGCCTTAGTTTTATTGTGACCATCAGATTGTTCAAAATCAATGTCTATTGTATCCTCACTTTCTACAGATGCAAGAATTTTAGCCATTATGAGAATACAACAAGCTACCATGTGTCTAGATGGGCCTAGCCTTTTAAGTTCTTTTAGTTGCAGCATTGTAGGGGTTAGTTTCAAAGGAATGTCTCATTGAATAAGGGCTAATTACTTAACTGATACACTCTATCGATAAACTGCAATGGTTTAAGTTGCAACCCTATGAAGTCAATAGCTAGTCAATTCTAGTTCATCATATTATCTTAGGTGAAGTTTTCAAAGTTTTTGATATCATGATATCCCTTGTTGTGGTATCATAGGAGTCTCATAGAAAATGGAAAGTTAGTGTCATGATCTTACAAAAAAGTTGTGGGATACAATCTTACAATAGTTAGAGGATCACAAAGCTAATCTCTGGGTCTCTTGATGTTACGATACTCAGTTATCGTAGCATCATAGAGACATGTGGTCATGAAATGATGATGGGTAGAGTCCCAATCTTATGATGGACTTTTGTCATGAGATCAAGAGAAGAGCTAAGGAGACTTCTGAAGATATGAAGGAAAGGTGTTGTAGCATTATATGGTCGTAGCATCAAAGGGATCATAAGATCATGAATCAAGAGATAGGGTTCTCTAATGCTACAAATGGTCAATGATTGTAAGATCTCAAGGTCAAGTTTAGCACTTGAAGAAGCTACAAAGTAGGGTTGCAATTGTAAGATTGTAGAGATTATAAAAGGCACCTTTGACAATGAGATAGTTGATGATCATAACATTGTAAAGACCAGCTTCCAAGCTGAAGATGATATGAGAATTTTTACTTCATTTGACAATCATAAGACCATAGGTTAACCATGATAAAGGTATTTTACTTGTCTGAGCTTGAAAACAATAGAGGGTCCTCGATAATAAAATATCAAGAAAGGTATAGGGTAAAGTTTGGATATGGTTGACTTGTTGTTTTATCTAATTTGGCATGTTGAGAAGGAAGCAAGAAGCTCTTTAATGGTAAATTAGATCTTATTGATCATCTACAACCACTTCTAAGAATTCTCCATGCCTGGTAAATGAAAAGGGACACTCCATCACTGCCTAGTTTATCCATCTACCCAATCAGAATGATAATGGTCATTGTTTTTATCTTCTCAAGGCTCGATTTGATGAAAGATATGGTTTTCCTACATCTGGATGTGTACCTAAATTAGATCTTCCTCAGATTTGTGGTGTTTTTTCTCTACAACTTTAAAGATAGTAGTTGAGCTAAGCCTTAGGGCAGAAGATACCTCAATTATTCTTGAACTATAAAAGAAATTTTTGTGACTCTTCCAAGGGTTGGTTGATTTTCTCTGATTCTATAATAGTATTATTTTATGCTCTGTTAATGTTGTTTCCTTTTTTCTATAAATGAATGTAATTCTCCATTGTACCTCATTATCTCATCAATATTAGTGCAAAATCTTCTTGCCTCTATTGATGTTTTTTTTTCATTCTTTAGTCTACATGATAGTATCTACTTTTGCTTCTTAGATGTTATAGAGTGAAGTTCCTTCCTTATAGTATCTCATTTATTTTTTGATTTGTATGTGATTGTTGAGTTGATGCAAAAGTTGAATCAGTGTATCTTGAGATTATATTAATGAGTAGTACATTGTTTGGTAGAGATAAGGCTAAACAAACTATTTTGGTTTATCACCCTTTTAGGTTAGACTAGGTAGTTTTCTTTTATGCATTCCTTCTCCCTTTTGCTCTAGAGGAGTAGTTAGGTGCACCTTAATAGTAAGGAAGTCAGCCTTGTCCAAAGACTCAATCTCATTGTTCAAGTCCCACAACTTAGAGATTGTTTCCATGTTTTACAAGGTTTCCTTTAGATAAGACTTTAGGCAAGGGTGCAAGCTTTGTGACAATAGCAACATTTGGTAAAATTGGCTATGTCCCAAAATAATGTCATACATAACAAAAAAAATAAAAGCAACTACACAAAATTGCCTTGAAAACATAACAATTTTATTCATGGTTTGATGGATCATTACATTCCTTATCACTCCTTACATTGATACATAATTTTACTCCCCCTTACATATACATATACAATCATATAATTTTCCTTACATATTAATACTCCCCCTTTGACATCAATGGAAAAGGTGTCAAAACTATACAAAAATTTGGTGGTTTGTTGCTAATTAACATGATATCCTAGAAAAGAAATTTGTATATATAAGTTGCAGTCTTTCTACTTCCTTCTTCTAGTTCTCCTTCATTATATCATAAATATTGATTAGCGTTCATAGTACATAGGATGCCACTTCAATTGTGCTCAAGTCTGTATAAGAAAACTAATCATAGGAAGTATTTACCACAAGACATTCCTCTAATAGGATCTCTCTAAGAGTAGAGAACCTTTTTGCTTCCTTTTCCTTACTAGACTCCAAACCTCTGATCATATTATGGATCTTCTCCACTTTTGTTCCATATTCCTTAATACTGGCCTCAGGGGGTTGTAATTTTATAGTAAGTGTGTCAAGACCACTCATTTGACTCTTTATCTGACTCTCAAATTTTGTCAAGTACTTATATGACAGCGTACACTGTCCTTACAAATTCTTACCTTTATCAATGTGTTTCCTTAACTCCTTGATGTATACATCAAGTTCCTTTAATTCATTTCTCACATTTATGAACATTGTATCAAATAGTGTTGCATCGTGCTCGGCATGCACTTTGTTGAAGCTACCTCAGATAATGTTGTGAATTCCTCATCAAAGGTCCTCACAAATTACTTAGCTTTTGATTGCAAGTATGGATTAGCTACAGTTATGGTAATTGTCTTCTACATTCTATCCAAGATTTTAGTTACTGTCTTCTTCAAAGACTTCACATATTTGTTCTTTGGAGAAATTTTCTCAAAGAACTCATTAGTCCCTTCTGATCATCATCATCATCTATGGTACTGCTACTAGAGTTGATGGTGGAATGAGTGTAACTGCTTTCAATTTAGCACTCTTCTCTCTTCCTCAATCTTCTTCCTCTCTTCTTCACATCTCTCAACTTCTTTTTTTGACTTATCTTTTTCTTTCTTCCTTTCCTCTTCCTCTTGTTTCTTCTTTCTTTCCTCTTCTTCTTTCATTTTCTTCTCCTCTTCTTCTTTCATTTTCTTCTCCTCTTCTTCTTTCTTTTTCTTTTCCTCTTCTTCTTGCTTTTTCTTTTCTCGTCTATCATATTTTCCTCTTCTAACCTCCTTGTTTCTTCCTTCTTCTCTTCTTCTTTCTTCGTCTCTTCCTTCCTCTTTTTTTCTTCTCTCATCTTTACCTCTTCTTTCCTCCTCTCCTTAGCTTGTTTCTTCTTTTTCTCTTCATCATCATCATCAAAGCTGGTGTATGTTGTGCCATTTCCAACAATGGATTGGCCAAAAGCTAAAAAGGGATTCTCATTTGCATCCATAATAATGTGTGTATTGCCCACTTGCATGGATTTAGTACCCATAACAATGTATGGTGGTGAGAGTTCTTGTTGTGTCTCTTCTACTTCTTCCTCATCTCTAGAAGGTGTACTTTCTTATACATATACTAGAATCATAGGTTTAGATTGTGTACTTACCTCTATTACTATAGGCACTAAGGTCATGTATTTCATAATGGCATCCTCTATTTTCCTCCTCACATCTTCATAGGTTCCTTCCATCAGAAGAATTGCTCTTCTTTTTTCCCTCAAAAATGGCTCAATACCCTTCAAAATTCTATCTAAGTCCTCCTTAGAGTTAACTTCACATAACTTATTGATTATAGTTTCCCTCAACTTGGTGTCCTCTTCAATCACTCTTTTCTTTCTATTTAATAACCTATTATATAGGTCCTCTTGTATCTTATTATGAATGTTATCAAATCTCATATTCCGTAATATCATATTCCTCACTATGGAATGTTCTAGTTTCCTTCTATCCATAGTATTATACAAACTATCATACATATTTAATTGTAAAAAATTGTAATCATTAATGATTTGCATGTTAAGGTTTTCTACCTTTGGCTTCCATGCTTTCTTTCTTGCCGGTGTCCTACCTTCTTGCACATCTTTCTCTACTGGTCTATCCTTAGTTTCATCCTCAAATTTTTCATAATCACTAACTTGTAGTGTCTTCCTTTTCTTTCCTGGTCCACTGGTGCTCTACTTGACCCTTTTCCTGGTGGATGGTGTTTTTTCTTGCTTAACCTTCACCAATCTTTTTGACTCCCTTTGTGTAATAGTTGTTTCCACCTTTGACCACCTCCTTGGTTGATCACTTCTTGTTCTTATTGGTTGCACTTGCCCAACTATTGCATATGGTACTTGTACACTCAGTTTGGCAATGGTTACACCTTTAAAAGGTTCTATAATAGCAATATGATTTTCTACAAATATTTTAGATTGCCCACTTGCCTTCATTTCTAGTGCAATGCCTTTTACCTCATTAAACTCCTCACAATTCATACCTTATTCATTAAGGATGGAATCAATCTACTTTTCCAAACTTTTCTTTATCTCTTTATTGTGAAGTTTAGAATGAACTTCTCTCATCTTTTCTTCATAGGTTCCCCATCTAGGGAACTCAATAGTCTTCTCAGATTAGAAAATGATTTGTGCATACCCTTCAATAAGTTCTATGCTCATTTCATATACCATGGGCTCTGTGAACTTTACCCTTTGTTCCACAGCTTCCATGCAGGTGTTATCAAATTCCACCATGAAGCATATATCATCCTTATACTTCTCAACCATGGGGGGAGGTTTTTTTTACCTCTTTTTCATTTTAGTCTAGAAATTATTCATCATTCTATCAATGTTACAATCTCTAACATTCTCCATCTTTTTCCTACACCATTGAGTCACCAATTTCATCACACACTCATTGCTCTCCCAATTAGTCATCCCTGGGAACTTCCTTGTTACATTAAAAAATAAATGCATCAATAAGGACTCAAATCTGAAAACTACATTGTTGGTCTTCTCTAGTTTAGCAATGTTGTCTAGTAATTGTAATCTGATAATCTCACACAAATTCACTTTCCTTCCCTTAATAGCCATTACATATGTGGCATGTAAGAAGCTGGCTAGTAGTGAGTTAACCCTTGAGCCATGGCTAAACTTGTACCCTAAAATCTTACTCAAGACTTTAACTCCTCTATCCTAAATCATGTCTACCTTCATGTTCCTTCCATCAAATTTAGTGAACAGGTTGGTCTTGTTAGAAATAGGGAATACTAAGAGGGGGGGTGAATCAGTATTCTACAAAATTTTGTCGCTTACTGGATATTGTTAATTAGTGTGTACCATGCATAAGAAAGTAAACAAGTAATGTTGAATAGAAATAATAACCATGCATAAAGAGAACTCATAACACCATATTTTGTTAACTAGGGAAACCTTGGCCAAGGGAAAACCCTAGTGAGAATGATACCCACTAGATAATATACTGATATATATGTTCCTTGTTAGAGGATGGACCCTATTAGGATTCAATGAGAAAATTTAGTATAGAGAGTCCCTATTAGGAGACTTTGAATCCCTGTTAGGAGATTCCAACCCTATTAGGAGTTGTAATAAGTAGATGCAAGAAGAGCTCACTGCCCAAACATGCACTTCCAATTTCAAGAAGAGCTCACTACCTGATCAAGTAATTCATCATTAGGTATATAGGTGTTGTAACTTCTTTTTATTTATATCTAACCTCAGCTCAAACTTGAATCACAAAATTAGGTTCTCAAAAACTTCACTTCACAAGATACAAAAGTTTGTGTTTGTAATTCGCATTACAAAATTCATTCATAACTTCTCCAAGTAAACTAACAAGATGTCTACATAAATACCATGCTTTTTCACAAATTGTTGTTGGGTTGTCTAAGACCAAAATACACTTTTCCAACTTAGAGTAAACATCTAGGATGTTGGCTCTAATTGGTCAAGTAATTTTTTTTTTGTAAACAAAATAATTCCTTTACCTTTAATTCTGTTGTTTTGTTTCACTGGTAAAATGTCTTTTTTGTACTATATGTACTAATGTTGAAGGTTATACACATCATCATCAACATGTATACTATCTCCATCTAACTTTTCTATTCATAATATGATGTCAGAAACATTTTACATATAAAACAATACACTGATACAAACCAATTTCATACTTAGAGAATTTTTGGGCTACCAAAAGCTAAGTATCTTTATTTCTGAGCTTTTCTATAAGCATGTACATCATGTGTTGCCATAAATGAAAACAATTACATATCTTCATTAGCCAATTGTCAACAATCTCCCCTTTGGCATTGATGGCAACAAAATAGGGATTATTGGCTAAGTATCAGAAACTATTCCAAAATATTATAGTATCAATACATTAATCATCTTTTACAACTGATCCATCTTACACATGCTCCCCCTTTCAATATGATTTCATACCTTACCTTACTTACAATTTTCTTATGCATCTCCTCCATCTTTGACATCAATAACAAAGTTTGGTATGTCAAAAATAATTGTCAAAATTGTTTATCTACTGTCAAAAACTATGCTCATCTGCCTTAAGCTAATAACATCTTCATGCAATCACCCAAACTTTCCTTGAGACTGTTCAAAATTTTCAAAACCATGTGTCCTTGGATGTTTTGGTAGAAGTGAGAATTGCACATAGGACATATGATGCAACCTCAACCACATTGAGATTGGAGTATAAGAAATTTGAATAGGTGTCCTTGGCTTTGACACATTCCTCCAAGTGTCTCTCAATAGTTTATATCTTCAAAGCAATAGACTTTCTAAATTCTGATAATCTCTTTAAAAAAATTTCTTTCTCAAGTTCCAATTTCCTAATATCACTATGAACACTGGCCACTTGTCCTTCAAAGTCATTAACTTTTTTGGAACGTTGTTGTATATGGCTTGTTAGAGCTTCTAGCTCACACAGCTTTCCTTCAATCTTGTTATCAAAATCATTGGTCAACTTATGAGATAAAGTATGCTTAATGTACAATACCTTTCCATCTTATTGACATCTCCAAAGTTCCTTGATACAAGTATCAAGACTTAGCAAATCATTCTTAATATTTTGACAAATGTTGCTAAATAAATTAGCATCATGAGAAATCTAGGCCTTGGACTCTACAACATTCAGAAAATTTGTAAATTCCTCATCAAAAGACTTTAAAACTACTTGTACCCTTTGTTCAGGATCTCCCTCTGTATGCTTCAGTGCCAGAGTATTATGTAATATGTTAGTTACCTCCATTAAGGTTCTTTGTAAGCTCTTTACTTTTCTGTTCTTCTCAATAAGTTTTGTCAGAGATGAGATCAAGTCAGTTTCATCATCATCATCATGTATTAGCCTAGCAAGAAAAAGTGGAGTAGATGAACTAGATGGTTCAGTTTCATCTTCCTTTTGCTTCTTCTCTACTACCTCCTTAACTCTTCTCTCTTCTTCCTCTTTCTCCTCCTTTTCTTTTCTTTCCTTCTCTTTCTTTTCTTCCTCCTCTACTCTTTTCTTCTTTTCTTCCTCTACTCTCCTTTTCATTTCTTCCTCAAGCAATTTCTACTCGGCTTCTTTAATCTTTCTATTTTCTACCTCTAATTTTCTTTTTCTTCTTCAATTTGTTTCAACTGATCTTGAATGACCTCAGCCTAACATTCAGGCTAATTGAAACTTTCAAAAGGGTTAGTGTCATCAATTTTGATAGTAAAATTTTTCTAGTCAATCTAAATAGTATCACCACTTATTGACACTTCTAATGTTTTATGTACTAGTGTAGGTGCTACCTTGACTTTGTCATCATCTAACTGATAGTTGTAGTTGTTTCACTCCTTATTATATTCTTCTCACCCATCATAAATAGAAATGGTCTCATCTTGTTCCTCAATTAGGGTGCCAGCTTGTTTAACAATTTTTTGACTTCTTCATAATCTATTTTGCATATAGTCTTTAACATAGACTTCTAAATTTCCATATCCTCTTCTCAAGCTGATGCTTTCTTCTCTCTAAGTCTATCATAGACTTTCTAATTTACTGTACCTTCAAGATCCTTAAGTTTCAAATTTTTAGCAACCATATATCTCATAGTAGAGATATCAATCTCATCTTTCTCAATATCATTATATAAATCATAGAATTTGTTCATCTAAACAAAGTTCCCTTCATTTTCAATGGTTGAGTTGATCTTCTCAATCTTTAGCTTCCAAGGTTGCCTTGTTTTTCCTAGTCTAGTAGCCTGTTGCTTGACTCTTTTAGTCTTGGTAGTCACTGCTTCTACTAATCTTTCATATTTTCTCTTCGGTTCACATGGTTGTTCAACTGATACTGTAGCATATTGAATGCTCTATTCTGAAGGTGTTTTTGCAATTGGCACACAGATGGTTGCCCAACTGATAATGGTTGCACATACATCATTCCTTGTTTCATTATCTTCCTAACTATCTATGACTCACTTTCCATCATACCAGCCTCAGTTAGAACTTTATTCATTATTGTCTCAATCTTTTTGTGAAATGCTTTCTCTAAGGATGTTTGATAAGCTGACTAGGTAATCTCTTCATATGTCCCAAATCTATACTCATCTTGGTCCTTTACAAAGTTCAACAATAGATCAATATATCCAATTGTTACATCATCACTTAACTTATAACCTAAGGGATCAAGGAATATTTCCTGAGGTTCTACTTCTTGAATATGAGTTCAATCTGTATCAACCATAACACATATATCATTTTTGAATCTTTATACAATTATAGGTGCAATTCTAAATCTTCATTTCATCCCATTCTAAAAAATTTTCATGATCAAATTTCCATTGTCCAATATTTTGTCTGTAGGATGTCTTCTACATACATATGTAATCTTTTCCTTGGTACATATCTCACTACTCATAATCTCTCTAACTGGTAGGTATGGAAATCTCTTAAGTACATGAAAGAATATATGATTGATAAATGACTAGAATCTAAACACACCATTCTTGATCCTCTTAATTTTCTCTAAGTTTTCAAGGAGTTTCACCCTCAAAATTTCACATAGGTTAACTTGTTCTTTCTCAACACAAATCTTATAAGCTACATAGATGAGTCCTATTGATAATTCGTCGATCTTAGAATTTCCACAAATAGAATAGGCAATGATTCTACTTAGGAATCTTACATCATCTTTTTTAATGGTGCTAATCACAATGGCCTTCCCACTATAAACTTCCTTAGTGTAGCTCTCAACCTTCTTCTTAACTAGTTTCTCACCTATAGGTACACTTCCTTGTTTGCGAAGACTAGTTACCTCATGAATAAGGTTGGATAAAATGTCGACTACATTATCTTCCATCCATAATTTTTCATCATGAATTCTACTTAGTATGATCTGAGTCCATTCTTCATTGTCCAATTCTTGGTAGAAGTGATATTTGAGTAGGTCTAGGTTTTACTGAGATATCATGTTTAAAGAAAATTTCCATATCTTTGTTCATATACTCACTCCCAATAGTTTCAAACTTGCTATTAAGATAACTTCCTATGTCTTCCGAATACACTATGTTGTTTGGAGTAATAGATAATGTTAAATTAGGATTTCCTTCTACAAGTTTCATAGAAAAAACTTTCAATTTCAGTCTTTCCTAATTCTCAACACTATGAACTATTGAAATATCCATGATTTTATCAAATATAAACTTTATCAAAGAAATTATGCAAAGAAATGACAAAATACCTCTTTCTAAAATAAGGTTTAGTTCAAAATCACCTTGTCAAGTCACTTCTGAGTGCTTTATTCTTTTGATGTGATCGCAATGAAGTGGTAATCAAGTTTGTACTCCATTTTATTCATTCAATTCAAACTTGCATTAATTGTGTACTTTGAAAACACAAAAAAGTTGTCAATTACATTTTGAAAGCAAATATCTACTCAAAATCTTTATTTGATCTTCAAATGCTACTTGAGGTCTACCATAGCTTCCTTGCATCATGAAAATGTTCTTAGGAACTTTGCTCCATGAAATTTTCTATAAAAACATAGTTTTCATCTTCTATTATAGAATTAACTTTCTCTATTATAACAGTAACTCTTAATTCCTTTGTAACAAGTTCTCATAAGCTAAAAATTACAAGTGAGCTTAGCTACAGTCTAAACTTATCTTGATATACCTTTTCCAAACCTCGCTACTTATAGTTTAATCTCTAAATGAAGTTACAAATTCTGGTGATGTGAACAAGCTTAATTCAACTTGGTTGAATCAAACTTGATTACTGACTTCAATTTTCCTATCTTTGCATCATGTAACTTTCTTTAAAAGTATTCAATCCCTTCACAAATGTCTCATTAAGTTCTTCTCAAAGTTCACTGACTATATTTCTTTGATCTTCATTATCTTTGCTAGTCCTTGAGTTCCTTTCATGGTTCCTTCTATCACTTATGATGTTTCTTCCATCATTTCTTTTGTTTCTGAAGTTTTTTCCATTATTGTTTCTATCTCCAAAGTTTTTTTCCATTCTACAATACTTTTTTGTATGTTCATAGTTGTTGCATAACTGACATTCTGGGGTTCTATGTCTAGGATTCTATTGATCAATAGGTGCATGAAAATTTTGGGTTATGTGTCCAAAGTTGTTACACTTATAACACATAATCTGCATTCTTTCTTCATAAGGTCTTCCTTCTCTCAATATCCTCTCATTAGATCTTCTTCTAACTACATGGTTAGTATTTCCAAACATTCTACTATTCCTTCTATCATTATCATATTTAGGTTTCCTACAATCAATTGCTTTATGACCCATACCATGACAATTATGACAATAAAAATTTCTAACATGATTAAATGACTTATTTACATAACCTCTTTTCATATGACCTATTTCATTACATGAAAAAAACTTACCTCTAAATTCATACCTAGTTTCCTTAAGAGATTCAGCTTGCTTTGGTTCATCCAATATCTCAGCTTCCTTGTCTTGTCCAACTTCTTTAGGTTTATCAGAAGATTGACTAAATTCAATCTTATCATCAAATTTATCTTTTCCTTTTAGATCTAATCTATTTTTAAGTTTCTTTGTAGACATGTTAAATAAATAACCAAGACCAGTCTTATCATAGGTAGGTCTTTGTATTTTATCTGCTAGAATAAAGCTTTTCAAGTTGCACTTTGCTTTGATTCAATTCACCTTTCACAATAGTATTATACTTTTTAAGTTCTTCATGATCTACTTTTAATGCTTCAAGCTCAAATGTCATCTTTTCTAGATTAGCTCTAAGATCTAAATTTTCAATCTTCAAATCAGATTCAACTTTGCTAGGATCACTCTTCAAGCTCTACTTTAGATTGGTAATCTTCAATTCATGCTTCAAGATCTTTACTCTGTCTTTATTTTTGAATAATCATCATCATCAGTAGATTGAGTAGATTCAAGCTTGGATTTGAGATGTTCAATCTTGCCCTTCAATTGTCCAATGAATACTTTGGAGTCTTCATATCTATCTTTCATCTTATCTCTTTCTTTAGTAAGGAGATCAATTTGTTCAAATGCCTCTTCAAGGTTCTTCATCAATTGTTCTATATCCATAGGGATCTTACTCAAGTTCTTAAGCCTCTTTTGAGTAACTAGGCTCAGATACCAATTGTTAGAAATAGCGAATACTAAGAGGGGGTGAATTAGTATTCTACAAACTTTTATCACCAACTGGATATTATTAATTACTTGTACCATGCATAATAAAGTAAACAAGTAATTCTAAATAAAAATAATAACCATGCATAAAGAGAACTCATAACACCATATTTTGTTAACTAGGGAAACCCTAGCCAAGGAAAAACCCCGGTGGGGATGATACCCACTAGATAATATACTTGTGTGTGTGTGTGTGTGTGTGTGTGTGTGTTCCTTGTTAGAGGATGGACCTTGTTAGGAGTCAATGAAAAAATTTAGTATAGAGAGTCCCTATTAGGAGACATTAAATCCCTGTTATGAGATTCCAACCCTATTAGGAGTTGTAGTATAGTAGATGCAAGAAGAGCTCACTGCCCAAACATGCACTTCCAATTACAAGAAGAGCTCATTACCCAAATAATTAATTAGTCCTTATGTATATAGGTTCTATAACTTCTTTCTTGACCAATCTCTAACCTCAACTTGATCTCAAATCACAAAATTAGGTTCTCAAAATCTTTTCTTCACAAGAACAAAAGTTTGCATTGCAAAATTCATTCACAACTTCTCCAAGTAAACTCACAAGATGTCTTTGCATAAATACCATACTTCTTCACAAATTGTTGTTGGGTCGGCTAAGACCAAAATACACTTTTCCAACTTAGAGTAAACATCTAGGATGTCAGCTCTAATTGGTTAAGTAATTATTATTTTTGTAAAAAAATAATTCCTTTCCCTTTAATTCCATTGTTTTGTTTCACTGGTAAAACATGAATATTTCTTTTTTGTACTATCTATGTTGATGTCAAAGGTTATACACATCATCATCAACATGTATAGTGTCTCCATCTAACTTCACTAGTCATAATATGACATCAAAAACATTTTACATATAAAACAATAACTTTTGTAAACCAGTTTCATGCTTAGACAATTTTTTGGGTACCAAAAGCTAAGTATCTTTATTTCTAAGGTTTTCTACAAGCATGTACATCATGTGTTGTCATAAATGACAACAATTACATATCTTCATTAGCCAATTGTCAACAGGTCTTAATATTTTTCCTCACATTTATGTCATTAAAGGGATTACATCCCTCATTACTTAAACCTATGACCTTATGAATTAGGTCATTGTCAAATACTACCTACGCATCACTTAACCAAAACATTTCATCATGTACCCTACTTAGAATGCTTTGGGTCCAATCATGGTTGTCAAACTCAGTATAAAACATATAATTCACTAGGTTCAACTCATTCAAGTGCACATACTCTAACTTCAAAGTTAGGTCATTTTACACATGACTCCTAAGTCCTTGTGTATATCCTCATCTCCTATACTGTTAATTTTATAGTGCATATAGCTTTTGGAACCTTCAACATTAAGCACATTCTATGAAATTTGTGAGAATGTTCCTACTGGGTCATCCACAAGTAAAACAAATGGATGTTTCTTGAATACATATGTGGGTCTTTCACTAACATCATAAATTATCTAACTATCCATTGAATCTCAAACTATATGAACTATAAGTTTAGTCTGAGCTCCATCAAATACTTTAAAAGTCACATTTACGGCTTGTGCAACTTTACACTTCAAGAACTTCTTTTCATACTTAAATTTGTTCTCAAATCACTCTTCAATTTTCTCTAAACACTTTGCATGATCAAATGGTACATGTAATCTTTCTCGTAATCCTCAAATCATTTCAAATCAAATTAAACATTAAATGTGTATCTACCACAAATTTAAATATTGTCTCTATTTACCAGTAAACTTGATTTTTTTTTTCCTTCTTACTGTGATCATATTGACCATAGCTTCCTCTCTATGTCCTCTATCTTTTGTTAACTATGCAACTTCCATTTCAATCTCTAACATTAGTTCTATCCAATTGATGCTCTATCTCTTCTAAAACTACTTAATTTAGGTAGGATGAGTCACAAATGATTTGTGACTTCAATTTCCCTTTAGATGAATCAAAGTATTATTCTTCCAAAACTATATAATAACTCTTTGGATTACAAACTTTCACAAATACTTTCTTAAATTCATCAACATGTTCCTTGATTGCTTCCTTCTGATTGTTGTCATTTCCATTTTCATTCCTTTTGCCATTTTTTTGTTGTCCCTTCTATTATTAGGATTCCTATTGAATTTCCTTCTATCCATTCTACAAAATCTTGTTGTGTGTCCAAAGTTACTGTATAACTAACTTACAGGTGCATTCCTTCTCTAATTGGTTCTATTCTGACTATCAGGTGCTCTGAAATTCCTTACAATGTGTCCAAGATTTTTATATTTGTAACATACAATTTGTTTCCTTTCACCATTAGGTCTTTCTCCATCATTCGATATACTTTGGGATCTTTCTCCTTCATTACCTACAAGGTTAGTATTCTTAAACATTCTACTATTCCTATTATTACCATCAAATTTAGGTTTATTATATTATAATGCTTTATGTCCATAACCATGACAATTATAAAAATGATAATTAGTAATAGGTTTAAAAGACTTATCTTTTTAATCTCTCTTCATATGTCCTACTTCATTACATATGAAACATCTATCTCTAAATTCATGTCTAACTTCCTTGGGTGAATCATCTCACTTAGGTGGATCAACTTGCTTTGTTGTCATTGGTTCATCAAATTTCTCAAACAAATCAACTATCTCAACTTCTTTAGATGATGAGATCTTATTCTGATTAGTTTCCTTAGGGATTTCTACAACTAGATTTGGTTCTTTCCTATTTTCAATTTTCTTAGCTGATCTTTCTCCAATAAGGTAACCAAGAATTGTCTTGTCATAAGAGGGTCTCTAAAAAAATATTTGCTCATCAATTTCTCTAGCTTTTTCTTGGCTTGTGTCAACTATCTTTTCACAATAGTGTTATATTTTTCCAACTTAGCATGTTCTATCTCAATAGAATCTAATTTAGATATCACTTGACTCAACTAGAATCTAAGGTCTTCATTCTCATATTTTAGATCAGGTTCACGCTTGCTGTCATTTATCTTAAGACTCAACTTAAGTTCAACAATTTTCAACTCATGTTTCAAGATCTCATTTTCTTTATTGAGATTTCCTACTTCATCATTGTTATTGGTCTACACACTTGATTCCTTACTAGATTTTAGATCATCAATCTTGTCTTTTCTTTTTCCAATATAAACTTTTGCATCTTCATACCTATCTTTCGGGTTATCTCTTTCTTTTGTAAGAAGGTCAATCTATTCAAGAGATTCTTCGAGATTTCTCTTTAACTATTCCATATTCATAGGGACCTTACTCAAGTTGTTAAGCCTCGTTAGAGTAATTGTGCTCTAACACCAATTGTTAGAAATAGATAATACTGAGAGGGGGGCGAATCAGTATTCTACAAGTGTTTGCCCACAACTGATTATTGTTAATTACTTTATAACTTGCATATGAAAGTAAACCAACAATTTTGAATAATAAATAGAACCATGTACAAAGAGAATTCATAACACCATTATTTATTAACTAGGGTGATTATTGGAAGGATGATATGTGGGTGGATCTTAATAGTGTGGACCATAACTTGGTTGAGCTTAGTAAGTGTCTAAATGGATTCTTTTTAAACCATGAAGAGTTTTTTCTAATATGGAAAACTGACCCCAGTGGTATGTACACTATTGCCTCTACCTATGCTAATTATTTTGATGATCATGATGAACCCTGCTAGGCCAAGGCTTGGGTGAAAGGCATGACATCCAAAGTTAATATATTCTTTTGCATTCTTTTGCAAAATAAAATTTTGACTCTTGATAATCTTCAGAAGAGATGTTTCATCATTATAAATCGATGTGTTCTCTGCAAGAATGATGGAGAATTGGTGGATCATATCATGCTACATTACCCCTTTACCAAGAAGCTTTGGGATAAAGTTTGTAGCTTATTGAAAGTGGATTGGGTTTTCCATGCTACTATTCATTTGTTTTTCACTAGTTGGATGGCTCCTTCCAGGAATGCTTTGATTGTCAAATTGTGGGACTTCATTCCTCCTTATCTATGTTGGGGCATTTGGAAGGAGCAAAATGATAGGATCTTTAGAGGAATGGAATCTAGTCCTGATCAAGTGTTCTATAAAATTAAGGTCCTTATGATTGAGAATATTAAAATTAATGGTTCTAGATAGCAACCTTGTAATGAGTGGGAAGAATGGGTGTTTAATAGCTGGAATCTAAAGAGTTTGGGAATGGATATTAAGGATCCTAATCTAAGGGATAATGCTAGATGGGACTGTCCTCCAGTGAATTGGTTTAAGATAAACTTTGACAAGACGTCGAAAGGGAACTCAAGCAAAGTAGGATGTGGAGTTGTTATTAGAAACTCTAATGGTGACTATGTGGGATGTATGGCTATTCCAATTAGGGATCAAACCAATCATGTTGTAGAAGCTTGTGCTACTCTTCATGGTCTTCTCTATGCTAAGAGTATGAATTTGAGGAAGATATGGCTAGAAGGTGACTCCCTCAACATTATTAACTGTTTACATAAAATTACTAAACCATCGTGGATAATTAGCAATATTATCTTCAAGGCTATTCACATTATAAATTCTTTTCAAACTTGCACTATAACTCATAATTTTAGAGAAGCCAACCATACTGTTGATTGGGTTGTGAATGTGGCCTACTTTAGTGATCATAAAATCATTTGGGCTTTTTATGAGTCCTTACCTCTAGATGGCCGCCAATTTATCGATTACAATAAATGGATATCTAGGCAAAAATATTTTAATTATGATGGTGTCAATAATTTATAATTATGAGGTGAACTCTTTTGGAGTGTGGGGGGTTATGATTTTTAGAAAGTCAAGCATTTTGCATGGATTCTGGGCAGTTTTTTCCATTTCTCTTTTTGATTGTGGTGTGGCCTTTTGTTATAGAGTGATTTGGGGATTTCAGAGAAAGAAAACTAGTGAATTTGGTGAAGTGAATATTGGAGGAAAAAGGAAAAGGGTGGAGCCAGCAAGTTGCTCAGAGTGGAGGAATAAGACGGAGGTCTGGGATATTTTAAGGCACAAAAATTTCACAGGGTACATGGAAAGGCTTAGAAGCAACAATCCTACTATTATGCATCAATTTATCAAATCTTGGAAGGATGGCTATGTTATGGTTGGTAACCAGTGAATGGATGTTACTAAAGAAGTAATTGCGAAGGCCACAGGGCTAGACACGGATGGGATTTATTTTTATTAGGAGAGGAAGCTCTCGGATAGGGCCATTGATGATTTTGTGGAGATAGAGTAGGAGAAAAGTCTCTTGGTAAAAATAGGCAATTTGTATTTCAACCTAGCCTTTTTTTCTCGACCATGGCAATTTGTATTTTTTGTGATAATGGAATATCTAAATTTAGATGGGAGATTCACTAAGTTGTATGGGTAACATTTCATGTTGGCAAATCAAGTTCTGATCTATAGTTGATTTTTAGTTGGGAGCTAGCTATGATGTTAGGATCAATTTCCCATTTTATTTAATGCAGTCTCTTAGCATTTCCACTTAAGCTATTCAGAAAGACCTGAATGCTGAGCATTTTTTCCATGAGGGTCTTATGTTCCTAATAATGAATGTGTTGAAATCCAATAAGATTGTGAAACCTAGGGGTAGTTTGAAAGTGGTAGACCAAGATACAGAAGGGAGTCTCCCAAATAAGGGTTATGATTTAGATACCCAAGATGAAGCTAAAGGGGGTATGGGGAGTTTGAAAAAGGGCTCTAGTTGTAGTTCTAAAAAGAAGCAAAAGATAGTTGTTGAAGGTGATCATGACTGGGAAAGAAATTTCATGGAGGAATTAGTGAGAGATCACTATAATAAGAGGAGTGAAGGTAAAGGTAAGGGTATTAAGGGCTTTCAAGATGATCGGGCCTCTCCCCCTTCTGAAGATGAGCCTCTGGCTCACCGACTGGAAAGGGAGAGGTTACAGACTATGAAGAATGAGGATTCAAATAATGAGGATGTTGGGGAATAGGGGCATCTTCCAGATTTGGGTGATAATGTTGATGGTGGGCTCAGGTCATCCAAGGGTCTTTTTGGTAACCCTGGTACAATCTTGAAGGAGATTAGCTTCTTTAAGCAACAAATGTAGTTGTTGGGTAAGGAAATGGAGCAAGTTAGCAAAACTACTAGAGGCGAGCATACACTGGGCCAACACATAGAACAACTTTCAGAGGTTATTGGGAATGCAAAAGAAGTTAAAAACCTCATGCATAAGATACCATTACTTGAGGCCAAACAAATGGTGATGGATAAAAAGATTAGTGGTATTCAAGGGAAGGTCTCTAAAATGGATGCTAAGCTAGGCAATTTGGAAAGGTTGTTTAAATAGATGGCTAATAATGTGGGTAACCTCTTGAAGTAGATTGAGAATGACAAAGGGTGGGACTCCACTCTGGTGCCATAGATTTAGGGACCTAGCAAACGCACTCGAGCTCATTCTAAGAAGAATGAGGATGTGAGTAAAAAGGACGAGGTGAAGGCCATTGCTAAAAATATGCATATTCTAGTGGATCAATTTGTTGACCTAATAAAGACTTCTTAGCTGGTCGGTTATTGTTCTTTTACTATTCTTTTTCTGTCTTTTCTAGCTTTGTCTTGGGTGACCTCATGGCTATTCTTTTTGGAGGTATGTCTCATGTTGTCATGTGCTTCTTTTCTTTGATGTTTACTTCTCTCATTTATCTCTAGACTTTTGTTATTTTGTAAAGGTTTTGGGTCCATTAGAACCTATTCTCACTTAATCAAAACTAGGGAAACCCTGGTGGGGATGATACCCACTAGATGGTCCACTAAACAAAAGAATCATGTTAAGGATATTGACCATGTTAGGAGTCTATGAAGTACATATAGTGTCTTGAGTCCTTGTTACAAGACAGCCTTGTTAAAAGCCTCAACCCTTTTAGCAGTTGCTTCAACCCTGTTAGGAGTTGGTAGATCAAATACAATGTATACAAGAAGTGTCCATTGCCCTAACATACAATTATACAATTTAGTTCTTCACAATAGTGGATATGCATACAATACTTTCTTAGTGTTATAACTTGCAGTTGCTCTGATCATATATTAGATCTCGCATCACATAAGGCTCACATAACATGTATAAGCTTCCTTCACAATATTTTGTATCACTTATATTGCTCACACATCACATTGCATTCGCACACTTATCTGCACAAGATAGGATCTTTACTTATACCTCACACATTAGTAAAACTCTTCTTAGTCAGCCTTCATGTCTTCACATGCTTGACATACTATAAAATAACTTATGGATTAATATCCACAAAGTTTACTCATCATGACTTAGTAACTAATTTTGTCACCACAATAATTCTTTAAGCCATACAACTCATATTATTGATATGCTCTATTATGCTCTGTTAAATACTCATACTGGTATTTCAACTATAACTTGTGTTGTGTTGTTTGTACACATTTGTACACTGACATACATCATCATGACTCGGTCATAAAGATTTCCTCAACTACACATAAGCTAACTCAAACTGAGCCATTTGTACACATCACATATGTCTATGTACTACTACAAATTTTCTAACACTTAGACAATTTTCTAACTCTAAATGCATCAATGAAATGTTGAATACATATTGCCATAAATGACAACTATCAAGACATCTGACTAACCATATTTCCAATACTTTGTGTAGTTGATGATGCACCTATTCCTCATACAGCTTCTAAAGAGGAAGCCATCAAATTGACCCAATCTAGATGAGATGGATGTATAATGATAGTGAATTGTATAGATGATAAAGAGGTAAATTTTTCTTCTAAATTAGGTACAAGAATTATCATTCTAGATGGTTTAATAGTATTCCAAGATGTGCATCTCATACTTCCTATCTAATGGTTAAAGAAAATGAGGAATATAATTTTCATAAAGCTATGAGGGAACAAATAATGATGAACCTATAGAAGATTGAGAAGGACGAGAGAAAAAGATTCAAAGTTAATGAGATTTTTATTAAGGGAAAAATAAGTTTAATAGGAGCCTAAAACCAAATACAGAATAAGGTTATATGTTAATAAGTTCTAAAAAAAACCATTTTTGTTAGAAAAGATAAATAACAAATACCAAAAAAAGGCTAGCAGGCTTGAAAAAAAAAATACAAACCCTTAGAATGAAAAAAACAAAAACAACATACCAGAAACAAAACACAGAACCACCCAAAACTATACTAACTCATTAATGGTGTAATATACTTATTCCCCCATATTATTCATCCTCTCTACCACTTTTTTTAGGTCATCAAAATCATCAGTTGGAGTAGTGATTTTCATATTCCTTTTGTTGGACCTAGTATGCTTTCTAGAACCTTTGTAGTCATCCTGAACTTTGATTCAAACTTAGTGAGTTAACCATGTGACTATTCTTCTATTTTTAAAATTAATTTCTAGTGTAGATAATCTCCAACTATCAATAATTAAACTTGTTTACATTTAAATTTTAGAATTCTAGGAAACAATTTCACTAGTATAGTTTGTGGTTACTTCAAATATTTCTAGAAGAGAATGCATAAGAGTACCTTCTAAGATAGTGACCAAGTACATAAGCTATTTTATTTATGGTAGATACTAACATGTGTCAGATGAAATTAGTAGAACCCGAGACATATTGGATGATTCTAATGATTTATAAAGTGGAAGGAGACGTTCTTTCCCTATATGCTAAGAAGTCGCTAAGTGAACTAGTAGTTCACAACACTCTAAGGTTTGGGACTAATGAAGAGAATTAAATAAAATTACATGATGAACTAATGAAACTAGTGATAAGAAGGAAGGTAATAAAGGAGGTGGATAAATTCTTCACTAAGAAATTCTTTACTAAGGAGGAATCAGACAAAACAAGATCTAGACATGTTAGAGGGAGTCAAGTGCATCGAGTACAACCCATGATGTTGATGATGTTATATTTGGTAGTAAAACTAGTAGTTCCCACACTTCATAATGAGAAACCCTCTCCACCTATGAAGACCCAGGCCAAGAAACCAACAAAAGGTGTCAAGCCTAAAACTACACCAGCAAAGAAGACATCAAGTGTAGAAAAGGAAATAGTTGGAAAGAGCAAGAAGGATAAAGAAATGAAGGAAAAATGATCCCTAATGATGAAAGTGAAGAAACTAAATCAGAGGAAGAAGTGGAAGAACTAAAATATAATGGTAGGAAGAGTAAATTGGTAGGTTCCCCTGCAACCAAATCACTAGGAACTAAATCTAAAAATGCAATGATATTAAATTCACTTATTCATAATTTGATTAAGTATGAAATATTAGTCAATGTAAAAATTTATTATCATTGTTTGGTAACGAAGATAGGGGTGAGATTGAATTTGTTTTTATTATAAGCATGCATAAGCTTAGTCAGTTATATTGTGGTGAAAGGGATAAATCCTTGATGAACTATACAATAAGATTGATGCTAGATGGAAGGAAACATTAGCCCAAGAAAAATAAATAATCAAGTTTTGTTCTAATTCTTATGTCAAATACATGTATTGAAGAGGTTGAGGACATGATAAAAAGGTGAGTCATATATTCAAAACCAAATCTAGGGTTACAAGACTATTGGTTGGTCAATCCAAATTGGTGTAAGTTGATAAAGAGGAAATATTAAATGAATATTTGAATCTACCCAAAGAGAAAAATGAATACATTCATGAAGATGAACCAGTAATGGAACCCAAAAGTGATCCAATAATCATGCACACTAATGAAGGTTTTACCATTGGTATTGTGAATAACATATTTGAATTTGATCAAAGTTGTGATAGAAAAAATTGATAACATACCTAAGATAGATCTATAAGATGAGAACATAAATATTCTAGATCAAACAAGCACAATGAAGCATCAAGATGTAGACGAAGACAAGGAGAAATAAAAAGAATCAGAAAACATTTATAGTCATCTATTCATGACTGAGGATAGTCAATTACAAAGACAATAGGAGGAACTTGAAAAGGACAAAGGAAAGAAACCTGAGAAGTTAAAGGTAATTTGATCATCCATGTTCATCTTTGAATTTTATTTCTTTCCTCAAATTTCCCAAAAATTATTTTTCCTAATAATAATGAACCCCTAAACTAGCAACCTCATCTAATTCAAAGAAAAATCAAAAACCTAATGTTTGAAATAAAGAACACAAAAAATAAAATAAACTCAACACAAAAATTGATTAAAAAGATTTATTTTTATAATTCAAATTTAGTTGACTTACTTAACCAAAGTTTATAATTAAAATAAAGTTTAATTATTAAATCAAGCACATTACTTTCATAATTTATATTTTACTTATATTAATATTTTTAGCATATTTAACAAATATCAAAGTTCAATTAACTTAATTATGCAAAATGAAAAGATTTTTCTTAAAAAATAATCCTTTAGTTAAGTCTCTAAATCAATCGTGCATAATAAAAGAGTTCTTAATTTATAACAATTCTTTATAGAAGCATAAATTTGAACTTTCATGTAGGTGGGAGAGGTGTAGGGAAAGGCATGCAATCTTCGGTAGATGTTGACTCCTAAGATTCTTGGGATTTTGAACATGCAGAGGGTCCAAAGGATGAGGTCCCACAAGCTTTCCAAAAGGATATGGGGAAAGCGAATACTCAGAAGGAGGACTGTATTAAGGAGAATATTCACCCACAAGGGTCTGTGGGTCATGAATCATGAAAGGTTGGATCTTCCTAAGATCCTCTACAACTGTGGGGTGTAGAGTTATCAAAACCATACACTACTCTTTTAAGAGTCAAACTGATTGGAAAGTATTAGCATGAATGCTAGTGATACTACATTAAGGGAGTATCCTAAGCATTGGAGAGTATTGACATGTTGCATTCATGACTGTGTTTTTCATTGATGTCAACATAGCAATATTTTTGTAAAGAATGGGAGAACATTAGTAAAAGATCTTACTAGTACAGAAAATAGTTTGATTTCTTGGTGATGCACAGTTAAGGACATGTTCCAAAATCTGTCCTGATGATGTGGTTAAGTGTGCAAAATCTAAGTTGATGATGTACAGTAGTTGTAGCTAATTTACTAAGAGTGGTACTGAAACAAAGTACTAGAGAATAGTTTTCTAATATTTGATTTCTATCTTTCATCTGAGATGTAATGAAGAAGTGTGTAGTCACAGAACAATAGAGGGTAGTCATGTGGTGACATTAGCAAGTTTCCAAGCCCTGGTATCGCACATATGAAGTTTTGTATAGATTGTAAACCGACAGTGCTATTGTAATTGTAATTTAATTAATTATCTTATTATAATAATTGGGAAAGCCTCAAGGCTGACTCAAGGAATTATTATGAAGATATGGTAAAAAGGAAAGTTGTTTTCCTTGTTTGTAAGAAGGAATGTATCAATTGTGATCAAGTAGAAGTGTGAACTATGAAAAGGAGAAGAGTGCTTACTGAATGCGAGTAAGCAATCCAAGGGATTATTGGATGTGAGATTTGGTTACAAGATCTAAAGGAGCAAAAATCCGGTTGACAAGACTAAGATAGAGGAAGTACATTTCATTTCTATTTTTCTCTAAGTAATAATACAAAGATCATTTGGACAGTGGGTTCATTGATCTTAACCTTGAAGTTGTTTGGGTAGTGGGTCCAGCTATCTTCCACAACTCCTAAAAAAGTTGGAATCTCCTTATAGGGATTCAAAATCTCCTAACAGGGACTCATATGTACTAAATGTTGTAACAAACTCCTAACAAGGTCTATCCTCTAATAAGGAATATTTAGATTAGTACATCATCTTGTGGGTACCATCCCCATCGAGGTTTTCCATCTAATCAAGGGTTTCCCTAGTTAACATATCTAGTGTTAATTATGTATGAGTATCTTGTTGTGATTTTAAATTATATTACTCATATGGTTAAGTTTTTTTAAGGTTAATGTTTATGATAATAGTTGGATAATTGATTCACCCACCCCCCCCTCACCCCCCACCCGCCCTTCCCCTTAGTTATATCAGTGGACTATATATTCTAATAGAAAGTCTAGGTTTCCATATGTCCAAGATATATATGACAGAGAGAAGGGAAAGTTTTTTTATTTTTGTACCTAACTCTCTTATTGATAAAAATATATATTTAATGGTGGTTACCCTCATTGGGAAATTTGTAGGGCCTAGGCCCAACATTGACTTTCTTCATACTTTTTCCAAAAAGAAATGGGATCTTAAGGGGTAGGTAGAAATTATGGTCATGGTGAAGGGATTCCTCTCATTTTCATTTTCATTCTAGGAAGACTTCACTAAACTATTTTTTACTCACCCATGGGTGATTGATAATTCCACCCTTGCTCTTCAAAAATGGTCTCCTAGTCTTAATTTGATTGACTTTCTTTTTGTTCAAGCTTTTGTATGAGTGAGATTACCCAGACTCTTAAGGGAATTTTGGTTTGAAGATATTTTTAATGAGATAGTGAGGTATTTTGGTGAGCTCTTACCCATTGACCTTGTGACTTCCTCTCAAAGGAGACTCACCTACACTAGGATCTATATTAGGGTGGAACAAGGAAAGGATACGTCAAAGATCATTGAGATTCATTCCAAGCTTGGAAAATGGCTACAAAGAATTGACTATGAGAGTGTCCCTTTTTCTTTCTTTCACTACAAAAAGGAGGTTTGTATTGCAAAATTTTTCCCTCTTTCATTGAGAAAGATAAATATAAAAAGGCTCAAAAGAATGTTTGGAAAAAGAAAGGGAAAGATTAAGAAAAATTTGGGTTGGATGCTAAGGATGGTCTCAAGAAGGTTAAAGATCCAAAAATTGGGGAGGGACTTTAATAAATTGATGCTTCTGAGACACCCCTAGTGGAAAGTTCAGGGTTAATCACTGGGAACCCTGGTGAAGTGTCAAAGGAGATTGGGGCACCTATGGGTGGTGACAACCAAAAAGAAGAAAAATTGGAGATAGACTCTAAATCTACTAAAAATTTAGAAAAGAAATACTCCTCTAATTCTATCTATGTGGAATTGGAAAATCTTTCTATTGTCTCTGACACTATCCAAGACTAGTCTTTGGAGAAAGGGGAAATTCACCCGACATGTGACTATGATTAGTGTTATGCTGATAGCTAATACTTTCAAATATGTCCAACCATGTGATGTCTTAGTAGGGTCTTCAAATCTCAATGTGACTCATTAGAAGGAAATATGGGAAGTCATCTAGACTATTAGGCTATAAGGAACATGGAACACTTATTAGACCAATGTGAGGTTTCGAAGACTTCCACAAAGGAGGAAGGAGAGAACACTTCCAAGAAGAAGCCTAAGAAGAAGAAAAATAAGGAGGATGCATATGTCATTTTATCTTAGCTTTCTACCAAAAGTAAGATAAAGGTAGATGTTGGAGCTAAACAAAAAATGTTAGGAATACCAAAATCTAACTTTGGTAGAGATGAAGAAGCAAGTAATAATATAGATGATGGAACTCAACTCACCATCCTAGAGGTTTTCTCTCTTCAAAAAAAATTAAAGTCTTATCTTGAAATATTTATGGTTTTATTGGACCACATAAATAGGATGTGTTGAGAAACTTGAATAGGGATCATAGGGCAGTTATTATGTTGATTCAGGAAACAAAAATGATTTAGGAAAGAGTGGAAAGTTTGAAACTACTGAAGAGTTTTTCAGTGGTTGAGTCCAAGTCTAGCCCCTTTGGTGGCCTTTTTGTTTTTTAGAATGCTTCTAAAATTAAAGGATAAATTTGGTTTCAAGAAGGTAATATTATGTTTTAAATTTCACTCATATTAAGGATGGAGATTTTTGGACTATTACTAATGTGTATGCACCAAAATTGAAAAGGGAAATATTCAATTATTGGTACATTAATAAAGGATATTTCTACCTTTGTGGCCCATGATAGATGGATTGCAATGGGGTATTTTAATATCCCTCTTAGAGAAGTGGATAAATGGGGGGGCTTTGCTACTAACCTGGATAGAAGGATGGGTCTCATTAGCTTTATCAATGATCTTTCTCTTATTGATATAGATTTGCAAGGGGCTAAGTTCACATGGTCTAATGAAATAATAGGAGAGGAGTGTATTTAGGTGAGACTAGATAGGTCCTTGATTTTATTTAACTTGCTTTCTTCTTTCAAAATCTCTCTTTTAGCTCTGGTTAGAGTGGGATCTGATCACTCTTTTATCTCTTTGATTTTAGATCACTTGGAATGAAAGAGAGACTTTCCATTTAGATTTGAAAAAATGTGGCTAGATTACCTAGCTTTAAATGAAAACATATTGGAATATCAAAATTGGTGGTAAAATGATGCTTACACTCGCCAAGAAGCTAAGAAATGTTTATAAGAATAAAATAAAGCTTTAGAATAAGACTAATTTTTGTAATATAGATTTGAATCTAAAGTTGTCATCCTTCTGGATATTAATCATATTCAATGTAAGATCCAACAGTTAAGTTATATGGAGTATCTCTCTAAAGAAGAAGACATATTATCCAAATATCATGTTATTATCTCTAAGGAGGAATTTTTTTGTTAACAAAGGTACAGATCATTATGGCTTAAGGAGGGGAGTAGAAATTCTAGATTCTTCCATCTTACTACTCTCAAGAACCGTGTTGCCAATAGAATTTTTTGACTAATTAAAAATGATAATACTGTTTAAGATGAAAGAGAGATTAATGCAAAGGCTAAAAGGCTCTTCTTTGACCTATTGTCTGCTTACTGTAATCTTTCTTTAGAGGATTAGGATAAACTTATTAGTAATATTCCTTCTATTATTAAAAAGGGGTATAACAAGAGCTCTGTTCGAGCATGAGTCCCTGCCTATTGTGAAAAGAATAAGGAGAAAAATTATTAGAATATTGAATACTTTTATAATATATATCGACATAATTTTAAAAATAATGAAATACATTTTGGATATAATCTATTTATTTAAAATATATATATTAGTTTTAATGTATACATAAAAATAATCAATATTTTAAAATATTGTTAATTAAAAAAACTAAAAAGAAAAATATATTGATATAATTTTTGAACAATAATTAATATAATTAAAATAAATAATATAAAGTTTCTTCAATAGAATTTTACATAATTTTAATACTAATATTTGTAAAATAATTATTGATTAAATATAGAATGGAATATATTTTTTAAATAATAAAGTTGAAAGTACTAAAGTTATATAAATAATAAAAACCAAATAATCGACACAAATTAGATTAGGCATTTAATAAAGAAAGTTGAAGCTTAATCAAACAAATAAAACACTGAATAAATATACCTCTATTTTTTATTAGATCATAGAAAATTGAGAACCATAAAAGCATATGAATATCCTCATTCTCCATTAAAAAAAAATATAGAGCAACTCATACAATGGATTTCAAACCTAATGAAATTATTTATAGTGGACTGAAGCGGCTATAACAAACACGTATGAGTGTTGTCATGTAGAGGTTTACAGAGCCAATGAAAAGTTTTGAATTACACGTGCCACTTATAATTGTGTGTGATAAGTATTATATGTCTTTCCACATCTTATAAATTCTCCTCCACTGCATTTGTCCGTAGATTTCATGTTTCCATATCACCGGGCATCGAGAAAAGTGAAGTGAAGTGTCCGGAGAGGTCAATAGTTTTGATCTTATCCTGTACTTTTTTTTTCCTAATTTTCATTTGAAAAATTAAAATAACCCTTGGCAAAAATACTTCTGACCAATGAGATAAAAGAAATTATTTCTTCAAATTTGATTTTAAAAATATGACCATCAAAAACTTTAGAATTAGAAATTATTTTTATCATGTCAATTAATTGTAGGGGTCTAATGAAAACATTAGTTCCCTATAGGCAGGGACTAATAAATCTATTTGGGGAATCCCTAATATTGATGAGATTGAGAGCCCTCTTTTCCTTTGAAGGAAATATGGCCTTGCGCCTAATGGTTTTTTGATGTTCTTTTTCCAATACTTTCGGATTTTTCTTAAGGCCTATGATAGAGTGGATTGGATTTATTTGTCTGAGGTGTTAGAAGATTCCTGGCTTTGATCGCAAGGCTTGTAAGTTGGTTTCTCAACTAGTTTC
Source organism: Cupressus sempervirens (assembly GCA_028749045.1). NCBI lineage: Eukaryota > Viridiplantae > Streptophyta > Pinopsida > Cupressales > Cupressaceae > Cupressus > Cupressus sempervirens. The sequence continues at coordinate 569,546,876 of CM053792.1, read as the reverse complement.
TTATATTTTGATGGTGGTTATTGTGAATGGACCCCCTTGTGCCTTTTCTAAACCCACTAGGGGTCAAGAGAAATTAGATCCTTTATCTCATGTCCTCTTTCTTATAGTAGCTAAATGTCTTGGGAGGTTGAAATATGTTGGTATTGCTTCAAAGAGTTTGGTGGGGATTAAGCCATCCTCTACTAGTCTAACCTTTTCGCATCATCAATTTGTTAATGACACTATTCTTGGAGGGGCTACTTCTATTAAGAGGGCTACAAAAATTAAAGAGGTGCTCAAATGCTATAGTAATGTTATGAGTCAACTAATTAATTGGAAAATGAGTTCTTTTTATTTTATTAATACTCCCCCTGACATATAGCATTGTATTGTTGATATCCTAAGATGTAATATTGCTGACCTTTTAGTGACTTACTTGGGGCTTCCACTTGGGTCAAAACCTCCTGACTCTTTTTGGAGTAGTTTGATTGATAAATTTAATAAGAAGTTGGTTGGATGGAAAGGTTTTTTGTTAAGTTAAGCTAGTAAGCTCCAACTTCTTAAGTCCACAATTTAGAATCTCCCTACTTATGCTCTCGGTCAACCTCTTGACTCTTTTTGGAGTAGTTTTATGGATAAATTTAATAAGTTGGTTGGGTGGAAAGATGTGTTGTTAAGTCAAGCTAGTAAGCTCCAACTATTAAGTCCACCCTTTAGAATCTCCCTACTTATGCTCTCGGTCTTTACTCTATCCCCTCTAAATATTTGGAGGCTATAGAAAGGATTTAGAAGAATTTCTTATGCTTAGGAACTGAAGGATAGAAAAAAATCCCTCTTACTTCTTAAGATAAGGTATTTCTTCCCAAAAATAGAGGTGGCTTGGGTATAAGAAATATTAAAGCCTTTAATCAAGCTTTGATGTCCAAGTAGGTTTGGAGAATTTTTTATAACAAGGGGGAATGGAGGGACATCCTTACCTCTAAGTATCTCTATAATTTCTAGACCTTTTAGAACTTCCCATTCTCTGACCATATTCTAAACAGATCATCCATTTTGAATAGTATATTGCAGGCTATAGCTACTACTTGAATGGATATTAAATGGAAGGTAGGCAATGGGATGATAATCAAATTTTTGGATGATGATTGGATTCCCATTGATAAGTTTCCTAATAAGGAGGACTTTTATGAGTGGAATGATATATGTTTGGCCAAATTTGGAAGCATGATTTTGGATTATTGGAATGGTGATGTTTTTTTGAACTTATGTGATATTTATCCCCTCTTTTTCCTATGATGACTATTCTATCTTCTATTGTTATTGTCAACAAGCTGAATACCCTTGTTTGGGATGCCTCATTGTCAGGATCCTTTATGATGGCCTTTGCATATTCCCTTTCTTTTTTTGTCCTTGATCCTCCCCCTTGTTGGGGGAAAGCATGAATATAAGTTTTTGGATCCTCCTTCAGAACATAGTTCTTTCTATGGATAATCTCTACAAGAGGGATTTTTATCTCTTGGATATTTGTATCCTCTTCTATGTTAATGAAGAGTCAACCAATCACCTTTCCATTCACTATCCCTTTTTGAGAGATATCTAGTCTCTCTTTTTTGGTAAGCTTAACCTTCCCTAGATCATCTACCCTAACCTCCCTAAGTGTTTTGTCTCATGGTCCCTTCCTTTCCACTCTTCTAAATCTTTCTCTCAATTTTGGTACCTACCTTTTCCTCATATATTATGGGGTATCTAGAAAGAGCACCATAATAGAATTTTTAGAAATAATTCCTCCTCTCCTAATGTATTCTTTTTCAACATTAAAATTTATCTCTTGGAAAACCTCAATTGTTTTGGTGTTGGATTCTCTAGCCTAAATTTGATGACTCTATCTATGCATATTTACTAATCTTGTTAAGTGTAGGAGAAAGGAAAGTAGGTTTTTTTTCCTTCATTAGATTGGTGCAAAGTTAAGTTTGATGGGTCAACTAAGGGGAAACCTAGGGTGGTTGGGTGTGGGGGAGTGTTGAGAGATCACTTTGGTTAATGCCTTGTTGGAGTGGCATTTCCCTTGGGAAAGTGGACCAACCACTATGTGGAGGTGATGGCAGCTCTCCAAGCAACTAGAATGGCTAAAGACATGGGTAAATCTACACTTTGGTTGGAGGGTGACTCAAATAACATTATCAATTGTTTGAAGGAGTTATCAAAAGTTTTTTCAACTATTCACAATAATCCAAGAGACAAAGAGTATCCTTAATACTATGGAGAAATATTTTATCTCTCATATTTACCAAGAGTCCAAAAATACCTCTAATTCTATTGCCAATGCAATGATGAGACTCAATTAGAGGATGTGTAGGTGTAGTGACATGGATATCCCTATGATGGTCATCTCAGATATTAATTATGATATGGTTAATGGAAAAAATGGCTTTTTTTTAAATGATTTCAATGGTACCTCGAGGTGATGGTTTATTGACCATGAGGTACTCTATGAATCAAAAGGACATGAGGTGTAATTATTTCCCCTTTTTCTCACACATTTTATGGGTAATCTTGAGTGAAATGTCTTTCATTCATAACCAATTTAATTTAGGCAAGTGCTTACTTTGTTGCTTTGTCAATTTTTTGGTGTCTTAATTGAGAAAGAAAAATATGGGCAAACAAAAAATATGTAGGGAGTCAACAAAATGTGAGAAATAGAGGAAAAGAACTAGGGTGTGAGAGACATTTCATGATGGTGGTCTCAAGCCTTTCATGGGAATGCTACATGGTGGAAACCCTAAAGTCACAAAGCTTTTCCTTAAGAAATAGAATGAAAAGACCCTAGATATTTTTTGGAGAAGCATCATACTTATGGAGGAGCTCATTTCCCAAGTTACCAATATTCCTATTGTGGTCAAGAATTTTTACAGAGTCAGGAAGATCTCTGATAGTATTGTTGAGGGCTTTCTAAAGAACAAGGAGGAACATGACACTATGATAAAGGATGGTAAGACTTACTACCCTCCAAGTTGTATAAAAAATCTTTGGAGGTTTGTACTAAGATTCATTATATATGATGTTACTTTGGATGGGAGATTTCCCATATCTATACCCATCACATTATTTTTTGAATCATTTTAGACATGCTATCAAAATTTCCATTCCCTTTTATCTGTACACATCTATGAATTCCAGCATTAATAGAATTAGGGAAAAGGTGGCTACAAACCCTCCCTTGTATGATGGCCTCATGCTTCTTATTTATGAATATATTAAAGTTCATTATGTGGGTAAATAGATTGAAGAAAAGGTTGAGTCTAAGGGATTTTATGAAGATTATAATTCCTAGTAGGATTTCTCAAAGAGGATAGTGAAGGAATACATTTAGAAGATTTGGAGGCCAATACTACTAAATAAAAAGGAAATATCCTCTTCCAAGTGTCCCTTGAAAAATGTTGAGGAGGGTTAAAAATGCAGAATTTCTAAAGTAGTTATCTCCTCTGATGAGGAGTGCAATGATGAGGGGGATATGGAGACAGATATAGACGTGGAGAACAATTATACAAAGAACAAGGGTTCTCCATCCCCTATCTTAAATAAAAAGAAATAGAAGAAGTTTATTTACAAAATTCCCAATAGTGAGGGTAAGAAGGTGGCCAAATATAAAATTTGGGAGCCTTCCCAGGAGCCTCCTATGGATTACCCCTCTCAATCCCTTATTAAGGATACCTTTCCTATGGTAGAGAAAACTATGTTGAAAAATATTGATATGAGTATATTGAAGTTGGGAATTTCCAAAGAAAATTAGATCTAGTTTTCAAGAGCAAGAAGGATGGTGGTGTTGATCTCAGGTAACTTATTTACCCTTCAATGTTGGTTCTAGGTGATTCCAACAAAGAGCTATAGATAGATGTTCCGCACAGGGCTAGGAATAGCTCATTGGATAATATGAGGATCATTGAGTGCTTATTTGAGATAAATGAGATCAATGGCAAGATGAAGTTCCTTGAGACCAAGGTTGATAATGAGAAGGAGAAAGATGGTATGGTGGGTGTTGGTGTGGACATAGGGTATGTGATGAATATTTCCACCCTCTACAAGTGTGAGGATTAGTGAGAAGCAAATAACAATTACATGCAAATATATCCAATATCATAAAATAATAAATCACATAGAAGAGAACATGAGACACAAAAATTTAACATGGTAAACCCAATCCCTAGGCTACATCCACCAAATAGCAAGTCTGATGTTCTTAATATCTAATGATTACAACTTGATTATAATTTGTAATCCCTTACATCTCAATATCATTACAAGAAGCTATAATCTCATCATACGTTATGAAATCATTAACATTGATCCATTTTATACAATTTTGTCCTCTTACAAAAGTAGGGCTTGAATTAGTCATCCAAAAGAAAATAATAGTGAACACATTTTACAACAATAAAGTCAGTTGATCTTTCAAGGGCACTATTCCCAAAAACCCATATAGGGGTTTTCCCCCTTGACCTTACCATGTATTGTGATAGGAAGTGCACATGGGGCTCTGCCCCAGGACCCTACAAGGGGCACTACCCCTTGACCCCATCTTGGGTGCACTATCCCAAAACCCCTAAATTAAAATATGGGGGGAAACCATGTCAAATAAAGTGGGGGAAAAATAACCTTTGAGTCTAATTAGGCTCCACATAAGAATAATCTCCTACTTGGAGACTAATCAAACTCCACAATAATAACCTCCCACTTGGAGACTGATCATAGCACCATTAAACATGTAGCTTCTAGTGCAATGTTAGACCACCCCATAAGTTATGTTATTCTTTTATTATATTTAGTTTAGAAAACTAATCGAAGCTAAAGAGGAGTTTAGCTTCTCCTTTGTAATTGTCTTTGTTAACATTTCTGTTGGGTTATCATTTGGGTCTATCTTTTCCATCTTTAACTATCCATCATCCAAAACTAATCGAATGAAATAGTACCACAACTATATGTGCTTTGTCTTAGAATGTAGAGCAGAATTATTTGAAAGATAAAACCACTCTAGCTATTTGTAAACAAATAATTATCCATCTATGGGTTCCCCAACTCTTCCATGAAGAATTGAAGCCATGAAATATCCTTAGCTACCTTTGTAGAAGCAAATATACTCTTTCTCTATAGTGGATAAAGCATTCACCTTCTATAACCAAGATATCCAACTCACTATTGTACCACCAATAGTAAATACATATCTTGTAGTACTTCGTCTGGTATCTAGATCCCATACAAAATTTGAGTCAATGTAGCCTTGTAAATCAGTAGTAGATCCCCCAAAATATAAACATTTACTAGATATTCCTCTCAAATGTCTAAGAATCCATTTGACTGCATTCCAATGTTTGATCCCAAGATGACTCATTTTCTTGCTAACAACTCTCACTACATGTGCAATAACTAGCCTAGTACATATCATGGCATACATTAACATCCCTACAGATGAATCATAAGGTACATTGGACATCTTATCATCCTCTTCTTATGTCTTTGGACACATCTCCTTATCCAATTTCAAATGACCAGGCAAAGGTGTGTTGACAACTTTGACATTCTTAATAAAGAAATGTTGTAACACCTTCTCAATATAATTAGCCTGAGATAAAGTCAATTTCTTGTTTTTCCTATCTTTGTAAATTGTCATGCCAAGGATTTTCTTTTTTTCCCCCAAATCCTTCATAGAAAATGGATGTGCTAACTATTATTTTAACCCCTTGATGTGATCCTCGTTAGACCCCATTACAAGCATGTCATCAACATATAAACATAAAATAATATATTTGTCATCATCCAACCTCTTAAAATAAACAAAATTATTTGAATGACATGTAGTGCATTCATGCTCATGCATAAAAGTGTCAAATTTAAGATATCATTATTAAAGTCCTTGCTTCAAGCCATATATACTTTTCTTCAATCTATACACTAATTTATCCTTACCTTTGACCTCAAATCCATTTTGTTCTATCATATATATTTCTTCATCCAAATCACCATGAAGAATAAGTATTTTAACATCAAGCTTCTCCATTTACAATTCTTAAGTAGCCACAATACTTAAAACAATGCAAATAGAAGTCATTTTAACAATAGGAGAATATATCTCATCAAAATTAATGCCCTTTTTTTTGTGCAAATCCTATTACAACTAACCTGGATTTAAATATTGTTTTATCTTCATCCTCTTCTTTCAACCTATAAACCCACTTATTTTGTAAAACCATTTGACCTAAGATAACTTACATAAATCCCAAGTCTGATTTTTTAGCAAGGAGTCCATTTCTTATGTCATTGCATACTCCTACTAAATCTTTGTGTCTACCTGTATAGCCTCATCATAACATTTAGGTTCACCAAAATTATTAATAAAATAGAATACAAAAAGGGATAGAATCTTTTTGGAGGTCTAGTTAGCCTTGTTGACCATCTAACTTTCACTAGGGTTTGTGTTATTTGTTGTTGTTGTTACAAAGTATAAGGAACTATTGGAACAGCATCTTTTCGAGTATCCTCCAATACTACAAAATCATATTTTTTCTTCTCATGTTGCTACAAAATATCTTTGTACATTTTTTTCTCACTGGATATGACATCCTTGCTTCTTACAATTTTATGATTTAACTTCCATCTTGGTTCTATTTTTAGAATCTATAAATGCAAATGCTTCACAACTGAAGGTTCTAAGAAAAGAATAACTCATTTTCTTACTAGTTCACACTTACTCTAGAATATCACAACCTTAAGGAGTAGAGGAGGCTCTATTGATTAAATTTATAATAGTATTCATAGTATTCACCCACATGTTTAAGGGAAGTCCAACATGAAACCTCATGCTCCTTGCATGCTCCATTATTGTCATGTTCATGCATTGAGCCACTCCATTTTCTTATGGAGTCCTTGGAACAGTTCTCTCCCTATGAATACCACTAGTGGAACAATAATCTGTAAATTTATTTATGGAATACTCACCACCATTATCATATCTAACAAACTTAATCTTTATTTTATTTTATGTAATGATATCGTATCTAAAAAATATGTCTTACCTCTTGTAGTAGCCAATGATTCCCATTCTACAACTTAATCTTAATTTTCAACTTTCCAACAATCTAACAAGGTTTACTATCTCCCAAATAAACAAGCCCAAAATCACCTTGGACATAATCAATAAAATAACCTCTATGGGGAGTAACATGAAATGAAGCCCTATCTGCATTGAGATAAGATTATAATCAAATAAAATGGTCAACATTGGAAAGGGAGGGAAGAGCAATTTTCAAAATTCAAATCCTGAGAAGGGTGGGATTCCACTGGACTGTCGGAATCAGATCCCTGGATTGGAGCACGAGTTGCAGAAGGAGGTCAGTCAGGGATCTTCCAATATAGGTGATCAATCAAAGAAAGATGATGGGGACCCAAATGCTCCCCCCAAAGTGGTGGTCAAGATTCCTCCAGGTCCCAAAGTGGGTCTACCTAGCCCTACTAAATGGTTGTCTCTTTTTGGGATCAAGCCTACAAGTAAGTCTTATTTCCCGCCTATTAAGATTCTTCCCAAGATGGAGCAAGGTTCTTGTGCCATTGCCATTCTGGATGAGCTCATGGATCATAGCTTCCACCCTAGTTGGTAAATTCTTAGGGCCAAGGCCTAATATTGACATGGTGAGATTCTTTATTAAGAAGAAATGGGCCCTCAAAGGTCAAGTTTCTATCATGGCCATGGCCAAGGGATTTCTATCCTTTGATTTCACATGTATGGAAGATCTAACATTTTAAGTGAGGGGTCATGGGTTCTTGGTCGATCCACCCTAGTTCTCCAGAAGTGGTCATCAAAGTTGAATCTGAACAACTCATTCTATGTGCAAGCCCCTATCTGGGTAAGGCTACCTAAGCTACCCCTAGAATTCTAGAATGAGGATGTCTTCGTGGGGTTAGCTAGCTCTTTTAGGGAGCTTCTTTCCATAGATCTGATCGCTGTCTCTAAAAGACACCTCACTTATGCCTATATTTGCATTGGCGTAAGGGAAGGTACTGATATGCTAGAAACTATGGCATTTCATTCCAAATTGGGAGTGCATGTTTAGAAACTAATTTATGAGTATGTGCCTTTTGCATGTTTCCTTTGTTTAAAATCTAGGCACAAGGAAAATCAATGTCCTAGGGTAGAAAAGAAAGAAAGCAAGCCAACTGGTAAGGCAGATAAGAAAAAAAGTAAGCCAATTGATATTGTCATCAAGGGGAAGAAAATAATCTAGAAACAGAAAGCTTTGAAGCCTACTAAGAACTAGGTTGGCATCGTGAATTCAAAAGATGCCCCTTGATAGGAAGGAGAGCAAATCACTCAAGGCGATAAAGGATCTATTGTCTCTGAACTTATAGTCTCTAATAAGGATAACAGGAATGAATCCACCTAGGAAGGAGACCAAAGAAAGGTTAGAGATATAGAATCTAAGGTGACTGATGTTGAGGACCAAGCCAATGAAGTTTCAATAGGGATAGATAATTCCTTGACTGAGGAAGAGTAGGATATTAGGAGCTTGGAGGCCCCCTGAATGGAGATTTTGTTGAATATTGATTCGAGATAACCTGAATGTTGGTGGCCCTCCAAGGTTAGAAAATCTCAACCTAAGTGATGGATTCATGGATGAGGAGATTAGTCAAGCTAGTAATGATCAGGCTCCACTTATTGATCCCATAGTGAATCCAGTTGTCTCCAAAGATGTGGAGATGAAGCTTTTAGAACTTATCACCAAGTCTTCCCTAGAATAGTTCTCAATATGGGAGGAATGGATTAATAGTTTCTCTCAAGATGGTAAGGGTAACTGGAGTGTGGTCAAAAAGAAGAAGAACCAAAATTGATATCATCCCCCTTTATCTCCAGCAATGACCAAAAGTAGAGTGAAGGCTAATGTTGGGGTAAAGACCAAAACTCCAAGAAGGAGAAGCCTGAATTAGAAATTGTAGGATGAGAAAAAAAAGAACTTGGCAGATGGGAACCAGAGAACCATCAAGGAATACTCTAGAAAGAAGAAATGAAGGTCATATATTAGAAAATTAGGGGCCTAAATGGCACCCACAAGTAGGAGATAGGTAAGAATATGATCAGAGATCAAAGACCTAATTTTTTACTAATTCAAGAAACTAAAATCCAAAAATATGTGGTAGGTAAGTTGTCTTTTAGAAGATACATGAATAATGTGGCTATAGATTCGAAGGGAGTTGTAGGGGGGTGCTGATGATCTACAACAACAAGGCTTTTTAGATTTTTGTTGTTTACAATGAAGGTAATGCCCTCCTTTGTAAGGTCTCCCATGTTCATAGTGGTGATTATTGGTTTATTTTAAATCTATATTCTCCCAATACCAAAAGAGAGAGAAGGATTTTTTGGGCCAAAATCATTGATGTTATTCGAAATTGAAACATAAAAAAAGGGGTAATCATGGGGGACTTCAACTCCTCCCTTATTGATGATGAAAAAGCTAGAGGGTTGGCCCCTGATCAAGATAGTAAATTAGACCTCGCAAATCTTAAACAATCTGGCTTTTATGGATGTTGATCTTTTGGGGGGGCTATTTCACTTGGTCTAATAGGAGGGTGGGTGGGGATTGCATCCAAGTCTGACTCGATAGAGCCCTAATCTCCCCTGATTAGCTACAAACCCACTCTTGTAGACTTTCCCTTCTCCCTAGAGTTGGTTTAGATCACTCCCCCATTTCTATTTCTTTAAGCCCACTAATGGTCAAATAGAATTTTCCTTTTTGTTTTGAGAAGATGTGGATTTCCCATCTAGATTTGGAAGCCAAGATTTCTTCTTGGTGGAACATTGAGGTGGATGGTACTGCAATGTTTAGGATTGCACAAAAATTGAATAACATGAAAAGGAACATTAAAGTTTGGAATAAGTCAGACTTTGGGCATATTTTCCAAGCGAAGGATGAAAGGCTAGACCAGCTCCACACTGTCCAAGAAGAGATTCAGTTGGAGGGATATAATGACCTGAATAGGATAGAAGAAAGGTCTATTCTAACTAATCTACATATTATCATAAGCATGGAGGAACACTTTTGGAAGCAAAGATCTAGAGTTAATAGGCTCAAAGAGGGCGACTAGAATACTAAGTTTTTCCATTTATCCACCCTAAAGCACCGAGCTCATAACAGGATTTCAAGCATCAAAAGGGGGTAGACTATGTTTACTAAAGATAATGAGATAGCAAATGAAGCTATGAATTTCTTCTCTTCTCTTCTTTCAAAGGATCAGTCTCTCTCCAAGATAGATCAAGAGGATATCTTAAATGTTATTCCCTTGTTGTTGCAGGATCACCATAATTCCATGTTGAAGGCTATTCCTTCTCAGTGAGAAATTTATCAAGCCCTTTCTTCTCTTCCTGGTGATAAAGCTCCTGTCCTGGATGGTTTTTCGACTTTATTTTTCTAGATATATTGTGAGGTGGTCAAAAGGGACGTTGTGAAGGCAATGCAAGAATTTTTTGGAGCCAAGAACTTCTTGAGACAAATCAATGCTACTTTTATGTTGCTTATTCCAAAAGTCTTGAGGCTCAACTTGATGGATAAGCTCAAATCCATTAGCCTTTGCAACTCTTTCTATAAAATCATCTTGAAAGTTCTGACTACTAGGCTTCTCATCTAATTGACTCCTCGTAGCAAACTAGTTTTGTCCCAGGGAGATAGATTCTTAAATCCATTATTACAGTCCACGAGGTGATTCACTCTTTGGAAGCTGGGAAGAGAGAAGGATTTTTAATTAATTAGACTTGTCTAAAGCCTATGATAGGGTGGATTGGAACTTCTTGTTGGCTGTCCTTCAAGCTTTTGGTTTTGATGCCTAGGTTTTTAAACTTATCCATCAGCTTATCTCAACCCCCTCTTTGTCTGTTTTGGTCAATGGTTCCCCCTCAAACTTCTTTTCTCCTTCAAGAGGACTGAGAAAGGGTGACCCTTTATCCCCTATTCTCTTTATCATTTTGGCGGAGTTCTTGGGGAGGCTAATCCTAAGGAAGAGACAGGAAGGGAGCTTGCATGGCCTCAAGCCTTCTTCCGGGAATACCTCATTCACTCATTAGCAATTTGTGGATGATACTATCATGGATGGAGATGCCTCAGTTTAGGAGGCTAGAGTACTACTTAAAAGCTTGTTCAATTCTTACTCAAGTGGTTTAGGCCAGACTGTTAACTGGGAGAAAAGCTCAGTCTACTTCATCAACACACCTTTGGAGAGATAGAGGAAAATTGCTCATATTTTGGGATGTGGTATTGGGTCTCTTCTTGCAAATTATCTTGGTTTTCCTTTGGGGTCCAAACCTTCATAATCCTTTTGGACTAGCATCATTAATAGATTCCACAAGAAGTTAGTTGGTTGGAAAGGAGCCACCCTCAGTCAAGCAGGCAAATGTACTTTGGTGAAATCTACTCTTCAAAATCTTCCTACTTATGCCCTCAACCTCTTTAGGATTTCAGTCAAGCACACTGATAGAATGGAGAAAATTAAGAGATACTTCTTATGGATAGGTGTTGAAGATAATAAGAGATATCATCTTGTGGCTTGGGATCGTGTATGTCTTCCTAAATGCTATGGTGGTCTTCGTATTAGAAAAATTAGACATCTCAATAATGCCCTATTGGCCAAGCAAATATGGCACATTTTTTAGAACTCAAGTGAATGGAGGGATATAATAGTGGAGAAATATCTGAGAAGGCAATCCCTCAATTTTTGGCTTAGTGAGGCTAAGATTCCCTAAGAATCTTACATTTTGAATGGGATTTTAAAGGCAAAATTTTTGGCCAAGTCTAAGGAAAAATGGAAAGTAGGCAATGGTGAAAACATCTATTTCTAGCAAGAAAATTGGCTTTTCCAAGGACTTCTTATTGATCAACCCAATTATGGGAGATGGGCAGAAATATGCATAAGAAGATTTGGTCTAAAAGTTAGCAACTATAGAGCTGGTCTTGGTTGGAAAGACCTATTCTTAGTCTTACAAGATCTTAAACCTTTGATGATTACCCTGAATGCTATGATCCTTAATAACAAGAGGGATGAGGTCATTTTGGGAGATAACTCAAATGGGCAATACTCTATTGCTTCATGTTACTTCTCAATGTGGGACAGATTGGAGAAACCCATCTAGGCAAAGGCCTGGATTCCAGGTCTTACTCCAAAAATTAACATTTTCTTTTGGCTTCTTCTCCAAGACAAAGTTCTTACCTTGGACAACTTGGAAAAGAGAGGTCAAATCATCCCTAATAGGTGTAGCCTTTTTTATCAAGATTCAAAAATGGTTAATCACCTCTTTATTCACTGTCGCTTCTTATCTGAGGTCTGGAATCTCTTGACTAGGGACTATGGGGTCAGTTGGTGCAACCTAGCTAATATCCAAGAGTTCTTTAGACAATTGAATAGTGTACACATAGGAATGAAGACTCAAATGTTAAGCTCCTAGTTTCTTCCACACTTCTATTGGGGTATTTGGAAAGAGCAAATAATCACATATTTAGAGACAGGGAATCCCCTGCTTTCATTATAGCACATAAAATAGAAAGATTAATGAAGGAGAATTTTGAAACTAGAAAGGGAGGTAACATAGAAGAAGGAGGAAATACCATGGAAAAGAAAAAGGATAGGGATAGGAAAAGACAAGAAGCTAGGTGGCTTCTTCCCCGAAAGACTGGCATAAAGCCAACTTCGATGGGGCTACCAAAAGAAATCTAGGTCTAGTAGGCTATGGAGGAATAATTAGAAATAGTCATGGGGGTGGTGTTGTAGCTTTCTCCTATCCACTTGGGACTCAGTCAAACCATTTTCTTGAGGCTAATGTAGCATTTCATATGTTAAACTGGCCCTAGCTTTTGGGATTGACAACCTTTTGCTAGAGGGGATTCTTAAATTATTATTAAATGTTTAACCAGTCAATCTTTTCCATCATGGACTATAGTGAATTTCATGGAGGAGATAAAATCTAACCTGGCCAAATTTAAAAAGATCCATATAAGCCATGTGTATACGGAGGCCAACTCAGCTACAGACTGGTTCACAAATGAAGTGGTAATAAAAAATACGGCGATGATGTGGCATGATAGTGAAAGCTTTCTGAGGGTTGTGAAAGAATTAATACTACTGGAAAAAATCTAGGGAAGTACAAAGACAATCCAAATATAATTATTGAAAGATTTTTAAGATTACACATCGAACAAGGAGTAAATGAGAATCATGTGAAGTTATTATTTTTCCATCATAACAAGTACGTGTGGCACGCTTTTGGATCAATTTTCCTTCTACCATTTTTTTTTCATATGTAAAACCTTTTTTGGGTTTCAAAAATAGAAGGAAATTAAACTTCATAAGAGAACAGGAAGCAGGTGTAGTTTTTGCAAACCAGAGGAAATTATGCTTAGGGAGAGAAGCAGGAAGGAGCTAATGGGGGAGGTAGATAACTAGAGAAACAACCCAAAGGTATGGCATAAATTGGAGAAGGGTGGCATTAAGAAATTCATGAAAAAACTCCATGGTTTTGATAATGAGTTCACCAATACAATGGTGAAACCATGGAAGGATGGCTAAGTTAAAATCGATCGGGTTACACGCCAAGTTGATGTGGACTTGATTGCCCAGGTTGCAGAGCTCTCCTTGGAGGGGATAAATTTCTTCAGAGACAAGAAAATGTTGGCCAATGCAATCAAGGACTTTGTGAAAGATGAGAATTAAAAGAAGATACTTGTGAAGACTAAGACATATTATGAAACAGAGTCCATTAAAAAGCTTTGGAGGCATGGAATAAAGATTTCTTTTCCTTTTTATCTTTTCACCTCCATGACCAAGAGTATTGAGGGTTTTAAAAATAAACCCACTGCTAATCCTACTCTTCATGAGGGGTTGATCCTTCTGGTATATGAGTACTTAAAGACTCAGACTAGGGGCAAATCCCTTGGTGAAGCTGGAAATGCTTCTGAGGAAACTGAAAGCTCAAATTATGAGGAAGTTCGGAGCATTAATTTGGAAGATGAGGAAAATTCCCCCTCTAAAGGTAAGAAACCTAAGGAAGGGAAGAAAGGTTTTCCCTCTACCAGCATTGCTCCTAGTAGAAAAAGCCCTAGGGGTTTAACCCCTAATCCCCTCAAGATTGAGGAAAAAGAGGAGGAGGGGCACAACATTGAACAAGAGGAGATAGAATCAAAGGAAGAGGTGAAGGAGGAGGATAGTGAGAAGGTTGAGGAGGAAATGGCAGTTACACTAGGGAATCCCAAGAAAAGGAAGGTTGAGGAGGCTTCACTTCTGGAAGAAATAAAAGATCAGACTCCTTTGATCTTGGGCCCTATCCCTACCTTTCCTTCACCGCAAGGGAAGATAATTTCTCTAGTGGAAGATAGTGGGGAGGTGGTTTTCAAAGATATGAGGGGATCATGGAGAAATTTTAACTCCAAAATGGTGAAGATGGGGATAGTCAGAGAGACAATGAACCCCTAGGTGATGGAGGAAAAAGATGGTAAAGTCCATTTTGATGAACTTCTTGACTTGACTCTTATTGCAATCTCCGACAATGCGAGAGAATATGGACTCAACCTACTGAACAACACTAAAAATAGCATGATAGATAATTTTTGATCTATCAAATGGCTATTTCATGAGATAGAAGATCTCAAGGAGAAAGTGAACTAGAAGGATAGCCACATGATAAGTAGTGACCTAGGACACCATGTTGACCAGGAGGATCACATCTCAATGGTTGAAAAAAGAGTTTTAAGGATGGAGAATTCTAATCAGAATCTAGCTAACCAGGTGATTGCAACTTTGAACACTCTGAATGAAAACATCAATAGTTTGGGAGATTCTCTGAAGGTAGCTAGCTTTGGTGGGGGAAAAGAAGATAAAGACAGTATGAACTATGGGAAAACCAAGGAAGAAAAGAAAGAGACCAAGGGACCAGCGGATGAGCAGATCCAAGATCAAGTGGGTGCAGACAACTAGAAGGCCAATGAAGCTACAAAGACTCTGTAGGTTCTAGATAGGGAGAACTAATACTTCTAGTTTACATTTTTTTGTTTCTCACTTATCTAGTGTTACTGGTTTTTACATCAAAACTATGGGCCTATCTTTTGGTTTTGGACTTTTATAAGCAGATGCATACTAGATAGAGTTTACTTTTTACTTATATTTATGTTATTATGTAAAACTTTTGGATTTTAGGATCCCTATAAAACCTGTTTCACTTAATCAAAAACACGAAATGAAGCCCTTAAATCTAAAACCCATGAATCGTCATCATTTTCAAAGGAAAGAAGCAAAGCATCCTCTTTAGGTTTATAACTTACCACTTTTGCTTCCTTATTCATTTCATATTTTTCTCCTTTGTTCTTTTGAGTCTAGATTTCTTTCTTCTTATACCCTAGTTTCCCATAGTACCAAAAATCTCTTGGTCCTTTGGATTGAGACTTCTTTCCCTTTGATTTTCCTCATGATTTCCCATGATTTCTTAAATTATTTCCTCTATTATTCATTTTGTATTTACTTTGTGTGTTCAAAGCACTTTCTGATGTAGCTCCACTTGAACCTTTTCCTACAAATTTCCTCACTCAATATAACACCAATCACATCATCAAATTTTAGGGTATTAGATCTAGATACACAATTACTCACAGTCATTACCAAGACAGTCTAGCTTTCAAGAAAAGAACACAAAATCAAGAGAGCCCTAATTTCTTCATCAAGATTAAGATTTATAGAAGATAATTGATTGGTAACTATATTAAACTCATTTAAATGATCAACAACCAATTCACCTTCTATTATCTTCATATTAAATAAATTCTTCATGAGAAATACCTTGTTTGAAGTCAGGGACTTTTCATACAAATTTTCTAGGGTTTTCATCAACTGTTTAATCATTTTTTCTTTTGTAATACTAAATGTCTCTTATTGTGCCAAGCATAATCAAATTCTTCCAAGTGCCTTTCTATCTATAATATCTCGGTCCTCATCTGTCATAGTTGCCAGTTTCTTAGATTTTCCTTGTAATCCTTCTAATAAAGATAGTCCTCTTAACAAGACGAAAATGATAATTAGATGCAAATACAACCAATATCAAAGAATAATAAATTGCACAGAAGAGAACATGAGACACAAATATTTAATGTGGTTCACCCAATCCCTGGGCTACATCCACCAAATAGTGAGTCCAATATTTTTATTATCTATTGATTGCAACTTGATTACAATATGTAATCCCTTACAGCTCAATGCCACTACAAGAAGATACAATCTCATTATACATTATGAATTCCCTAACCCTGAGCCATTTATACAATATTTTTGTTGCTTAAAAAATTAGGTCTATAATAAGTCATCCAATAGAAAAATAGTGGTTGATGCCTTTTACAATAATAAATTTAGTTGAGCTTTAGGGGGGTTGACCCTGAAAACCCCTACAAGGGTGTTGCCTCTTGACCCCACCTTGTACTATGACACGGATAAAAATTGAGGCATGGCTGAAGACCCCAAAAGGGATATTTCCCCTAGACCCCATCTTGGGAGCATTGCCCCCAAATCTACATAATAAAATATCAGGATAAATCATACTAAATAAAGTGGTGAAAAATTAACCTTTGAGTCTAATTAGGCTCTACATAACAACAGACGGCAAGGTCTCAAGCATTGAGAACACCCTCAAAGGCATCATTGATCAGATATTCAATATCTTGAAGGCCTCCAATGGAAAAATTAAAATTATCATTATTAAGATTGAGGGCACCCCTAAGGATAATGCCATAATCAAGATCTCAAATGATAAGGAGGACCATGTTGATAATCAAGCAGGTCTGGGTAAGACAACCAGATCCAACACCAAGAAGATGGAATTTTTTACCATAGTAGAGATTAAGGAAATTAATTAGATAGCTAAGGGGATGGATAAGGTTGAGTTGGAGACTGCTAAGCTTCTCAAGAACTTGGGCTAGA
This sequence comes from Cupressus sempervirens, assembly GCA_028749045.1. Taxonomy (NCBI): domain Eukaryota; kingdom Viridiplantae; phylum Streptophyta; class Pinopsida; order Cupressales; family Cupressaceae; genus Cupressus; species Cupressus sempervirens. The sequence continues at coordinate 569,529,914 of CM053792.1, read as the reverse complement.
TGATATGTATTTTTTGGTCTTTGTGTTCATTGTGTTCTTTGATCTTCTAGGTCTTGTCTTTTTGTTGTTATCTTTTCCTTGTTGCCTTTTTATTTTTGGTTGGCCTTGTTGTGTTATATTCTTTCTCATCTTTTGGGCTATAATGTTTTAATCTTTACTCATTTTGTACAGAGCTTCGGGGTCCCTTCAAAACATGTTTTATTGTAATAAAAAACTCAACCATTTTAATTTGAAACTAATTATCAATTTTATTTTATTAGTTTGTATACAATATGCATAAATTATAACTTAATTATAATTAATATATTTAGCACAATATAATATGAAATTTTATAATTAAATTATAGTTAATAAATTTAGATCAATATAATATGCAACTTGATATTTAATATCAATCCATATTGTTTATGCAATTAATTTAGATTTTGAATTTGTAATTACTTAAATATTTTATTTATACAAGTATTTAATTAAGTCGTTTTAATTTAAAAATATATATTTTATTGATTTTTGATAATTAAATATCTCATATTTAATATCATAATATTCACAAGAACAACTAGAGAAAGTTTACATAGAACAAACAAAAGGTTTTCTAGATCCTAGCAAAAGAGATATGGTTTGTAAACTACACAAGGCATTATATGGTCTCAAACAAGCTCCCAAAGCTTGGTATGAAAGACTTCATAACTAATTTATAAATATTGGTTTTCAAAGAACAAATGATAACAGTAGCCTATATATCAAAAAAGGACTAGACAAGAAGATTGTATTGGCAAAAATCTTTGTGGATGACACATTGTCTACTGGGAATGATGACTTGTTCAAAGATTTTTTAAAAGAGATGAGTAAAGAATTTGAGATGTCCATGTTTGGAGAGATAAAATTCCTTGTTGGATTGCAAATTCAATAGAAGAAAGATGGTATTTACATTACTCAATATAAGTATATCAAGGAGATACTAAAGAAGTTGGGAATGGAGGATTCAAATCTAGTTGGAACACCTATGTCTATTGGACATAAGCTTTCCAAAAATGATGATTCGAAGGAGGTAGATTAGACCACATATAGATCAATGATTGGTAAACTATAATATGTTGTGCATACTAGTTTTGACATTGCTCTTGCAGTTGGTATGGTGGCAAGATTTTTAGCTAATCATAAAGAAAATCATACGATAGCAATCAAGAGAATCATGAGGTATTTGAAATGTACTGAAGACTATGGATTATGGTACAAGAAAGGAGGAAACTTAGAGTTAAAATTTTTCACTGAAGTTGATTGGGTAGGAAGCATTAATGATAGGAAGAGCACTAGTCATGGGGCATTCTTTCTTGGTAAAAGACTAGTGTCTTGGACAAGCAAAAAGAAAAATTGCATCTCTCAATCAACATAGAGGCAGAATATGTTGCAGTAGAAGTCAATTGTTTCAATATTGTTTGGTTCAAGCAACTGTTGGTAGGTATGAAGATAGAGATCAAGGATCCAATGGTTATCTTCTGTGATAACACCAGTGTAATCAACATACCAAAGAATCTAGTAGTGCATATCAAGACCAAGCACATCGCAATAAACTATCATTTCTTGGGAGAATTGGTGCAAGATAAGGAAGTAAGGTTGGAATATGTGAGTACTAAAGAACAGATTGCAAACATATTCACCAAGCCATTATCTAAGGATACATTTTTGTATTTAAGAGGTAAGTTAGGGGTAATTCCCCTATCTAAAACTCACTAAATAAATTTTAGTGATGCATCAACCTAAGCATGTTGAAGATCAGTCAAGTTTAGGCAGTAATGAAAGTGCAAAATGCATATGAATCAATACATGAGGTACATTGGAAACTACAATTTGTTCATGATATTTGACATTAGATATCAAAGAGGGAGAGTTTTGAATGTCATAATTCTGTAAAAATTTTGATAGGATAAAGTCTTGATGTCTTTGTAAATTTTCAAAGAAGGAGAAAATTTGAAGTTTTATGAAGAACTTGTGATATCAAAGAGGGAGAGTTTGTTATCAGAAGAAGATGTTGAAGAAAGAAGTGTTTTCTAATAGAGGAAGAATATTGGAGTCAAAGGGAGTTCACACTGATAGAGGGAGTTCTCATGGATGAGAATTAGAATGAAACTAAGGATATTTTCCCTTACTTTATTTTTCTCTATAATATCATTATATTATGACATGTTGTGTTGCCATTAATGCCAAAGAGGGAGCATGTTAAAAATAATTGATCAATTTTATATTGTCTTTGATGTTACACAAAATGTCATACATTCATTAGTCAGTGTCTGTCAAACTCACTCAGGCAATGAAGAAATTTCTTTGTGTTTGTCAAGCATTCCTTTGTATGCCAAATTTAGAAGACAATGTCTATTGAGTTTACTAGGGAGACAAAGGAAAGTTGGAAGGTAATGAGTGTTAACTGAGCTCACTTAATTACCAAAGAGAATTCACAGATGGAAGTGTCTACCAAGTTCACTTGGGAGACAAAGAAAGTTGGCATGAAAACCAATGTTAACAGAGCTCACTTGGTTAATGAAGTAAAATCTATTTTGGTTAGTGTCTACTGAGCAAGGTCTGCTAATGAAGGATTTTCTTGTTTTGGCTTATTGAGTTAAATGAATTTATTTGATGGTTTTAGCCTAATGGGGAGATGAATATTAATTATTCTAAGTTATATTAAAGTCGACTTGACAATGTATAAGATATAAATGTAAGGTCAAGTTGTGGGATTGAATATGAATGAGTTTTTGAAGAAGAAGAATGCTTAGAGGAAGCAAATTTGAAGGATAAGCAATATATACTTGTGGAGCTAAAAAGATACATTAGACCAAGAAGGATCAAGAATTGAAGCCAGAATTGAGATCTGTAATCAACAATTCAATTGCATCATAAATAAAGTCATCTCATTATTACTCTCTAACCATTATAGTGGTGATCTAAATCTCTTAGCAAAGTTATCTTAACAGCTATTTTCAATCCTCTAACAATGTGGTATTTCTACTTGAAGTGTCTTGAAGACCTCTAACAAGGTCATTCATAACGGGGTGATTAAATCCTTCAATAGGGTCACACCTAATAGTGTGTTTTGTAACCTTTAATATGGTTAGCTCCTAATAGGGCTCACTTCAGAAGAGTGAAAAAGAGTAACTAGCTGCAATTGGTGGTTTTTCCCAAATTGGGTTTCCATGTTAAATCTTGGTGTCACTTGTGTTCATGCTATTAATTTATGGGTACGTAGCTAAGTTAATCACAATTAACATCTTAAAGATCAATATATTCAGTTATTAACAAGTAACAATTGATTTTCAGTGCTTGACGAGTCACAACATTTGCTAGTGTAAATTGAGTGCTTGTGTGTTTGTCAAGTAACAGAAATTTTCAATTAATTAGAGTTTATATTTTAATTAAGTTGACATCTAAGGGATCTAGGATTTATTTTTGTCGTAAATGATTCACCCCTCCCCTCTTAGTTACTTCTCTTATATTTCCAACAATTTCTATCATAGCTTTTGATGCTTGTAGAGAATTTTTCAAGGACCTAACATAAGGATCAAGATGTCTTATAGAAGAGAGATTCCCAAGTTGAACAAAAACAACTTTGCAGCATGGCAGAAACTCATGATGTTTCATTTGGTAACTGTTGGCTATTTTTGCCCTCCTACCAAAAAGGAAATATTTGAATTTAAACAGTATAATGTTCATATATTTGAAATATGCAAATTTTATGGCATGAAAATATTTTTTTTTATGATGTTGGATTATACCTCTTTTCCTAAGTACTATGCATTTTAATATCTTTGTGGGTCCATATATATCTGCCATCAGATGCAAGAAGATCGAGGGTTGTCACTTTGTCATTGTCAAAACTTGCAAAACCTTTTGTCATAGCAACAAAGTGATGAATTACCATGTATTTCTATGGGTCCCTTTCCTTGGTCGGCGTACTCATTATTTGGTTCATTATCTCCATCATCTGATCTTCTATGATTGACAGCCCTCACTTTGTCACCTTCCAAAAGTACGCAGATAATGTCTATGCAACAAAGCGATAGCATGACATGTGTACCTAGTGGAGCTTCTTTCTTCTTATGGCTAGTGAGTCCTCTAACAGGAGTCCAATTGGCAGGTTTTCATCACTTTTGCTTTGTGGGCTAGTGTTTTTGCAATTTTTTTCATTCATTGTCTAGTATTGCAAGATTGAGGCATGTTGCTTTGTCGCTTTGTCAAAGTTCTCGATCTTTACTTCATGCGAGATAGCAAGAAATTGACATGTGGCAAGTGGTTCCTTTCCCTTTTGTGGATCATGGGTGAAATGGGCAAAGTGTCAGACAAGCTGGAGTGGGGCCATGTTCCTATCGGTTGATGCACTGACAGGATTGATGAACTTTTAGAACCATGAGATGGAGGTAGATCTATGGTCGTTGTTTTTTCCCTTTGCGGAGATGCAAGGTAGTCATTTCATGTGATAAAGAGAGAATATGTCACATGTACAAATGGCCCATAGTTCACAAAGAGTTAGCCATGAATAGTTAGAAATGAGACACCGGCAATGATAGATAGTATTTTTCGGCAATGGTGAATGTAAAGAAAAGGTGGTGAAGGTTATATGACAAAGCGGTCAAACTTTTGAAGACCTTACAAGGTGGCAAAATGAAACAATATTACCGGATCACGTGGTGCTTTCTAGTTGCAAGACCTAGTTTAACTATTGATTTTGTTATTGATTTTTTTGATTTGTTGAGCTAAGAAGGAGAAAGAAAGGGTTTTCTCATGTGATCTAATCTTTTTGGTCGATCCCAACCACCCCAGAGTTATTGTTGTGCTATAAAAAAATGAAAGGACATTCCTTCTATAGCTTGATTGTCCATTCAAGGGGTTCTAGCATTGATTAGCATCATTTGTATCATTTCCAAGGTCCTTCCAGCTAGGATTTGATGATTTCTTTACATCTAGATGTGTGCCATGATTAGATTTTTTCTAGATTTGCAGTAATGGTTGGGTGTAGTGGTTGTGGAATAACTTTCAGTCAAATCAATCTTAATTATGCTTGCACTATAAAAGCAAAGTTGTAATTCTTTCTTAGGGTTGACTATTCTTTGTTTTCTTTGATATTGCTCTGCAAGTTCACTGTAAATTCCCTTTACCTTTGGACCTAATGAAATTCGACCTTATGTATTTCATTCATTGATGCACTACACAAGATTTATTTCCCTCTCTTCAATGTTTTGTGGCTATCTGCAACTTGCATGATTGTATCTCTTTTTACCTATGAATGATATATAAGTGAACACTCTTCTTCCTTGTGTTATTCATTTTGGTTGTCTGATCTACATGTGATTGTTGGATTTAAACAAATCAAAATATATATATTTTTATGTCATAATAGTTCAAGTGTGCATGTATGGGCAAAGATTGGTTTGAACACTCTATTTCAGTGCATCACCTCCTTAGGATAGATTACGTTAGTGTCTTATGCATGCCTTCTCCCATTTTTCCCTCCAAGAGTTGTTAGGTGTATCCTAATAGTAAAGGAAGTCAGCCTTCTCTGGAGACTCAACCTCATTTTTCAAGTCCCACAACACAGAGGTTGTTTCCATGTTTCACAAGGTTTTCCTTAGGTAAAAACTTTGGACAAGGGTGTAAACTTTTGTGACAACAATTTTTGGCACACCTAGTGGGACAAGGTATCAAAAGATTTCAAGTTCACCGGTGTCAAAAAGAATAATTTCAAGTTGATGTTGAGAAGATAGTGTGGCTCTTAGTATTCCAGGCCTTCAAGAGGTTCATCCTAGAAAGCACTTGGCAACTCTACATCATTTATATCTAGTTTCAGACAAGTGATTCGTGCCCAAAGCTGAAACAAGAGCATCTTCTAGAGGTAAGTTTCAATACAAAGAGATTTTCCTTTTCAAATCCTAGACGAAGAAAGATTGGGGTATCTCTATCACCAGTTAGGAGTGCAGCAATAACATATACCCCTACAAGATCCATCTCCACTCCTCCTGTTATTAGATCTAAACCTAGAATACCATCAGCTCATATTATAGATCACTTGCCTATATGGCTAGAGCTCATGCATTTTCCACCTTTAATGGTGGAATTCCTCTCCTATTGGCTCAAAGACATGACATACCAGTATCATCTCTTAAAAGTATACCTGAGTTTACTGGTGAAACTTTCATCTCTCCCTTAGAACACATCCAAGAAGTTGCAAATGTTTTTAATAAACATGGAATATCTAAAGATGATGTTGCAGTTAGGCTCTTAGCTTAATCCTTGAAAGGAAAATCATTGCAATGGTATAGAGGGTTGCCTCACAACTCTATAACAAATTGGGATGGGTTGGGAGCATCCCTATGCAAACATTTTGAGGATAAAAGTGACTATCTTTCACATTTAGAATAGCTAACTACTATAAAAAGGGAACCCCATGAATACATGACTGACTTTAACTATATATTTCAAAATACATAGGATAGAATACCTAATGTAGTGAAGCCAACCCCTAGTAATGCTTTTAATAGTGATATTGCCACTACAATCCAAACTATGAGAGGAGATACATTACCTAATGCTTATAGAAATGCAATAAGGGTAGAAAATATCTTAATACAAGGAGGTAAGTTAGCTCCAAGGCCTCCTAATCCTTTCTTCCCTAATATTCCAAATCATCAACCAATAGTAGCCCCTATTCTTATACCTTCCTCATCCCAACCCCTTTCTCTAGCCCCTCAAGCTTCTACATCTTCAAATGGAATGGATGAAATCAAGGAGATGATGTAGTCTATGATGTTGAACATAGATAAGAGGTTGCAGGGTCAAGAGAAGAAGCTAGAAGATAACTTCTCTATGATGCAAAAGGTGAGTAACAAGGTGGTGACTTTGGAGAAGCAGAAAGCTCAAGATAATAAGGCTCCCCAACTACAATATCAAACTCCAAATAATTTTATGCTTCCAAATCATAATCATGGGAATACTTCTTTTCACCAAAATAGGTAGAATATTCATGCCTCCACCTCAAATGCAAATCAAAGTAGGGCCTTGGTCTCTCAAAATAATATGGCTCAGGATCAAGATTTTTGTCCCTCTTGTAATTACTCCTATGTATATTGAATGTGTCAAAAGGTTGAATCCTATTAAGCTTTGACCACTCAAGAGCCTATAGTAGGGCAATCATACAAGGAGAACCAACCCAAAGATGCCTCACATTTGCAACAACAAGGTGATTTCTCCTTCATGAATCGCCAAGTGGAAGAGTATTGTAATGTAAACTAGGATTCCATCACTCACAACACTAGGAGAAAAAAAGATTTGTTAAAGATGCTACTCCTCCTCCTAATCAGGCCTCAACATCAAATACAATACCTCATGTAGAAGTAGTAAATGAACAATCTAATGCTCCTCAGCAACAACGATAAAATAGTAACAATGGAGATGTGAATGGCCCCTAAATTATTCCATCTCAACCTTCTACTCATGCAACTCTAAAAGCTTCTACCAAGGAACCTAATGTATCATTCAATGTGGTAGAATAAATGAAGAAGACAAATATAAATATTTCTATGTGGGATATTGTTGCTACTATACCTATGCAGAAGAAGCTATTCTAGCAAGAATTGGAGAGCATTGAACCAAAGGATCAACCATCAAGAGAAGAAAGTGCCACAAGTCTAGTGAAACCATCAAGGGAGGTAGAAACAAGTAAAAAGGTTAGACCCCCTCCATTTTATGTTTCTCTAATTATAGGGGATAAACTAGTCTGCAATTACATGATTGATTTAGGGGTTAGTGGTTCAGTGATGCCTTAAGTGTGTAGCTAATGTCCTAGAAATGAAATATGAACCCATTTTTAGGGATGTATTGCAATTGGATGGTAGTACTATCAAGACTATAAGAGTCCTTAGGAATGTTGAATGGACCTTCATGCATGCCCTAGTTGTACTCTAGTCCAAGATATATCAATTGTTGAAGTTAAGTCACACTTTTCTATCTGTCTCTCAAGAGATTTCACTGCCCAAATAGGTGGTTACATATCCTTTGATTGTTCATAAATGTTTTCTAGAACAAGATATGGAACTAAAGCTTCAATAAAAGTAGAGCCCTTATCCCTCCATCATATTGAGCCCTACACTCCTAATCTCATCAACATGAATAGTACCATCCATGAAATAGAGGATAAAGACATAGCAAGGGAGCCTACTACTTCAGTGACAGAGGTTCCTAATTTTATTTTGGATGAGTGGGCTAATGCATACCATTTTGATCCTATATCAAAATCCCTAAAAATAGGCCTTGGTACTTATCGCATATCAGAAAAGGATACTCTTGTTCCCAATCTTATGAAGACCAAAGAAGATACAAGTGAAATATGGAGTATGTTTTTTGATGGGCCAAGAAAGAAGAATGGATTAGGGGCTGGTGTGATGTTGGTTTCTCCTACACTATAAAGGTATTAATTCTCATTTAGACTTCAATTTATTTGTGCCAATAATGTGGCCAAGTATGAAGCCTTGATTCAAGGTTTCCTACTTGCTCAAAAAGGATGAATCCAAGCCTTGAAGGTCTATGAAGATAGTAAGTTGATTGTTGATCAGGTGAGAAACTAGAATGTCACAAAAAAATGGTTTATTCAAATCTTATAAACATAGAGTATGGATTTTCTTGAAAGTTTCAATGCATTTAACATTCAAATCATCCCTAGGAAAGAAAATAGACATGCTGATAGACTTGCATTAGTTGGTGCATCTTATGATGTGTCAAGGAGCCTTGAAGAGGAGAAGAAGCAAAAGATTAGAGTGGTGGTTAGGATTATTGTCCCTAATAATAATTTTAATTGGAAAGTCTTTGAATCTGATGAACAAATTGTAAGCTTCTTGTAGAATGAAGTAGAATTCTCAGAGAGAAATCAGTCAAGACTGCATGACCAGTATGGAGATCAGATCATCAATCTCAATTCTAATAAGTTGCCTAAGGGTCTCGTTACCTTAGAGAGTGTCTTTAATCCTGATGATCAAGAAAGAGATAGAGGCATGAATGTTGCTACAAATAAGGATGATTGCATACCATTTGTAGTTGTTGATGGAAGGACTCTAAACATGGGGAAGGTATGTTCTGAAACTAAGCAAGAAAGTTATGTTCATCTATGTCAAGAATTTAATGATGTATTTTCTTGGACATGTGATGACTTAAAGGGTTTTGACCCAAGTTTGTTTCAACATACAATAGATTTAATTGATAATGTCAAACCTATTAGGCAAAAGTAGAGGCCAAAAAATCCCAAGATTGAGCCATTAATGAGAAAAGAGCTATCCAAATTGATTGAGGCTAATATAATTTTCCCTATCAAGCATTCATCATGGGTAGCAAACCTTGTCCCTGTTAGGAAGAAAAGTAGAGAAATTAGACTATGTGTAGACTTTAGGGATCTTAACCAAGCCTCCCTTAAGGATCATCACCCTCTCCCTTTCATGGAACAAATATTGCTTAAAGTTACTAGTTCAGAGAGATTCTCTTTCTTGGATGGATTCTTTGGTTACAATCAAGTGTTAGTTAAAGAGTCTAATAGATATAAGACTGCATTCACCACTAAGTGGGGCACCTATGCCTATAGTAAAATGCCTTTTGGGATAACAAATGTAGGTTCCTCATTTCAAAATGAAATGGAGATGGCCTTCAAGAACATGATTGAAAAATTTGTGTTGGTCTACCTTGATGATATCAAACTTTATTCAAAGAATGTAGCATATCATTTTGGCCATCTTAGACAAGTATTCATAAGATCTAGAGAGTATGGAGTATCCCTAAACCCAAGCAAGTGTGTCTTTGATACTAATCAAGGAAAATTGTTATGACACATTATATCTAAGGATGGTCTGACCATTGATCTAGAGAGAACAAAGGCAATACTTTCTCTCTCTCTTCCTAGTTACAAGAAAGGGATACAAAGTTTCCTTGGTAGAATAAATTTTGTAAGAAGATTTATCCCTAATTTAGCTATCATGGTGAAAACTCTTATAGCTATGCTCAAAAAGAATATGGTTTTTTCATGGACCAAGGAAGGGAGAAATTTTTGAAGAGATCAAGGTAGCCATAGCCTCAGCCCTTACTCTCATCAATTCAAATTTTGAGAAGAATTTCATTCATTATACCTTAGGAGGTGAGTCAAGCATTTCTATTGTCTTGACTCAATCAAATGATAAGAATAAAGAGAAACCCATTGCTTTATATAGGGAAGGGCTTAAAGAATATGAAGACAAGTATAGCTATGTGGAGAAGCAAGCCCTTGCAATCATAATATCTTTGAAAAAATTTAGACATCCCATGTCCCATAAAAAGAATCATTTGCTAGTCACTCATGCAAGTGTCAAGTATTTTCTTTTGAGAAATTATATTAGTGAGAAAGGAGTAGGTTGGATCACCAAAGTGATGGAGTATGATGTGGATATCTAGATTATCAAGTTGGTAATAGGAAAAGGACTATGCAAGCAGATGGTCTTATCTCATGAATCTGATGAGGAAGTTGCTATGGTATTAACAAAACAACAAGAACCAAGAAATGAGAATCCAAGAAATTTGATAGATGATATGATGTCGTTCTTGTTAGGAAATGGATATCCTCAGGGACTAGATAGGGATAAAAGAACACAATTCAGATTTCAATCAATTCATTATGCCATAGTTGATGGTATCCTATTTAGGAAGGACTTTAATGAAGCTTTGCTAAGATGTATTGATGCAGATCAAGCAAAGAGAATGATTAAGGAGCTTCATGATGTCCTGATGGTGGCCACTTTTCAGCAAGAATCACTACCGTGAAGATAATGAGGGTAGGATATTATTGACCATCTTTGATCCTTGATTGCCATAGGTATGTCAGAAAATGTGGAAAATGTGCTTTCTTTTTAGGTAAACAAAGGCTTGCATCCCTTCCACTTCATCCTATCCAAGTTGACCAACCCTTTGCTCAATGGGGATTATATTTCATAGGCCCCATCAATCCTCCTTCTAGCTTTAGTCATAAATGGATCCTAGCTGCTATAGACTACTTTACCAAGTGGACAAAAGCAATTGCATTAAAAGACGCTACTGAGAATTCAATTGTTGAATTCTTAGATAGAATTATTAAAAAATTTGGTGCTTCTTCCACCATAATTTTAGACAATGCAAATCATTTATAGGAGCCCAAATTTGTGCATGGGCAATAGATCGTGGTATTTACTTAAGCACATCTTCTAATTACTATCCTCAAGGTAATGGATTAGCTAAGTCCTCCAATAAGAATTTGATCAAAATAATTAAGAGGACTATTGAATATAATCAAAGTTGTTGGCACCAGAAATTGAGAATTGCCCTTTGGGCTGATAGAATAACAACAAAAAGGGCTATTGGAAACTCACCTTTCAAGTTGGTCTATGGCAAGGAAGCAAGGCTTCCTATCTCATTGGATTTTCCACCCCTAGAATTATCCCATAAATTGGAACTAATTGAAAATGATGTTGTGTTTGTAAGAATAGAAGAGTTGATGGAGCTAGAGGAAAAAAGACATCAGGCCGTGCAGACCTTTGAAGCACACCAACAATAGATGAAGAGCTTTGATAGGAAGGCTAAGTTTAGAATCTCCAAAGAAGGTGATCATGTGTTAGGGAGGCTCTCAAAATTTGATGCACTATGGAGTGGTCCCTATGTGATTATAAGTTGCAAGCAGGCTAATGCTTTCCAGTTAAGCATGCCTAATGGTGAAATCTTGCTTATTCCAGTCAATGGAATACACCTCAAGCCCTATTTTTGATAGAAATGATTGTTTCATGTACATAGTAACTTAATTTTCTTTATGTTTGTTCATGTTTTCCAAGAAGTGCACAAGCACATGGTTTGTTGCAAAGGGTTTTGGTTCCTATTTTACAATTGCAGAGAGCAGTTTTGAGGTTTTACTAGGCACGTTTTTTGAGATTTTAGAGTTTTTTTAAGTGGGTCTTCATGATTTCCATGACTCTATTTCCCAATGGATGCGTAGGCTATTGGCCCATGGATAGCAGGCTTGCATCCCCCCTAAGTCACCAAAATTGTTGGCTATTTTTGCCCTCCCACCAAAATGGAAATATTTGAATTTAAATAGTATAATGTTCATATATTTAAAATATTCAAATGTTAGGGCATAAAAATATTTTTTTATGACCTTGGGTTATACCTCTTTTCCTAAGTACTACGCATTTTAATATCTTTGTGGGCCCATATTTTATCCATTGTCAAATGCAAGAAGATTGAGGTTTGTCACTTTGTTGTTGTCAAAATTTGTAGAACCTTTTGCCATAGCGACAAAGTGATGAATTGCCACATATTTCTATGCATCCCTTTCCTTAGTCAGCACAGTCATCAGTTGGTTCATTATCTCCATCGTTTGATCTTCCATGATCGACGGCCCTCACTTTGTCGCCTTCCAAAAGTGTGTAGATAATATTCTATGTGACAAAGTGACAACATGACACATGTATCTAGTGGGCCTTCTTTCTTCTTGTAGTTGGTGAGTCCTTTGACAGGAGTCTAGTTGGCAAGTTTTCATTCACTTTTTCTTTGTGGGCCAATGTTTTTGCAATATTTTTTATTCACTGTCTGATCTTGCGAGATCGAGGCATGTCACTTTATCACTTTGCCGAAGTGCTCAATCTTTACTTCATGAAAGATAGCAAGCGATTAACATGTGGCAAGTGGGTCCTTTCCCTTTTGTGGGTCATGGGTGAAGTGGAAAAAGTGTCATATGAGCTAGCATGAGGCCATGTTTATATTGGTTAATGTGCTAATAGGATTGATGAACTTTCAAAACCATCATATGGAGGTAGATCCATGTTTGTCACTTTGTCTCTTTGCATAGATCCAAGGTAGTTATTTCGTGTAAAAAAGTGAGAAGCCACCACGTATATAAATGGCCCATAGTTGAGAAAGAGTTAGCCACAAATAGTTAGAAATGAGATGTCAGTGGTGATAGTTAGTATTTGTTGGCCATGGTGAACTTAAAGAAAATGTGGCAAAGGTTATATGACAAAGCGGTCAAACTTGTGAAGACCTTACAAGGTGCAAAAATGAAATAATATTAATACTCCACATCATGTTGTCTAGTTGTAGGAGCCAGTTTGACTTTTGATTTTTCTTATTTATTGAATTACCAAGGAGAAAGATAGGGTTTTCTCCGATGATCTAATCTTTTTGGTTGATCTCAACCACCCTAGAGTTATTGTTGTGCTATAAAAAATGCAAGGACATTCCTTCTACCACTTGATTGTGCATTCAAGGGGTTATAGCATTGATTAGTGTTGTTTCTATCATTTCCAAGGTCCTTCCAGCTAGGGTTTGATGATTTCTTTACATCTATATGTGTACCATGATCATATTTTTTCTAGATTTGTAGTAATGGTTGGGTATAGTGGTTGTGGAGTAACTTCCAGTCAGATCAATCTCAGTTATGCTTGCACTATAAAAGAAAAGTTATAATTCTTTCTTAGGGTCGAATCTTCTCTATTTTCTCTGATATTTCTCTGCAAGTTCACTGTAAATTCCCTTTGCCTTTGGACCTAATGATATTTTACTTTATATCTTTTAGCCATTGATGCACTGCGCAAGATTTATTTGCCTCTCTTCAATGTTTTGTGGCTATCTGCAACTTGCATGACTATATCTATTTTTACTTATGAATAATATATAAGTGAACTCTCTTCTTCCTTGTGTTATTCATTTTTTTTGTTTGATCTACATGTGATTTTTGGATTTAAACAAGTTTGAATATGTATATCTTAATATCATAACAGTTCAAGTGTGCATGTATAGAAAGAGATTAATTTGAACACTCTATTTTGGTGCATCACCTCCTTAGGATAGATTAGATTAGTGTCTTGTGCATGCCTTCTCCCCTTTAACCTTCCAAGAGTAGTTAGGTGCATCCTGATAGTAAAGGAAGTTGGCCTTCTTTGGAGACTCAACCTCATTGTTCAAGTCCCACAAATTGGAGGTTGTTTCCATATTTCACAAGGTTTTCCTTAGGTAAAAACTTTGGACAAGGGTGCAAACTTTTGTGACAATAGTAACTATCAATGATTTAGGTTTATAATATCTTGATGATCAATCCAAGGCTCCTACTGGAACATTGACAGTTGAAAAAATTGTTGAAAAGAAAAATCATAACATCATGATGATTGATATTGCTTCTTCTCTTAACTATATTGAATTTGATGAGGTCAAAGGCTGCACTAATGCTCATGAAATGTGGATCAAACTGAAGGATATCTATAGAGGTGATGACAATGTAAGAAGAGCCAAAGTAGAGAGTCTTAGAGGCCAATTTGATTAGATGAAGATGAGAGAGGATGAAAACATTGAAAAATATGTTGAGTGAATCAAAGCAAGTGTAAGTGCAATCAAAGCATCTAGAGGAGACACTAATGATAAAATAGTTGTAAGCAAGGTACTCAAAACCCTTCTTCATATCTATGCAATTAGATTTTTTTCTATTCAAGAGATGAGATGTGATCCAAATAATAAGATAAATCTGGATGCTTTGGTGGGAAGATTAATAGCTTTTGAGTTGGATAACTATGATAACTATGTTCCTGGTTCCAAAAGTATTGAGTCTGCATTTGAAGCCAAGCTTTCACTCAAAAAGAAAGGAGGAAAATCAAAAGTCAAACAATCTAAAAGTGAAGAAGAAGAATAAATTCTAACAATGATCTTGAAGTTATTGAAGGCCTACTTGTAAGGAAATATCCAAAAGGCAGAGGGAAGTACAAAGGTAAGATTCCTCTAATCTATTTTTCATGTGAAGAAGTTGGTCACATTGTTGCTAGGTGTCCAAACAAAGAAGACAAAGATGAAAAGAAAAGTAGTAAGTTCAAAGGCAAGAAGGAATTCAAAAGCTACAAGGATTACAAGGACAAAGGTAAGAAAACTTGTTTTATGGCTAAAGATTCTGATAATAGTGATAATGATGAAATGGTCTATATAGCTATAAAATATGAATCAGATGATGAGTTAGATAAGATGGCACTTATTTCTCATGCTAGTAAGAATGATACATGGATTATTGATAGTGGTTGTTCTCACCATATGGCTGGTGACAAATCAAAGTTTGAACATATGGAACACTATGACGGTGCAAGTGTTAGATTTGGAAATAATGAATCTTGTTGCATAAAAGGAAAAAGTTGTATTTCACTAACACATGAACTCAGATGTGAAAATGCCTACCGAGTTGAAGGACCAAAGAATAATCTGCTAAGTGTGGCATAGTTGAATAACATTGGATTCAAGGTAGAATTCATGAATGGGAAGGCCAAGCTACTAGATGGTAAAAGAAATCTAGTTGGGTTTGGTAATCAAACAAAAGGTAACTTATTCTACCTAGATCTTAGTGAAAGTTCCTTTTTTATTGCTCAAGTAGAAAAATGTTGGTTATGGCATAAAAGGCTATGTCATGTGAATTTTGATAATCTAGTCAAAATAAGAAAAAACGGAAGAGAAAGAGGTATTCCTAGTTTGAGGAAACTTGATATGGGTCTAAGCAAAAATTGTCAAATTGGAAAGATTGGGAAGACTAGTTTTAAAAGCAAGAACTATCATTCAAAAGAAGTCTTGGAGCTAGTTCATACAGACCTTTTTGGACCTGTTGGAATAGAAAGTTATAGTCAAGATTAAATTTTTCATTTTATTTATTGATGACTATAATGTATTAAAAATAATAATATGAAGCTTTTCAAAAAATTAAGTGGTATATGACTATAGTGAGAAAGAGACAAGAAAGAAATTTAAATGTCTAAGATCAAATAGAGGGGGTGAATTCATCTCTAATGAATTCAATGAATTGTACATTGAGAAAGGAATCAAAAGAAAAATATTAGTCCCTAGTACACCTCAATAGAATGGTATAACAGAAAGAAGGAACAAATCGATCATGGATTGTGCAAGAACTCTGATGATAGAAAATAATGTTGCAATCAAATACTAAAAAAAAGCAATCAATACAATAGTTCATACCTTACACAGAGTATAGTTGAAGAAAGACTCAAATCAAACACCTTATGAACTATGGTATGCCTATAAACCCAATGTAAGTTACTTGAAAGTATTTGGTAGCAAGTTTTATATCTTGAAGGAGTCTAGGAAAGGAAAACTTAATCTCAAAAGTGATGAAGGCATGTTCCTAGGGTACTCCTACAGAAGTAAAGCATATAAGTGTTTGAATCTAACTACTCATAAAATCATAGAAAGTGCACATGTAAAAATTGATGAGTTCGTAGAAAAGAGTGAAGAAGAGAGCAACAAAGAACCTGAGGATTACAGAAGCTTTGTGTACTATGAACCTGATACATTGCCAAATCTAATTAGAAGCCAGGAAGCTTCACCTCCTGAGTCCCCAAAATTTCTAGAAGTACCCGAGTTGCAACCAGTGCAACCCAAATCACAATCTAAGGAACCTGAGTAATAGTTTGAAGAACTCAAGTTGAAGTCAGAAGCTACTAACTTGCAGTCAGTGCAACCCGAGTCATCAGATGGACCTGAATCATAGAAAGTGAGACCCAAGCTTGATCTAGAAGATTATGTCAAACTATGTGAAACAAGTTCTAAATCCAAAGTATCTATATTAGCAAAATATGTTAGAAGGCACCATGCACCTGAGAAGATCATTGTAGACAAATATCATGGTACAATGAAAAGGAACAAATTGAAAGGT
The DNA here is from genome assembly GCA_028749045.1 of Cupressus sempervirens. NCBI lineage: Eukaryota > Viridiplantae > Streptophyta > Pinopsida > Cupressales > Cupressaceae > Cupressus > Cupressus sempervirens. The sequence goes on along the minus strand of CM053792.1, from coordinate 569,513,194 downwards.
ACATTTTTGCTTATTGAATTTGAACCTAGAAATGTTAAGGATGCTTTGGATAATGAAAGCTTGATTGAAGAAATGAATGAAGAGATAGAGTAGATAGAAAAGAATAAGACCTGGACTCATATTCCTAGACCCAAGGATAAAAATGTGATTGGCACAAAGTGGGTTTTCAAAAATAAGCTAAATGAAGATGGAGAAGTTTCAAGAAACAAAGCAAGGTTAGTTTGAAAAGGTTATTCTCAAGAGGAAGGTATTGACTATGGTGAAAAAAATTCTTCTGTTGCAAGATTAGAAGGTGTTAGAACTTTACATGCATATGTAGCACATAGAGGATTTAAAGTTTATCAAATGGATGTGAATTCTGCATTCTTGAATGGAATTCTTGAAGACAAAGTTTACATAGATCAACCAGAAGGTTTTGTAGATCCTAGCAAAAGGGATATGGTTTGTAAATGACACAAGGAATTATATGGTCTCAAGAAAGCTCCCAGAGCTTGATATGAAAGACTTCATAACTACATGATAAAGATTAGTTTTCAAAGAATAAATGATAACAATAGCTAGTATATCAAAGTAAGACTAGACAAGAAGATTGTAAATGCTTAAATCTTTGTGGATGACACATTGTTTACTAGAAATGATGACTTGTGTAAAGCTTTTATAGAAGAGATGAGTAAATAATTTGAGATGTCCATGTTTGGAGGGATAAAATTCTTTGTTTGATTGTAGATTCAACATATAAAGATGGTATCTACATTACTCAATCTAAGTATATCAAGCAGATACTAAAGAAGTTTGGAATGGAGAATTCAAAGCCTGTTGGAACACATATGTCTATTGGACATAAGCTTTCAAAAAAACATGATCCGAAGTAGGTAGATCAGACCACATACAGATCAATGATTGGCAAACTACAATATGTTGTGCATATTAGGTCTAACATTGCTCTTGCAGTTGGTATAATGGAAAAATTTTCAGCTAATCCTATAGAAAATCATATGATTGAAATCAAAAGAATCATGAGGTATCTAAAAGGTAATGAAGACTATGGATTATGGTACAAGAAAGTAGGAAACTTAGAGTTAAAAGCCTTCACTGAAGTTGATTAGGTAGGAAGCATTGATGACAGGAAGAGCACCAGTAGTGGGGCATTCTTTCTTGGTAAAAGACTAGTGTCTTGAACAAGCAAAAAGAAAATTTGCATCTCTCAGTCAACAGTAGAGGTAGAATATATTATAGCAGCAGTCAATTGTTCCAATGTTGTTTGGTTCAAGCAATTGTTGGTAGGTATGAAGATAGAGATCAAGGATCCAGTGGTTATCTTCTGTGATAACACCAACACAATCAACATATCAAAGAAACCAATGATGCCTACCAAGACCAAGCACATTGCAATAAAATATCATTTCTTGAGAGAATTGGTGCAAGAAAAGGAAGTAAGGTTAGAATATGTGAGTACTAAAGAATAGATTGCAAACATATTCACCAAGTCATTACCTAAGGATGCATTTTTGTATTTAAGAGGTAAGTTAGGGGTCATTCCCCTATCTAAAGCTCACTAAATAAATTTTAGTGATTCATCACCCTAAGCATGTTGAAGATTAGTCAAGTTGAGGCAATAATGAAAGAGCAAAATGCATATGAATCAGTACTTGATGTACATTAGAAACTACATTGTTCATGATCTTTGGCATTAGATGTCAAAGAAGGAGAGTTTTGAATGTCATAATTCTGTGAAAAGTTTGATAGGATAAAGTTTGATGTCTTTGGAAATTGTCAAAGAAGGAGAAAAGTTGAAGTTGCGTGAAGACCCTCGTCTAATATCAAAGAGGGAGAGTTTGCTATTAGAACAAGATGTTCAAGACAAAAGTGTTTGTTGGCAGAGGGAGAAGACTAAAGTCAGAGGGGGTTCACATTAATAGAGGGAGTTCTCATGGATGAGAATTATGAAGAAACTAAGGATATTTTCCCTTACTTTATTTTGCTATGTAATATCATTATATTATGACATGTTGTGTTGTCATCAATGTCAAAGAGGTAGATTGTTGAAAATAATTGATCAATTGTATATTGTCTTTGATGTTACACAAAATGTCATACATTCATCAATCAATGCCTATCGAGCTCACTTGCATGATGAAGATAGTTCTTTGTGTCTATTGAGAATTCATGTGCATGCCAAGTTTAGAAGATAGTGTTTATCGAGTTCACTCAGGAGACAAAGGAAAGTTGGAAGGTAATGACTGTTAATCGAGCTCACTCGGTTACCAAAGATAATTCATAGATGATGGTGTCTACCTAGTTCACTCGACAGAGAAAGCAAGTTAGCATGAAAACTAGTGTTAACAGCTCACTTGGTTAACAAAGGAAAATATGTTTTGGTTAGTGTCTATCTAGCATGATCGGCTAACGAAGGATTTTATTATTTTGGCTTATTGAGTTAAATGAGTTAGGTTGATGGTTTTAGCTAACTGAGGAGATGAATATTAATTCTTCTAAGTTATATTCAAGTAAACTTGACAATGTATAAGATATAAATGTAAGTTCAAGTTGTGTGATTGAATGTGAATGAGTGTGTGAAGAAAAAGAATGCTTAGAGGAAGCAAATTTGAAGGATAAGTAGAATATCCTTGTGGAGTTGCAAAGGTACCTTCAATCAAGAAGGATCAAGTAATGAAGCCAGAATTGAGATTTACAATCACCAATTCAGTTGCATCAGAAATCAGGCCATCTCATTGTTACTCTCTAACCATTGTAGCAGTGATATAAATGTCTTAATAGAGTTGGCTTAATAGCTATTTGTAAATCCTCTAACAAGGTGGCATTTCTACTTGGTGTCTTGAAGACCTCTAACAAGGCCACTCCTAAGAGGGTGATTAAATCCTTTAATAGGGTCACACCTAACAATGTGTTTTGTAACCTTTAATAGGGTTTTCTCCTAACAGGGTTCACTTCAAAAGAGTGAAAAATAATAACTAGTTTCAATTGGTGGTTTTTCCCAAATTGGGTTTCCACATTATCACTTGTGTTCATGCATTATATGTTATGTGTATGCAGCTAAGTTAAATTAAGGTTAATCAAAATTAACATCTTAAAGATCAATATAGTCAATTATTGCCAAGTGACAGTTGATTTTTAGTGCTTGCCGAGTTACAGCATTTGCTAGTGTAAACTGAGTGCCTATGTGTTTGTCGAGTTACAGCAGAATTTAGTTTATCAAAGTTTATATTTTAATTGTGTTGACATCAAAGGGATCTAGGATTTATTTTTGTGGTAACTAATTCACCCCTCTCCTCTCAGTTACTTCTCTTATATTTCCAACATAGCCATCATGCTCAAAAGAAGGGTTCATGAATTTACTTCACCTTAACAAATTTGGATAGGTAGCCAATCAGATACTTGTCTACTATTTTAGGACAAATGATGCCTTAGGATGGGACTTAGAAATGTTTTTTATCTTCCCTTTCTTACTACTGAAATATTGTGATAAGGCACGCTCATCCTAGCTATTCAGGGAATTTGAAGTCTAATATCTAATATTTGATTAAAATTTAAGCATGTACAAATATGTATGTATATATATAAGACAAACAATGGTGGGAACCAGTACATCATGTAGATCTTGCAAGCAAGTGACTGTTATGTGTGTGAATTAGTGCACTTGCAAATGCAACACAACTCATAAATAAGACATTAGCTTGTTAGTCTACAATCATCAATTCATACAAAGATAAGAAAATGACCATAATACAAGCATCTTATTCCTCTCTATCTAAGAAGACTATGATCAACATCTTTAGAATGCTCTCAAGTCTATATCGTAGACCAATTATATTACAATCCTAGTATGAGAGATTCAATTTAACAACAATGCAAGTCTAATGCATCTAAAATGAGAGAATGAAAGCTAGATTATCAAGTTCCATTAAGAAAATGAATAGTGAGCTGAATAACTAAATTCAATTGATCAATTAAGCTATATGAATATGAAATCTACAACATAACACTAGAGTTCAAATAAGTGGATCATTTGAGCTTCAAATCCATTCCTTTTATAGAACTTGAGAGGAAATGAGTGGTGCATATTCAAACTTAAGATGTGATTGGGATTAATCCTTGAGTGGTCCATTTGTCTCAACTCCCATTAGTCTATCCTAACTGACTTATCTCCTTATGATGGATTGTAATTTAGGGGATATATTAATTCCTTTCAATTAATTACTTTAGCCAAATGATTTAATGGTTTTGATTTAATTAAATAGACCAAGGTAATTAATGAGGTTTTGTAATCAATTTATGATGATTTGATGTTTGATTAAGGAATTTGATGATTTTAATTAATTATGTAAGTGATTGGATACCATACTAGAATAGTTGAGGGATATGTCCTAGTTTAGAGAAAATAGGGCTTCTAGTTCACTAGCCCATTTTAGGGTGACTATAACTACGACTTTATCTCTTAACTACATTGGACACATCATACATAATATAAAACATTACATCAACCATATACATGAAAGTATGGGATGAATACATCCATAAACATGAATCATCATCCTATGCAATAATCAACATGAAGGTAACTATAATCATACCATTAATATGATATAATCAGATAACCAAAGTTCCAAAGTTTAGCATCATTAATAGGTGTGGTAATAGAAAAAAAGAAACATCAAATGTCACTAAAGATCTAACATGCACCTGCAAAGTGATATAAAAGTATTTAACATTGTAAACATAAATAGTGGCTGATGGGTGGCCCTTATACTATTCATTTCAATTACTACTGGAGAGGCATCAGTGAAACTTGAGTATGTCTAGCAAATACTCTTCATTCATATACATAGTTGTATAGTAATGTAAAATTCTATTATAGGGTTTATTTTTATGATTCAATGCTTCAAGATTGATGAGCTTAGGATAAAGAATTACAATATTCAATAAGATACTCTAGATGATGGAAACAAGTGATCAATAAATAGGAAGGGCATGGATTTATAGATAGTTTGGGAGAGGCTCTAGAGGTTATGATAAATCATGGTACTATATATGCATTAGGGCCATGCATTTTGGCTATGTTGTACTTTTATCTACAAGATGTTGTATGTAGAGCAAGATGCTTCATTAGTTATGGAGTGAAATTATTATATGTGTGGGATTAGGAGAAAATTGTTGTGTGTCAACTTGTTTTTTGTAGGACCTTGGGAGAGGATCTACTATGTGTAAACATAAATGGAAGTTCTCTTACTCAACACCAATTAGGTATGTTTAATACTAAAGGCACAATTTTGATTTAATTATTGATTTTGTCTAGAGTTTGGATTGGGACATTCATCCTTGAGATGATAATGATGACCACTTACCTTATTGTTGTCAAACTCAATACCTAATAAGTAGGACAATGTTTTAGATTACGGTAAAAATAGGTTTTGAAGGGACCTCGAAACCCTTTCACATCCTCAAAAAAGGAAAAAACAAGCCATCCAATAGGAAAGAGCCCTTAAACCTACTGAAAAGTAGAACCAAAATCAGGTTTTACAGGGACCTGAAACCACTAATAATGTACAAATAAAGTACCTAAGTTTTACAAGGACCTAGAACCGTCAGTACATATTAAAAACTAAAAGCTAGAAAATAGGACCAAACACGGGAACCAAAAGTAATAGCCAACAAACAGGACCTGAACAGGAACCCGACCAGAAAAGAAGACCCAGGAAACTATTGCAGTTTCGTAATCATCTTCACTGCCTCCTTACCAATCTTAGCCATGTCCTGGATGGAGTTAGCAGCTGAAGAAGCAGCAGCAATCAAATCTTTCTTCCTCGAACTCTGTCTTGTCCTCTTTCTTGGGCCCTCCGAAGATATGGTTCCTCCATTTGCTCTTTTGCCCATTGTTGCCGCAGCTACACAGCTGCTTGAGGTTACTTGCTCCATTTTTGTTCCACTTTCCTTGATGAACACTCTAAGATTCTGCTCATAATCCTTTAGTTTTTTTGGGATATCTCCCATTTGCACCTCCATGTGTTGAATAATAGCACGGTTAGCCTCCTGGTTTTGTTGCAAGGTATCCACTTTCTCCTTCAGCCCCATTATTTCATTATATAACCAGGAGTCGACCTGAAGGAAACAGGAGTCGACCTGAAGGAAAGAGTCAACTTTTTGTTTAGCAGAGTGAAGGAAGGAAAGTTTGGTTTCCCTCGTCGGGGAGTCACCCGCGTCATCGGCAGTAGTGTGTGGTAAGGGGCCAACTTTATCAATATGAATCCCCCCATCCAACGGCTCCTCCTCACCAAACTCTGCTTGAATATGGTGGCTCTAGCCCTCCTTATCTTGTCCCTCAATCTCCTTTACAGGAGTGGAATCTTTCCCCATGTTTTCCTCCTCACTCAAAATGGCTAGATCATCAATTAAATTTTCTTTCTCTTTATCACCTCCCCCAAACATGATAGGACAATGTTATTTTGATGTACATTAAAGATAATTATATATATATATATATATATATATATATATATATATATATATATATATATATATATATATATATATATATATATATATATATATATATATAAAAGATAACATTTCTAATCATTCAAATAATAAGAAATGTAAAACAATTTTTAAAGGACATATGAATGGTTTTTGAAATCCCTGCAAAAGATTACCCCAATAACTAAAATTCACCATAGTGGTTTGATGTAAATGATCAATGTATGAGTACCAAATGAATATGTAGATGGTTCTAAAAGGAAAAGATAAATCCATTTTCAAACTTTTTACATACAAGGAACTTACAAATTCAAACTTGATGAGTAATCACTCTACATCTCACAAGTACTTGTGGATTAGGCAAGTTTTGTATTCTTTGGTAGTGTCATTGCTCCTACCATGCCTCTAGATTCTAAAGGTCTGTGTTTTCTTCAAGTAATTTTTCCATACATGGTTGGAGAAAGCTAAGGAAATACTTGAGAATTCTTCACTCATTGGGCTCCAACGTAAGAATTTAAAAAATTATGATGTCCTAGACAACTGTTCAAGAAGAGAAGTGTTAATAAACATGTTTCTATATCTATAACACACTTTGTGTGTGTAAACAACTAGGTGTATGTCTAATGTTGTGTAGATTGTTAATTTTTTAACTATTCTTGGGTTAGTTATTTCTTAATGATGGTTAATCTTGAGAAACTACCTAGCTATAATCATATTTTTATTTGGGTTATGTCAACTATGACTTGTCCAAAATCTTCGGAGACCCCCTCAAAATTGTTTTCCCTGTATTCAAAAATATTTTGTTATTGAAGATGGAAGACCATTGTGCTTGTTATTTTTACAAATTAAACTTTAATAAATATCATAGGTAATATTTGGTGATGAATGAAGTCAATGTAAACATGCTTGTTTCTAATACTATTGTTTATTGTATCATCATTGATGTCAAGGATTTACACATCTAGAAATTGTATATGATATGACCAAATTTAATTGATCAATAGACAAGGATAGCTAAATATTTCACATATGGACTTTCAAATCTCATGCTCTAATTATTGTTTGGGATAAATTGATTGGATTTTCTTTAGAGGATATGAAAAGATTGCTAAAGATCACTTTAAGAGAATATAGCATCAACATGTTTCAAAGAGAAATGGAAGATGCAAATGGAACAATGATTGAGTTGTTCAAAAGGTTGTAAATTCAATTATCAAAAATTCAAAGCTATGAAAGATCTCAAAATGTTGATACAAAAAAGATATGTGGCGCACTCATATTATATTCAACATGACAAAGAGACTAGAGCTATGAACAACGAGCATTATTACTATATGTGCACAATCTAGATATTGATGAACCACACATAACAAACACATTCACTTGATAACCTCAAGATTTTGGACTCGAGTAGATTTTTCTTTTCTACGTCAACATTTTAGGTCATTCTCTAAGATCCATAATTAGAATGAAGAAGTACAAGAAGAGAACACAGTCACTATTGTACATAAAATGTGATTGAAACTGTTACCAAATAATGACAACAATGGACATCCTAAGTAGGAGAATGGCACACTAAAATTAATCACAAATCACAAATGATGAGTAGGTGATTTAAGAACAAGTAAAATCAAAGGTAATAAAAAAGGTGCTCAAAAGAAATTTCGTAATATTATTAATTTGATATTAAATAAAAGGTCAGTAGGTATTCAAAGGGGTAAGTCTCGTGACGAGACAAGATATAAAATGACAAAGAAAAGTGGAGACAAAGTAGAAAAATACACTTATAAAGATAAGTAGAGTAGAAATAAAAGATGAAATAAATGAATAAAAGAAATATGTATATTTATATATATAAAGAAAAGTGATGATGAAATAAATTAAAGAGATAAAATGGAAAATGAATTAAATAAGATATATAATATTGATAAAGAAGAAATTGATAGCAAATGACTAGTAAGAATGAATATTTGAGAATAAAAAATAGATAAAGATATATCAATACAGAAGAGTGGAGTGTTTCAAAGATTAAAAATCATATGCATAAAGTTACCAGTGTGATGCTAGACTCCATATTTAATAAAGAAAGGTATGGGAATATCATTTCAAACCTTATGAGAAGGATATGAGAAGGTCATAATTTGGTGTCGTTTTATGAGTGAGTAACTAAGGTGATTATGATAGATTTTTTGTAGAAGATATTATAGTAGTTTAAGGAAGGGATTTATAGTGCAATTTGTGGGAAAACTATTATTTATTATGTATTATAGAAGTAACATTGACAAGGTAGATATTTGAGTTGGGTTTTAGTATCTCATCTTCAAAAAAATGGTATCTCGTACTAAATTGGTGCTCAATTATTTAAGTTGGTATTAAAAATGAATTAGTACTTATGAAATCTTCTAAAGGAGATTAGTGTCTCCAATGAATTAGAACCTACAAAGTTGTAAAGATTTTTCAATATAAAAACTTGATATTTTGTTGTGACTTTCATGTGCTCTTCATATTGCACATGAAATATATATAGTGTGGTTAACTCTTGTTAATTAAGAATGTCAAGAGAATAGCCATTTATTGGTATATGGATTTTTCAATGTATATCCTCTTAATGAGGATACAATGTGCATTCATTAATGCAATGAGTGCTAACTTTTTCAATTCATTCTAATGAGAGATAGGTTTGTGTGAACTATACTCATGAAACATGGGTCAATGAGTTTCATTGTAATGCCCCTCTAACCCTAACTTGTAATTGGGAGTACTAAAAGTGTAATTATAACACCATGGTTGTTTGAAGGTATGTATTTGTTTAGGTCGTTGATTCTAAATGATATGTCCTATAATCCAACCTAACAATCTTATATGTATGCTTGTAAGATTCCTTGACTAAGGGGATGAGATACTATGAGATTGATGTTAATATGATTTATGATTGGGACCCTAAATATTACATAGTACAAATCATTTATTGTGATTTGTGATTATATCTATGAATGCCTCTTTGAGTGATTTATATTTTGGTAATACCTACCCTAATGATAATATCTATTGTGTTTAGATTTGGATGACAATATTTATTTGATATGAACTCCTATGTTTTGATTATCATAATTATTGATTAAATGTTTTATTAGATGGATATAGGTTTGAGATAGTACCTTTCTATTGGTTAAAGGATAACATTTTTTGTACATTTTTACTTTCTAATTGTTAAATGTCAATTTCTTGATTGTTGCATTCATTTGATTATAAATATGATTATCACTAACCAGGTCAACCCATCATGTTCTCATATATACTTTTCTTGGTGTGATTGCAGGATGAGGAGAGGCGGTCATAGTCACTTCGGCAAGAGATCTACACGATGTCACATTCCTCCTTCCTTGTCTACTAGTGTTTGTACATGCATACGTACATATTTATATATATAATTGAATATGTCTTTATTCGGTGATGAAAGGATACGCAAGTACCATGCATTGACTCCACTAGGCTACACAGGTGTAAGCATACTTTAAAATCCTTGAAATTTTTTTGATCTAGAGATAGTCCCAAAGTTCACATAGGGAAACTCAATGGTCTTATACTCATGTTTGATATATGTGGATGGATTGGATATCATTTCGCTTGAGTGGCCTTTTTTTAATTTCTTGAGGTTTGGTTTATAATTTTTATGTCTCATGAGTCTGCTTCATAAGGATGGTGTTGTTTATATATTTTACTATTTTTACTTGGAATGTGATATATATAAGTATGCATATATGAGTGCACATGTATATTATAATTGGAAATGGACAAAGTGTTATGATTTTCATAGTATGTGTTTGCTTTCTGAAAAAAGAAGCTATGCCTTCTGAAAAGGATTGTCGTGTTGGACTTATGAAAAGATGTGGTTCTCTATGCTATCATGTTGTGTGGATTATAAATTTATTTTCGGTTATTCTAATTATCACCTTGGGTATGATATTTGATCTAGAAAGGACTGAGAGCATCCAGGCCTTCTCTCAAATATTATACCATGCACATATCTAATCAGAAGATAAATTTGCACATTTTTATTTCATTTTTTTGGTCCTCAAACTCATACGAGGCATCATCCCTCCTCGTGTGATGGGAGCATATCATCGTATGGATTATGGAGTTTCATTGTACAGTGAAAGCATTTCATCATATGTTTTTTTGTACTTTACCATTTCTTTAATAGAGTTTCATCATATGACATATCATTCCATCATATGGCTTTGTATTTCATCATTTTTGGTGTTGCATTTCATCCTATGATTATTTACACTAAGTTCATGAATTTGGACCTTACATATGCTTAGTTAGCCATGTTAAGTTGATGTTCATAACCTAGTTTTAGCATGAGAGTCAAATGAAAAATGTAACATGTAAGTGAAATTCTTCCTTTCTTATACTTAATGTTAATTTTTATGTTATACATTTCATGATGTTTAAGAGTAGTTTTAACCTTATAGGAGTTCAAAATATATCCTAGATTTTTAGGGTTTATGAAATTTTAGATTTGTCGAATTTCAAGAACCACCACGTTTCCTAAGTATTACCTTGTTGAAAACTACAGTTGAGACAATTGTTATGTTGTCATTGATGTCAAACCTTATTGGTAAGATAGTTGCTATCTAAGTAAAATGTCATGTCAAGATGATTAATGAAAAGGATTTGAGAAAGACATAACAAAAGAACCTAAAGGAAAGGTTGAGTTATGAAGAATCCCAATAGGCACTTGAACCAGTTGGACTTTGACAAGATAAAGTGATTCTTTAATCATGCTACAAATGAAGAAGACGGTTTTACTAAATTGTAGAAGAAGTGATAAAAAATGACCAAATGTGTAGGCTTGACCAAGCAAAAAAGCAGAAGATTAAGGAACTTGAAGTATAAGTCGAGCGATGCTTGAGTCAACTGAGTGACAGTATAAGTTAAGCGAATATAGTATCAACTAAGCATCAATATTGATCAAGCGTTAATATATATGTTTTGAATAGAAAAGTTAGTAGCAGCTGAGTAATCCAACGATAATCAAATGTCAAAACATAATGTTTTTTATTAAGAAAATTAGGTTTTGAAGGGTGCCTGAAACCCTGTACAAAGCTTAAGATTTTCAATAAGCACAGATGCAAAAGTACAGCAAACAAAAGAGGAACCAGTCACTCCCAAAAAAGGGTAACCATAGTGATGGAAAAGCCTATCACCAACCAAAACAAAACATCCAACTAGGAGGCAAAAATCCAAACAGAAGGATTAGCCTCCAAAAAACCAAGCACTACAAGGGAGCTCACGATTTGCCCTTTGATTTAGAGCCTCCCTTGCACAACCAGAGATTCATTTCTAAAGGAGGAGTAGACGGCTTAGATTTCTTTCTTTTTACTGTAGTCCAACCATCCTCCACCTTTGTTGCCTCACCAATCCAATCCCTAGAAGAAACTGAACAGTGGAAACCAAGGGAAGCAGAAGCAACAACATTCTCCCTAGGAGAGCTCATAGATGACTGGCCCCCAATAGGACCAAGAAGAACAGCTGATATAGGGGCAAGGGCAGGAGAGGGAACAGGGTCCAGACTAGAAGTTCGGACTTCCTCAGCAACCACTGGCACCGAATAATCGCCAACAAGGGGAGAGCCGACCGCAGGGGGAGAGTCATCCAAAGGTTCCAGGGACACATCCATGGACTTAAGCACCGAATAGTTCTCAGAAGAGGCCCCTGACCACCAGCAAGGTGCTCACCTTGATTTGGTCTTCACAGCAGCACAACGAGTAGCAATGTGACCTGTCATATGACATTTTCTATAGCAAAAAGGGGTACCTTCGTAATCCAACATTTGGATCCAGGAGGCCAAACAAATCTTCTTCGGAAGGCCCTTTGAGACATTCATCTCTACAAGAATTTGTGCACACGTCAAATGGAGAACATCAAAAGTGTCTAAGTCCACATATAAAAAATCATCGATAGCGTACCCAATAGTTTCCAAAACAGAATCTAGCTAGAGATGCATTGGGAGATTCGAAAGTTGGATCCAGATAGGAACCCTGTTAAAGGATTCTGTAAGAAGATCAAAATCCATATGCCACGGTTTGGCCATAAGTGGATATTTGTCCTGCCATGAAAAATTGTTATCACATATAATAGTCTTCCTACCTTTAGCACTTGCAAACTTTACTATGAAGAATCCTTTAGTATTCAGAAAGATTTGGACACCATGGTCTAAAATTGGTTCCCAATGCTTGGAGATCCAAACATGGAGATCAGCAAGAAAGGTCCAAAAACCTCGAAAACAAAAAATAGCAGCGAGAGAAGAGAACTCTTTTGTTGTATTCAAAATATCATCAACTATTTCTTGGTCTAAAAAAACCCTTACAGAGTTCAAGACACTTACAGGGGGAACTTCACGTGGACGAGAAGGCCCAGAAAAAAGACTGGCATGAGGGACAACACCATACAAACTAGCTTCAAAGGCAACGACATCAGCAAAAGAGGCAATCCTGCCCCTACAAGACATAGGAGAGCCCAGCCCAGGAGACCCTGCAGCATCGAGAAGAGCAACCGAAGGAAGAGGGGCCAAAGGAGGAGAATGAGTGCCAGCAGGAAATTCAAGCGGACAAACCCTAGCCCCCCAAAAATTGATGTTGCAATTGATGAATCCGTAGCATGCTCAAGGGCTCGCACAACAGCAATAACGGAAGGATTTTGAAATTTGGGTAGAGCGCGCCCAAACACGGAAGGCGAAGGAGTAGAGATGGGAGCCATTATGTCAAAACACAAACTTGGTCAAGGGACAGCATTTGATAAATTATGAAGAAATCATGATTTCCAACCGACACTGTTGATTTCTTGGAATATGTAAAGCATGTTGAAGATAAGGATGGATGACCTAGAACATTAAGTTCAAGGGAAACCATATTTGAACATTTCTATGCAAGGATTCAAGGAGAAGTTTGGAGAAGTTTCTAGAAGAGAAAAGAGGAGACAAAATGATGGAAGGATTCGATGAATCTAACCAAACCCTAAGATCTACAGTGATGTTTAAGAGGCAAAAGATCAAAATTACCTATTTAAGGAGGTATAACGGCTAATCTAATAATGTTGTTAGAGGTTAGTAGACCTATTGAAGACCAAATAAGGTTAGAAGTTGTTGATGCTATTGATTGGCGAACTTGAGCAAGAGATTAAGAAGTGTTGTGAAGAGGTGAAGAGTGATTGCTTGAAGGAGTGCTAAGAAAATTAGATATAGAGATGACAATGGAGGCCAATCAGTGGATCAATGTGTGAACTAAATTGTGATATGTATTTGCAAAGTGAGTTGTATTTGTCATATCGACCTATTGTTACTTTCTAACCATTGTATCAGTATTGAAATCCTTCGATCAAGGTTGACCTAACAGACATATGTAAATCATTTAATCAAGGTGACATTCTAATGGAATGTTCTTAAGTCCTCTAACAAGGCCACTCCTAAAAGGGTGATTAAATCATTTAACAAGGTTGCATTTAATAGTGTATTTTGTATTACGACAGCATTGTACACTGTGAGGCTAGTTATGGATTCTGGTTATAGGAGTTTATGGCTGGAAGGGGATTCTCTTAATATTGTCAACATGTTGAATAATAAGAGTACAATAACTTGGGAGTATTGAGGGCAGCATCATGGAAATTAAAGATCTTATTAAAAAAATTGATAATGTTATAACTACTCATATATTCTGCGACAGTAACAAAGTTGCTAACTGGATAGCGAATAAAGCAGTTAATAGGGAAGCTAAGATGACTTGGCAAGATTACCTCAGCAAGGAGTGTGAGCTTATGGCAATTATTAATAATGATATGACTAAATCTATTATAGGAAAGATTACATAAGATTGAGCAATTTATTATAAGAAGTGATGGATTTATGGTGGATTGGTTGTGTATCCCAAGAAGGTACCATTGTGCCAACATGAAAAGTACTTGGCATGTTTTAAGGGTAAAGAGTTTTTTGGAGATTTAAAAAACCTTGTTCTCTATTTTTGTTACTGTTTCTCAAAAAAGTGGCAGTTGCAGAGCAGACTACGAGATGGGTGGAGAACCGAGGAAACAAGACCCAATGACCTGCAAGGAGTGGAAGGTGAATTTTGTTTTTGTGTGGGATATGCTCCAAAAAGGAAAAGTGACGATATATATCGAGAAGCTACATGGTTATAAGCCCCATATCACTAAGTATTTTTTCAAGAATTGAATTGAAGATGGGGTTACGATGCATGGAGTTATAATTAAATTATCTAAGGAATTTCTTGTTGAGATTACAAGTCTTCCAATGAGGGGCCTAAAATTTAGAAAGGAGGTTGTCATTTCAAATGCAGCTTTCAAGAAATTTCTAAAAAATGACGAAGAGGAGAAAAGGCTTGTGAAGATTGGAGACTTCTACGACCTGGGAGAGATTAAGCTAATATGGCAAGATGTTTTATCCTAAATTCATGAATACTTCATTCTGGATGGAAGATCTAAGAGGGTACACAAATTTAATTTTGTGCTTTTAAATCAATTTTGGTATAAAGATAGGTTTTCTTTCCCGTTTTATTTGAAGTTTTCTCTGCTTCATAATCTCCTGGCCCATAGGAAGAAGGAATCTAGACTTGTGCTCCATGAGGGGTTAATCGTATTAATTGAAAATTATTGTAAAAACAATGCAGTTAAACCCTCTCATCATGGAGAAGAAGCGTTAATTTCTTGGTAGTGACCCTCATCAAAGTGCTAAGAAAATAAAGGTTAAAACTGAGAAGGGATTTACTGATAGTAAGGGCTCCAAAAAGGGCAACAAAGGGGAGAAAAAGAAGAAAAATGTGGAGGAAGTTACGGAGTCTAAAAATACTATTGAAGATGAGGATAAAATAGAATTGGGGGACCTCAGCTCGAATTTGGATTGGTACTTTGGTAACAGAGGTATTTCTGCAGGTAAGGATGACTTGGAAAGTAGTAAAGAGAGGAAAATGGAGTCTAATACTATTTTTGAAGCTTCAGGGAAAAACGAGGGGAACCAAAGTTCCACCCTACACCAATAAAAAGGGATATTACTGAGGTTAAAAGTCTAATGGATGTGGAAACTGAAAAGAATGATTATGGAAAAGCCTTTATCATGAAAGAGGAGTGTCTGAATAAGGAGAGTCAATATGTGACTATGTAGTAGGAGGGCTTAAATATTGAGAACTAGTTCCATATCAAGGAAAACCAGGAAACTACTTTTGACTTTGGGAGTAAGTCTAGTGAAGGGTTTAGGGATGATACTAATCAAGTGAAATTGTTTTTCCTTCATAAAGCCAAGCTAAAAGTTGATGCTTCTCTTCAAGGTAACTCATGGCTCTATAAGATAAGATAAGATAATTTATTAATGTCCAACAAGAGGCCACAAACAAGCCTAAGGGACTGCAAATACAAGCAGGGACCAGCAGGCAACAGGACCACCAAATGGTATCCACAAAAGAACAAGCACAAAAACCAAAAGAAGAAGCGAGCGAGAACCACCTTGACAAGGAGTAGGGATCCAAGCTCAAAGAAAGAAAGAAAGAGGAGAAGAGAAAGAAAGAAGAAGTGCAAAGATGTTACCACCTAGGAAACGTCAATAGCCTTTTAGGACCTACATCAATCTGGACTCCCAACCAACAAGAAAAGTGTCACGAATCATAGCCTTGAGGTTTCTGATCACTGCCCATTTACCCTCCTGTCTGGCAGCTACAACAAGAGCGTGAGCCTCCTTAAGTTATGCCACCTGTGATCTGGTGAGATCCTCATCAAGATAAATCTTGATGGGGAACAAAGGAGTTTCCTCTTTGTCCTAAGCACCCGAAGGCAGTCAGCAAGTGAAAGGAACTGGATAAAGAGGGTAATGTCATGTCCAACCCAAGTACAATCAAGTGAGATGTCAATAATATCCAATTGGTCTTTAAGGAAGGAGTAGCTTGCTACAAGAGGCTTGGGGCAAAGAAGAGGGAGACCGTGGACCCTCAAGTTTAGCTCACGCGAACGCCTGGCCCTTTTATCTGCTATCTTAGTCTGGACTAGTTTCTCAACGCTAGAGAGAAGAGTAGGAGGGGAGGAAGAAATGGGGTTGCTGCAAATAGATGCCCATGATTTCAGTTGTTGTTATGTTTTGGTCTGTAAGGAGCATTGTTTTTTTATTGAGTTCCTCTTCTTTCAACTTCAAATCATGGATATCCATCATTTGTGTTGTGTGTTCAAGTGTTTCTTGAATTTTATCGAGGTTGATGACCGAATTCTGTTGTAGGCAATAGTCAAGTCGTTCCTTCAAATCTGTCCATATACCTGTGAGAGAGTTGTCCACATGCTATTTCAAATTGTTAACAGTCTCGCATAGGGACTACACAGTATCATTGAGAGTTTGATTCTCAAATTTAGCCTCTTTCAACTGATTACAAAGCTTAAGAGAGAGCAAGGATGTCACAACAGCAATGTCTTTTAGGGCTGTACTATCAATCTCAAATTTTGTCCTGCGGTCAAGTAGTTGTTGGAATGTGATTGGATTGAATTGGGGGTTCAAAGTGGACAAACAAAAGTCTGACATTCTATCACACAATTTGCAAGCAACTCGTAGAGAAGATGAAAGATTAATCTAATCTCAATAACCCAAAGAGAAGTTGACAAAGTCGAGTAACTGCTCCACTATCTTCTCACTCCAACATATCCGATAAGCCAACGGTGTATATTTAATGTTTCTGAATGAAGCACTCCAAAACTAATATTTCTGCCATCAAAAACCTGGTCGTGGAAGGAGTTGTCCTCAAAGGGAAAGCATGGATATAATCGAGGCAACACTGGCCGAGCATTGTGTAGACACCCAGCTAGTGGCATCCATTAACTATTTGCATAAATTCTAAATAGTTTACATACCCACAAATAGGAAGCAATTCACCCAAAGTGTCGTCTTCCTCATTGGCAAGAGTCTCATAATCTTTGTGATTTGCATTCTGCGCAATGCCTTCGCTACACAAATCCCGACCCAACAAAAGCCACGATCAAACAAAATGGGGACATAGCCTCTCACTATAGAAACCAAAGCACCATTAGACAGATCTGAGCCCGCGGCAAAGGCAATAGTACAAATCCAATGTCTCTCAGGATTCAATTCAAAAGCCTTTAAAATAAAATTGCTTGCATTTAAGGGGTAAATTCAGGTTGCAAGGGAAGTTGGCCTATAGGAGAAAGTAAACAAATTGCAAATAAATGGAGTTTGTGACCAAGTTAGCCCTCCCTTACCCTCCTACAGACATGTTTATTTAAAAGGAGGCATATAAAAGAGGATAATGAAATTATGGTGCTAAAGAAAAAAGTGGGTGAAATGCAAAAAGATCTGGATCATGAAAGAATTATGAGAGCCCAACTAGAAAGCCAAGTTGGAAATATACTTAAGAAACTCAACGAGTATGAACTGGAACTCCGGCAATTGATCAAAGATAGTGGGTAGAAAATGGAGCTAGTGACTTCCAACTTATGTGCAATGGTGGTCAGTTTAGGGAAAAAGAGTAATGAGGATACTATGTCTCCAGATGCAATTTTGGATAAGAGTCCAAGTGGTCCAAGTAAGAGAACAAGGAAGAGCATGAAGAAGAAAGTTGTTGAGGCTCCTAGGTCTACAACATAAGACATCTTCCAAAGCACTGTAGAGGCAGGCAAAGAGTTAGTGAAGGTCATCAAAGAGCTTATTCAGTTGCTGATTTGGTTCACCAATGTGTTGGTTTCTGGTCCTTGGTGGGTTGTTGATTCTATTTTTTGTAGTTTCCAACTTTTTACTATTTTAACTCTAAGTTCCAAGGCCTTGTAAAACCTGGGTTTGCTCTCTGTTTTAATACTTTTTTTTGGCTTCAGGTCCCTATAAAACCTATTTTTTTAATGTTTTGTTGTGAACTTCAAGTTTCATGTCCTTGTAAAACCTGATGATCCTTATTGTCTATTTTTCATTTATTGCAAAGGGTTTTGGGTCCCCTCAAAACATATTTTTGCATTAATCTTAAACAATGTGTTTTGTAACCTTTAACAGGTTTGGCTCCTAATAGAGCTCACCTTCAAAAGAGTAAAAATTAGTAACATGTTACTAGTGGTTTTTTCCAAATTGGGTTTCCACGTTAAATCCTAGTGTCATACTTGTGTGAATATCATGTGAGATGTTTTACTATTAATGTTTTACACATTTTACAAGTTTGTTACTATTAGAACAACGGACTACAAGTTTATCTTACTGATTGTTTGCTATAGAGACCGAGCTACTTAAATGTTTAGATCTAAAGTGTTTGAAATGGTTAAAAGTTCAATTGGTACATCGAGACCTTGGATAACTAATCCGCCCGCCCCCCCACCTTCCCCTTGCCGCCGCCCCCCCCCCCCCCCCCCCCCCCCCTCTTAGTCCCCCCCCCCCCTCTTAGTTATTCTCAATCATTCTAACATTTGCGACCTTGGCTCAAGTAGGAATAGCTTTAATGGGTTTATTATGGCTCATTTTATGTATTACACTTTTGGATGTCTTTTGATGTATTTAGATTAACTTGCAAATGTGAAATCTCTAGAGCACATTTAATTTGGTTTGTGCTAATCCAATTTGGGCCCTTTGGAAGGTTATGCTTGAATGTCCCTATTTCTCTTTCCTTAATATACACCTAAAATTGGAGGATCAATATACACATTATCATACATATCATTGTACACCTAATTCTTTTGTTGCAAGACCCAATCATAGTTTTACTCCATTATATGAATATTTTTATAGTGTCTTTGACAAAATTAATAAATGCTGAAATTATTAAGCTTCGTTCTATTTTTAGTATTTGAATCGATTTGATTTGCTTATTTTGCTATCAGTTATGGAAGTGTGTGAAGTAGCATCCCCAAAGAGCTTTGCTAAGATATTATTTCTTGTTATGTCATCATTTTGCATTTTAGCGTTAAAATATGTCCTAATGATGTGGGTCACAGGAAAAGACCTGACAACCTAAGAGAGAGAGCGATGTCTTGGTAAAGAGTAATAAATTCCCCTAGATGGCTTTTGTGTGAAGGGTTGCTAGGTACACTAGGTGAGTGGCTCAATGCAGGATCCTAAATCGTAGAGGTTGCTATGAAAGCCTTTGGGTGAGTTGTGTAATGAAAACTTGATAAAAACTAAAATGGTTGTAAATGGGTAAGAGTAAATTAAAAATTATTAACAAGATGAGAGATTGGATTAATAGTCTGTAAAAGTCATATTGGGGTATCAGGGTCATTCATAACTGCTAGGGCAAGTTGTATGAGGGCATTATAGTACAAGACTACTAGGTTGGATCCTAACATAAGAGGATTATGCGAGGACACTCACCTAGCCCATACCTTAGAGAACTCTCCTCTTATATTTTGTAATATTCATATTGAGATATTGGAGTTTTGATGTTTATTGGTGCTTTGTTATTCACTTTTGAACTTTGTAGTTTGATAGTTATATCTTGGAAGGCTTTAGTTTTCTTTGTTGTGCCAAGAAGGGATACCCTACAACCTTAGACAGTCCTAGTTTCCTATGTGGACTTTGGTTCTATCTCTTAGCAAGAGGAGTGGACCTTTGTTGATCTACATTGTTAGGTGGTAAAATATATCAAGGTATCGTATGTAGTCCCATGGATGGTTTCCTTTCAATCTTTGTTTGAAGTTATTGTTGTTCATTCTTTACACCTTGGTTTCAAAATGTTGTATTAACAAACTGATGACTATGTAATTGATAAAATCATATGTGCAAATTTTGTGAACTAAATTAGACTCAAGACTTTGTGTAAATTGTAAAGTTGTGGGAAAGGGTATCTCTAAGAGAAATGAAGGGATAAAAAAATTATGTTTTAAAAATGTTATTTTCCAAGGAGATGTAATGGAAGTCTTATTTTGATGTTCATAATGTAAAATAAGTAAATCTAAAATAGTGCATGTTATAAACTCTTTGCATGATGCAAAATCCATGTTTGAATAGTATAGAAAGTTCTTGATGTAGCCTTATGTGTGTTACTTCCAAGTGTAGAGTTCAATAGCATCAATAATGGTTCCTTATTACGAATGTTAATCTAGTAAGATAAATATATGCACATGTAATCTTAGGAAAAGAGGATAGTCAAATGCCTAGTTTGTACCTTGTTGTAAACTCGTCTATATATGATGTATAAATAAACACTCGTGTCTAGGAACAATAGCAGATAACAACCTTTGAGTAAGAGAAATGGATAAAAATGAACCATGTAACTTGTATTCTTATGAAATGTGTAACTTATTCTAAACTTAAGTAGCCATGCATTGATAAAATGTAAAATAGTGTTAGTAACGACACTAGGAAACTTGGAGGGATGTCTAATCACAACCTAAATTGAAAATGTTATATACTTATTTTAAGTTTTTTCTTTTAAACATAGTCTAGATATTACCACTTCTAACCTTAGCCTTCTAGTTTCCCAACCCAGGCCATTCTATTCACTCAAAAAACAACACAGTTGAATCTTGATAGCAATATTACAATTTGATAGCACTCCGACTATGTCTCCCACTCCCGCTGCTTCTGTGTTTGAAAACGTGTCGACTTCTGTTCCCGCCTGTCGTTTGGGTGAAAGTGTTGCATGTTTTGGTGGTGGTGGGCGTGTTGTGGGTGGGGGTAGGGTTGCATTTGGTGCCCTTCCTTCTCCAACTGCCCCTCGTTCTATTTCAAGGTTTCCTGGTTCTGGATTTAGCGCCCTTTCTTCTCCGTCTACCCCTTGTTCTCCTGGTTTTGGGGGAAGGACTTTTGCATACATGGTTGTCTTTGAAGCCAAATTACATGAGGCTTTCCCTCATGCCGTTTCATCTGGACCTTCTCATGTTTCACCTGTAAGTGTTTTAAAAGCCCATTAGGGTTTCTTTAGACCTAGAAACAGTTGAAGATATTTTCCATACGGTAGAAGAGCTTTCTTCTTTTGCAGCTATTTTTTGCTTTTGGGGTTTTTGGCCCTCTCTTTCTGATTTACATGCCTAGATCTTGAAGCACTGGGAACCACTTATAGATAATAATGTCCACATCTTTCCGTCTGCAAAAAGCTTCTTTATAGCTAAGTTTGAAAGTACTAACGACAAAAAGACTATTTTGTATCATAATAGTTTTTCTTGGCAGGGCAGATATCCACTTATGGCCAAACTGTGGCATGTGGATTTTGGTCCACTTTTGGAGTCCTTTAACAAGTTCCCTATCTGGGTCCAGCTTCTGAATCTCTCAATGCATCTTTGGCAAGATTATGTTTTTGAAACTATTGGGAATGCTATTGGTGATTTTTTGTGTGGATTTTGATACTTCGAATATTTTCCATTCGACATGTGCACGAATTCTTGTAGAATTGGATGTTTCTAAGGGCCTTCCTGAGGCAATTTGCTTGGATTCCTCAAGGGGTTCCTGGACTCAAATGTTGGATTTCGAAGGCATCCCTTTTCGTTGCAAGAATTGTCACATGACAGGTCACATTGCTACTCGTTGTGTTGTTGGGAAGACCAAATCAAAGCGACCACCTTCTTGGTGGTCAAGGGCCTCTTCTGAGCACTATACGGTGAAAATTTCCTTGGTTGCTCCTATGGATTCTGTGGCTGTGGTCTCTTCTGGTGATCATTTGGTGCTCGTGGTAGAAGAGGATATCCCCTCTTCGATCTCTACCCCAGTATTGGATGCTCTTCCTGGGGGCCAAGCATCCTCTAATTCTCCTAGGGAGATTGTTGTGGCTTCTGCATCCCTTGGGTTCCACTGTTCTATTTCTTCAGAGGCTTGGGTTGTTGGGGCTACGAAGGTTGAGGACAGTTGGATTGAGGTTAAAAGAAAAAAAAACTAAAGCTTCTACTCCCCCTTTCAATATGAACCTCTGGTCGCGCAAGGGAGACTTTAAATTAAAAAGAAAATCATAAGTTCCCTTGTTCTAATTGATTTTTTTGTGATGGTGTGCTAGTTGTGGCACTGGTACGCTAGTTAATAGTTTGAGAGATTTTTCTGGTTGCTTTGCTTACCAGTTTGTTTACTTTCTAGGTTCCAGTGTATTTTTTGGTTGCTTTTTCTGGTCATATCTGTTGGTTTCAAATCCCTGTAAAACTTGGTTTAGATGTTCAGTTGGTTTCAGGTCCTTTTAAAACTTGGTAGTGCTTCATGGTTTATCCTTCTTTTTTATGTTACGGGTTTTGGGGCCCCTTAAAAACCTACTTTTACCTTTATCTAAAAATATTACAATTTGACTTGTTATGAAAAATATCACCTACTCTAACAACTCTTTATGAGCTAAAATTATTCTTAAAGATAATCATATGATCTTTCACGTCTTAAGTATGTACTTTTTAATTGACATTGGTAGCCTAATCTTATTCTTGTCAAAATACGCATAACTGACATTTTATTTTAAGGATTACTTTTCTATAATGTTGATGATTAAACTTTAATGTGATATTCAAGATTGATTTATTGAAGGTGTATTAGATCTACTTTCCATGGGAGGGGCTTCAATAACTATTTTTAAATAGTTTAATTATTAAAATTAAAAATGTTAAAAATATATTTTCCTTCCAAACAAATTTAATGCAACAACCCATTATAAACTTAATAGAACTGACCACTCTAAACTTATCTCAAAATCTCAACAACCCTTTTTTCATTTTAAGAAACCTCCACCACCAAATCCCAACCTTAGTGCCCACGACTGAACTACCATAATGGATGCCTTCACAATCAATAGTACAGGTTTTCATTGTAGAAACTAAATTGACATCATATGGCTAATGTAGCTTTTGGTTATTATGGAATAATAAAAGATATTAAAATGCTTGCTTGATACTAGTAAGGAGCATTTAGAGAACCTACAGACAGTCTCAAAGTGATAAAGATCCTGATGCTATCCAATGTTTTGCAGATCTCATACTCGTCTCCTCAAGAAATGTGCAAGCCTAAAGGAAGTACATCCATAAATTCAATAATGTTTGTTATTGTCATAAAAGTGTGCATTGTTCTATACCTTGGCGCAAAAATGACGAAGTATTTCCTTCTATTTATGTTCACTTAGGAGCTTACGCATCTTGAACATCGTTTCTTGAACGGAAAAAAACAAAATTAATTCCAGATTCATTTGAGAACAAGGCACAATTGTTAAACCACAACGATGTGGAACTTCATATAACATCCAAATTGCTATTTAGCTATGTTTGAACGGCAGGACAGGTTTCTGGGACGGCAAAATTTTTTAGCGATTTTGGTGATGAGGAACAACTATATATATATATATATATGAAAAATTTTAAATATACTCTGAAATTTACAAATATACATGTCATTCATATGAAACTAAGCACAAAGCATGTCATTTAAACATTATTGAACATTAACATACACCATTTGAATGTCATCTAGGAAATAATAATCAATTTTAGTGCTCAATTGTCAATATACATATCAGTATGTGAATACAAATATTTAAATATAAGTTAAGCAGTGAATAATATCATAAAAATCTGAAAATATAAATATACACAAAGGCTAGAGGGCTGCCATAAAGTTTCATCATCGTGATACTAGTTTTTTTTGTTTTTTTTTTTTTGTTTTTGCTTGGCAAAAATCAGGGACGGTCAGGTCCCTGGTACGGTCAGGGGATGTCTAGATGTCCCCATTCCACACCAAGAACGGCTTGCTATCCCCTTTTTTTCCAATTACCGAGGACGTATCCTGCAATTCTTGTCAATCTAGAGACGTCTGCTGCAATTCTTGCCAGTCTGGGGACGGCAAGGGATCGTCCCATACCCATCCCCCCGTCCCGGAGGTGTCCCCGTCTCGGAAACCTTGACATTTCAAGCAAGGACACATCTTCATGGTACGTAGCTATTTAGTTAATGTTGGTGCCATAGAATGCCTTTATTAGCCTGAAATGTTACATGAAAACTACAAAGAAGGTAGATCATCAAACAAATAGAAAGGGAAAAAATGGTTCATATCTCTTCAACTGCACTTGAATTAGAGCTACCCACTCTGACAAGTTTAACCTTTTATGTGCGGTGAGGTGTAATACTTGGACTCGATTCCCTCAAAATGTATTCAACTCAAATTTGCTAAAATAGTTCTCCTGTGATTCAAGCTATCTAGTACGATTATAAAAGCCGAGGGTAATCAGTTTTCAACAGGACAAACCTATGGAACTTCAAAAGACTTAGCAGATTTTTACAGGTTCATAGAAGTTAGAGCAAAAGTGAAAACAACCCCAAAAACTATTACAGAATTGTTCAAACGAAAGGCCCAGCTATCATGACACTGCCAAATTTTTCACCATATGGAGCCCCGTGAGATATTTGTAAGAGTAATGGTATGGAAGAAACTTGAGTGGAACGCTTAACTTTCGCAAGTAATAAGATGGTTGAGTGGTAATGGAAGGTATGTTGTGACCAAACAGCATTTAAAAACATCGTATTCCCACCATTCGTTTGTGACGATTCGATTTCAAAAAAAAACATTTATTTAAATCTATCAAAGTATCTACATATAAAAAATGTTCAACTTTTGTGGGTACAACGCCCTGAATCGTTGCTAAGACATCTAATTTTTTTTTAAATATCTCACAAGCTTCTCACATCAGATTGGAATAAAAACCCTCGATCGCACAAAATGCATGTGAGATAACCGACATGAAGAAGGAAAAATGTCAATGTTACACGAGGCTTTCACAAGCATTATAATTAGACATTTATTTTTTGAGGTATTTATAATGGCTATCTCGAATCTCAAGATTTCATAAGTAGCAATTTTAATGAATCAAAAAATTTATTTAATCGTGTAAGTTTGTAATGATATGTGATAAGGACTCAGCTCACAAGCACCAACTTTCTTTGAAGACTAAATGATAAAAATGATAAACTGCATTTGAAAAAAACTACAATTTTTTGAAGGAAATACTCCAATTTCTGTGCACATTATTTATCATTTTGATAAGGCAATCCAACGTAACTGGAGAA
This sequence comes from Cupressus sempervirens, assembly GCA_028749045.1. Taxonomy (NCBI): domain Eukaryota; kingdom Viridiplantae; phylum Streptophyta; class Pinopsida; order Cupressales; family Cupressaceae; genus Cupressus; species Cupressus sempervirens. The sequence goes on along the minus strand of CM053792.1, from coordinate 569,487,709 downwards.
ACTTTTAGTAATTTAATCAGTACTCAAACTGAAAAACAAAATACATTTACAGACTTCATTGCAGTGAAGATAAAAGAATTACTACATGTACTCCTGACCAATATTCAACTTAAGCAAAATGATTGAGATACAGGTGGCAAAGGCTATAAAAGAGGAGTGAGATTCAGTTATATCAAAAAAGTAGCAGCAACTATCCGTATCACTTAATAATTATAATAATATGATTTCAAAATCTACAGCTTATAACCAATGTGAGTAATTAAAAAAAAATGGTCACCTGTGGGTGGGAAACGCTGCAAAGAGCAGCATGATAATATCTATTGATGGAAAATCACAAAGCAGATATACCCTAAAATTTGGTTTAAAAGTATTAGATCCTTGAATGCTACTCCTCAAGTAGCAGATGAATCCTACTCCAAATAAATTAAAATATTCAATGCAGTAATTGCAGAATCAATGTACTATGTGCCATTCAAGTGTTTGGTAATTTAATTAAATTTAGTTGCAAAGCCAATGCACTGAAACCATTGGAATTCTTAATGGCATGTATCTCAGATACATTCATGAAAGTGGAATACCAGTTAATCTGGATGGCCTAAGGCCATGTCCATTTTTTAGTATGGTCTGTATCTGTAGTCCATTCGTGAAGGCCGACTCCCACTTATACCAGGTCTAACCCCAGAACTATCATAACCCCACTGTGAAAAGCATATTGCATGATTAGATTAACCACTAGGGAAATTTAGACTGCACAAACCAACATGCTTATATAAACATGACAATCAACAAGAGCTCTATAAGAAGATAAACTTACGTCATAGCCACCTCCAGAATATGATGATGTACCCCTTAAAGGTCCACCAATCCCTCCCGGTGGAGGAGCACCATCATCTAGATAATGATAACCATCATCTGGTGGAGTGGCGGAGTCTATTGCAACCTGTCAACCATCCAGAGACCATTTTAATGATAATTTATAAAGACTATGTAGCTTACAGAAAAGAAAAAGAAAAAGAAAAAAAGCGAATTTCCAACCATAAAATATAGAAAGCTATGTTACGAGCAATCAAAGCAGTTGGAACTAAAATCCCACACAACATTAACAACTTGTCATGGTCAATCATTACTTTATATGTACCATGCACAGGCATATTTTTATTGGGCAACCCTAATTCCAGCAATGATTTTCTAGCCACAATAAAATCTTCTCAACACCTAAAAAATCTAGCTCAATCAATCCAGAATAAGTTAGGTCTTCAATGCAAAATGCCAAGAGTGTCACTATGAAATCATAAGCTTTGCTGACCATGAAAGTTGCTTACATCAGCTCCAACATCTCTGATTGCATAGCCCTCACCAAGAACACTTCATCCAATTTGTTGGGAATCATATTACATCTAATCTACTTTATTGGGTTATAAGTTAATATGTTCGTATGTTAATAAATAAACTAGAGTAGTTTACTATTCCAGAACTATAAGTAGTAATTAGTTAGGTGGGTAGAGGGAAGTTAAGTCTTCTTCAGAAGATTTGCATGTCAATGTAAAATCAACCTGGACAAGTCAATAAATCATTAAGCTTTCTATATATTCGAAAATGGTATGATAAATGGGATAATAATCTGTGTATGGTCTACCAATTTCAATCCGGTGATTGGTGAACAATAAGAATAGAACGATGTTATTTGATTTCCTTCATTCCGATTTCCCCAAATGTTACTTTATTGATATTGTTGTCAGAGTTATTAAAATGACATGTTCTAGCTCTATGGAACAACCCCACCTCATAATAGATCCAAATCTCCCCTTTGAAAATATGCTGGCATGGTACAAAAGCTTCCAGATGGTGCCAATTACGTTTGGATTTGTAGTAATGTGATGTTAAATATTCAAGACCGTACAATTGAGCCAGACACATGGACTAGGTATCAAAGTTTGCCCAAGTAAAAATGTTGTAACCATTCAAGGAACATGTCATGGCATATATTAACGAGCATGAAAAAGCAAATCAGAGCAGGTTGCAAATCAAATCATCCTTTATTAAAAAAGGATTATCAAGGAAAGATGCCCACTCTACCCCATTATCCTTCAACGTACAAAGAGCCAATCACTTTTTGTCCACGTCTAAAGAACAGCATCTAGCCCTTACACATAAGAGATCAAATTAGCCAATGGAGCTAGCACTTCAAAATGAATCCAAAGATATTTTGATTAACACAGCAAGATGTTTCTATACAAAATGGATTGGCATTCAATATTGTTTGCTCACCATAATCACAACAAATTGTGAAAGAAGTTAATGAGGCTCCAAGAGGGTTATAAGGCTCAGGATTTGAGAACATGCATTGCACCTTTTTGGGAAAAAACCAAGTTTGTAGTCATTGAATTTGTAGGCCAAAACAAGGGTGTCCATTGATCGACTATAATTCAATGTCCCTAAAGGGGCAATGTTTAGATGGCAGTGGATTGTCAAACATGGTGCATTTATTGCTAACATTCTCATGGCAGTCATTGAGAAAGTGAGCCCTCAAAAAATTGTATAATCATAACTTGCGATGCCAAAAAATTTGAAGTGCTTAGCTTATTGGTTGAATGTTCTTCACCCATTTTTTGGACACTTGTGTCATCCACTCTGTCAATCTAATGCCACAAAACATTGGCACCAAAAATGACTGGACCAAAAAGTGAATGTTGAGGCTGAAGAGATAAAAATGTTCATCTCCAACCACCACATATCACAAGATATTCAAAACAAACTCAAAATTGAAGCTATTAAATGTAAGTGAAGCAATAAAATTTATTGTAATAATTGTCTCATTTTGGTAAGCAGGCCCTTGAAAAAATATTAAGTCATAACTAACAATGCCAAATATTAAGATTTTGGCATTGTTGATTAGGAGGTGTTATTCACAATGCTTTGGACATTGTGTTGTCCAACCCATCAACCTTATGCTACCAAAATTGGCAGCAAATCAGATTGGACCAAACAACTGTATGTTGAGATTGAAAAGACATATAAATGGTCATCATCAACTACCATTTATCACAAGACGTTCAAAACATTCTTAAAATTAGAGCTGCTAAAAGGTAAGTGAAGCAATAAGATATATTTTAATAACAATTAAGGCATATTACACTCACACATGGATTTAAATGGTTAAAATAACAAAAACAAAAAATCATTAAGTTCCTTTTTTTTCTTTTTAAGTTATTATTTGTGATAGAAGATTAATATGTTGATATTCTTAATAAATGTCAAAAAAAAAACTTTTGTTTTAAATATCTAACATACTTTTTCCTCAAGGAAAAACAATAAGAATGAGAATATAAAATAAAAATATAATGTGGTCTTCATAGATTTTTTGCTTTTGTTGAGAGTTAAAATAATATAATAATAACAAATTAGTACTAAAAGTTTTTTTTATTTTGTAACAAGTTTAATGAAATATAAAAATATAATAACAAGAATATATTAAAACATAATATCATAATGATTTAATATTGTTTAAAATATAATAACATAACTAATTTTTAAGAAATACCAAGTTGTGTATCTTTGCCATAAAGGTTTGAACCCTGTTGGAGTGCTATTGTTGAACGTTTAAAAGGAGATGAATTCCTCTATTTGTGGCCTCACCTATTCATAGCTCTAAATCAAATGTGTTTGCCCCACTTTCAAAAAACAAATAATTTTTTAGTAAAATAATGAACAAATATGATATCTTTCAGCATAGTTTGTCTATATTCCTCTAGAGATAGGTATGCTAGTAAATATGTTTCACTTTGGTAAACTTTTTCAATTTTATGTTGATTTTAAGTCTTGTAAAATTTATTGTCTTGGCTTTTGATTTTTCAATAATTTGTTGAAACATATTTTGCCTCCAACACAATTGCCTCGAGGAGACTTGTGAATGTTCGTGAGATACTTGTAAATTGTTCATTGGTCCCTACGGAAGCAATATAGCATAACAAGGGCAACAAATATCAAGAAAATGATCCTAGTTGACATTTGGTCATCATGCTGAATGTCTCCTGAATTTCACAGAGCCCATATTGAGTACAATCTATCTTCATACTAGCATGGATAGACCTAGTTTGGGTGAGATATAATAGCATGGACTCAATAATTGAGAAAATGAAAGCTGTCATAAATGCAAACGTGCAAGATCGTGAAAAATCTTACTTCAAACAAGTACACAAAATTATTGGATAGATGGAACAGAATGACCACTCAGCTATATCTTCTTTTCTTTGCATTGAAACCCAATGTTCTAGTGTTAAGTTCCTGTTTGTGTCAACAAAAATTCCCATACAGAGCTATTAAAGTTAGCCAAGGGTACAAGGCAATCACAAACTCTTCATGGATCTTGACATGCAGGATGGAAAGAGGATATAGTTCATGGATCTTGATATGCAGGATGGAAAGCAGATATAGTTCATGGATTTTGTCCACTCTATCGACCTCGGTATTATTGCTCTGTAGGACAAGTATTAAGGTTGATACTCGTAGTTGGTGGCACTTCCATGGCTATCATTCTCAAAACTAAAATCGCTTGCGAACAAAAAAAATTGCAAGTTTTATTTAAAAGAGGAAAAGAACTTGGTGTTTGCGCATTCGAACTTGTGGCTTCTTTCCCACAAACAAAGAGGGACACAGAAAAGTAGGAAATTGTAGCCAGACTCTACTGAATTGGATGCTTCCATTTCCCAACTCACTGCAATTAATTTAAAGATGAGCCAACTAGCAAGCATGAAGAGTCCTAATGCTCGTGCTAGTATCAATGCCAATGCCACAGCACTATTTGTAACTTAAGATAAATATAACAGAGATCAGAAAAATGTCAATAAGATTAATAAACTTCTATGGATCCAATATGTCATGTCAATCCTTCAACAGGAATCTACCAATGAGGAAAAGAGCAGTTTGTGCTTGTATGGATGAGACCAAATGGAGAGGAAGACTGATCCGATTAGGCTGAATCATTGAAAATGAATCTATTCTTATGCTTCTGATATGTTTTGCCAATTCTCAAACAGGTTCCAACCAATGAAGCAAAATATCACTTTGTACGTGTACAGATGGAACCAAATGACAAGGACAACTGCCCAAGGAGGCTGGATCATTCACGAAGCAATTTTCAGCCAGTAATAATTTAGAGCTAGAGATTTACACAAACCTAATCACATTTAAGAGTATATAAAAGCCCTCTCCCTGTTCCCTGACATAGAGATGGGAAAATTGTGGTAACATTTCATGAAAAAGTAAAGTGCCCAGGACAATGAAGATGCAAAGAAAGGATAAAAAATTCAAGCAAGACAATTATGATCCAAAAGCTTCCAATGCTGACCTTGTGATCTAGGTGACTCATTATGGTTCAGTAATCTATCTTTTCATGTTTATTACTGATTAAGTATGCTCTTTGAGCATAAATACTCAAGCTAAGGTAAAAACATTAGTATTGAAAAATCAATTCAGAATCACTTTCTCTAGAAGAATATTTAAAGGCATCTCTTTCCATTATAATTATTCGCAATCCTTTATTCCATTACATATGCCGTTTAGTAGAGATTCCACTTGCAAATCTACACATTGCAACCAATTGATGATTTAGACAAAACAAACATCTTGAAACTGTTCACAAAATTCCAGAAACTTAAAACCTCAGGAACATACAAATATCAAAAGACAGAATTGTTGAAATATATTAGCTAATCATGATTTATAGAAAACTGTTATCCAAGAATCTGAACTGTGCAAGCAATGAGAAGATACAATATATAACCAGAACATATAAATGCAAGAGGTTAGCACAGTCATGGAGACACATAGCTATAGATGCTACTTGTAGTCTTAATGTTTTCATCCACGCACAATACAAATAGAAACACTAACTAAACATTCATTAATTTTATCTCATAATCTGATAATCATGTGCTGAAAAACTGAATAGTTGTGCAAAAACAGCATTGGCATATTTGATGATTAAGTTGGGTCGGTATCATTCTTGCCTAACAGGGGTGCCATTGTTGAATGTTTAAATGGGGATGAGGTTCCCTATTTGTGATCTCACTGGTTTGTAGCTCCATGACCAAAAGTGTTCCTCTTTGAAGAAAAAAACGTGTGCCTACAGAGGATACTGCATAATTGTAAAAACTGAAACATTCACCTACACTAGGCCCAAAAGCAGAAGGCGTGATATATTAACTGTTTCCCTAACAATACCTCTTGCCCAAGGGTTTCATGCGACCGCCTAGAGGACAAAAGTATTCCTCTTTCACCTGTGAATGGGTCTACTGAGGTCTATCCCTCCTCTCTTTCTATTCCGGCATTGAACTAATGGAAAAGACCACAAGAAGTGTGATGGAAACACAATTTTGATGGTGCCTCAAATGGGAATCCAGGACCCTCCAGGGCAGGGTTCATAATCAGAGATGCTAGTGGAGACCTTATTGCCTTGGGTGGTAAATCTCTTCAAGATGGAACTACCAATTTTGCTTAGCTGAAGCAGCTCTTTTGGCTATTAGAGCTTCAAAGAAGTTGGGGGAGACAAAACTACATGTTGAAGGGGACTCACTAATCATTATCAATGCCATCATCAAAGGGGGCATGGATGCTTGGCACCTGCAAAATTACATCCTCAGAATTAAAAATGAGTTGTCCATACCAGAGGATTTTAAAATCACACACATATAAAAAGCCTGAAATAAGGAAGTAGACAGAATGTCAAACTGGGCTCTAACTCTCAACATGTCCAAGATTGTTATGGAAGATCTTACTCATGTCAGATGGGATGATTAAACATTCCTAACAATTATCCTCTTCCCCCCTCATCAAGACACGCTTAAAAACTCATTAATGCAGCATGCAATTGGGGGATACAAAATGCCATTCCCAGATTGTACTACATTGGATATGACCGGCACTTATTACATGCCATCACTTGCCACCCTAATTCTTTGTAGTGTGACCCTTTCTTTTATATTCACATGCTTCCATTTGCAGAGCATTTACAAAAAATCACTCGTTTTGGTGTGGAGGCAATGGAGTTTGCCTTCACCTCGCAATGCTGAAAGCAATAAAATACCATTCCATGGCCACAGTAGGAAAATCAGAGTGGACAAAATGTTTAAGTTCATCCATCCCAGATTGGCAGACATGGTAGATTGGCTTTTGGGGGAAAATGTTCTCCCAGCTAGAGAATCATTACCACACCAACACAGACATTTATTCTATGATCTTGGCTTGGGCGCTACAATTGGGTGAAGGTAAGGATATCATTAATTTTATGATGCATCAATTGGTCCCAGCAGAAGCCTTGATAGGGATAGACGAGATTCAAGCCACCTAACCCCCTGGAATTAGAATGAACTTGGGGAAGAAGCCTGCTGGAATTGAAAAAATTCCAGGTACAAAATACACACCATTTGTGTGGAGATTTATTGAAAACTTGAGGCACATGTGATTCTAAGAAGCAAGGAAGGATTAGTACGCTCTGAAGTTACTGGTAATGCAGCACATCATTGATAAAGACATCACTCAAATGAACGCAAGGGTTGGTTGGGCAGCCGCAGATGAGGAGTGCCTAGGGGAGTTGTAGAGCGTAAAAGAGCTATCAAACAGGGTGGACAAAGGTTGGCCTGAAGCCAAAATCAATGCAATGCTGCAAGCAAGGATTCAGGGTTTCATCGTGCGGGCCCTCCAATAAAGTGAGGTTCTGCTTCACCTTTCCCTTTCCTTTGCTCTGTGCTGGTTATAGGTCGGGTTTTGGGATCATGAGATTTTTGTTATTAAAATTTGATATTGCCTCTGGTGTGCCATGGGCATGAGTGGTTGTTTTGGTACTTCTGGGAGATTATCACTTTAAGGACAGTTGTCAGAACTGCTATTTTTGGGGTCAGGAATTGGGGAGCAGGGCTAACAGAAATCCCAAAAAGGATTAAAGCATGAATCAGCGGAAATCCCCTCTTTTTCACTTGTAAAGAAAAATGGCAAATTGTTTTTGTTTAGTAATGGCAGACAGTGTCTTTTGCATGGAGGTTATGTTCTCAGCTTACCTGGTGGTCAATTTTGAGTTATCTCTGGCAGAATTTTGAGAATGTACATGTTTCTGTAACTTTTTGATGATGTTGGAAATGGCTTGTTTGAAGAATGGGTTTGAGCAGGATTGAAGAACAATTGTGTCCAAACTGTCAGAATGGACAATTGCTAAGCCAACCTGACACAGTTTTGTTCATGATTAACGGCGAATGGATTATCAGAAAAGAATGGCAGCAATGAAGGCAACCAAAGGCCAACAGATTGATTTAGTTACAGAACTGTTATTATTCAAAATCTCTCTTGGTTCCCTCCTGTTTTTGTCTAGAAGTGTTAATGCTTCTTGGAACTTTTCTTTTGTGTGTCTTGTCATAACTGATTGCTTTGTATAATCTTTGTGAAAACTCTGTATTTGCAGTAGCAGACCTCTGTAATTGAGTATGTAAGGATGATTAGGAGTTGGGGGTTATTTTGGATGGATTGTTCAGCTCCTGGACTCCATCATAGTTACTTAATGTAATGTTCGGTGTACTTACTTAATGTAATGTTCTTACTGTTTCAATAAAATCAAACTTATTACAGGGGAAAAAAAGGTATTCCTCTTTGAAGAAAAAATGAGTGTGCCAACAGAGGAAACTGCATCCCCGTAATCAATGAAATATTCTCCTAAACAAAGCAGAAGGCATGATTTATTATGTGTTTCCTTTACAATACCTGTTGCCCAAGGATTTCATGAGACCTTCTAGAAACACGGTCTGCCACTCCTTCTTCAGCAAATGTCACAAATCCAAAGCCTCTATGCCCAGTCCTCCTTGGGTCCTGATCCAATACATGTTTATAAGAATCTTACCAACAATCCATGACATGCATGAAGCATTTTTTATATACACAACTTTTACCTTTGGAACATACACATCTACAACCAGACCAAAGTTGCTAAAATATTGACGAAGATCATCAGCATTGGCGTCTTGAGGAAGCCTGCCAACAAATATCTTCCGGCCCATGCCCCTGGGTGGACCAGAATAAGACCCAGAACTATACCCTGAACGATGATCATCAATGCCAAATGAAGCTCCTCCAAACATACTGCCTGGTCCATGTGGGGGCCACGAATTTCCACTGCCATAACCACTACCATAATCATCTAGGAATCTTGAGCTTGGCTGATCATACAATGTAGTTGCCCCCAATGCCCCATACCTTGTTGTGGCATTAATATAGGCATTGTATGCCCCATATCCACCAGATAATGGTCTTTCCCACTGCCTTGAGCTCTCTTCCTGAAAGTAATAGATGGTCTTTAAATACATATCTTTGAATTGTGTAAGTTTAGATTCGAATTTTTGTCAGAAACATCCCCTTTTCATACATGTTGGTATAGCACTGAAATCCTATTTGTCAATATTCCAACAAATAATACCAACTTTACAACCCAACAAGTACAATCTACAAGATTCTATGTCCCTTGTATGTATCATTATTTTATGACATTCCTTTCAAATACGCCCCATGACAGAAACTGGGAGCTTAAATCACATTAATATTGATTGTTACCTTTGGTGTTGCTCGATCTACTGCAATAGTAGTCCCCCCCAACTCATGTGATTCTGACATAATCCTGTCAACAGATTCTATAACAAGAAGCAATAGCAACAGAGACAGTCATCAAACTATGATATACCATTGTTTTGACAACACTAAAGGCCATTACAACAAATTTAATGTTTAATACTAATGACTATTTTTTTTTTTTTAAGTATCTCAGAAAAGAAAAACATAGTGTACATGCTAGAAAAGGCATATGATAGGCAAAAACCAGATATTATTTTACTAACCTAATTATAGAAAAAGTAAATATACATGAGTTTATGTGTCTTCTATTAGTCACATGTCACGTGTTTGTCAGAGATAATACAGCTTCAAACACTCTAAGCTCAATTGCTCACTTAAAATTTTAAAATACTTGCAGTTTTCTGATGCATTTTTAACAATTTTCTTGCGAACTGAGGTGCTACAGAACTTTTCAAAAAATGGTCGTCCAGTACCACACTAGCAATTTGTACTGGCGTTGACCTTTTTTAAAGTGGAGCCTTGATCTAACCACTCTGTGTGAACAGAATGGTTATTTATAATATAAAATTAGTAACTTGAATTGAATGTCATAAAGAAATCACATGTGAGTCAGTTGTTTGTTTTGCCAGCAAAGAAATTTTAATATGTAAAACAAGGTTTACTGTGCCTGTTTACAAATTTGAAATTTGCTAGGACAACTCCGCTTTAATTTAAGATAAAAAATGTAAACTCCAACCTAATGTAGTTTTGCCAATTCTTCAACAACACCTCAGATTGTGGGAAGCATGTCAACTCCACTTTAAATCAAGTTAAGGCCAAAAATGTAATCCCCAACCTAATGTACTTTTGCTGACTCTAGCAACAAGAATTATTTTTATTTTTTTTTAAACTAAAAAATTCAGCAATTTATGGCCAGAGACTTCTTGTTGAAACTATCAAACATCAAAAACAACAGTTCCAGAGAATTTAGAAACACCTCATTACCTGAGCTTTCAAAAGTAATAAAACCAATTCCACGATGTTTTCTTGAACCATGCTCCTGCAAAGTACCATACAATTACCAAGCTTAAATCATTTTAATACATATATTTGCATGTTTATCATATTTTGCAGAATTTATTATGCTTAATACTTATTCAATGTTATCTTGTACAATTAGTATCTCAAAAACCAATGTAAAACAATTCCAATATATTTCCAAGAGTACTCCACTAATAATTGAGAAAAAAATGCAACAAGTAATTTATAAAGAGCTCAAATAGAAATGCAAAGATTTGATTTGGACTAGCTCAAATTGGAAACCATTAAGAAGCCCCAGATGCAAAAGGTCCCAGCAAACTAGAGTACAAAATTCATCTGAGAGGTGGACTCAGGAGGTTGGCTAATCTCCAATCTTATAAAGGCTATGTGCTTCTGAAGCCTTTCACCAGTTATACAGACATGTTAAACGCATTAAGACAGAACACATCTTATTGCTGGATTTAATCTGTAACATTGGACTGGATTTCTATTAAAAAGGGTCATGAGAATTATATAGTCACTTAAGAGAAATGAAGCTCAATAATATTCTCTAAACCATCTTTAAGAGTCAAGATACTATCTCAAGGCAATGTAAAATTTTATGTTTTGAATATTAAGTTTTATATTTACTCCTGGACAACTGAATATAAGATTCAAGAAGTTTTTGTATATGGCAGATAACAGGACGGTGCAAAGAAACAGAAGAAGCAATGTAACTTTGTCTACAAAGGATGGGTTCGTGATGAACAATCTAAAGCTTCAAGGAAGAAGATTGTTCTTGCAGACCACTCCTCTAGTTTTCAGTTTCTGATAATTGAAGACCCAAACATAAAATTCAACAAGTATAAAATTACAAGAAGAGCACTAAAAACAACATATTAGGTCAGCTCTAAAGTTAAACCAATTTGTAAAAACCATGAAGAAAATTTATTTATAAAAAAAAATTAACAAGCATAGATTAATCTCAATTTTTACTAAAAAACTTTGTTCACCATAAAATGATACGAAATTGCAATTTATATAAAATATAGGAAGAGATTTAGAAAGTCACTACAAGCGAAGATAGAAACATTCTCACATTGCAAGGAAGCTTATAGAGTGTCTAGAAGAAAAAGACTTAACAAAATGCTAACCTAATAATTCTCAAGTTACTTTCATAATGCAAATCACTTCAAGATGACATAATTTTAAGCATGAGGCATAACAATCCACTCATTTTTCAGCAGAAAAATGACTTTGTCATCATAAGACTGTTTATATGTGCCAGTTTTGACCATTGTTAGACACATGAACAATGAAACTGAAGGATTCATAGAGGGACTTGAAATTGTTCACCTTCATCTTTTCACATTGAAGATAGTTAGTTGCCTCTTGTTGATTCATGTACTTGTTTTCTACTGAAAATGCATCTTTTGGGATATGTACTAAGGAGACTGTAATGTCCCCTCTACAGATTTGTCCCTAATTCACTTCTAATTTCCAACTTGGGGTTTGGAATTGATCTTACTTATATTATGTTAATATTGTGGATAACAGATGAGAACTTCAATTATATATTACTATTATTAATATACAATTTATTTCCCAACCCAATATGTTCTCTCAAAAATATACAAGTTCTTTGAATTAAGAGAGAATTATTTCATATATGAGAACAGGGCATATTTATTATTTAATAATACTCTTCCCATAAAAATGCCCCAAACTTAAATTGGCATGTGTACTCTTATACACTGTTATCTTATCTTACACTTAAAATCATTGTTTAGTACTGGCACTTTTTATTTATTTTGATCCCTTAATACCTCTCCAAGACCCCTTTCTTCCTTTTATATTCTTACTACCTAATTGCCTGATATCTTTATGCTCTTTTCTTTTAACTGTTTTCTGTCCACCCTAATATTTCAGCTCCCCTATAATTTCGGCCTCTGAAACATGTGTTTTGACTCTTTTAACAATATATGGTATTTGACTTGATTATGTCATTCGATGCTTTTCTTCCTTTGCCCACTGGTTATATTATCCTATTCACTATTTTGTATGTTAACATTTTTCCCCCATTAATGCCAAGTGGGTATATGTATGGGCCCAAGAGGTGCCTCATCATCTCATGTACCCATCCCGACCCAAAGGGGTGGTGTCTTATCGGTCTTAGATTATTATTATATTTTAAATGTAGTTTGATTGGTGTGATATAATATGAATTTTAGATTTATAAATTATGGATCATAATGTTGATGTTTGTTAACTTCAGTTGGCTAAACTCGTGAGACTAAACTGAAGTTATATATATATTGTATATATTAAATATGTGATGTCTATATATGTTCAAATATATATGTGTATAGTAAATAATAAACTATTATATTCAATGAAGGGACATGTCTATCCATATTTTATCCAATATAAGAGAGATGGCTGTCATTTGGAAAGGATATACCTTACGGGCAATGCAATTACATTTGCAGCGATCCTCAAGAAATCCAACATATTATTATTTGTTGAAATGTACATAAATAGAATATTATTATTGCCTCTTAAATATACATTATTACTAATTGGTTTGAATGAAATATTAAAGCTATCAATATATTGAGCGGTTTATGAATGTATTCATATGTTTGTTGATGATATTATTGTGTTTGTTTTGTCGATTCTTTTCTTTTACTATCCCAAATGACTTGTAATGGTTCCCTGACATTGTCATAATCAAGGTGTTGCGATGACGAATCCTATTTCCTCATGCCATTTATAATCGATAGCTTTTTGAAGGTACACTGAATCAATATTATTCAATGTCCACAATATGTTATTTTAAATCTACTTAGGTATATACATTTGAATAATTATCAGAAATAAGAGAGAGATAACAATGCTTGATTATATATTAATAATATATTGTGTATTATTATTATTATGTATCTATTTGATACTTTAATCCTTAGTTACTCGGGTTCATTGTTTTGGCCCAAGAACCCTGCCTGGGTTCTAACCAATTCGAAATATTGTTCCGGTTCGATCAGGGTTCAATTTTCCTTGGGCCCCATAGTCCCGAATTCGGACCCAGGTGAATTTGGCCTGCCTAGATCGAATTTGGGTGAATTTGGGATCTAAGATTCAATTTACATAATTTTAATTTTATTTTAATTGTTTACATGTCATGTCTTCATAGATTGCTAGTTCATCCACTTCAAAGAGAAATTGGGGCACACATTCTTTCATCCATTCAATGAAGTGCAATAGGTTGCAACCAAAAAGAGCAGAGAACTTGGTGTTTGTGCATTACAACTTGTGTCTCCTCTCGCACAAGACTAAAGAATACAAAGAAGGGGAGACAAAGAGGTGGGATGTAGTGCAGGGTTGGCGAACTTGGATATTTCTGCTTCTCGTCTTACAATTGAAGATTGTGAAGATTTTGATGCCCATACTATTGTTGTTGGTGCTGATCTCATTGGCCTTAGCTCTATTGCTGAGTCAACTAATGCAGAAGGACTATGAGGAGAAGAAGAAGAAGAAGAAGAAGAAGACGATGAATATTAAAATTTTATACATTATGATTAGTTGACTTGAACTTGAAACAATGGTACTTGAACTTGCTGTTATGATTCATGGATCATGATTTACTTGTAATTTTGAATCTTTGATGTTGAACTTGAAAATTGAAATATATGATGCTATGATTACAACTTATGTGTTAAAAGTTTATGCCTATGGTGTTTTTGTTGTTTAAATGATTATCTTAGTTTACATCATATATGATTTTATGATACTCTATGCTTCTGGGCTTCATAAATATGTATATATATAATTTTTACATGTTTTTGTACGAACGAACCCAAACAAACCCAAAACCCTTTCCAAAATTTTGCCGTACCAGCAAACTAGTTCCGAACCTATATTTTGAACTGAACTCGAAGCGGTAACTAAGCTTTATTCAGTTATAATAGTTGGGTCCCATTCTAGGTGGATATGATAGAGAATCTTACTTTTTAAATGCAAGGAAGGATGTTTAGAGATAGCACTACAACTTTCTTGAGTAATATTTTGGCCATGCTAATGTTTAGGCTATTAACAATTAAAGGTAGACGTGCATTTCTATGTTACCAAAGGATTGTATGATGGCAGGCTGTCACACTCAAGTTCACCAAATTGGGGTTAAGTGAGAGGATACTAAGAGAGATGCATTCTTTTGAAGGCCTCCAAAAGGAAATTGTGCATTTCAATGCTCTCTAAGCATTGAGTGATTGCATGCAGCAACATTCTAGTTCACCAAATTAGAAGCGCAAGGATGCTAAAAGAGAACCATTCTGTTGGAGGCATCCAAAAGAACCAATTTTTTTATTGAGTTCACCAAATTATAACCCAATCATCTTTCATATATCCTACAGCATATGCAAGGCTTCCACTGAAGACAAGAGAAGCATCCCCTTCACAGTATATTGTGAGGCTGGGACAAAAAGAATTCATTGAAGGGTGAATGAATCAAACTAATAAAATTTACAACACAAAGTGTGCAAGTTGACCATCTCTAACTTTGATGGGTGGGGAAAAATCACAGCCCATTAATGAATCCAAAAACTACAGAGCTTTTATCTGTTAACCCCAAGATGAAGAAGATGACATTACATTTGCCAAAAGCATAGCAAAAACCCAGCGACTTAAAGTGCTAAATATTAAAATCTCCTAAAAAATCTCTTTTTTTGTAAGATTCAACTGCAATATATAATAAATTAATAATTGACATCTTGAAAGAGAAAGTGCATGGTTTTATATCAAAAGCATATTAAAAACATGTCTTAACCAACATTTTACATGCATAGACATTTTTACCATTGTGTTTTCGCATCTATAAAATCACAGGTAAAACTTGTAAAAACTCACCTAGCAAAATAAATAGATAACTACACAACTTGGAGAGTACTAGCAGAGTTTGCAAACTATGGGTGGAACCATGGCTTAATCATTGAAAACCATCTATATATAATACCTATTATGCCTTCACAAAAAAATCATTGAGAGATTTGACCAAAAACAACATGAAACTTACTTCGAAGAATGAACAAGAATAAGTCAAATAGGAACCCATATAGATCATGTGAGAGAGTTCCAAAGACTAGCAGTTGTGGTTCCCAAAATATCTGAGGAAAGGACCAGTTAGCTATTTATAGAAGGATTATCCAATACCATTTGTGGCGAGTAAGCACCTTTGACCCTACCACTCTCCAAGAGGCAATCCTAAAAGCCACATGGCCTGATGCTGCTCAAACAAGAGAAAAGGGATACTCTAGATACACATCAAACTATTAGTTAGTCTAATGCCTATTGTTGTGTTTGATAACATTGGTTATCTATCGATGTATTTATTGTTGTCAATATATCGATTTGCATTTGTACTGATGTAATCGATGCATATTTATGTATGTGATCAAATTAGCTTTTATTTGATGAAGATGTTGTGTCTTTAAGCTTTACTCAATAATGAGTGCATGAAACAAATTTTAAATCCTTAAAAAAACTCTAAATTTCAAGGGCTTTTTCAATTTGCTAAGTTTTTGCCAAGTCACAAGCCAGCCTTGTCAAGTCCAAGACGAGACTGAGTCTGGGGACTTTAGCAAGGAAAATAAACAAGTGGAGCTTTGAAGTGGAAAAACAAAATCTAGTAGTTACTACACCCTTATATCCTAAGAACCATTAAGGTTCCTCTGGCAAATAAAGGCAAATATCTTCATAGAATGTTACATAGATGGGTAACATGCTTCTAACCCTCATCTTGATATATATATTAACACAAAGAGATATCTAGGATACTATGCAATGGCAGGTCAATCCAAATTGGTCTTTTATATTTAGAAGTGATATGGAAAGAATTATGAGAGAAAAGTTGTCTTTAATTAGAAGCAATCAAATTTTCAATACTTTCATTAAGATATTCAAATTAAAAACTTAATATAGTATTAATGTCGTGTGGCAGAAGTAATACTATGAGAAGATGCAGGTTGGGAAACATCTTGATCACTTTATTATTGATCATTGCTTGAGGACAGGCAATCCTAGAAAGGCATCAATAATCATAAGTGAATGAAAGGCAGCAATTTAATTGATAACTAATAAGGCAACGAGAGCAGTGTAGTTTAGAAGAAATGTCACTCTTCAAGAAAGGACTACCACCTAAAAAGACACAACTTTTCAGCAACAATAGAAGGATATGAAAGTCAGTCAATCAATCCATGGAAAAATCAGAGGACATCAAAGAAGACAAGTTATTGAATTGATCGATGGACAAATCTGATATAAGGGAATCAGATCCAGATATACAGTTATTGTGCATTATATCCGTAATTTCTATTAAGTCTCTCATGCAATCAATCTGCCTATACAGATTTAAAGACATTGATTTATAAAGTATTTGATACAATCAATCTTCTTATATGCATTAATGGATACTGATTACAATAAAATCATAATTACACCACCCTGCCAGATGGGGGGACGGCAAGACAAGGGGACAAGTTTCCAAGACAGGGAAACAGAGGAGCCTTGATTTGGGGATGGTGGGGGGACTGCGGCAAGGGGATGGGGGGGTGGCAAGGGGAGCAAGGGTGTATATACTATACATATGGTACTTAAAATGCTAGTTATGAAAAGATGTACTACAATTATACAATATAACATATAACGATGTAAAAAACTTAAACATTGAACATTCCATTGAAGTTTTGAACTAGAACATCATGATTCATGATTAAATGACAAACAATGAACATTAAACATCAACAAATGAAAGCGTGTCAAATTATATAATTTTAAATTTATAATATATTTTATATATATATATCAGTCTTCAGAAGACAGATATACATAGTTACACCGCCCTGAGAGGCAAGGGGACAAGTTTCCGAGAAGAGGGGATAAAGGGGCCTTGATTTGGGGACGGCGGGGGATGGTGGCAAGGGGATGGGGGGGTGGCAGAAGGAGCAAGGGTGTATATACTATACATATGGTACTTAAAATGCTAGTTATGAAAAGATGTACTACAATTATACAATATAAGATACAAAGATGTAAAAAACTTAAACATTGAACATTGCATTGAAGTTTTCAATTGGAATATCATGATTCATGATCAAATGACAAACAAACATTGAACATTGAACA
Source organism: Cupressus sempervirens (assembly GCA_028749045.1). Classification (NCBI taxonomy): domain Eukaryota; kingdom Viridiplantae; phylum Streptophyta; class Pinopsida; order Cupressales; family Cupressaceae; genus Cupressus; species Cupressus sempervirens. The sequence goes on along the minus strand of CM053792.1, from coordinate 569,469,925 downwards.
TCAGCAAATAATAAATATTAGTCTAGACTCTATATATCAGCCTTCAAATCAATAGTATAAGTATCTACATCTACTATCTAATAGTAAGCAATGATCATATGAGTTGTGACATAAAGATGATTACAATAAGTATCATGTGTCATGAATCGTGATATCAAAATAAGTATATAATGCAAACAAAAACTACAAGTCTCCAAGAGTCCAAATCAAAATGTCAAATCAATGAAGAAGACTCCTTGGCGTCCCCCCGCACCCCCACACTCGGAGATGTCTCGCCGTCTCGAAGACCTCTACCCATCTCCGAGACGTCTCGACGTCTCCGGCAGCGGTGGCGCTCTAAGTGGCGCCCCCTGAAACGCCAAGACATCGTTCCCCCATCCCGAGGACGTCCCTATCTCCAAGACGGCCCAGTGTTACACTACAGATATAGAAATGCAAATGTGAATAAAAATAAAGAATATTAGGCTTTTGAACAAAGGAGGAAGGAATGGGTCCCACATCCCATTATAACAAAAATATAACCAAAAAAATATTAAGTCTTACTTTTTTTAATTTTTGAATGTCCCCCATTATAACAAAAATATAACCAAAAAAATATTAAGTCTTATTTTTTATTTTATTTTAATGTCCCCCATCTTGTTGCCGCAAGAGATGTCCCAGCATCCCCCTCGCGTCCTCTTGCACCCACAAGGGACACGGAGATGTCTCTGAGACGTCTTGCCGTCTCTAGCGGAGGTGGCGCTCTAAGTGGTGCCACCCAAAATGCCGAGACGTCATCCCCCCATCCCAAATGCATCCCCGTCTCCAAGACGGCCCAATTTTTATTTTTATTTTTTTTTTGGGGGGGGGGGAGGGGGACGCGTCCCCGTGTTACACTGAATAAAATCAATACTTATGTTATATTTGTAAATATATACATGTATTTATCCAATTATCAATCAAATGTAAAGTCGGAGGAAGTAAGCTAGGGAGATGCAGTCTACCGGCTCCCTTGAACTAAAATAGACCGCCCCAAGCAATGAAATTAATCGTAGTTGAACATTCCTACCTCTTGTGTGCCGAGAGGCAAGTTGATTATCCCACAGAAAGGACCTGGTCATCGTTGCATGTTCCTGCTGCTTGTACGATAATAGACAAGCTGCCATGATTTGGATGTTGTAAGCTCCTAGGCTCAGTTGGGTTGGGCAGCTTACTGGCACTCTTTCAAGTCTCCTACTAAATTATGACTGGTAATAAGATAGATAGATAGTTGTAATGCTTGTCAAGACGTGTGTTCACTAATCCATGTACTTGTACATCAATTCTTAAATACTGATTATTAGATGAGTTTACTATGGTAGATCATTGTTCAATTATAAATTATATTGTTGGAGTTGTTAACTTTGTGCAAATTAAGGTATATTTCAACTTGGGGACATTACAGCCTTTGCAGAAAGGATTACTCAAGAATATACCTTGCACAGAACTGTGCATACCTTGCAAAGCATCATAAGACAGCAGATGACAAAAATGCAGGAAGAGTGCATTAAGAAAATAGCAATGTGAAGGAAAAAAAGCATTGTTGCCAACTCCACAAGAAATCATGCTAATTTTGGGTATGAAGTGTCCTGAAAAAGGATTTGTATTGGAATTTCCTGGGATTCAATCAGGTTTGATCATCTCTCAAGATGAAACAATTCTGCTAAATTGCTTCTGAATCCACACGGATCAGACTGTTATTTCATGCTTACAGAAAGATTGTCACAATTCCAAGCCTTGAATTGATTTCAACAATTTTTTTGTTAACTAACTTGGAGCATAAAAGCCAAAACATCAAAGCTTACTTCCTTTCATTTTACACAACAATTTGTAGAGGGAAAATGAAATACAAAAGGCTAAAGATAGAGACAAAAAGCTAAATTCATGTGTTATAATAACCCTAAAACAATGTGCCTATCAATAAGTCATACTTTAAATATTGTCAGAAATAAATTCCTCCCTCATCACATTTTGCAATACATGAATTAATTATATTTTAGAAAACCAATCTATAGTATTAATAATATAGTATAATAACAAATAACCAAGTATCTATAATATATACTTATTTATCTATTTAATTTATGCTTGCTTAGCTGTAATCAAGTTTATCTGCCTAAAGAGAATGAATGGCTTGGTCTTAGGACTGCAGAATTGAGCCAGACCCTTGCTGATGAATTATTTTGCAGATGTTGCAAAAATCCTCATTTATCATGGGCGAGCAATTCTTAATTACAAATATCTAGGCGGGGTTGAAGATGGGGACATTCCTCAGATGACATGCTCAGAAAGAATTCTATGATTTGGACTACGATCCAAATAGGTGCTTCATTAATTAAAAGCAGGCTTTTTTTATGACCACTGAGGGCAATAATGCTCTATTTGGGTTAGATATTTGAGTGCAACAAATTTCAGGTGCTCTACAATTGTTGGTAGGTCAATAAAGTTGCCCCAGGGCAGGATCTTTTGTAGATCAAAAACCTTCGGTCTCCATCCTCTCTACTTGTCCATGTTGCTCTTTGGAAGAGCCATCTGATTTATTAGTGCATTAGCACTAAATGTTCTCATTTTGCGTCTCTTGGATATCAATTTATACAATTTCAAAAGAGTAGGAATCATCTGCCCTTGGTGGAAGAATATTTGGAATAAACTTAGGCGGCCAAAGTGCAACATGTTCATTTAGCTTTTATTCCAAAAAAAAATGCCCGACTTGGGAGGATATAGGTAAAAAGAAACCCAAGGGCCTTCTATCTGTGTCCTTTATAACAGAAATAGGGAATTCACTGGAGATTTTATTAATCACCTATATTTTCCAGTGCCCCTTTGCTATTGAAGTTTGGAGGTTTGGAACAAATCAAGAGTTTTAGCTTCTTCTCTCCCTGAATTGTGGGAAAGCCTGGCTCTCCCTTCTGTTTCTGCATCATTCTGGGTGCCTGCCTAAGATACTGCCCCTTATTCATTGGCAAACACAAGATTATTTTCAGAGTTGCTCAAGTCTTGTGCTGCAGGTACAGAATAGAATAAAAAGCACGATTAAAGAAACTACCGAAGCCAAATACTCTATCAAGACACCTTTACCTCTATTGGATGGTAAGGTTGCCCAAATCTTAGATTTTGGTCCTCCTGAGTCCCTTCCCAAGGTCATGCCTTGGTGTGCACTCCTCTAGGAAATTGAACAGGTCACTTTTTCTGAAGATGGTGCAAGGAAATTTAACACAGATGGATCAGCCTGTCCAAGTCCTGTCCAGCAAGGATTGGAGGAATTGGTCACAATTACCAGGGCTCTAATGAATTCCACTTCTCTTCTATTGTGGGGATGGAATTCCAATAATTTTACAGAGGCTTGGATAATTCTAATGTTTGTGGAAAAGACTGGTGAGCTAGGTTCGCCAAAGACTGTCCATGAAATGGATTCTTCAATTTTGGTCTCTTTGCTGCATAAAAGAATTTGAAAACTTCATGCCAGCTTGCTCAAGTGGTTAGGCAAATTCTTCTGGTTTACTGTTTCTTCCATTTTTCAGATCATTTCTTTTGGTTCACATTCCTAGAGGATGGAACAAGGTGGCTGAAGTGCCCACTAGAATATTGCTGACTGAAATAGGCTAGATCACCACAATATCCATTGTGTGTACTTCAATTATCAACAAGTTCAAAATGATCAAATGAATTGGCAACTGGAGGCTATACACAAGGAAATATTGTATTGGAAGTAAACTACTATTTTGGTATTGCAAATATGCTCAGAATATTTCCCATATTTGTTGAGTTGTGATGGCTATCGCCATTTGGAATCTACCTAAAATGTAACTAGTTTTCTTAATTTATTATATTTTATTCCATTTCCCCCAAAATATATATTCATTAACATATTTTTTTTATTCGTATATATATATATATATATATATATATATATATATATATATATATATATATATATATATATATATATATATATATGTGTGAATAGATAATACCATTTAGATATATATAATAGATAATACTATATTAAAAATATTTAATACACGAAAATATAATACTATATTGTAAACATTTATAATGTTATTTTCTGTTCATATATATATGTACATATATATAGATATAGATATATATACATACATATGTACATATATATAGATATATATACATACATATGTACATATATATAGATATATATATATATATATACATATGTACATATATATATATATATATATATATATACATATGTACATATATATATATATATATATATATATATACATATGTACATATATATATATATATATATATATATACATATGTACATATATATATATATATATATATATATATATATATATATATATATATATATATATATTTGTGTGTGAGTGTGGGTGTGATTATAATGTTTTCATTTGGAGACACCCAGGTCCAAAAAAATGCCCTGAAAGCATATATCACAATACCAAATTTGGATAAACTTAGGGAAAACAGATGCTTATCCTTGCTCTATGGGGCTTGAAACTTTGCTTCTTTGCTGCTTCATGTGTCTGAAAATTTTAGGCCTGCCATCATTAATTTCCATTCAGTGATACAACCTTGGCTGGGAAGAAACGTTGTTGTTTTGATTAGTCTGCGTGCTTTGTTTAATTTTGTACATTGATGTTAAGTGATTAAATTCATTGTTGTTGTAATATGTACTGCAGTAGTCAGCAATATGCCTTTGTGAGACATATTGGTGTTTTATTGATGTCTACTTATAAGTAAAAAAATCAGCATTTAAAATACAAGACAAGAATTTCACCTTGGGCAGGTATAAATCTTCAATCTTTCCATATTCTTCAAAATACCTGAATGAGAATTAAAATCAACTGAAATTATAAAACTAGCAAAATCTAAACAGATAATGTGTGAAATATAAATCAAACAAACTTACTTTTGAAACATCTCCTCTGTAACAGAGGGTGGAATTCTTGCAACAAATATGCGTGTGATCTTCTTGGAGGCATTTTTCCCTTCACCCTACAAAATACTTTGTCTAATAAGAAGACCAACTCATCATTTCATATATTACCAAAAGGCCATCATCCCCACCTTATACCAAGGATAACAGAAATTGGCATCATTATAGCAACTTAGATTTCTAATATAAACAGCTACAATACCTGTGTTACCTTCTTGGAAGGATGTGTCATTTCCTCCTGCAAAAAATCACATTAATAAGAGAAACTGAGATCAGCACGTCAGCTTCAACAAAGTTGTCATGCTTATATCAGACCTTACAATACCTTAGGAGTTGCCACTTTTACTTCCAGTGTCCGGTTATTGAGAACATGATCGCTATCAAGTGCTTTCTGTCAATTAACATCAATCAAAGAGTAAATTCAATGGATTGAGAAATGTATTAATATTAAGCAACAAAGCTATTATGTAATTTATTACTCTCAAACTTCTATAGTTTCTTCCAAAATGGTAGTACAATGCAATGATGAAAACAAACAAAAACTACACCATATATTACAGAGTGAGTACTCTTCCGCAAAGATCCAAACTAAAGTTCAAATATTCAGATAAAAATTGAACATATTAAACTTTTGACAGAGCAAAAGTTATTAGTATCCAAATCTTTTCAGCAACTGCCATCGACTAAGAACATTTTTAACAATTAAATATCAATAAAAAAGAAAATTATTTTTTATTGCTATTTTATGCTTGATTGACATTAAGAAAATTCAAATGGGATGAGCTCAAGAAAAAAATCGTCAATGCTTTCATATTGGACATTTGTGTTCAAGTGCCTGATATACATGTTATTAATGTGTACTAATGTTGTGTATAAACAAGTCAAGCTACTACATCGAATTCTTGGAGTGGCATATCCCAACCAATGAGGCAGAGCAAGTCTTGGATAGAAGTGATGACAAACTTATGCCTCAGCTGTCACATATACAACTAAGGACTTGCACTTAATTTAAAAAACCTCATATGGGAAAATTACCAATCAAATATATATATAGATAGATGGAGAGAGAGAGAGCTTCCTTGTCATTTTGTTTTATAATTCCTGGCATCAAATCAATATCTATGATCCACCAACCTTCTAGGATGGTGGGAGGGTACATTTCTAAGATGAGTTTTCTTGGACCCATTTTTTAGGGCTTACAAATAGGGAATATTTTTTAAGATAAGACTTCTAAGATGAGTTATCTTGATCCTATTTTTTGGGGGGTTAAAATAGTAAAGATTATAGCTGCAATAAAGATCTTTACTTCTGATATTGCTAGAGAAGAGGTTTATCATGATATTTCTGTATAATCAACTGAGCACAATATGGCATTCAAAGTGTGCCAGGTGTCTCATCCTAACTATCTGACATTTTATTATATGAAGAGACATGCAACATGCAAGATCTTTATAGCTGCAATAAAGATCTTTGCTTCTAATATTGCTCGAGAAGAGATTTATGATGATATTTCAGTATAATCAAGTGAGCAAAATGTGGCATTCAAAATGTGCTAGGTGTCTCATCCTAACTATCTGACATTTTATTATATGAAGAGACATGCAACATGTGAAGAGACTTGCATTTGGAAAATGAAGAGACTTTCTGTTATGATATAAAGAGTTTCTCAGTTCTATATATATATATGATTGCTTCATGTGATAAGTAGTATATTCAGTTGAAAGCATTGTACCTGAACTTCTTTTAAAGAGATTTTTTTGTAATGTGACTGGGTTTTTCCCCTATGTTGGAGGATTTTCCCAGGATAAATTGTTATTTCTCTGTCTTAATATTCTTCATTTTGGTTGTTGTCGTTTATCGCTATTTCTTGACAAAACATTAACTTGGCATCAAAGCAAGGTTAGATAACAACAAATAAGGGAGTTTTTCTTGTCCTCTAGTTCATGTATCTATTGCAGATTGCATAATTTTTTTGTAAGTAATCTGTAAGTGTTGAAGTGAATAGTTGTGAGATAGATCCTTTTACCTAAATTTGTCTACTCAAGGTTCACAGTATATGTTAGTGCCTTGCTTTTCCATGAAAGAAGTCATTTTATCTTTGGCTCATTTGTTCCAGTCCTCTATTTCTGTTATTTGAATTCAGTTGCGGACTTTCTATTAAATTCAATGGCTTTATATCTCCTCATCATTATTGACTTCGAATGTCTCAGTCAAATTTCTCATCTTTGTGCAATCCTAAAACATCACCGTCAAAACTCTACATAGGTTTTGTAACATGTCAGCAATTTTTTGTGACCGTCAATGCATATTTCTTCATGTTTATATTGACGCAGTTTCAGTTTTCTTGTCCGCCAACGAATGGCCTGTGTGCCTTTAGTGGATGGCTTTTGTGGCTTTTGATATTCTCTCTTTATTATTTATGTCTATCCTTGTCATCGTCGAGTATATTGATGATTCATTATAATATTTATGTGCTGATGTTTATTCTCATTCTTGAATGATATCTCACTATACCACATACATATCTCAACAATATATTTGGCCGCAACAAGATAATCTATCTAGGCTCACACATGAACTTACTAAGACTGTTAACAGCATAAGATAAATCAAGCCTAGAATTGATTAGATACATTAATAATTTAATTAATTGGATATACATAGTGGGATCAACTAAATCTGGTTGCAATCTCATCATGTAACTTTTTCAGATTTGCTTCCACAAGAGTTGACATAAACTTGCAATCTAACATACCAAATCTTTATAAAAATGTGAGTAGCATCTTTCCCTTGACACAAGATAATCACATTTGGTCTTTGGCACACTTCTAATCCAAGGAAGTAGTGCATGAGACCTAGATCTTTCATCTCAAATTCAGAGGTTACTCTTTCTCACATTTAGCAATGAGATCATCCTCTCCAGTGAAAAACAGATCGTCAACGTAAAGAACTAGAATTAATGTTTTATCATCAATTCCCATGAGATAGAGATTTGGATCTGCATCATTTTTAGAATGCCCAAGATAAATAAATAATGATCAACTCCTTCATACCATGCACATGGAGCTTTCTTAAGGCCATACAACGCTTTTCAATTGGTAAACATTTGATTACTTTTATGAATCGCAAAACCCTTGAGCTGCTCAATAAATACCTCTTCTTAAATTACACCATTCAAGAATGTTATCTTTACATACATTTGATGCAATTTTCATCCTTTAATTACTGCAATAGCAATGATAGTTCTGATAGAAATGTATCAAGCTGGAAGAGTGATTGTCTCCTCATAATTCTACCTTCCTTATGAGAAAACCCTCCAGCTACAAATCTAGCTTTATACTTTTCAACACATCCATCAACTATATGTTTAATTTTGAACAGCCACTTAGAAGAAACAAGTTTACCTTTAGGTCGAGGAATAATATGTCAAATGTCATTCTCGATAATTGATTGATACTATTCCATCATGGCATCTCTTCATACTTGTTGTTCAAAAACCTCCTCAAAAATTGAAGGCTGGGATTCGATAATATGACTCATTAAAGCAACATATCCAGCAAACTTAAGGTCTGAAAGTGCCACGAGGGGCTGCATATTTTCAACCCTCTTTACATAGTATGTCTGGCCCACAAAGGTCTCTTCTTGTCAACTGAAACATTACTTGGTCCAATGATGAATTCTATAGGAACAAAAAGATCAACAAGATGATCTAATTTAGAAGTCCCCCTCTGAATCTCACAAGGGGAATCAAGGACAGCAATTTCCATATCTTGAGTAGTTTCATGATCTTTTCTATCAATTTTCATAGTAGTCCCTTAGGTCTTTTACAAGCTACATTTTCAAATGAAATATCTTTGGTGATTCCAATCTACTTTTTGACCCCATCTATAGAACCTGTATGGTTTTGAAGATTCATTGTAACCAACCAAATACGCCCTTCTTGCTTGAAGATTCTATCTTGGACCTTTTATCTTTAGGTACATGAATGTAAACTAGACACCCTAAAATTCTCAGATAACTAACTTCTGATTTAGTACCAGTGAATGCCACTCCAGGAGTCATATTATCTAAAATTTGATGTGGACTACAATTCTGAACATACACAGTTGTCGTACAAGCTTATGCCCAAAGAAAGATTTGAAGGCCTTGATCATGGATCTTGCCTTTTGTTGCCTCAACAATTCACCTGTTCTTTCTTTCTGCAACTCCCTTTTGATGTGGATTATAAGGGACACAAAACTCCCTCTTATTCACAAGTTCAACACACAAAAATTGAAAGACTCCAGATGTGTATTCACCCCCATTATCAGACCTTAATACTTTGATCCTCTTATTAGACAAATTCTCTATTTGATCTTTTAATTCTTTAAATCTAGACTCCAATTCATTAGACTCGCTATGTTTCAGAAAATAAATCAAGAACTTTAGTGAGAAATCGTCAATAAAAGTAACATGGTACCTAAAACTACTTAATGAAGCAATATGCATAGGTCTACTGCTACATAAGTCAGAATGAATCAGCTCTAAAATATATTTTTCTCTGCTTTCACTATTGTGAAAAGAACTTATAATGTTCTTACCTAGAACACAACCTTTAATGACATCATCATGTTCTTGACCAAGCTTTGGAAGACCAATGGCCATCTTCTCCATGGAGGGACAAATTTTCAAAATTAGATGACAGGGTCTTTTATACCACAGTTCAATAGTACTCATGGAATCATGTGCTAACACTTCAATAGGGTGCCTTGAAAGTCTATATAGACTCACATGATGAACATCGATTTCACAAGTTGTTAATGATAATGTTCCACTTACATGCAAGAACTTTGCCTTCAAGAAATGCAACTTGGTAATAGAAATTAGACTTATCTTGATTCTAGAAACAAACAACACATCACTCAAATGGAGAGGAGTTCTTGAATCTAAATGAGGAGATGCAGTTTCAACACCTTTCACAGAATAAAAAAGCATCATCACCAATAATAACTTCTAAATGAGTATCCTATTCTATCAAATTAGAGAGATGCTCACGGCACCCTAAAATATAGCAAGATGCTACACTGTCAATTAGTCAAGTATCACTATTAGTAGGAACATTACTTAAAAGTTTAAAGAGAGAAATAAATAAGAAACTCTCACAGTATTCATTTTATTCTCTACAGAGAGAAGCATTTTCAACATTTGTAATAGCAACTTAATGCTTGGGTCTTGTTAAAAACTCTCCCAACAACGTGACGATCTTGTCACATCTAAAACACTGAATACTAGATAGATCCTTCTTCTTAGCTTCAAGGGCTGAATCAAGAATCCTATCTTTGTACCTTCTGAAAATTCCTTTTCATGTCCTTTCCTTTCAGAGGCATGGTCAGCTAGAACATGATCTTCTTTATGGTGAGATTTTCACCCATTTCCTCTCACCTCCAATCGATATTCCTCTTGAATACAATCAACTCTAAAACAATAAAACAATCTCCTCTAGCCATTTATTTATTAAGGAGTTGATGTCTCAAGGCTAGAGCTCTGCTAGTGTGGTTCAATTCATACAAACTTTGAAGACTCTCAAGCATCTCCTTCCCTACATTCGAGTTTGATATAACAAGTACCCGATGATATTTTTCTAGCCATGATATTTTTCATTTTGCATTGTGCTTTCTCAATGTCATCAAAATGTCCATCTACATCAGACTTCTCGTAGTTGAGAAGATCGTTCTCTTCAAGCGCAATTAGGACCCTGAATTTCCATACCTATCTTCAACTTTGAGTCCATTCATCATTTTTGGTAGCTGAAATAAACAAGCTAGAAGCCACGCAAAGAATATTTCAAAGCTAAGAGTTCATGTTCTAGATCTTTTTCTTTAGACCCACTTTGATAGCATGTTAAATTTTGAGCCAAAAGACTATAAATGCAATATGTTGAAACTCAAAATCACAAAAAAACAAATTGCACAATTTATCTTGGGAAAACCTTTTGCTTCAAGGTGAAAAACCCAGCCACACAACAATAATCCTTTATTACAGCGAAAAAATTCCAAATACAATGTTCTCAAGCTTAATTAGAGGATAATCTAACCAGCTATCCAGAAAATGTTTTTTGACAATTTGGATAAACACCTACTAAGCATTTACAAAAACATACTAGACTTATATGTATCTCACAGATACTAAAAACAAAGAATTGATTTGTACACTGAAGAAATAAACATGCCCAGAACACACCAAATAATTGTCTAGCATACACAGCACTAATTATAGAAGATATGATATCAATCTTTTGTCACATAAATCACTAACTTTCTCATCCACTAAAGTGTCCCACAGTTCTACCAAATAATCACAATACACGGTGTCATCGATCAATGCTTGACATCTCGGCAAAAGCCTATAACCAAGTCACACAATGAGTAGCACTCTTTACACTTCATTGAACAGACAACAATTATGATGCTATGTCACTTTGAGTCCTCGTGAGACACAAAGGATGTGTATAACACATGCACTTGTCATTAAGAATGAATCACAATCACTAGCTCAATCGACTCTTGATTTGTAGAAAGGATAGGCCACAACAATATCTAAAGATAATAGAAAGTCATCGTTAATGCAAACGATAACTCTAGTAGAGGTCAAGGCTAGGCTAAACTTGCACCCTGTCTTCATTAAACCCGGGCAACAACGTTTATGAAGAGTCAATTCAACCTCAAGGACTTCATAGACTAAAGAACGACGATCAAGGTAAGAAGATGATGACTGGTGAAGATAAGTAATCTGACAACTATAAACAGCCGCTTCAAGGCATACTCACAATGCAATAGCTATCTACTGAAGTATGGTAAAGGCAAATAGTGAAAAACTTATCAGCATAAACAAATAATGAAATTGCTGCAAGGCATAGCATATGAAGGAATGGCTCAACATAGTCGAACTAAGAAAGCTTGTGACAAGGTAACCATCAACAAGAAGTTCGCATAACCATCACATGTATAATGATGCTCCCTGTAGCTACAAAACATTAATAGAAATGACTTTTCAAATCAATCATTAATAAATATAGATCACTCGAGCCAAACAATGAAACCCTGCAAATATCAACATACTCAGCTAGTATATATGCAACCTTGCAAAGTGCAAAGCCAATATGAAACACCCACTCACACAACAACAAATAAGGTCAATAGAGAAAAAATAAATTTTCACAAGACAATGAAATAATAATAATAAAATTTGCTGGAGCAGGGGACAGCTAGCTACATACATACATATATATAGGGGGGACGGGTTTCGAGGACATTTTTTTGCTGGAGCAGGAGACAGCTATATATATATATATATAAATTTTCAAATATATTCATCAATTTCACATTCATCACAACAACATAGTTTAAAATTATCAATTTCACTCATCAAGGAATTATTCATCAATGATCATAAAGTATCATCATTGAAACCCTGCACTATGAAACACCCACTCACACAACAACAAACAAGGTCAATAGAGAAGAAATAAATTTTCACAAGACAATGAAATACTAAGAACAGCTATATATATATATATATATATATATATATATAACATTCCCGGACAGGGGGACGGGTTTCGAGGACATATATATATATATATATTTTTTTTTTTATTTTTTTTTTTTTTTCAAATATATTCATCAATTTCACATTCATCACAACAACATAGTTTAAAATTATCAATTTCATTCATCAAGGAATTATTCATCAATGATCATAAAGTATAGCGCATCTAATCAAAAATAGCATCATTTTCAATCATCATCTAAGTATACCAATAGTAAGTCATCAAATTAGAGAATGAAAAGCATCATAAATTCATATCACAAGGCTGCAATTTTCAACTTTCAACGGAATGAAAACATTGAAATGTTAAAGACTTAAATTTTTAAAGTATCAACTATAGTCTATCAGTGATCATATAATCATTCCATCAATGTGGCAAGATTCAACAATCAATGGTCATATAATGTCAAGACAAAACACTCCAAGTCTGAAACATCATAGTCAAAATGAAAACAAATATACTATGACAGCTGCCCCTAATCATCCATATCAAAGTCACTATCACTGTCACCCTAACCCTCAAGGGATGCATCATCCAACAGAATGTCAAGCAATCCCTTCAAGCGGCATTCACCTGCAGCTTGCAGCCTGCGGTCAATATCCAGCCTCCACTACATTCACTTGCAGGCTACGATCAATGTGTCCAAAGCTGTGTTCAAAACAAGCATTCATGCGCGGGTAGAACAATGAACACTGAAAACTTTGTTATAACTTTCATTTTATAATTTATTTTATAACATTTATGACTTCCAAGTGTGGGCCCGTAGATGGCTAAAAAAACAGAATTTTAATGCTTAATATTTTTTTGAACAGGAAACTGTTTTGCAGTCCCTAGGACGCTTAGGAAATGGCAACGCAATCCCTAGGGCAGTCAACAAGTTTTCTGAAGTTTTGGGGATGTGTTTCCCATTTTCCTCTCTGGTAGGGGACGGCTAGGAAACGTCTTCCCCGTCCCCAAAACCATCCCCGTTTCCAGAACTTGGGGCTTAGGTCCGAAAACACGTACCCGAGTAACATAGATTGTTTCCAAGTTCTTGCTACGGATTCCAAATTGTTTGCATAACCGGGGACAGCTTGGAACATTTTCGGTTGTCCCAAGTCCCCTACACAGTTTCCATTTCCGGTTCTTGAGCATTTAGGGTGGAAACAAATTTGTGGGTAGCACTAATATATATCTCATCCCTAATAAAATCAAGATATAAGATTCTATAAACCAATATTTTCTTCATAGATAATCCACAACATACCAATTTGTTGTTTTTAATATATTTATCTCTTTCAAATAATGAGTATCAATATATTTTATAATCTCTAGTTCTTTCATCAACATAAGAATTTGTCTATAACAACAACCCAAGATCTAGAGGCCAATGAATAGCACAAAAGCAAGAGAGAACAAGATAGACAAGAACAAACTGTATTTTCATCAAGATGCAAAAACTAAACTAAGTACAATGTACAAGTGCCTACTTATATAGGCAAGGCAATAAGTGAATATGACAACCAGAGATAGCTTAACACCCACACAAGGTGGAAACAAATGTCCACCAAAGGCAAATCATCCTCCACAAAATGCAATAACTGAACTAAGTACAAGAACAAATTGTATTCTCCCCCAAATGCAATATGTAAACTAAGCACAATGTACAAATGCCTACTTATGTAAGCAAAGCAATAAGTGAAGATGGTAACCAGGAGATAGCTTATTGCCCACACAAAGTGGAATCACATGTCCACCAAAGGTAGACATGTGAAGATGGTGACCAAGAGATAGTGTATCACCCACACAAGGTGGAATCACATGTCCACCAAAGGTAGACATGTGAAGATGGTAAACAAGAGATAGTGTATCGCCCGCACAAGGTGGAATCACATGTCCGCCAAAGGTAGACATGTGATCCCACCTTGTGTGGACAATAAGCTATCTCCTAGTTACCATTGTGTAATGAACTATGTGCAAACATGTGAAGGATGCTAAAGTGCTAAGTATGCTAAAGGTGGAGAAAACAGAATAAAGTGGAATGTGATTACTATTATCGCCACCTAAAATAGAATTTCCCCAAGTGTCATAGTGGAAAACTACTATGTTATGCAATATCCAAAGTAAACATAAGTAAAGTGTAATTAGGTTAATAATTAATTACACCAAAACCCCCACCCCCCTTAAGTGCTACTTAAGGAATATAGATTAAAGTTAACAATGCAAGATAGAGGTACCCATGTACAAATGCAAATGCAATCTCTCAAAAGTAGAGAAATGGAAAATTTTAAAAAACTCAGTGGGGCAGAACGGCCCCCAAAAGGGAGATAAATACATAAAAGTAATCTCAAGAAGAATGAGAGAGACAAAACCCCGTGAGTGGAAAACAACCCCCACAAGAGTGGAAAAGTCAATTACCCCAACCAAACGAAATATGCTGCACTAGCAAGAGAACTAGCAACTGCTATACTTGCTCTCAATGAAGGGTTTGGTGAAGATGCATGCAACATTCTATTCTATTGACAATATCTCAAATCAATCATCTATTGCTATATCAGCTCCATCATATAGTACATGTAGGCCTCAATTTGGTTGGTCTATCAATAGTAAACTAGGCGTTGCGAGAATTGTAAAGCACTTTGATTGTCACAATGAAGGATTGTAGGTCGTGTAATGGTTAAACCAAACTTTGTAAGAATATGTTGAAGCCAAATAGTGTCAATGACTACATTAACAACCCCTTGATACTATGCCTCAATTGAAGAGAGAGCAATAGCATGTTTCTTATTATTCTTCTAACAAATGGGACCCAAACCAAGATGAAAGTTGTAACTGAAGTGGACTTGCAATTGTCAAGACCATCAACCCAACCTAAGTTTGTATAACCAACCAAATTTAGCTCAATTCATGTTGCATAGTGGTTCCCATAAGTATATGTATCTGGTATATAATGCAAGATGTGTTTGGTTGCCTCCTAATGAAACTCATGTGGTTCTTGCATGAAGCAAGAAACCATGCCAACTAAAAAGGATATGTCAAAAGCATTTATGAGTCAAGTAGATGAGGTTGCCAACATTGTTAATACAATGTGGCATCAACAAGTGGTGTGGAGCACTTAGCCTCAAGCTTGACTCATGAAAGCAAGGGAATTGATGCACGCTTGTAAGTAGTCAAGTGGAACCGAACAAGTAGGTCAAGAGAATACTAGGTTGAGCAAGTGTAATCCCAGAAGAAGATTAGGTGATCTTCTTCCTGAGAAAGTAGTGCAAAAGGCACAAGTCAACCATGGCAAATTTGTCCTATAAAGAAGATTTGACTCTAGCAACAATGGCTGATGTGCTCCATATTAATATCTAGCCATCTACATAGAGCACATGTATCAAATGTCAATTATCTTGTTGTAAAATGTACGCATTTGTATCTGAATAACACCTAGTAAGCTTGCTAAGAGAATAAAGGAATCCATCTTGGCATACAATGCCTTCAAACATATTTGAGGTTGTAGAAGACTTCCTCAATATGTAAACCAAAGAAGTATCATGTATGAATCCTTATGGCTACTCCATGTAAGTCACCTCGTAAAGATTGCAATGTACAAATACACTCTTAATATCACTCTGAGGTACAACCTATCCATGAGCTCCAACTAAGGTAAGTCAAACAAATGGAATTCATCTTAGCTACGATTGCAAAGGTCTTAGTATAGAGGACTTCTAGAACTTGAGAGAAATCTTTTGCCACAAGCCAATATTTGTACTTATCCACACATATGTTGCAAACTTAGTCTTATAGATCCACTTACATCGAACCATCTTTCCTCCCTTGGGAAGAAGGACCCAATCCCATGTGTGATTCCTCATTAGGAAATTGTAGTTTTCCTCCATGGTTGAGTTCCATTCAGGAACTCCCCAAGCTTTGTAAAAATGATTGCTGACCAAAACTTGTAGCAATGTATGTGGAAGATATTGATGTTTTGACCTTGTCCTTTGAGTACCAATAGATTCCCCATTCGATATATTGCTGACTCAATTGTTTGTCGAGCCCAACAAGGTCTTGTAAAAGAAGATGGAGAATCTTCAACTGCAAGTGGACCCTAAGAAGGTGTAGTTCTACAAGTCAGGGTGGAGGTAGAATATCTAAGTTGATAACATCACTTTGCACTATGAAGGAAGAGGAGTAGAGGCCAAGCAAAGAGAGCTTTCCTCAAAGTAAACATTGCTCTCAATAAATACCCAATGTGTCTCTAGATCCATAAGCCTATATCCCTTAACACCTTCAAGATATCCAACAAATATACAAGGCTTACTCTAAGGTTCCAATGCCTTGTGTTTCCATGGAGGCATGTGTGCAAGCTAGACAACCAAAAACTTTGCAATGTCTCACAATTAGTTTTCTACCACACCAAGCCTCAAAAGAAGCGATACCTTCCAAAGCCTTTTGGGAAACCTAAGTTTAGATGTGTATGGCACAATTGATAGCTTCTATCCAAAAAGTTGGACCAAGAGACTTGGCACAAATCATGTAGCTAGCCATCTCCTTAACAGCTCTATTCTTCTTCTTTTTTTTGCAACCCCATATTGTTGTGGATTGTAGACAACCGAGTGTTGAAGATCAATCCCCTCAAGTGTACAAAAGCCCTCAAGTCTTGTGTTTACATATTCCCTTCCACTATCTAAGCATAGAAACTTGACTTGCTTCCCTAACTGCTTCTGAACATGAGCCTTGAAGGCTAGATCTTGTCAAACACTTCACTCTTGTGACAAATAAAGTAGACTTGTGTGAAGCAGTACTAGTCATCAACGATAGCTTGGACACAGTGAGTCTTGCTAAACAATGGCATTATAAAGGATCCTACTACATCAATGTGAACCAATTAAAGAACTTTTAGAGCTCTCCACAACTTCCCTTGTCGAACTCCTCTTTTGGGTGCTCTCCCATGGAACATCCTAAACATGCATTGAAAATTTGATTGGAGGTAGACCTATGACCATATTCTTGAAGCCAAGCTACTAAAGATAGTGGTAATTGAGATGTCCAAACCGCTCATGCCATAGCTTACTTTTTGAATTTGAATAAGTGAGCAAGGATGTAGAAAGAGATTAATGAGTAAAGCCTTGTGTTGTGATTGGCTTGTCCCATTGCAACCAAAGCATCATGCTTAAGTTCTGTTACCACAAGTGAATAAGGTAGAAACTCAACTTTCTTTCCATCTCCATTGTGAGTGATTTGGTAAACTAAATGTAAATTCGTGCTCAAGTTAGGAACATAGAGAAAATTCTCAAATGTTCCATCATCCATGGAAACCAAACCTTTGCCTTCAACTTCCACTTGAGTATTGTCTTTTATAAAGATGTGAGGTATTACCATAGATGGCTCCAATGAAGAAAACTCATCCTTTGTAGAACCTATATGATGAATGGCACTCTAGTCAAGTAACCATTCTTGTGAAGAACTTGCAATTGTCACAAATTCTTGTCTTTTTCTTTTTGTTTGTGAGGGAGTGAAAGGAGTGGAATCATTCTTGTTGTGGGCAAATGGCAAATTGATGTTGTTATTATAGATGATGTTTGTCAACAAAGTAGCTTTTCTAGAGCGGCAATGATGCTCATCATGACTGAATCTCTTGCAATATAAACAAGTTGTTCTCATCTTAGTTGAGTTTCACATCTTGTTGTGTGAAGATAAAGAATTGCCTTATTGTGGAGATGAGGATCATGCTCTCTCGTTGTGACTTTGGCTTACAATTCTTCTACTTCTTGTGAGAACCCTTGCCATGACCCATGATTCCCATGATTATCCACCAAGGATTTGGACTTTGAAGACCTCTACTCATCAATTTTGATTGCTATAACATCAACATCTCTACAAAAGAGCCAAATGAATGTGTAGTGTAGGCACTTCCATTGTCAGCGAATGTGTTTGAAAACCTTAAACAAAAGTTGTCTATTTTGAAGGAAGCTTGTTCAACAAAAGACAAATAGTGCATCCTTCTCAATACCACAATCTTTCAATTATGCTATAAGCTTATTTGCCTTATTGACATAGTCTTGCACTATGTCAAAGTTCTTAGGATCTAAATTGAGAAGTTGACTATCAAGTGTGTGTCCAATAATCTTATCCACTTTACTATACAATTGTTCAAGTTTATCCCATGCTTCCTTGATTGTCTTATACTTTACAATATGAAAGATGAGATCAGGAGACATATATTTTCTAGAAGTACCTAGAGCCATAGAAATTTTAATGAGCTATTCATTTTTCAGATTAGGATCAATTTTAGGGTCTAATAGTTTGCAATTGTTTCGTTATTTAAACCTTTTTCCATTAATTTACAACATACATCATCTTTCCCTATAGCATAATTATGTGGAGTTAAAAGTGGAAATTTAGAAGAACCCATAATGGAAAAATGAAAAGAGCTCACACCAAAGAGAGACACAAAAGACACTCAACCCCCCCCCCAACCCCCCCAAATAATGATTTTGACCCTTATTCTTAGTGTTTACAATTGTCACTTGCCAAACAAGAGCAAAGTGGTCTTCTAATTTTGATGATTACAAATACCTTGATCAAGCACCATTAGACTCAAATCTGTATTGCTAAAGATTCAACTGAAATTGTAACATTACTATGATCAAAAATGGCCAAAAAAGGTCCAAGTTGTGAAAGTGATATTTGTTAATAATTTAGTCCGAAAATAAAAATAAACACTAATAACCAAAAAGAACAATAAGACACATAGAGATAGAAAAATTTATCTTGGGAAAACCCTCCAACTTGAGGGGGAAAAGCAAGCCACGCCAAAAAATATCTATTTTATTAAATAATAATAAAATCAAGTACAATGCTTTCAATTGATAACATACTTATCACACAAAGCAATCATATATATACTGAATTGAAAGGCTCTTCATATCATAACTGAAAGTCTCTACATTTTCCAAATACAAACCTCTTCAAATTTCCAAACGCGTGTCTCTTTGCATGTCGCATGCCTCTTCATATAATAAATTGTCTGATATTTAAGATGAGAGACCTTGCGCACCTTGAATGCCACATCATGCTCACTTGATTACAAGAAAGATACAAATGAATATGCCAAAAATATCATCATAAATCTCTTCTCTAGTAATATCAAAGGTAAAGACCTTTCTCGCAATTATAATCTTCAACAATATTTTTGCCTACAATGGCTACAAACTAATAGCATATTACAAAAGTAGACCAAAAAAATGCGCTTTTCAAAAAAAGTCACCTCAAATGTGGTTATATAAGCCCAAATACCCCATATGTTGTACAATTGAGGGTTGGATTGGTACAATTCCTAAAAGCTGATAATTTTGGTGAATTTGTCCACCAAAATCAAAAAACACCTGCACCACTCTCTTAAGTTTATGAAATTTTACCCCAAAACAAAAATTAAAAAGTTTTGAAAAAGGTCTTGAAATGACCAAGATATCAGGCTTCAAAGTTCAACTACAAATTAAAAAGCGCAATAGTGAGAGGTCTTAAAACTTTCCAAATCTTGCTGACATTAGCGAAACACCAGGTCAAATATACAATCATATGACCACTGCAGTTGATTTGCGAGCTTAAATTTGATGAGCAAATGATCGCCATGGCAAAAAATCACATATGCCACATAGTAAATCTTGAATGGAAGTATGTGCTGACTAAGCAAGCTAACTAGTTGTACAAATAGCTAACTAGGTACACTAACTCAACATGTATGATGATGTGTTTGTTGACTATGCAAACTATGCCATGTTGATGTGGTAGTCAATGTTTTGTTTTATACAATAATTGTGCGCTTAAGTGGCAGATCTGTACAATGACGTGTTTGTTGGTGTGGCCTCTAATCTGGCAGGTTGCTAGGTGTTGATTTGGCAAGTTTGTGTAGGCACTACTAATGACTATTGCATGGCAATGTATGATTCCTCTGCATGCCCTTCCCTTGTCTTGTAGCCTGACGTGTAGCTGAGTTGTCCACATGAAGCTCTACAATGAGGCTTGGAGCTATACGCATGACTACAAACTATGTGAGTTGTGAAGACGATGGTGGCAGTTACCAGCTGAAGGAGCTTGCTAGGAAGAGAGGAGTATGCTAGTTGGCAAGGCGGCGACGCAAAGGCCAACTCAAGGATTAGGAGGCGACAATGTAGAGCCTTGTAGAATTAAACCCTACGAAAACAAGAAGGGAGTTTTGCAAGCCCCTTGTAGTATGTATTTTTATTTTTTATTTTTATTTTTTATCTGTATAAGATCAAAAACTCAAAAAAATACACAAGATCTTTGATAAAATAGAACCAAAATGAAAAATTCTTTCAGAGAAAATAAAAAGACTTGACATTATATTTTTTGCAAAATATTTTTAAAATTATTAACTCGATAAAAAATACCCTCTTGGCGAAATGCAAGATCTCGAGCCTCTAATGTCTGATTTAAGAAAAATGAAACGTGATCTTAACTAAAACTAGCCTCCTAGATGCAATGGCGAGATCAGATCAAGCCTATGAGGCTCTGCAAATGTGCTATGCAAGGAAACTCTCAAGATGCCAATCAAGAATGGATTCCGATCTCTTCCAAAAGACTACTCCAAGATGCTTCTTTAGCTTTGATACAATGTGAGAATTTGCGTATAGCAACAACCCAAGATCTAGAGGTCAAGAAATAGCACAAAAGCAAGAAAGAACAAGATAGACAAGAACAAATTGAATTCTCACCAAGATGCAATAACTAAACTAGGTACAATGTACAAGTGCCTACTTAAATAGACAAAACAATAAGTGAACGTAATAACTAGGAAATAACTTATCACCTGCATAGGGTGGAATCACATGTCCGCCAAAGGTAGATCATCCTCCTTTGTACAATGAAGTATGTGCAACCATGTGGAGGATGATAAAATGATAAGTGAACTAAAAGTGAAGACAACTAATAAAGTGGAATGTCATAGCTACTATCACCACCTAAAGTGGAATTTCTCCTATATTGTGTCCAACCAAATGTGCATCTTCCTAAGTGTCACAAATACAAGCTACTATGTTATACATTATCCTGAGTAAGCTTAAGCAAAGTGTAATTAAGTGAATAATTTATTTAACCAACAATCAGAAATAAAATAATAATAATCAAAGGTTGCAAGGAGACGGGGTTGCTCGGGTTCTTAGGAGATGAATAATTAATTTAACCAACAATCAGAACTAAATAAATAATAATAATCAAAGGTTGCAGGGAAACAAGGGTACTCAAGTACTTCGAAGATAAATACTGGTACTACACCTATTTTTTTAAATAGGTGGAAGGGGTACATTAGATATGTCACTATATATATAGGAAAGAGCCTACAACACAACAGTAAATTGTGAGCCTCACATATGGGAGGTCTTGGGTTCAAATCTACTCAAGCTTAACACATAATAATTATTATTTTTAATTAAAAAAAAAATTTAAAATCGATAATCAAGATTTCGACCCATTATTTATCAATATATTTATTTATTTCTGAAAAAATCTTTAAAATATTATATTGAGTTTTCAAAACAAGAACAGTGATAGATTTGGCTACCAAATTGTATCATTGAAGAATAAATACACAAATTAAAATGCCATACAGTCATTGTATTAGAGTTTCAAATTGATAATTGGTCACATAATAAAATAAGCTTGATAAACAGCAATATGAACGTAAACAAAAAACTGAAACAAAAATTACAAATCCTAGTCAAGGTCCTTATAGCTACGATGCTCTCCACTGAGCACCTAGTAGTCAGTTATATGTCCAGCACCTAGCATGCATCCCAATGGTGTGGTTATGAGTACCCATGCAACTATGTAATAATCTGATCCTTTTGATCACCTCAATCCATGATCCAATTCCTTACTTATTATCTAATCATCGTCCACTGAATGATGGGACTTCCTTCATATATTGTCTATTATGAACAAAGAGTTGTAACGGATGAGATATATGTGTTCTTAAAGTCACCTCGTATCCTTTAACTCTTTTAGCAATTGCTTCCATTAGATAATATCCAAATGGTAGTAACCTAATTGTTGTATGTAACTTATTCCCTCACTAATTATAAATGTCTTATTAACTCTCATTTATCATGCTCCTTAGAATCAATTAGTATTTGTCTTAATGGATAGCGTTTACAAGTTCATAAGTTGTTGCCTCAAGTATGTCTTTTTTTTCTGAATCATGTGGATCCTTTATCCCTGACTTAATACATCATAGCCTTTTCATGTACGTGAGAAGATTGACCCATTGTAAATTAGTCTTACCAACAATATGAACCAGTTATGTGGGATACTGTTCCTAATGTGGCAATATGCTGCTGATGGGAATTATTACAGTTTAATGTCCCATAGATATCAAAAACACTAATTTTATATATATCCTTTCAATATTGCACAGTAATCTTCTTGAGCTCCTTGATTCATAATGTTTGCATGAGTTTGCGTATCCGTCCAATTATTATCAACAGTTTTCAGCATGACTCTATTGACCTTAAAATCAATTAGTATTTGTCTTAATGGATAGCGTTTACAAGTTCATAAGTTGTTGCCTCAAGTATGTCTTTTTTTTCTGAATCATGTGGATCCTTTATCGCTGACTTAATACATCATAGCCTTTTCATGTACGTGAGAAGATTGACCCATTTAAAATTAGTCTTACCAACAATATGAACCGGTTATGTGGGATAGTCTTACCAACAATATGAACCGGTTATGTGGGATACTGTTCCTAATGTGGCAATATGCTGCTGATGGGAATTATTACAGTTTAATGTCCCATAGATATCAAAAACACTAATTTTATATATATCCTTTCAATATTGCACAGCAATCTTCTTGAGCTCCTTGATTCATAATGTTTGCATGAGTTTGCGTATCCGTCCAATTATTATCGACAGTTTTCAGCATGAATTTATTGACCTTCGTTCTTCCCTTAGCCACTTCAAGACAAAGTTATCGCCAATGACAATGAGTAGTCGCTAATTGATATTCACGGTATCACAAATGTTTTTGACCTTTCTCTAGTCTATTTGTTGTCTTTACTGTGATTGCATTGTCTTGATATAATTATTGATCTTAAGCCATGATCAATAATTGAATAATTGTCTTCTTTACCATTAGTCCATTCTTAATGTCCACGTGCACAATTGACAGTTAAGAGGAAATTGCTACTTTTGTGAATGCTACATTTGACCTTTCCATATTCAAGGCTGTTGTTGATATATTCTTTGCTATTATGTTTATCGCTCCAAGTTACCAACTCGCTCAGCAAATAGACTACTTCCCTAGGCACTTAATTTTATTTGTAAGAATCCTCCATGTTCATTGTCAATGTGTCCTACAATGATAATCAATATGACTTACCACAACCATTTTCTTGATATTACCAGCAGTCC
This sequence comes from Cupressus sempervirens, assembly GCA_028749045.1. Taxonomy (NCBI): domain Eukaryota; kingdom Viridiplantae; phylum Streptophyta; class Pinopsida; order Cupressales; family Cupressaceae; genus Cupressus; species Cupressus sempervirens. The sequence continues at coordinate 569,445,978 of CM053792.1, read as the reverse complement.
TTGCTACCACCATATTGACTTATCATCGATCGATGCGACTTATCATCGATCAATGCCCCATACTTCATGGTTGCTTGTGTTTATAATTGATTGACTTTATATCTGTCTGCAGTCATTATTACAATTTTGTCTCTATAAAGATTTCACAAAATTGATCTGAAAAGGATAGTAATATCACAATTAGGGTTTCAAACGAGGAGCATGACACAAGGTTTCGACCTTTTCTAATGGTAGTTCATTGCTAGTTCTCTTAAAGAACCTAACCGTGATAACTTTTAGTTTGGAGGCATGACCTTGGTACTTGATCCTAAATGAAAGAGGATTAATAAACATGAATACTTCTTTGCCTCTTTGTAAATCTTAGATGGACATATCATAAACTAAACAGACATTGAATATTTGTAACGTTTTTTTCTTAACTAGAAAATGTCTTAGTTTGTTAGTCACCCACTAGATAGTTGGGGATATCTGGGCTTCCCCTGGCTGTCCCAAGAACTGCCAACACACCAAGCATCCCTTCAAAATTTTGTTTCTATTGGAGGCATTTCAGTAAAATAAGGAAAGGGTGGGAACATATCCTACCAGTCTCAAAATCATCCCCTGTAGGGGACAGGGTCGTATTCTGCTCTATATGACAGGAATAGAGGTTCCAGGGCCATGCGAATTCACCAAAGGGTTTTTACAGTGTGTTTTATGGGAACATAAACTAAACTAAACAAACATATAAATAGAATCTGATAGATAACAAAATGTGAACATTAACAACTACCATCTACATATCATTTCTCATCTTGATAATGAATCTGATAGATCACAAAAAGTGAACCAGAACATTCGTGTAAAAATCATTTACAGTTATTTTCTGATAGCCTTTTACTTGCCACCATATGGATTACAAGCAAAGTTAGTTCTTCTCTTGCCATCTACCCTGATGATGAATCATAGAATTCAATCCAATACGTAGGCAACAAAAAATCTAGATGGTCTAATACAAAAGGGAAAAAAATCTTGAAATCATAAGGACTGTAGAAACTTCACAAAATGGATATTAACTCTCACCCATAATTTATCTCTGTTGCACATAACTATATGATTGGTACACCATCAATCAGACAGTATGCATCTTGGCAGATATCAGGTACCAGTGTAGCCAGACAAAATACATCTTAGACACCTAGAGGTACAATACCAGTTAAGCATCCTATACCTTAACTACACCATACTGTCAGGAGAGTGCTCAGTTGTCATAACATTGTGTTTCTGGCATTGAACGTGATGCTTATTACTTTTAAAAGAGTGACCATTAGTAAAAATCTTGCAAAGTTTTTCAAAAAAATTGTACGTGTCATTACACTGACTGAATATCATTTATTACCTACCGTCAACTTATGTTGCATATAAACATATGATCAGTAAAACATCAGTCAGCACTGCATACACCTTAGCAGATAACAGATTCAATCAGCAAGACAACATATATCCTAAGTTACCAATTTGGATGCGGATATGGGATGAGGGAATTTTTTTCGGTACGGATGTGTGTGTAATATTAATATATATGCAAAGAATTTAAGAAACATATAAAATACAAGAATATAGAAACTAAGAAATATAGAAACATACATCATTTGATAGTATCATATGATACTTCACCATTAATCAAAATTCAAGATTCAAGATATTTCATATGTCAATTATATAGTTCAAACTTCAAATTAAAACTTCATAGGCACAAATATTCACATTGAAGTTCACTCAAGTTCTAGACTCTAAAACAAAATCAAAAAATACCTTAAGGAAAATCAGTATGCAGCAAAATATTATTAAAATATAAAGTTCAGCATGTAGTTGGAGATCCCTAAAAAGAAGCCCATCAGAAACAAAAAGTCCAAATCTATTCACAGTATTGGTAAGGTAGACGGACTAGACAATTGTAAATATGGCTGTTAATGGATAGTCAGGTTTGCACTTTCCGTTAGTTGTGATTTTGATCAAACAACTAAAGCAAATGATTCTGCATTTGTCACCTCTCATTTTTTTTTTGTAAGAAGGCTATGACAAAATAAATGACACAGCAGAAACATCTATTTCTTCTACTGCAGACAACAAACTAATGCCAAATTCAAAAGTTAATTTTTCTGCGTGGATGCTGACAGAAGCTCCCGGGTGCCCTGTGGGTGCCACCTGGATGCCACTCACAGGCATCCAGATATGTCCGGCTACCTGAAACAGGCATCTGCCAGCATCTGGGTCCCTGTGAGTGGCACCCACAGGGCAGCTGTACACCTCCGAGCTTCCACTTAGGTATCCAGTCATTGTGGGCAAGTGTCGGCATCTAAGCATATATCTCATCAGCTTCCAGATATAATACAAGTTTGGCAGCATTTATCTAAGCTACACCAGACTGTCAGCAGAGTTGGCTATAAATCACAACTTTTGTGCTTGGTTAATACATTTGTTGTTTTGACTTCTATTTCATTATAGTTCTCAGAAAGAAAAGAATTGGATTTGATAGAGCCGCGCAGAGCATTATCATTGTATACCACACAGCTGTATGTTCTGTCAGACAATTGGTCATTCTTGAGAATGTAAGACATGTAGATCTAGGTTAGACTAAATCAAGCGTAAGGGACATTCCAGCATGAATTTAAATTTACGATTGGCACGGCCTATGACATAGCTCACTCAATTTGAATCATTCCAATCCAAAGTTAAATTTTAATCAAATACAGCAATTCTGATAAATCTTCCAATAACTGTGAGAAAATCTAAACATTTGTGAATGTTCAAACATCAACTTAAAAAGAGCTATAAGGTTGTTGTAGCAGTAATAGACTAGTTTAAGAGTCCAGCACGTAACATTTTATATTTCACGCTTTTGATGGTCCTCTCTTATTTTGTCAGTATTACAGGATTCAGAAACATAACTTAACCTATTGAATCAATAATTTGAAAAAGCAAACAAGATGGCAGATGAGCTATCTTATTAGCTTTTGAGGAAAAGTTTGGCATAGAGCTCTTGACTAATGAAGGCTTGACAATTCAAAACAGTCTTGTAAAGCCAACAAGTAATCTGCCACACAATTTGAATACAAAGACTAATATATAGTTTCACATGTGCATACACAGTGACAAATACATAAAAACTAAAACTAGAACATTTATTAACATAGAAAACAGAAGCAAGTAGTTTCACTGTCACAAACTAACAAAATCCTGTAAAGACATTTAACTCTAACCTTAGCATCTTCAACTGAAGCAAATGTAGCATAACCAAATCCACGAGATCGACCAGTTGAACGATCCTGGCATATTACAGAAAACAAATAAATGTGAGTTGAACACGTATTAAACTACTATAAGATATTCTTTCCCATCTTATGTATTTCTCTCCAAAGCTTAAAAATTCAGGAGTCTGAAAATAAATTTAAAAGAATCTAAATTCCATCTGTTTATGATTTTTTGGCATAATCTAGGAATCGATGTATGTGTTACGGTAAATCAATGTTGTTGTAGTTGTATTAAACAAAGGAGATGAAAGATTCTTATATAAATTTACAAAGACGATGTTTCTAAAAGAAACAATCATGAACTAAAGACAAAAATGAAACTACCTAATAAACATATATTATAATATTCTAACTGCTTTCTTTTGGTCACAAACTCTACAAAACATTCTAGCTGCTGAGACCCTCCCTGAATCAGCAAAATGTTAATGACCAAGAAGCCAAATTTCATCCATAAAAGATCAAAGAAGGGTGCCCTTCTTTAGAATGCTTTTCAACAAGAGACAAGAGCATGCTTCTAACTCTGCCATCAAGATAAGACTGCCACTAACCCTTTCAGAATCAGCAAAACATCTAACTAGAAATCATCACAAAATATCCAACCTGATGTTGGATAATGAAGCTGCCCTTTGTCAAATTTTGAGGAAAAATCGACAAACCCGCCAAACTTTGGAGATGAGCATGATGCTCCAAAACAAACTGTAAAAAGGCACGATTTTTTAGGAGAATTTGGAAAAACCAAGGCTGCATGAGTACTCATACCCGCACCCCTAGTACTCGTACCCAAGTACCAAGTACTCAATGGAGAGCATCATAGCTAAGGACTTTGATTAAGATTTCTGATTTTTTTTTTTGGGTTTTTTGTTTACGTATCAGCTTGTTGTTTATCGAGCTTAATTCAATACCTAATCAATTCGAAACTTTGATACAATATTGATTAACAATATGAATAAACTTTATCACCATTCTAGTCAGAAGTTTATCATTTTCAATATATCATTGTCATATGATTTCTGATCATCTTGTTCATGTTTAAAGTCTGCCTTCTCTGTTATGCATCTCAACATTTATCATGTATTAATATTATTATTACAAACATATAGCAAATCTGAAACTGAAAAACAATACATTACATTTGCAAGCTTTATCACTGTTCTTGTTTGGAAAAACCATTGTCATGGGTCATATTTTCAGATTTTCTATAAATATAAAAGTATTATTTTAAATAAAGTTTGACATACTTGAGTACCATGTCCTCTATTACAAAAAATAGCTGTACCGGTACTCTAAGCACCCCAAGTACCCCCATTCCAGAGCAACCTTGGGAAAAATCAAACACAAATTTTGAGGTGAAAAAATAATCAAAACCCTGCATGATTTTTGAGGTGAAAAATCAATCAAAACCAAACAATACCCATAAATTATGAAAAATTTAGGAAAACCCAAAAGAATTTTTTAAGGGCGGCAAAATACAAGACTTCACATGGTAAACCAGCAAATGCAATCCTCAAAAAATAGAGATTTTTGCTGCAACCAAGAAATCGCGAGATCAAAACCCTTAACCAAGCTTGCGATTTCCAGCAAAACTCCTCGAAGACAAACCAGAAAAGTTTCATAAAATAACTCTTAACAATTTTTATTTCTAAAAATCGAAAAGCAAATTTCTGGGAAAATAAATTAGATCAAAAGAGGCTCAAATTTTCTATAAAAAATCCGCCAAATTTTATGAAATCCCATCGACCTGCTCTCCTACCATGTTATGGTAAATTGATGGTGTAGTTGTATTAAACAAAGGAAATGAAAGCTCCTTTAATAGATTTACAAAGACAATGTTTCTAAAAGAAACAATCGTGAACTAAGGAGGAAAATAGAAACTACACAATAAACTAAAAAATAACTAAAATGACCATTAAAGAAACATTATAATATCTAATAATAGGTGTAGAGATAGGTTGTATAATTGCATCCTAATTACAAGGAAGAATATAACATACATTAAATGCTTGAACTTAGGCATTATAGAACAAGCACAACTAAAACCATTACAACGATGTTCAATTATTAATTCAAGTTTGGGACCGGGTTGATAGTTAAGTGTTCAAAGAGCTTGCCAAACATACTTACAAAGGTTCAGCAAGGCTGTATATGATATTCTATCAATACAATATTACTAAGTTGTCGGTTCGGATTCTAGTTCGGATGCGGGTTCAACATTCGGGTTCAAAATTTGATCAAATTTTTTTGGGGCTGGGTTCAAATTTGTTTTGGGTTCGTCCACATAAGAAATTTTTTTATTATAAAAATATATATATATATGTGTGTGTGTGTGTGTGTGTGTGTAAAAATATGCTGCAACATACTAGTTCATACACCACTATGCTAATAATCTAAAGCAATTTAGCAAATTCAACCACCACATATATCAATGATTTGTTCAAATGACATAACAAAATGTCAAAATATACCACCATATGAATGATTTAATTCAAAACTTTAGTCTTTAAAACAACAATGTCAACATTACTAATCAGTAATCAGTAATCAGTCGTCGACTTATATGTGATCAAATATCAATGTATCACCAAAAATCATCAAAGAATTCATCATCATTAGGTAGTTGCTGATTAGAAGCACAATTAGTGCCACTAGCGTCAGCAGTCTCAACCATAGTCTCAGTCGTAGCCTCAGGATCAGCTCCATTAGTACTATGTGTCTTAGGATCACCATCTTCAATCGCAAGTGCATCAAAGTGGTCTTCCAACTCCGCAACCTCCAATTTGACATCCCATTGTTTTGCCTCCCCCTTTGCACGTATTCTCTTTGTGAGTTGTGAGCCTCAAGTTTGAATGCACAAACACCAAGTTATCTGCTTTCTTAGAGTTTAGTTAGTTGCATTTTATCGAGTGAATGAAGGAGTATGTGCTCCAATTTTTCTCAGATGATGATGAACTAGCAACCTATCAAGATTTACAAATTTAACAAGAAGAAACTAGAAATTAGAGTTTTGAATATTTATTATTTACCAACAAGAAACTAATAATTAGAATCTCAAATTTAACAACAAGAAACTAGAAATTAGAGTTTTGAATATTTATTATTTACCAACAAGAAACTAATAATTAGAATCTCAAATTTAACAACAAGAAACTAGAAATTAGAGTTTTGAATATTTATTATTTACCAACAAGAAACTAATAATTAGAATCTCAAAATTAAAAAACTAACCTGTGATAAAAATTTTATGGCAATGGGCTGCAAGTGTTGGTATTTTTGTCCATGGAAGTACCACCATTTATGAGCATCGGCATTGTTCTTGTCTTCAAGAGCGTCAATACTAAAATCATCAATGCTCGCAAAACTCATAAATTCAAACCTCATTGCAGGTCATAGGTGCTCAGGAAATAGTCTTTGAAGGGCTATCTTCTACCCTTGAGCAACTTCAAGATCTCTATATGGGGAACTCTAGTGGTACTCCCCTTGAGGACCAACTGGCTATAGAACCTAGGGTAAGTAGATGCAAAGGGCTAGTCATTTTGTTCCATCTCTCTATCATGATTAATTGTAGCTCCTTGAAGAATATTTCATCAGGATCTTGCTCTCTCATTTATGATATTTATAATGTCCTCAATCATAGAGTCAATGCCATCATATATCTCACCCAAGCAAGGCCTATCCATGTCAGTGTATCGGATCATGCTCAATATAGCCTCGGTGATCTTCAGAAGGTACTCAGCACAATCCCACCAAGATTCATTTAGTATCAATCCCCTTATGGCAATTGCTTTATCAATATTAGATTGCCTCCATACACTCCAATTAGCACTAGTTACCATTCTAGTCAATTCGTCTTTAACCTTGATAAAGCGCCTCAAAACAATGGTGTTGGAGGCAAAGCGGGTCTCAACAACCTATTTTAAAATCAAAATGGTAATGATTAAAATTTTGAAAACATAGAAAGTTTACTGAAGTGGCTAGATTTCTAAAACCTGTTTAAATTTTAAACAATTCAACATACCTTCAAGAGCTCCAATTTCGAGAATTGTCTAAATATGGCTTGCATCATATGGTGGTCCGTGACAAACATTTGGATCTCGTGTCTCTTCATACATTTTTTTAATCCACTCAACCTTAGTGCCAATTTTTATCAGCATTAGGTTGAGTGAGTGCACCGCACAAGGTGTTCAAAAAAATGTGTTCATACTGCTCCTCAACCATTAAGCCAGCAGCCCTACAATTCTTCGCATTGTCAGTTATTAATTGAACAACATTATGAGGGCCAACTTGTTCGATAGCTTGGATTAAGATGTTTGCAATGAAAGGACCATCCTTTACCTTTCCTTCACAATCCACAGCTTTTAGAAACATTGCACCTCTTATAGACACTGCAAGAACATTCACCAAAGGACAGCTCCTTGCATCTTCCCATCCATCTAATACTATTGTCACACTTGTTTCGACCCATGCATCCTTGATGGGCAACATGGCATTCTCTACACAGGCCACCTCATCATCCAACAAAGTGGTGTATACCTTCTCATATACAGGGCCCTTGAACCCGTTTGGAGCTACATTAATTGCCCTCACCATGTATTACCAATACGGGGAGTGAACAACATTAAATGACAATCCATTTACATAAACGCATCTGGCTATGGCTTGATCAGCAATGTCTCTAGCTTCATTTTGGAATGATGATTCCAAGGGTCCCACTACTATCTTACTTACAATTTGTTGTTGAGGACGCAAGAATGGATGGCCCTCTGTAGGTGGTTCACTAGGAATGGTAAATGAAGACATAGATGATGTTTTTCCTTTCTTTAAAGGCCTACCACTTTCCAACAGATGTGAAAAATTTGCCCTCCCAGCAGCTTCCTCTGCTTGCTTCTGTTCGTGAATATATTTGTTTACGATGTGATATGGAAGAAAGGTTTTAGGTAGCACTCCATTTACTCTTGGCTTCCCAGTGCAAAATTTGATGCATTTTGAGGAATAAAGCACAAATGTGCTTTTACTCTACTATAAGAGCTACTAAATTCCTCCTTGCAGTAGCTACAAATCCACACATAACCTCCTCCACCCAGCAATGGTCGAATCATTTGAACACGTTTCCAAAGTGGGGAACATCTGTCAATTTTGAACTGGGGGTCATTGGCTATAGAAGCACTTGCAGCCATGATAGAATCTACAAATAAATAAAACAAGTTACAATAATGAGAAGATAATGCAATCACTTCAAATAGATAACAATGAACACAAATCATCTAAGGACTAGTACAGGCAACGGTAATAGTGACCTGTCTAATACCTACACGCTATAGATAATGACAAGCACTTCAAATAGTCTAATAGACTAATATATATTAGATAACAGTAACATTGAACACTAAATAACAGCGAATTGAATAATCATAATTATAATATTATGATTATTAAATCCTTTTGCTAATTAGTGTTTACTGTGGTCATACATTTGAAGGCCTGCATAATTATAATAAAATAAAATAAATTCAAAAAAATAAACAAAACATAAGCATAGTACATACCTGTAGCAATGTAGAGGCCGACTGTAGAGGCTCACAATAAAAATAAGCCTATGTAGGAAGCTTGCCAAATAACAAAGAAATACACACAATGACCCAAGGAAATACAACTCAGTGTAATAAAATGTGGACAAAGGAGTAGCAATTCCTTCTAGTGAGGACAGAGGAGTAGCAAGGAGTAACAGTTCCTTCCAACGGGGACAAAGGAGTTGTGGAGTAGCAATACGTTAACACCTAAACTGTCGTTGTTGCTACCAAACGCAAGTTGTGGAATGCAAAAATGAAAATTCCCAAATGCCAGTTGTCTTATGTGTTTTTTTAGGTTTTATCTTTCATTATGTCAAAGGTGAATAGTCAAAAAGATGACATGGCCCATAAATTCGTCCAAATTCGCTACACATTCCTCTCGAGCTCCGTTGACATCAAAGACATTCGGTCAAAATTCCTACGCATTCGCCCAAGGTCCGAAAACACAAATTTAAATGGAATTTGGATGGCATCAGACGAATTCATATCAAATTCGAACTAACTTCGAATTTGAGTGAATTGAATGTCACATTTTGTGGTTTCTAAGCGAATTTGGTAACTTACCAATTTTATAAATCTGCATAGAATCGACAAGTTAAATTATTAGAATAAACAACTGGTAATTAATAGTTATAAGTCAGATCTAAAAGTCTAAAAGATAAATCATAACGATTTACGTCAGTCAGTTTCAGGGCCAATTTTTCTCTTTTTGCTTTATTTAGTATTATGGCTATTTGGAAATTTTTCTCTTGTCAACTGTAATGAATTTATTTTAATACAAATCTACGTTTTCCACTCCCCCCTGGCCCCGGGAGAAAAATCAAATGAATCATGATTACATCGGTTTACAGTATTATATTATTTGTAAAGGGCTAATCGTCAAAGACAAATAGTGAATAGTCATGGTCAAACTCTGTAGACAAAATATTAGAGATCATCCCAACCAGCAATAAGCTCATTAGAACCGTCCATCAAAAAATGAGCTCATTAGAACCAAATACAAAAGGAGTAAGCAATAATGCATTTGAGTAAATAATGTTTGCATATTTAGTTCTCTAAGCTTTAATTTATATTTTAATTATTACTCTAATTAGCCAGTTAAGTACAGCCCAGGAACCCCAATCCTGCCCAGTGATGTACATAATCAAGACCCAGAAGGATAAGAAGGCCCAAACCATACCAATACACTTACAAAAGCCTCTATAGGGGTGAATATCTCAAAACCAATTACTTAGGTGTTGAATTACGAGCACAAAAGAAATGTCAAATCACATTATGATAAAAGCAATGGCATACAAAGTTCCTGAATGCTGCCACTCAGGATTAGATCAAGGAAGCATGTGCTCTACCTTTACATCATTAATGGGACTTTAAAAACCTACAGTAATTTGAAGATTCTACATATTTATTTATTACATGCCTGGCTAAATTCTCCATAGTATAGACAAACTAAGATTAGTAAAAGTTGATTGTTGTGTTGAGCTTGCACAGGCTTAGAATGTTTTCTAAAGACCATTATTTCTACACATATCTAAGAACATCTTCATCCATTAAATGTGGGCATACAAAGTTCCCGAATGCTGTCAGTCATGATTAGATCAAGGAAGCATGTGCTCTACCTTTACATCATTAATGGGACTTTAAAAATCCTACGGTAATTTGAATATTTTGCAAATTCATTTACATGCATGGCTAAAGCCTCCATAGTATAGACAAACTAAGATTAGTAAGAGTTGATTTTTCTGTTGAGCTTGTGCAGGCTTGGACTGTTTTCTAAAGACCATTATTTCTACACATATCTAAGAACATCTTCATCCATAAAATTTGGGCATTGCATTCAACAAGTTTTCTAAAGCATTTAATACATAACATTGTGGGTAATTGTTTTAATTATATGAGATAATTTCTACAGCTTTTAATCCATAACAATTCACACTTACCCGCATCACAATTACATCCTCCAGTTCCCCGTACTTGCTCATGTAATCTCTTAATCCCTCTGTGTTCACGTTCCAAGGAATGCCAAGCACCTATAGAGCATCAAATATTGTCATTGAAAGTTAAGACCACATTTACCTTGTCTAAAATTTCAGACAAATAAGCTTGTACCAGATGACCTGATCATTAAATTATTAGTTAAAACATAAGACATGACAACAAGAAGTTTTTTGTGCAGTCACAGAAATACAGGACATATAATAGATGACATGTGATAGTTGAAGTTAAAATGTAACAGCAAGGAGTTTATAATGTAGTCAAAAAGTTAACAGATATATAATACACAGCATGTGATAGTTGAGTTATGTTTGCATATGCAGGTAAGCAAATTAATTGTTTTCCTGATGTAGCAAAGAAAATTCTTAAAAACATTAGTATATTGAGGAAATTTTTACTTCTTGATTATACCAATGGTGAAATGCCTGTCTCTCCCTTGGCAACGCGATAACCTATCACATGACAAAAACTGTGAACCATCCTTGAAAATTACTTTATAGATCAAACAGATACCAATAGTAAAATGCCTGTCTTTCCCTTAGCAAAGCCATAACCTATCACAGTGACAAAAACTGTGAACCATCCTTAAAAATTACTTTGTAGATCAAACAGACCCGCCAAATGGTCTTGAAGGCTGTGTTCAAAGTCTTCTGGTACAGAGACAGGAGCTGGACAGGTTTCTTGAATGATAGGTGAAAGGAGGCATTCTTTTAAAGGGCCAGCAAGGCACTGCAATTTGAAAGAATATGGAAAACCGAAAAGCTTAAGAAATATAAAAACATTCAACTATTCATATGTATGGCATCATGTACATCCTAGAACCATATTAGATAACATTACAGCTGAGCTGGAATTAGTCAAAGATGGTAGATGCATTACATTTTCTTGTTCCTTCCTTCAATGCTAATGCAATGCAACAGTGCTGGAATATCTCAGACACAATAAATGATTTAATTTACCTCCAAAATTCATATATCATTTCAGGCGCTTGCCATCTGAAGTTGTCATATCTGTCTCTCCTTTTGTATTCAGGAATCAATATAAAGCACAAGTTCTTATAAGCATGACTACCGAATTAAAAGGCAAAAGAGATAGCATGCTGAAACATATGTTACCACTTACCTGATTTGTACACAATAGAATGTACAATGGATGATGAACTAATGGTAACATGTCACAATAATGCTAAAGAAACTAGCTTATATCTGTTCACTTGGATCTGCGAGCTCTTAAACTGCTCAGTGGATAAGAATGCACAGATGTGAAAGTGGTTGGAGCATCAAAATATAGATATTGAAAATGACAGGGAATCTGGACAGTTACTACCTGTAGAATGTAGTTTATGCACATTCCACAGCTGCGAAAACTGAACGTCACCGATATATCAGATACCTAGGTAAAATTAATAATTCCATTTATTTACTTTAATAGAAGTACATTGATATCATTGTAAGAAAAGATCTGAAGTTAGATTGGAAATAAAGCTTCAAACAAACTGCCTACACCAATCAGTATGTTACAGGGTAATACTACTGCAGCTATAATCTAGCATTAACAACTGGAGTTTCTAAAAAATACTCTCAGCAACAGTGGCAGAACACATAAAGGCATTTTCAAAGGTACCTTCAAAGGCATCTCATTTATTTAAACCATCGTCAACAGACACATTACAGCCACTACCAGAAGCGTAAGATTATTTTGTATGATCTGAGTACGCTTTAATATCTGCAGTTATTTCAGCAGAGCAATGAAAGATAATGTCTGAACAAGTTCAAGCTGTGCCTAATCCCAAGATCAAAGAAATGATAGAATATAAAACTCTAATTCGTCCTCGTACATTGCCGCTGATCTTCTGTATAATTTTTTGGGGGGTAACATGGAATTTTAGCATTAGTTCAATGACTGAACGGCACTTACAATTCATGGCATCTGAAAAAAACCGATGTGTACAATATTTTGTGATTTCTTTCTATATCAGTTCAATCAAGATGATACTCTTAATACCACACTATCAATATCAATTTCAATTAGCTAGCATGTTTTTGGTTCTCATGCAAAAGGGATTTTTATGACAAGATTTTGCCTTGTCATTTGACATACTGGTGAATTGCAGTTTGGGATACAGTTTCCTCATTTTCACTGTGGTTTTTATCTGGTACATGCTACTAAGCACTGATTGACGTGCCTGAATTTGCCTGTTTTTGTCTGTTCAATTTTGAAATTGATGGGCTCGAAACATAATACTAAACCCTCCCAAATCTGAACCTAGGTCCTTGTAAGCTTGAAAACAATTAGCAGTTGCAAACTGAACAGCCCATCTATTCACATATTTGATATCTTGTAGCTAAAAGTACTTTGTCTATTTTATCTGTTTATGTTCATATCAGTTGGATTTGATTTTGGTGAGGCTTGGCCCAAAGTGCTTGAAAGAACTGAGCAATTGTAAAAAGAACAATCCATTAAGTCATATATTTAAAAAGAGATCCAACTGCTCAATAGTTGCATGTCAAAGTCAAAATTATGTAAGAGCCTAAAATGCGAAATATATTAAGCATTTTCTAAGAATTTGCAACGAGATCCCTTCATACTATCCCTCTTGCTAATTAACATAGAATGAGACAAACATTTAAAAGTAATGTTTCAAATGACTTGTTCCTGAGAAATGATAAGGCCCATGTTACTTACAACAAGTTTTCGGTCTCTTTCTGACATTGGCAAGTCCTGCAGTGCTCCCAAAGAAAACAAATGGATGACAGAATTGAATATCCTCGGTTCCTCACTCCTCCCACTCAAACTCTCATAGCCTGCTCTTACTCACACACTCTGCTCCTCACTGCCCTGCACATACACACTCTCTGCTCATACTTCATCGCACCCACCTGCCTCTGCTTACCTCAAACAAATATTACACATCCTACACGCTAACCTTCAAGTTCAATCCCTCAATTCACACCCCAAAAAGAGACCACTTTGCAAGCAAAATGAATAGATCATATAGTAGCAAATTAGCCAAAATAAGAGGACCCATTTTTCAAAAGCATTTGGTAGAAGTTCCAATCTCATTACATAAATCCCACGGAAAACACACTCAAGCAGCTTTAGCTGGAAGAGTTTATGTTCAGAGTTAACTCATGCAAGCTGTGAGGGTCTCTAAACTTTGGGATAGTTAGGGTCCGGGAGAAGTTTGAGGACCCATTTCAGAATACTACAAGAGCATCCAAAACAAACAGAACCCAGTGTCAAAAATGACAAACTAAAGCAACCCAAATTGTGAGGCATTGTAATCATACTAACTAAGACAGAACTCCCTTAAACAAGGAGCCAGAAATACTAAATCAAAAATGAAAGGAATAACATCTGAAAACCAACTAAAACCCTTGAAACACTTAAACTCTCACTGGAGTTTTAAAAAAAAAGGGGAAACCCTCACTGTTTACGAAGAACCTCAAAAACCTCACTCCTCTTCCTCCTCTGCTACAAATGCGAGCTCCCTTTAAACGCGTTGCTAACTGACATTCGTTCCCCTCGCCTCTACGTTTATCTTTGTTTCGACACTGCGAGTACAGTTAGGGCTGCTCTTCTGCGTACAATAAAGTAGGGTCCCTGAGTAGTTCGTCTGTGGACCTCAAATGTCTCTAAAGTTTTCTGTTGGTCTTCGGATTTTACTTATTTAGTATATTAATTTTTATATTTTGGCTGATTAATCATTTTTGTATTGTATTTTATACTCTGTTAGAAGATATGTTTTATTAGTCATGGCATGGCGGAAAACTAATGCATTTATGTAAATGTTACTCTTTGCTAAATTTCTATCATTCAAATGAATATTTGAATATATATATATCTACAATATATATATATATATATATATATATATATATATATATATTTTGTAGATAAAAAATTAAAATGTCTATTTTGATTGGATGGATCAATGAATAGTTAATAGAAGGTATTTTGTGTTTTCTTGTAAATTTATTGTAAGTTTTATTATTATTATAATTATAATATAGATCAAAAAATGTCTATTGTGATTGGATGGATCAATGAATAGTTAATAGAAGGTATTTTGTGTTTTCTTCTAAATTTATCTTTAGTTTTTTTATTTAATCATTCTTGAGAATTTATACAAATATCTACATTTATATGATTTTTTTTTGGTATGAAGAGATGGGAAATTTCAGTTTATTAATGTTGAATCTGCCAAAATAAATCTAGAGGCAGCTAGAGGCAGTTGGTGAATTTATATTCCATAGCTTGAAGTGGTGTAAACAATAGCACTATTGTCATAAATGCATTGAACAATATCAAAGAAAAAACTTCTCGACTTTTTTTAGTTCCATCAATTTGCTTGCATAGCGCATTATGGGGATGTTTTAATTGTGGAAGGCATTGATCAATGTTTATATTTAATATTGTGTTTAAGAAAAATCTTAGTTTAGTGAATGTTGCTAAAAAAATTAGAAATTTTAAATTTATGAGCAATACACTTTCTAGAACACTCATATCCATGTTTTTTGTTATATAATTTCAGTCATTGTGATACAATTTATAGGCAACTTAGGTTCTGTTGAAGCTTTTATTGAATATAGTGTCCATATATCGATGACGTTGAGGTAAATAGTGTTGTTTTCTCTTCTTTTTTTGAGATGCAATTCATTGTCATTATGGTATAGTTTGACGGACATTGTGCCTTATACAAAGGAAACAAACATCATTAATTAATATGAGTGTGAGCAAATTGGGTTCTTCTAATTAATAATGGCATTGTGCTTTCACAAACATGTTTTTATTGTTTGCTACTTCTTATTAGTTATAAGTTGGCTTGGTTGTATAATCTTCACTCTGCCTCTGCAAAAACACTATTTATCTAAGCATTTCCTCTATTTTTGGTAGTTTTTTTAACATCTTTCATGTTTTTTTTTGTGATTTTGTTTTGTGCTTGTATAGTATTTGTTGGATTTTATGTATTTGGCCATAGTTAATTCTCTTCTCTTCTCAGATTGGTAACTTGTTTCACTTTTCCCATTAAGAAGTATGCCATGATTTAGTAAGACAAAAAGTTAAACTACAGTTTTACTTATTTTTCAGTTAACACGATTTGCATAGTTTTGGGGCATAGGGTTTGAGATCTTTGGTAAAACAAGATTGTGGTTTTATGGGTCTTTTTAATGTCCCTTATGATTTTTCTTGAGTTGAGATGGCATTGCTAAAAGAAGAAAACACTGGAAGTTCAAAACATGACAACTTGTAGCAAATAAAAGCGCAATGCAAAAGGATTGATACTAATCATGCAGAAATATTGAGATGAGACCTATCTGGCAAAACTAATATTTTTTTCATGAAAGTAAATTAATCATCCATCATTTATATATTCCTTGTGTTGAAATGAATTGTTAGTGGTCTAAATTTAGTGTGCTACTTGTAAACCCAAATTATGCATGCTTTTTTGAATTCTTTGACAATGAACATTATTCATACATGCATGTTGTTATGAAGACTATGTTCGAAAAATTAATAGCTTGGTTCGATGTCAACATGTTGTTATGTGAGAACTTCTGTCTAGTTATTAACTACATATGTGGTCCATGTGATTCCTAAAATTTAGCATGCAGTTGATGACTCTCCCTCACATGTGTCAACAACAGTGGTTGATATGTCTTCTACACTCTTAGTTTGTTGTCAACATACCAGTTTATGTATTTGGCCTATTATCTCTATAAATTAATGAAATGGGCATGTGATCTTTGAGCCTGATTTTGGGTTTCCAACATAGTATCAAGGGGCCAAGGACATATTTTACTAATTGGAAGAAGACACCAAAGTTGCTAGAGCACAGAAAATTGCTAAAGAAGAAGGTTGTTTGACTACCAATAAAAGACAATATTGTTGGAAATATAAGAGGAGTAACTGAGAGGGGAGGGGTGAATCAATTACCAAAAATAAATCCTTTGGAACTAAGAACATAGTTATCATAGTTATCCAACTCAAAAGCTATCAATCTTCCCACTAGAGCATCCAGATTTATCTTGTTATTCGGATCACATCTCATCTCTTGAATAATAGATACTCTAATTGCATATATAGGAAGACGAGTTCTGAGTACCTTGCTTACAACTATTTTATCATCAATGTCTCCTCCAAAGGCTTTGATTGCACTTAACTTGCTTTGATTTTCTCAACATATTTTGTAATGTTTTCATCCTCTCTCATCTTCATCGGATCAAATTGGCCTCTAAGACTTTCTACTTTGGCTCTCCTTACATTGTCATCACCTCCATAGATATCCTTTGGTTCGGTCCACATTTCATGAGCAGTAGTGCAGACTTTGACCTCATCAAATTCAACATAGTTAATAGAAAAAACAATATCAATCATCATGATGTTATGTTTTTTCTTTTCAGCAATCTCTTCAACTGTCAATGTTCCAGTAGGAGCCTTATATTAATTATTTAGATACTTCAAACTTGAATCACTCATAGTTACCAAATGCAACCTCAGAAGTTCCTATCATGCTACAAAGTTATCTCTATTCAACTTGGGAATCTCTCTTCTATAAGACATCCTAATTTTTAGTTTAGGTCATTGAAATCTTCTTTGCAAGCACCAAAAACTCTAATACCAATTGTTGGAAATATAAGAGCAGTAATTGAGATGGAAGAGGTAAATTAGTTACCACTCAAATAAACCCCAGATCCCTTAGATGTAAACCCAATTAAAATATAATCTCGGATAAACTGAATTCTACAGTAATTCAGCAAACAAACGGGCACTTGGTTTACACTAGCAAATGTTGTAACTCGACAAGCACTGAAAATCAACTGTTACCTGGTAATAACTAAATATACTAATCCTTAAGATGTTAGTTAGTGATTAACCTTAATTTAACTTAGTTGCATACACATAAAGTAAATAGCATGAATACAAATGACACCAAGATTTAACATGGAAACCCAATTTGGGAAAAAACCACCAATTGCAACTAGTTACGATTTTTCACTCTTCTAAAGTGAGCCCTGTTAGGAGACAACCCTGTTAAAGGTTACAAAACACACTATTAGGTGTTACCTTGTTAAAGAATTCAATCACCCTATTGGGAGTGGCCATGGTTAGAGGTCTTCAAGACACTTCAAGTAGAAATGTCACCATGTTAGAGGATTTACAAATAATTGTTAAGCCAACTCTATTAAGAGATTTAGATCACTTTTAGAATGGTTAGAGAGTAACAATGAAATGACTTGATTTCTAATGCAACTGAATTGCTAATTACAGATCTCAATTCTGACTTTAATACTTGATACTTCTTGATCAAATGTGTCTTTGTAGCTCCACAAGGATATTTTGCTTATCCTTCAAATTCGCTTCCTCTAAGGATCCTTTTTCTTCACACACTTTTTCATATTCAATTCCACAACTTGACCTTATATTTATATCTTATACATTGTCAAGTTGGCTTCAATATAGCTCAGAATAAATAATATTCATCTCCTCAATTGGCTAAAACCATTAAACAGATCTATTGAACTCAATAAGCCAAAATAAGAAAATACTTCATTAGCCAACCCTGCTCGATAGACACTAACCAAAATAGATTTTCCTTCATTAACCAAGTGAGCTCGGTTAACACTAGTTTTCATGCCAACTTTCTTTGTGTTCAGAGTGAACTTGATAGACACTACCATCTATGAATTATCTTTGGTAATCGAATGAGCTTGGTTAACACTCATTACCTTCTAACTTTCCTTTGTTTCCCGAGTGAACTTGATAGATGCTATCTTCTGAACTTGACATACACAGGAATGCTCGACAAACATAGAGAACTATCTCCATCACCCGAATCAGCTCAACAAACACAGACTAGTGAATGTATGACATCTTGTGTAACATCAAAGACAATATACAATTGATCAATTGTTTTCAACAATCTCCCTCTTTGGCATTAATGGCAACACAACATGTCATAAAACAATAATTTTATATAGCAAAATAAAGTAAGAAAAATATCCTTAGTTTCATTATGATTCTCATCCATGAGAACTCCCTCTGTCAGTGTGAACTCCCTCTGACTTTAGTTTTCTCCCTCTGGCAGCAAACACTTCTATCTTCAACATCTTCTTCTAATAGCAAACTTTCCCTCTTTCATATCAGCACTGAAAATTTGTGACCAAATTCTTCAAACACTTTTCTCCTTCTTTCAAATTACCACATGACATCAAAAAATCTCTCCCTTTTCATAGAATTGTGACATTAGAACTCTCCCTCTTTGACATCCAATGCCAAAAACTATGAACAATGTTGTTTCCAATGTACCTTAAGTACATATTCATATGCAATATGCCCTTTTATTACTGCATCAACTTGATTGATCTTCAACAAGTTTTGGTTGATGCATCATTGAACTGTATTTAGTGAGCTTTAGATAGGGGAATGACCCCTACCTTACTTCTTAGATACAAAAATGCATCCTTATGTAATTGCTTGGTGAATATGTATGTAATTTGTTCTTTAGTAATCACATGTTCCAACCTTACTTCCTTGTCTTGCACTATTTCTCCCAAGAAATGATATTTTATTGCAATGTGTTTGGTCTTGGTATGCATTATTGGATTCTTTGATATGTTGATTGCACTAGTGTTATCATAGAAGATAATCACTAGATCCTTGATCTCTACTTTCATGTCTACCAACAATTTTTTGAACCAAACAATATTGGAAAAATTGACTGCTGTTGCAACATATTGTGCCTATGTTGTTGACTAAGAGATGCAAATCTGCTTTTTGCTTGTCCAAGACACTAGTCTTTTACCAAGAAAGAATGCCCCACCACTGGTGCTCTTCCCGTCATTAATGCTTCCTACCTAATCAGCATTAGTGAAGGCATTTAACTCTAAGTTGTCTCCTTTCTTGTGCCACAAGCCATAATCTTCAGTGCCTTTTAGACACCTCATGATTCTCTTGATTGCCATCATATGATTTTCTTTAGGATTAGCTGAAAATTGTACCACCATACCAACTTTAAGAGCAATGTCAGGCCTAGTATGCACAACATACTACAGTTTACCAATCATTGATCTATACGTGGTCTGGTCTACCCCTTTGGAATCATCATTTTTGGAAAGCTTATGTCTAGTAGACATAGATGTTCCAACTGGTCTTGAGTCCTCCATTCCAAACTTCTTTAGTATCTCTTTGATATACTTAGATTGAGTGATGTAGATACCATCTTTCTTCTATTGAATTTGTACGCCAATAAAGAATTTTAACTCTCCAAACATGGACATCTCAAATTCTTTACTCATCTCTTCTAAAAAAAGCTTTGCACAAGTCATCATTTCTAGTAAACAACATGTCATCCACGAAGATTTATGCCAATACAATCTTCTTATCTAGTCCTCTGACATATAGGTTGATGTTATCATTTGTTCTTTGAAAGCCAATCTTTATCAAGTAGTTATGAAGTCTTTCATACTAAGCTCTGGGAGCTTGTTTGAGTCCATACGACGCCTTGTCTAGTTTACAAACCATATCCTTTTTTCTAGGATCTACAAAACCTTCTAGTTGTTCTATGTAAACTTCCTCTTCGAGAATTATATTCAATAATGCAAATTTCACATCCATTTGATAAACTTTAAATCCTCTTGGTGTTGCATATGCAAGTAAAGTTCTAACACCTTCAAATCTTGCAACAAGAGCAAAAGTTTCACCATATTCAATACCTTCCTTTTGAGAATAACCTTTACAAACTAACCTTGCTTTGTTTTTTGAAACTTCTTCATCTTCATTCAGCTTATTTTTGAAAACCCACTCTATGCCAATCACATTGTTATCCTTGGGTCTAGGAACAAAAGTCCAAGTCTTATTCCTTTTTATCTGCTCTATCTCTTCAATCCAACTTCCATTATCTGAAGCATCTTTAACATTTATAGATTCAAGTTTAGTAACCAAATATATACGTTTTAATTTGTTCCTTGTCATTGTACCATTTGATTTGTCTCCAATGATTTGCTCAGGTGCATGGTGCCTTCTGACATATCTTGTTGATACAGGTACTTTGGATTTAGAACTTGTTTCACATAGTTCAGCATGATCCTCAAGATTAGGCTCAACTATCTGTGACTCAGGTCCTTCTTATGACTCTGTAGCAACTTGATGCAACTCAGTTGCTTCTGACTTGGGTCCTTCAGACTGTGACTTGAGTTGCACTGGTTGAAACTTGGGTACTTCTGGAGATTTTGGGGACTCGGGAGGTGAAGCTTCCTAACTTCCAATGAGATTAGGCAATGTATCAGGTTCATAATACACAAACCTTTTGTAATCCTCAAGTTCTTTGCTACTCTCTTCTTCACTCTTTTCTGCAAATTCATCAATTTTCACATGTGCACTTTCTATGATTCTGTGAGTAGTTAGATTCAAACATTTATATGCTTTAATTCTGTAGGAGTACCCTAGAAATATGCCTTCATCACTTTTGACATCAAGTTTTCCTTTCCTAGACTCCTTCAAGATATAAAATTTGCTACCAAATACTTTCAAGTAACTTACATTGGGTTTATAGCCATATCATAGTTCATAAGGTGTTTGATTTGAGTCTTTCTTCAGTTGTACTCTATTTAAGGTATGAACTATTGTACTAATTACTTCCTTCTAGTATTTGATTGCAACATTATTTTCTATCATCAAAGTTCTTGCACAATCCATGATAGGTCTATTTCTTCTTTCTACTATACCATTCTATCAAGGTGTACCAGGGGTTGATACTTGTCTTTTGATTCCTTTCTTAATACATAATTCATTGAATTCATTAGAGATGAATTCACCTCCTCTATCTAACCTTAGACATTTTAATTTATTTCCTGTCTCTTTCTCAACTCTAGCCAGATACCATTTAAACTTTTGAAAAACTTCAAATTTTTCTTTTAAATACATTATAGTCATCATTATAGAATAGTCATCAAAAAAATAAAATCAAATACTTATCTCCATTGTAGCTTTCTATTCTAGTAGGTCCATAAAGGTCTATATGAACTAGCTCCAAAACTTATTTTGAATGATAGTTCTTGCTTTTGAAACTACTCTTTCCCATCTTTCCATTTTGACAATTTTTGCATAGACAGATATCAGGTTTTCTCAAACTAGGAATACCTATTACTCTTCTGTTTTTGTTTATTTTGACCAAATTATCAAAGTTCACATGACACAACCTTTTATGCCATAACCGGTTTTCTTCCACTTAAGCAATTAAATATGAAATTTCACTAAGATCTAGGTAGAATAAGTTACCTTTTGTTTGATTACCATACCCAATTAGATTTCCTTTGCCATCTAGTAGCTTGGCCTTCCCATTCATGAATTCTACCTTGAATCCAATGTTTTTGATTAAGTAAAACAAGTTTTTAAAGGGGTGCCTGAAACCCACCAGTTAACAACAAAATACTACTTAAAGAAAACAATAGGCCAAACCAGGCCTCCAGAACTAAACATAATAAAAAATAACCATAAAGAGGAATAAGCAAACAAAAACCACCAAAAGCCAGAGGATAGAAAAAAAAACCAGGAGCACCAATCAGGGCACCATATCTTTGACTAGCTCCATAGCCTTGAGCTCCAACTCTCACATGGTCTTAGTCGTCATAGTCTTCAAATGAATATCATCCAGAGACTCCTCCTTTTTCCTCTTCCTCTTGTCTGATCTCCTTCTGTTTCTCAAGCTCTCACCCTACAGGTAGTCATCTTCATTTGCGACCTTGATTTCCTTTTTGTCATTTTCCTCCTTTCCCCTATTTCTTTCCTTCAACATTGAATGCATCTTAATTGTATTATCATTTAATCCTTTGATAGTGTTAAGGCTCTGGTTAGCAAAGCTATGGAGAGATATCCATCCTTTCCACTGTTTTTTCCATCTTAGTAATCCTTACATCCAACTTGCTTATTTTGACATTCCCATCCCCCCCTTCCTTCCTTTCCCACCCCCGCATCCTGATCTATATCTCTTCTATTTCATGGAAAATCCACTTAATAGACTATAAATTTTCCACCATACTATTGCGGCCATTGTTTAGGAGGTTCAACCCCATTTCCCTTGAATCCAATGTTATTCAACTACACCACACTCAATAGACTATGCTTCAGTCCTTCAACCCAGTAGGCATTGTCATATCTAAGTTCATTGATTAGTGAAACACAATCTTTTCCTTTTATGCAACAAGGTTCATTATTTCCAAATCTAACACTTCCACCATCATAGTGTTCCATATGTTCAAACTTTGCTTTATCATCAGTCATATGGTGAGAGCAACCACTATCAATTATCCATGTATCATTCTCACTAACATGAGAAATTAGTGCCATCTTATCTTACTCATCATTTGATTCATCTTTTATAGCTAAATAGACCATTTCATCATTATCATTGCTATCAAAATCTTTAGCCATAAAACCAAATTTCTTACCTTTGTCCTTGTAATCTTTGTAGTTCTTGAATTCCTTCTTGCCTTTGAACTTACTAATTTTATTTTCATCTTTGCTTTCTCTATTTGGACACCTTGCAACAATGTGACCAACTTCTTCACTAAAAAATAGATTAGAGGAATTTTTTACCTTTGTACGTTCCTTTGCCTCTGGGATATTTCCTTGTGAGTAGGGCTTCAATAACTTCAAGATCACTATCAAAACTTTCTTCCTCTTGTTTGTTTTCAGATTATTTAGCTTTTGATTTTCCTCCTTTCTTCTTGAGTGAAAGCTTGGCTTCAAATGCAGATTCAATACCTTTGGAACTAGGAACATAGCTATCCAACTCAAAAGTTGTCAATCTTCCCACTAGAGCATCCAGATTTATCTTATTATTTGGATCACATCTCATCTCTTGAATAGCAGATACTCTAATTGCATAGATAGGAAGAAGGGTTTTGAGTACCTTGCTTATAACTGTTTTATCATCAATGTCTCCTCCAAAGGCTTTGATTGCACTTACACTTGCTTTGATTCACTCAACATATTTTGCAATGTTTTCATCCTCTCTCGTCTTCATCTAATCAAACTGGCCTCTAAGACTTTCTACTTTGGCTCTCTTCGCATTGTCATCACCTCCATAGATATCCTTTAGTCTAGTCCACATTTCATGGGCAGTAGTGCAACCTTTGACCTCATAAAATTCAACATAGTTAATAGAAGAAGCAATATCAATCATCATGATGTTATGACTTTTCTCTTCAACTATCTCTTCAACTGTCAATGTTCCAGTAGGAGCCTTGTGTTGGTTATCTAGATACTTCAAACATGAATCATTGATAGTTACCAAATGCAACCTCATAAGTTCCTACCATGTTGCAAAGTTATCTATGTTCAACTTGGTAATCTCTCTTCTATAAGACATCCTAATTTTTAGCTTAGGTCCTTGAAACCTTCTTTGCAAGCACCAAAAGCTCTAATACCAATTGTTGGAAATATAAGAGGAGTAACTAAGAGGGGAGAGGTGAATCAATTACCACAAAAATAAACCCTAGATCTCTTAGATGTCAACCCAATTAAAATATAATCTCTAATAAACTAAATTCTACAGTAACTCGGCAAACAAATAGGCACTCGGTTTACACTAGAAAATGTTGTAACTCGGCAAGCACTGAAAATCAACTGTTACTTGGTAATAACTAAATATACCGATCCTTAAGATGTTAACTATGATCAACCTTAATTTAACTTAGGTGCATACACATAAAGTAAATAGCATGAACAAAAATGACACCAAGATTTAACATGGAAACTCAATTTGGGAAAAAAACCACCAATTGCAACTAGTTACTATTTTCACTCTTCTGAAGTGAGCCCTATTAGGAGCCAACCTTGTTAAAGGTTACAAAACACACTATTAGGTGTGACCCTGTTAAAGGATTTAATCACCCTATCAAGAGTGGACTTGTTAGAGGTCTTCAAGACACTTCAAGTAGAATTGCCACCTTGTTAGAGGATTTACAAATAGATGTTAAGCCAACTCTGTTAAGAGATTTAGATCACTGCTACAATGGTTAGAGATTAATAATGAAATGACCTGATTTTTGATGCAAATGAATTTCTGATTATAGATCTCAATTCTGGCTTCGATACTTGATCCTTCTTGATTGAATGTATCTTTGTAGCTCCACAAGGATATTCTGCTTATCCTCCCAATTCGCTTCCTCTAAGCATCCTTTTTCTTCACATGCTTTTTCACATTCAATTCCACAACTTGACCTTATATTTATATCTTATACATTGTCAAGTTGGCTTAAATATAACTTAGAATAATTAATATTCATCTCCTCAATCGGCTAAAACCACCAAACAAATCTATTGAACTCAGTAAGCCAAAACAAGAAAATCCTTCGTTAGTCAACTCTGCTTGATAGACACTAACCAAAACATATTTTCCTTTATTAACCAAGTGAGCTTGGTTAACACTAGTTTTCCTACTAACTTGTTCTGTCTCCCAAGTGAACTTGATAGACACTGTCATCTATGAATTATCTTTGGTAACCGAGTGAGCTCAGTTAACACTCATTACCTTCTAACTTTCCTTTGTCTCCCGAGTGAACTCGATAGACACTGTCTTTTGAAATTGACATACACAGGAATGCTCAACAGACACAAAGAACTGTCTTCATCACCTGAGTGATCTCGACAGGCACTAATTGGTGAATGTATGACATTTTGTGTAACATCAAAGATAATATACAATTGATCAATTATTTTTAACAAATATATCATTTTAAGTTTTCTTTCTTACTTTTGTAATTGAAACAGTACGGAGCAGATGTACAAAAATCCAAGCAACATAGGCTTAGAGATGTGTGATGTGAGAAGGGAGAAATAGAAGGTGTAATGATATGCTAAGTTTTTTGTCATGGTTTTGTGGTTGTGGGTGCCAAATCTTTGTGTTGTTATGGTCATTTAAAAGAAATTGTGGAAATGATATCTCTCAAGAAATTGATATTGTTTGGAAATGTCTTAAAAAGGGGCCAATTCTAAACAGTTTGTAATTACAAAGTCTAAGAATCTATTGTACCTAGTCTTTTGCAAGGAGTGCATTATCGATTGTGTCTGACACCCTAAAATATTTTCGCTTCATTGCCGAACCATGTATCTGAAAAACATTCCTAGAGAATTGGCAAGTACAATGGTTGGATACCCATGTGTCCGAATAGATGGATTATTTTTATATGGACTCAATAATTATTGTGTAGGAGAACAACTTGTGGACGGTTTCCCATCATTAAAATGTTTTTTTTTTGCTGAAGTCTTTGAAGGGTTTGTGGTAAGCCAAAACCACTTGTTTAGGTGAAAAATCTAAAGAAAAAGAAATTGTATTACTTGGGAGAGATCCCAAATGGTTATGGGTGAACCGTTTAAAACTCAAAGCATAATGACAAGAGGAACAAAGAAAGAGTGATAAGGGGAACCAAACTTTTATGTTGTAAATGAGTACCTAAAAAGATTAATGTCAGGACCCATCCTATTTGAATTTTTTATTATAATAATTTCTCCCATATAAAGAGTCTTTAGTGGTAAAAATTAAGGGAAGGTGTTGGAATAATTAATAACTTGGTTGCATGTCAATAGGTTACTATACCAAAACTTCAATCTAGTTATTGACTACATATGTGGTCTGTGTGACTCTTAAAATTCAACATGCAATTGATGACTCTCTCACACATGCGTCAACAATAGTGGTTGATTTGTCCTCTACACGCTTAGTTTATTGTGAAAATATCATTTTATGTATTTGGCTTGCAATCTCTATAAATTAATGAAATGGGTATGTGATCTTTGAGCCCAATTTTGGGTTTCCAACAACTTAAGGATCTTGGCACAAACTAAACAAATGAACTACATGGGTCCAACTAGAATCTATGATTCTAGAGGAATCTAGTATTTCTAGCCACCACCTTCTAACAATAATGATTTGGATCCACACTTTTCATGTAACTCATGGGCATTCTTAAGTTTAGGATTTTAAGACAATAAAATGATGAGGGGGGCTCTATATGCAAAGTCAATTTCAATGTAGGTTTTAATTACTCTAAAACTACCCTAAGTATCTCTTATTTTGCTTCTTCTCTAGTCGAGAGAGCACTTGAAAGAAAAAGTTCTCAAAGGTGGTGACCAAGTTGTTGTCACATATAATGGAAGAATAATGTATTAGTAGGATGAATGACAACATTCATTAGATAATTATTCTCCATGTTTATATTCATGAAGGCATCTAATTGAGCCATAAATGAATCCATCCATAAAGTTTTAACTTCTTTTCTAGGTGCCACGAAATAGGGTATTGTGCTTTTGCTCCAAATCCACCACTGTGTTCATTATGGTTATATGTCTTGCTATTCATCTCCTTATTTTAATTGGTCCCTCCCTATGTACTCATTCACATGAATATCTTCACATCTAATTTTGGATCTTAAATATGGTATTAGGGTTTCTTCTTATAGTCTTATATCTGACAATAAGCATTGCTAATAAGCAGTAATTTGTCAAATAAAACTAAAAATCCCACACAGTCAAAAAAAAAGAACCAAGGAAGATTAGTGGTGTGAAAAGTTAACAAGGCCATTCTAAACAAGGAAAGCATGGGTGTAAGTTATTGAGAAATTTGAAAGAATGATTCAAGCAAAAAAATGTATACATAAATAAAGTGGACATGGATAGAGTTGAATAATTCAGTAATTAAAAAATCTTCCACAATCCATTCAAATTTTTTGTTGTAACTCTATGTTCAAGCCCTAAAAGTATTTCCTTTGTTTCAAGCTTGTTTATTGCTAAAAACCCACTTTATAGGGAGACTAAATCTTGCCTTTATTTTATTGTATACATTAAAGATTAATTAGGAGTTAAATTTCTCATGAAGGATTAATTTACCACTATTTTATTTAGAATTTAAATTTTTTAAGAAGGATTAGTGTTATTTTGGTAGATATAAATTATATATGAAATATTATACTTTGGCTTATCTGTTTATTAGCTATGATTTGGTTTAGTGATTAGGAAAGTTGAAATAATGTTTATTATGTATTTTTCTTTAGATTTCTAATTATGTGTATAGATTATATAATTTTACAAAAAGGAATTTTTTTTAATCATCTAGTCTAAGGGTACATATTTAATAGTTAATATTAACATTATTATTGTACCATCTTAAATTAGAGGAACTTTAATGACCTTTAAGCTCCTCTTTAATGTATTTTGCTGGTATGAAATGATACTAAGTGGGGTGGGGGGCATAAACCAACATCACGGGTAGACCACTAATTCAAACTATAGATCTAGTTATATCGAACTTTAATTTCACGACATTCATAAACTAACTACTAAAATGAAACAAATTTGATCCACCAATCAATCACATAAGCAACATGCGTAACATAATTATTTTGGTATCGTGGAAACCCTTGTTAGAGGGTGAAATCCATGGTGGGGATGATACCTACAAGCCTTTCACTACAGTAAAAATGTTTGCCATGTTAGGAGCTTACAACTACCCTTTTTGGGGGTTCACCTATTAGGAGTGGTCTATACATTGTTAAGAGTATAAGAAAAATTGTTAGGATCCACCTCACTAGAGGAATTAGAACTCCTTATGAGATTCCACCCTATTAAATGATTTATACAAAGAGATTGATTAAGGTTCATCCAATTAAGGGATTATCCTTGTTGCAATTGTTAGGAAACAATAAGTTGAATGATCTATATGTAGCACTGCTTGTCTGTCAAATCCTTTCCAATCTACTCACATTGTAGCTTCTCTTTGCTTAATCTCTGCTTCTCAACTCAATTTGACTTATTGTAACCACTCTCTCTTCTCCTTCATACAAACCCTTTTCTTCTTTTTCAAACTATAGCATACATGTGCTAATTCTTTTTCTGCTTAATCTTTACCATTCATTCAAATTTCAAACTTGATGAATTTACACCTTATTCAATTCCATATCCCTATGCACCTAACACATTTTTGCTCATCCTCATTAGGTTTGCTTGTGCAATTCCTTATAATAATCAAAATGTGTATGACTTGCACAAGCTTTATCTTTAATCCTCTCATCATTCTTTTCTATGATCTTCTAGCTTCCAACTTGTCACTCATCTTAACTAATTAATGACACATCACCATTCATTTGTCTTAGACCACATCGATCTCACTGATCATAAACATGATAATTTGCAACAGGTAACTTACTTGAACTTATTCCTCAATAATATTCTGACACGTAGAATCCTTCTTACGCGTAATCATTTAGTGTTTCTATCATAACACCGGTCTTTGTAAACATCTTAGATTTGTCTCCTGTGTTCACTCCTTGTGATTCATAATGCATTATGACTACTACCAAAATATTCCTCTTAACTGTTACTTTCCCTTAACACACTAACAATGACACTAAGTACATCACTCATATGCCTTGTCTCACCAATCATTATAACCTTGTAACTATGATTGGGTTACCATCAATAACAAACAATTACATTATTATATCTAAGTTCACCTCTTAGTTTATTGATCTTCTCATGTCAATCTCTTACTAATCTCATGTCAATGGCAATAATCTCCCCTTTCAGAATTGATGTAAAAACTCCATTTCTATTGTGGAAATATTCCATCATGTAGTTGCTCCACCTTTCTCTTTGCATCCTTTTAGTTCATTACTAGTTGTATAGGAGTTCTCCAATAGTCTCCCCTTGCATAGAGATTTCCTTTCTTGTAGTTTTGACAATTCTTCCCTTTCTTTTCCAATAGTGACAAAGGTAGAGTACATTGTCCTTTCATATGCAACAATTCACAGCCTCTCAAATAATTCTTTGAAATTATTCCTAGTCGACTCCATTGATTCCTCCAATGATTTATGAAGTATGTTATTATAACTATTTGTTTGTACAAATCAACTACTATCTCTTCCATTGAGTCTAAAGTACTCGTGTCAGATAGTCTAAGTAGTCTTTAAGCATTCCTTACACTTTGTTGCATTCTCTCTTATATATGGGAAAGATAGGATTGTAGCTCCAATAATGTAGTCATCCTCTTCTCTCCTTCAACTTGCATTTACTTTATCTTCTAGGTGATCAATTTAACCTTTGTTTTATACTCTAAAGATAAAAACAAAATTGATCAAATTGTTCAATTAAAGTCAAGTTCCTTTTATGCTACATTCTTGTACTTATCCAAGTCGTCCTTAAATTATAATAGCTTTTATACATCAAGCATTAATTTTCCAACTTGCTCTAATATGATTTTTACTTAGTTGACATGTTTTGATAGTGAAACCTTGTCTTTTTCTATTATTTCAATTAGTCGTGTTTTCATTTTCTTCTCATAAATTTCCTCTGTCATCTTAAGTGTCGTTGTTTCCAACTCTAGATCTTTTTTTGCAATAGCTTTAATTAATGTGTCAATATTATCAATCAAACTTGCCTCTATATCATATTCAACATCAGGTACTAGTTCATCTAGAATATCCCTGGTTGCTTACATTACTCTTTCTTTCTTCTTTTGGGCTCTTATTTTGTCCCTTGTTGTCTTTCTCTCTAATTTCTCTGAGTACTGAAGTAGTTCCTCATGTTTTAGTTTTGTTATGTCCACATTCACTAGTACTTCATCCTCTTATTTATCTTCTTCCTTGCCTATAATGATCTTAGCAATGGGTTTGCTTCTTTTCCTGTCACTCATGTTGCTAAAACTTAACTTCCTTTTCATTATTACCAATCATTTTGTAGTCTTAACACTCCCTCCTTTTGTTTTTGTCACCAGTTGAACCTCTGGGGTATAACCAATCTCTTCATATGGTATATCTTCTATCATCAAGTTGTGTCTTTACCAATTTTTTCCTCATCTTTCTTGCCATGTCCTAGTATTAATGTCCCAGATTTGACTTGCCCAATAATCTATGAAGGGATGTAGGTTTGAGCTAGGACTAGTTTGTCCATTATGCCTTCATCAGTTTCATTCATTTCCTCTTTATCTTTATTTTTATTTTTATTTTTTATATGTAGCCATGTAACCATGATTTCATCATGTACACTCTGAGTATCACTTATTAAGAGTCTTGAAATCTTGTTCGTGATTTTGAATTCTTGTATGTGTGACTCAACCATTATTGCAATGTTTGGATGGTCCAATTCTCTAGTGATTTCCATAAGTGATCTTTCCAAGATTTCTCTGTCTAACTTTAATGTTTCTCTCCATCTTCTATCAATAGCTTGTACAGTTCTTTAGGTACAATGTCATACGACTCACTTGGTGTCTTGCAAAAGTTGTGGATATACCATACAACTTACTCTTCTACTTTCTCTTGTCTTTGTCATTAAATAAATCATACTTTTATTTTATATCATTCAACCTTCCATTTTCCATTACATATTTCACAATGAGGTCTATATTGGGATATGTTGTCTTATTCCTTTCCTTTGTCTTGTCTTCTTCAACAACTTCCATGCTGGTTTCTTCATGTTTTCTCTTTCCTTTTTCTTCTTCACTAACCTCTTGGTATTTCACTTATTTGGATTTTCTAGTCTTTGGAGGTCCACATGCCTTTTCTTTTCCTTCCCTCTGATAGGTCTTTTTTGTTGATGGTGTCTCTTGTTCTTCTTCTTAACTGGTCAACTTAATAGGATTTGTTTCTTTAGATTCTTCAATGGTGATAGTAGGTGTTCTTGGTTTTGCACTACCAAACATTTATGCTAACACACTCGTCATTCTTTTACTTTCTCTGAATCACATATTATTTTAATTCCATCCTGATATTTGAGAACACTTATTCATAAGTCCCAAACCTTATTGTCGTAACATCCATATGTATAGAGATTACTTGATTTGAATAAGTTATTATTATATCCTCATATTCTTCGTAACTTATAAAAGGTAACCAAGAAATTATAGGTTGAAGAACTAGTAGAAAATAGGTACTAGTATCAATTAGAAAACATATGTCTTTCTTACATCTTCAACCATGTTATAAGGATCTCTCTCTCTCTCTCTCTCTCTCTCTCTCTCTCTCTCTCTCTCTCTCTCTCTCTCTCTCTCTCTCTCTCTCTCTCTCTCTCTCTCGTGCATTCTAGACTGAAATATCCCCACATAAAACTACCAAAATTATCTTCCAACCCTATAATAAATTCATTTATTTACATTATAATTGGTTTATATTGTGACTAATGAACCACACCTTTGCTTGGAAAGAAAAATTTCAAGTAGAAAATTATACATACCAATATTGATCCATACTTGAATGCTTGCTTCTTGTCCCTTTTTTCTTTGTCTCTATTTGCAAATAGTTGGCTCCTTAATATTTCACATAAATCATAAACCACATCTTCTTTTACCATCTTGTAGCCACATTAATGGCTCCATCGGGTACACTGTTCACTATGCTTGATTGATAAACTTTGTTACCTATTACCATGTTTGCACATCTCACCTCTTTATATTTAACACTACTAACCCTTGTAGCTTGTGAATCAATTTTTTTTTTGGTTAAACGTGCAACCAAACTTGTATTTATCATACCCAAGGTAGGAAATTCACCAACTGTACAAAATCATGTTACTACATGAATGTTCTCCTTGGTAATCTTGTATGACCTATCTAATCACACAATTTCTTTATGAAGTCTTCTTAGTAGATATTGAAAATATTCATGGTGAAAACTATCTAATATTTGAATTGTGCATGCAAAATATTTCACTTCTAGATGTTTGTGTTCATTTTTGAATACATTCTTGACATTTAACTCTCCAAACACTTTGTTGATTTCTTCCAATCCCAATTCTTTGATTTTATAGTAGATATATTACCAAAAATCTTTCACTAATAATACTCCAGGGGGTTTCGAGGATAGGGCTCCTTTTATATTAATCTTGGTCGCCTTCATTAGATATAGTTTGAATACTAGGTGAGGTTGCCTGATCACATCAATTAGGATAGGGGTATCCACTTTATGTTACATGATCACTTTATGAAATCTTAACCTTGTGATTCTTCAAAAAAAAATTGCAAGTTTTGTCGATTGACATCTTTCACATACAAATCCTTCCTTCCAATTCATAATTTACACTTATCACTATATTGATCACAATATTTGTAAGAGATAGCTTCTCAAGGGTATTCCTCGATAGCAATGTGACAAGTGAACTTAATTTTCCCTAATATATTCATAGAAGTAGTCATTGCACCTCTTCCAATGGTAAACAATACTCTTCATTGGTTAATACTATTAGTTGTTATAACATTTTATTCCACTGGGTAAATTGCCAACCTTTCAATGTGACCACTTCTCAATTGTTCATCACTTTGACACCTATCTCACTATGATCTAGTGACCACATTACATCATTTTATTCATATTTAAATGATCATACATACTTATAGGGGATTAATTAATGATATTCCTTTAAATACTCCCCCTAAGCCAAGTAATAACTTAGTTTGGTGAAGGACCCATCACCCTTGAGGTTGATGGCTCCTAATTGTTTGTCTTTGCCTCTTCCTTGTTGATTTCCTCCTCTTTCCACATATTTTTCATATCATCTCTCCCTACTTCCATATCAACAACTCTTTTTCCTTTTCTACGCTCTAACTAGTTGGGAGATCAGTTATTGAACCCATTGTCTCTTATAGGATGTCTAATCTTGTGACAAACAAAGCATGTCATACTAGTTTAATTCCAAGGACCAATGTTACCTCTTGGTATTCTCATTATGTAACTGATATCCAAATGTGCACCTATTTCTAGGTCTCATTTCTTGATTCTAACCTCAACTTATTATTCCCTAATGCAAATTACACCTAGACCATCTAGAGTCTTGGAATCCTAGGTTACGACTCTAAGACTTTGGCCTCTTGGGGGATAGGTTGACCTATTCCATAACAGGTATACCCAAGTTAACTTGAGCTCTTGGGGTTGAAAGTTTTAAGTCCCATTCCTATTTCAAATTTTAAGTGTTTCCCACTCACTGCAGTCAGTTCTTGTGGGGGTAATCTCAAAAAATCAATATAAAAAGATACTAATGGACTCATTTGGTATGGATAAAATCAAGGTTCAATTATGTGTTCACACCAAAATCTATCATAGAGAAATTACAAGGTGGAAGCTAAGGGTTGGATCTTATTCATTCATTGTCGAAGTGAAGTTTTTATGTACATTCTTTAACTCAAGCATTCAAACACCACATGACACCATAAAGATTCAAGGAGACTGTGAAGATGGATATAATACTTTAGCCATAGGTAATTGGTATGCTTTATATGCTATGTTGAGATCTGATATTTGTCTCTTCATATTTTGCACACATTTACACTTACATTTACATTTATATGCTAGGGTTTCACCCATAGAGTAGATTCTTAACATTTTGTAGCTCTTTACATTGTAGATTTGCAATCTAAGATTCATGAGCATCACACACGCACGCACGCACGCACGCATGCGCGCGCGCGCACACACACACACGCACACACACACACAAATACTTTTAACAACTATTTGTGGAGGTGGAAAACACAAAAATGGGTGCTTGACTAAGGCAAACCCCTATATAGCCACACACACACACACACACACACACACACACACACACACACACACACACACACACACACACACACACACACACACACACAAATACTTTTAACAACTATTTGTGGAGGTGGAAAACACAAAAATGGGTGCTTGACTAAGGCAAACCCCTATATAGCCACCCACACACACACAAATTATGTAACAAACTTGTACGATATTGAAAGTGTGACTATAAATTTGGAAACAACTTGTTGAGAGCTTTTTGGAGAACTTGGGTCAATATTTCTAAAATGCCCAAGTCATCCTGTAAAGCATCCAAACATTTTTCCTTGAGGTCAACATGTTCTTAGAGATTTGGTAAAAATATTATTTTCTGGGTTTTTTTTGTCTTGATCACAAATTTGTAGTCAAAATTACAATCACAATTGCAAAAGATATATATTTTTGGGGCAAATATGTACTTTTCCTCATTTTTTTTTGAGATAAGTTAACTTAATTTTTTTCTATGGATATTTTAGATTTTATTTCATATCTAATTTAGAGTGTATGTGTGCACTAGATCTATTTTTCCTAAGCAAGTTGATTAATTCAATTAAATTAAATCATATTTTGAATCTTAAGGTAAATAAGCATTGCGTAAAAGAGGCCTTACTTGCATACTTTATGATATTTGGGTTTAGTATTATAATCCCTTGATCCTATTTGGATTTTGTCAATCTAACTTGATTCTCATTGAGATTTATGTTTGGAAGCCCCTCTTTCTCTTGTATTGAATTGCTTGGGGTGAAAGTGTTTAAGTTGTCTTATCTAGTTTGATTATTAGACTCATTAATGCCATTTTCCCCTTAAGCATTTTGGTGAACCTAATGCGAACCTCATTTATTTGATCTTGGTAGTTATTTCATCTGATATTTGTATCTTCATATTTTGCACACATTTACACTTACATTCACATTTATATGCTAGGGTTTCACCTGTAGGGTAGATTCTTAACATTTTGTAGCTCTTTACATTGTAGATTTGTAATCTAAGATTCATGAGCATCACACACACACACACACACACACACACACACACACACACACACACACACACACACACACACACACACACACACACACAAATACTTTTAATAACTATTTGTGGAGGTGGAAAACACAAAAATGGGTGGTTGACTAAGGAAAACCCCTATACAACCACCCACACACACACACATTATGTAACAAACTTGTACGATATTGAAATTGTGACTATAAATTTGGAAACAACTTGTTGAGAGCTTTTTGGAGAACCTAGGTCAATATTTCTGTAGTGCCCAAGTCATCTTGTAAAGCATCCAAACATTTTTCCTTGAGGTCAACATGTTCCTAGAGATTTGGGAGAAATATAATTTTTTGGGTTTTTTTTGTCTTGATCACAAATTTGTAGTCAAAATTACATTCATAGTTGCAAAACATATATATTTTTGGGACAAATATGTACTTTTCCTCATTTTTTTGAGGGTTAACTCTATTTTTCTATGGATATTTTAGATTTTATTTCATATCTAATTTAGAGTGTATGCGCACTAGATCTGTTTTTCCTAAGCAATTTGGTCAATTCAATTCAATTAAATCATATTTTGAATCTTAAGGTAAGTAAGCATTGCATAAAAAAGGCCTTACTTGCATACTTCCTTTATGATATTTGGGTTTAGTATTAGAATCCCTTGATCCTATTTGGATTTTGTCAATCTAACTTGAATCTCATTGAGATTTATGTTTGGAAGCACCTCTTTCTCTTGTATTGAATGGCTTAGGGTGAAAGTGTTTAAATTGTCTTATCTAGTTTGCATTATTAGATTCATTGATGCCATTTTCCCCTTGAGCATTTTGATGAACCTAATGTGAACCTCATTTATTTGATCTTGGTAGTTATTTCTTCTTTTACATGCATTACATTTATGTTTGTGTTATTAGATTTTATAAACATAAAAATACAATAAATCTTACTTTTAAATATTTTAATTTCATGTTTATTTCAAGGAGAAAAAAAATCATTTCATTTCATTGTGAGTAGCTTACTTTATTTTGAAAAATGTGTGATTTCTCTCGTGAGTTTTTGATGATGCACTCATTAGTGAACCTCATGAGGTGTGTAGTGGGGAAATTATGGTGCAATGAATAAGGTCTTAAAAGATCTCATTCTTCCATAATCTTCCTCTACACATTTAGCCAACCTTTATGATAGACTTTTGTCATGGCTTCCTTTGTGTGAGATTGTGTGTAATATTAAACCCAATAAACTAATTTTATTTGTGATATTGTTATCGAGATTTAACTATGTAGTTTTTGAGTCAAACTTACTGACCCAATTTTATTTTCTAAGTCTATTATAACCCTCAAAGAGTTTCCTCTTCAATAACCTCTCAGCACTCTTAAGGGTTTTCCTCAAAACAATGAACCTCTTATAGTTCTTAAAGGAAAACGTGATTACACTGAGGTAGTTCTTACTTACCAGACACAAAATAATCATCAACCTACTATTATGGTTGCTCCTACTTCTTTACCCCCTTCTTAACTGGTGATTCCTCAAGCACCTCATTTACCTACCTCCTTAGGGAAGGAGTGTGATTTTGTTGAGAAGTTACGTGCTACTCCCGCTAAGACCTTTTTATGGGAACTTCTCTAAACTTCCCCTACTTATCACGAGGCTTTGCAAAAGGTTTTATCTACTTTTTCTATTTTGCCTCCTAATAAAAACAACATCAATTCATTTTTGTAGTGTATGCATGTTGTATGAATCCTCCTCTTATTGTTCTCACTCGAGAAGATTTGCCTCCTAAAGAGGTGAAAAACCAATATAATTCTCTTATGGTTGTTTATCTCATTAACAAGAATCTCATACATAGAACTTTGATTGATAATGTATTAGGTTTTAATAAGTGTAGCTTAGACATGCTAAAAGCCATTAAGGTTGAAATGTCCATTCTTAAACCAATAATATTCCTATTTCCCCTGTGTACAAGTACATGATCAAAGTTTCAGATACAGATCCAAGTACCCTTTTTATATAAATTTTGGGATTTGTGAAAGTTTTAGGCATAGGTATACATCAACCAAAAGTTACACTTTGTACCATCCAACATGGTGTATACATTGATGTCTTCTCATGATGGATCACTACCTAGTTTTATTCTTCTCAACTTCTTATTTCTAAATCTGGTATTTGTTTTATCTTTGTTATTTCTAGAATACTATTTTCAAGAATTCAAGGTGTCTTCCTCTTCACATTCTCAAGTTGATTTTTACTCTTTCTTGTTCACTTATATTTTGGATCCAAATTCTTGCACATATAGGGTTGTACTTGTATTTCTTGCGATTAAATCAATTAACCCTTAGCAAGCTAATTAATCTAGGAATCAATGCAATTTGATCAACTTACTTTCACATAACAAATATAAGGGCAATTAACATTGTGTGAAATATACTTTCTTACATACTTATTTTGTATAATTTGAGTTTAGTATTACCATCCCTTCATCCTACTTGGGTCTTGCTAATCCAACCTAGGTTATATTGAGGGTTATGCTTGGAAACCCATCTTTCTCCTTTATATTTGAGGGTTAAGGTGAAGATATCATTTGATGTACACTTCTTATTGAGAGCTTCCATATTTCTCCTAAACATGTAACCAATGAGAAATTTATAATTTTGTTTCCCACCTAAAAAATGTTTGCAACATGGGGTTGATATGGGGTGATAGGTTAGACATGGTTATCAGAGGGTTTTCTATAACTTGGGTTTCAAGTTTTCAAGGACTTCTAATGCTATATTTATGTAACACTTTAGTTTATATTCTTAATATTAATAAAAACCACATTTTACTAATGAATAAAATAATCTTCTCATTTTATATATACTCAATATTGTTGTAGATTTTATTTTGTTGAAGATTTAATAAGTATAATGATGATAATTTTTATGAATGTTTATTTCACAAAAAAATGCTTTATAAATGTTATCCTGTAAAATATTCTAAATGCAACAGGTCTTACTCTATAATCACATAATTTATTTAAAAGGTATAATTTATTTAAGTAATTAAATTTAAATAAAATATATTAATTCTAATAAATAGAAGTAAAACAAGAAGCATTTTTAGAAGAAAAAAGGAAGCAACAATGGAAGTTAAACTAGAAGCAATCTTGGCATTATCTAGGAAGCAAAAATAAAATCAATTGAAATAACAAACAAAGAAGTAATAATAAAAGCAATTTCAGAAACAATAAAAGATGCAATAATAGAACATATTGGAAGCAATAACATATGCAAACATAGAAATAAATCTAGATGCAACAAGCGATGTTATATTGAAAGAAAATTGGGCGCAAAACTAGAAGAAATTTTTTGAAGAAAAACTAAAAGCAAAAATGGAAGAAAATATGGAAGCAAAATCAAAATAAAAAATGTAAGCAAACCTAAAAGTAACAGAAGAAGCAAAACAAGAAGTCAAATCATAAGCTAAACTGGAAGCAACAAATGACATCATAATGAAAGCAACAAAAGATGTAAAATTCATAGAATATTTTTACAAGAGATGTTATAGAAAAAGAAAAATTAGAATCAAAATTGGAAGAAAAATTGAAGTGAGATTGGAAGGAAAACTGGAAGAAAATTTGGAAGGAAACCTAGAAGAAAAATCAAGAGAAAAACTAGAAGCCAAAAGAGGAGAAGACATTGAAGTGAAATTAAAAGTTAAATTGGACGCTAATTTAGGTGTTATTTATGATGTTGGATTAGATGAAAATTTGGAATCAAAATTAAAAGAAAATTTGGACCCAAAATTGGAAGTAAAATTGGAGGCAAAACTAGAAGAAAACCATAGAGAAAAAGTGGAGTCAAAAGTCGAAGAAAAGATAGGACCAAAACTAGAAGCAAAAAGGAAGCATACATGGAAGCAAAATTAGAAGCCAATTTGAGCACAAAAGGAGATAATATTTCTTACATAATTTTTTAGGTGCGAACTTTTCCACTCCCTAACATAACAAACAATACAAAAAAGGTGCAAAAAAAAATGTAAAAGATGACATAGAAGTGAATGTATAGTTTGGTGCCAAGTTTTGCATTGGGACGAGTGTCTAATTTATAAACTAAAATGCACTAAATTTTGGTAGTATTTTAGGCACTAATCGATTATTTTGTTGTAGTGTAATAATTGATTGTCTAATTACTCCAACATGGACACCAAAGAAACTTTATTTCACTTGTGGAATATGACAGGTGAAGTATATCAAACTAAAAGTTTACCCTGTAAATTATGTCTTAAAAATATATTTATTCTTTAAATATGGAGGACAACTCAAGTACTAATTATTTTAGATAGAGCTTAATGTGACTCTAGGGTCTCAAATATGCTTAGGAGATTTGAAGCTCTATTTTCTTAAAAAGGGAAAAAAGGGCACTTTTACATGCGATCTCATTAAACCCTCTTGCAAGAAGAGAAACCAAACATCAAAATATCTTGGTCAACTTATTAGAAAATTTCTCTTTATAATTATTAATCTATCACACCATAAAAAAATGACTTAAAGTCAATGCTAAATTCCTCATCATCAACACTTAGCTCTATAGCATAGTGATTTTCATTGAAAAGTAATTTGTTGTAGTGACCACAAGTGCAAGTTGAAGATAAGAAACAACTATTATTTGATGCCCAAACTAGCAATGCTAAACCTAGTTAAAGGTAAAACACTTATTCCTTTCATGTAAAACTAAAAGATAACCTTTTCAAGAGGCTACATGACCTAAAAATTCTTAGATTAGTAGTGTTAAAAATAATTGTTCAATTGTATATTGTCTTTGATGTTACACAAAATGTCAAGTCTTTAATAGTTAGTGTTTGTCGAGCTCACTCGGGCGATGAAGATAGCTTCTGGTGTTTATTGAGTGCTCTAGAGATAACCAAGTTTAGAGTTAGTATCTACTGAGCTCACTTGAGCATCAAGGAAAAGTTAGCATGGAACCAATGTTAACCGAGCTCACTCGATTACCAAAGAGAAGTTGGCAGAAGTTCAGTATTAACTGAGCTTACTCGATTAACAAATAAAAGTTGGCATGGAACCAGTGTTAACCAAGCTCACTTGGTTAACAAAGGAAATTCAGTTTAGGATGCAATGTTAATTGAGCTCACTCAGTTACCAAAGGAAAGTCTTTTCCGAGTAAATGTTGACCAAGTTGAGTTAGCTAATGAAGGATTTTTTTATATCAACATATTGAGTCTATTGGATTAATTTGTTTGTTCTAGCTGACTCAAGAGTTAATTATTGATTTATCTTAAGTATGTTCAAGCCGACTTGACAAGGTAATTCATACACGTATAAGGTCAAGTTGAGGATTAAAAGAGAGAATGTGTGAAATAAAAGAAGATGAATAAAGGAAGTGAATTGGAAGGATAAGAATAGTATCCTAGTTGACCGAGATGCAAAGAACATTCTGATCAAGGAGGATCAAGTAATCAAGCCAAAACAAAGATCTGAAATCAGCAAGTCAGTTGCATCAACAATCAGGTCAAGTCATTGTTTCTCTCTAATAATTGTAATAGTGAATTGAATCTCCTAACAGAGTTAGTTTAACATCTATTTGCCAAATCCTCTAACAAGGTGGCATTTCTAGATTGAAGTGTTTGAAGGCCTCTAGCAAGGCCACTCCTAATAGGTTGAATTAAATCCTTTAAGAGGGTCACACCTAATAGTGTATTTTTTAACCTTTAACAGGGTTGGCTCCTAACAAGGCTCACTTCGTAAGAGTAAAAAATAGTAACTAGTTGTAATTGATGGTTTTCCCAAATTGGGTTTCCACGTTAAATCTTGGTGTCTCATGTGTTCATTTTATTTGCTTTATGTGTCTGCAACTAAGTTAATTGAGGTTAATCACACTTAATATCTTAAGATCTACATGTTCAACATTAACAAAGTAATAATGCTTATATTCAATATTAATCGAGTGTTTACCGAGTGACAATCATTCTTAGTGTAAATCAAGTTACTGTGTGAACCGAGTGATTCAGTGCTATCTGAGTTACATCAATATAATTAGCAGAGTTTTGTTTTGTATTGTATTTACATCTTAAGGGACTTGGATTTTTTTTTTTGTGGTGACTAATTCACCCCTTTCCTCTCAATTACTCCTCTTACATTTCCAACAATTGATATTAGAGCGTTTGGTGCTTGTAGATAAGGTTTCAAGGACCTAAGCTAAAGATCAAGATGTCTTACAAAAGGAAAATTCCTAAGTTGAACAAAGATAACTTCCAAGCATGACAAGAACTCATGAAGCTGCATTTGGTGACCATTGGAGACTCAGGCCAAAAATATCTAAACACCAAGTATGTGGAACCTACTGGAACTATGACTGTTGAAGAAATTACATAAAAGAAGAATCATAACATAATGATGATTGGCATTGCCTCTACTCTCAATTATGTTAAATTTGATGAAGTCAAAGATTTTGATACTGCTCATGAGATGTGGATCAAGCTAAAAGCTATCTATGGAGGAGATGACAATGTCAGGAGAGCTAAGATAGAAAGTCTCAGAGGTTGATTTGATCAGAGAAAGATGAGAGAAGATGAAAACATTACAAAACACAGTGAAAGAATCAAGGCTAGTGTGTGTG
Source organism: Cupressus sempervirens (assembly GCA_028749045.1). Classification (NCBI taxonomy): domain Eukaryota; kingdom Viridiplantae; phylum Streptophyta; class Pinopsida; order Cupressales; family Cupressaceae; genus Cupressus; species Cupressus sempervirens. The sequence goes on along the minus strand of CM053792.1, from coordinate 569,403,940 downwards.
CAATCAGAGCCTCAGGAGGAAAGATAGATGATGTGACAATGGTACAAGGTACTTAGACTCTTCTTCCTATCTATGCAAGTAGAGTTTCAACAATTCAAGAGATGAGAAATGATCCCAAAAATGATATAACTTTGGATGCACTAGTGGGAAGGTTGACAACCTTTGAGTTAGATAACTATGATAACTATGTTCCTAACTCTGGTAACATTGAGTCTGCATTTTAAGCTAAGCTTTCACTCAAAAGGAAAGGTGGAAAATCCAAAGGCAAGTAGTCTGACAGTGAAGATGAAGAAGATTCTGATAATGATCTTGAAACCATTGAAGCATTACTTGCAAGAAGATTTCCTAGAGGCAAAGGAAAGTACAAAGGTAAAATACCTCTAATATGTTTTTCTTGTGAAGAAGTTGGTCACATTGCTACAAGGTGTCCAAACAAAGAAGGTAAAGAAGAAAAGAAGTACAGCAAGTACAAAGGCAAGAAAGATTTCAAAAGTTACAAAGAAAACAAGTATAAATATAAGAAATCATGTTACATGGCTAAATATTCTGATAGTAGTGATGAAGATGAAATGGTTTACATTGCTATTAAAGATGAATCAAATGATGAAAATGATAAGATGACCCTCATTTCTCATATTAGCAAGAATAACACATGGATCATAGATAGTGGTTGTTCTCACACATGACTGGTGATAAATCAAAGTTTGAGAACTTGGTACACTATGATGGTGGAAGTGTTAGATTTGGTAATGATGAACCATGTTATGTAAAAGGAAAAGGATGCATTGCTTGACAAATGAACTCATATGTGATAATACTTATTGGGTTGAAGGACTAAAACATAATCTACTTAGTGTGGCATAGTTGAACAACATTGGTTTCAAGGTAGAATTTATGAATGGTAAGGCCAAGCTGCTGGATGGGAAAAGAAACCTGGTTGGGACTATCAATCAAACAAAAGGTAATCTATTCTATCTAGATCTAACCAAATGTTCATGTTTCCTAGCTCAAGTAGAAGAAAGTTGGTTATGGCATAAGAGGTTGTGTCATGTGAATTTTGATAACCTAGTCAACATAAGAAAGAACAGAAGAGTGAGAGACATTCCAAGCCTCAAGAAACCTAACATGGGCATGTGCAAGAATTGTCAAATTGGTAAGATGGGAAAGACAAGTTTCAAGAGCAAGAACTATCATTCTGAAGAAGTTCTAGAGCTAGTTCATACAAACCTTTGTGGATCTATTAGCATAGAAAGCTACTGTGGAGATAAGTACTTTATTTTATTTATTGATGATTATTCTAGGATGATGATATTAATGTACTTGAAGGATAAATTAGAAGCATTTTAGAAATTCAAGTGGTATCTAGCTATAGTAGAGAAAGAAACAAGAAAGAAATTGAAGTGTTTAAGGTCAAATAGATGAGGAGAATTCATCTCTAATGAATTCAATGAATTCTACAATGAAAGAGGAATCAAAAGAGAGGTATCAACACTTGCTACACCTCAGCGAAATAACATAACAGAGAGGAGGACTAGATCCATTATGGATTGTGCAAGGACATTGATGATAGAGAAAAATGCTGCAATCAAATACTGGAAGGAAGCAATCAACACCACAGTTCATACCATGCACCAAGTTTAGCTGAAGAAAGATTCAAAGCAAACACCTTATGAATTATGGCATGGCTATAAACCTAATGTTTGTTATTTCAAAGTATTTGGAAGCAAATGTTAAATCTTAAAAGAGACAAGGAAAGGAAAATTTGATGTGAAAAGTGATGATGGAGGCATATTTCTGGGATATTGCAACAAAAGAAAAGCATGTAAATGTTTGAATCTAAATACTCATAAAGTTATAGAAAGTGCACATGTAAAGATTGATGAGCTTGCAAAAAAGAGTGAAGAACAAAGCAGCAAGGAACTACATAAATTTTGTCTACTATGAACCTGATACATTACTTGAAGTTCAAACTAATGCAATTGGGAATCAATAGTCTTCACCACTCAAGTCCCCAAAATCTCTAGTTCAACCCGAGTTGCAACAAGTGCAACCCGAGTCTTTGTCAGAAGGCCCAAGTTTCAGCTAGTGGAAACTGAGTCACAATATGAAGGACTCGAGCAACAAGCAATGGGACTTGAGCATGATTTAGAAGAGCATGGTGAACTGAGTCATTTAAGTCCAAAATCCAAGGAGAAGACACATGTACTTGCTAGATATGTCAGAACGCATCATGCACTCGAGCAAATCATTGGAGATCGGTCAAAAGGCACAATAACAATGAATAAATTGAAAGGTACATGTTTGCTTGCTGAATTTGAACCTAAAACTATTAAAGATGCATTGGGTAATGAGAGTTGGATTGAGGCCATGAATGAAGAGATAGAACAAATTGAAAGGAATAAGACTTGGTCTCTTGTTCCTACACCCAAGGATAAGAATGTAATTGACACAAAATGGGTATTCATAAATAACTTGAATGAAAATGGAGAAGTATCAAGGAATAAGGCAAGGCTAGTATGCAAGGGTTATGCTTAAGAAGAAGGTATTGGCTATGGAGAAATCTTTGCTCCTATTACTAGACTAGAAGGTGTTAGAACACTACTTGCTTATGCCACACTTAAAGGATTCAAAGTATATCAAATGGATGTAAAGTCAACTTTCTTAAATAGAATCTTAGCAAAAAGAATATGGTTTGTAGATTATACAAAGCTTTTTATGGTCTTGAACAAGCCCCCGGAGCTTGATATGAGAGATTGCATAGTTATTTGATAAATATTGGTTTTCAAAGAAAAAATGACAACAATCTATACATGAAGGAAGGACTAGAGAAGAAGATATTGTTGGCATAAATCTTTGTAGATGATATATTGTTTACTAGTCATGATAACCTGTGCAAATCTTTTTCTAATGAAATGAGTAAGGAATTCAAAATGTCAATGTTTGGAGAGATCAAATTCTTTGTTGGCCTACAAATTCAACAAAAGAATGATGGTATCTACATCACTCAATCAAAGTACATCAAGGAGATACTAAACAAGTTTGGAATCAAAGATTCTAGCCAACCTGGAACACCTTTGTCTATTGGACATAAGCTTTCCAAAAATGATGATTCCAAAGAGGTAGATTAGACTACATATAAATCAATGATTGGAAGACTTTAGTATGTAGTGCATACAAGACCTGATATTTCACTAGTTGTTGGTATAGTGACAAGATTTTATGCTAAGCTAAAGGAAAATCATATGATGACAATAAAAAGAATCATGAGATATATAAAGGGTACTGAAGATTATGGATTGTGGTATAAGAAAGGAGGCAATTTTGAATTGAAAGCCTTCATTGATGTTGATTAGGAAGGAATCATTGATAATAGGAAGAGAACTAGTGGTGGAGCATTCTTTCTTGGAAAGAGGCTAGTGTCTTGGACAAGAAAGAAGCAAAATTGCATCTATTAGTCTACAGAAGAAGCAGAATATGTTGCTGCAACAATCAATTGTTCAAACATTGTTTCGTTCAAACAACTATTATCAGGTATGAAGGAAGACATCGAGGATCCAGTAGTTACTTTTTGCAATAACACCAGTGCAACTAACATTTCCAAGAATCCTGTGATGCCTACCAAGACTAAAAGCATTGCAATAAAATATCACTTTTTGAGAGAATTGGTGTGAGACAAAGAGGAGAGATTAGAATATGTGAACATAAAGGAACAAATTATAGACATATTCACCAAGCCATTACCTAAGGATGCATTCTTATATCTAAGATGTAAGCAAGAGATTATTCCCCTAGCTGAAGCTCACTAAACAATGTTTAGTGATGCATCAACTGAGCATTTGAAGATCAGCCAGGGTTGATTTAGTATTGTAAGAGTAGATTGCATATGAATCAGTACATTAGGTACATGGGAAGTCCATTGAATGTTGTCTTTGGCATAAGATGTCAAAGAGGGAGAGTTTGTTGTCAATATCAAGAAATTTTTGTTGTTTATGCTTTTGGCATGAGATGTCAAAAAGGAAGAGTTTGTTGTCAAGTCAGATGAAGAATAAAGATGGAGAGTTTGCTAAAAAAGGGAGAAATTGTAATCAGAGTAATCAGATAATCATTCTTGAGGGAGGTATTTATGTCAGAGGGATCTCGCACTGATAGAGGGAGTTCTCATGGATGAGAATCATAATCAAACTAAGGATACTATCCTTAATTTTATTTTTCTCTAAAATTTCATTGTATCACGAAAAATTGTTGAAAATAATTGTTCAATTGTATATTGTCTTTGACGTTACATAAAATGTCAAGTCTTTACCAGTCAGTGTTTGTCAAGCTCACTCGAGTGATGAAGATAGTTTCCAGTGTCTTTTGAGCTCACTTGGGTGATGAAGATAGTTTTAAATGTCTGTTAAGAATTCTAGAGATAACCAACTTTAGAGTTAGTATCTACTAAGCTCGCTTAGGCATCAAAGGAAAGTTGGCATGGAAGCAATGTTGACTGAGCTCACTTGGTTACCAAAGAGAAGTTGGTAGGAATCCATTGTTAACTAAGCTTACTCGGTTAACAAAAGAAATTTGGCATGGAACTAGTGTTACCCGAGCTCACTCGGTTACTAGAGGAAATTCAGTTCAGGATGTAGTGTTAACTGAGTTCACTCGGTTACCAAAGGAAAGTCTTTTCTGAGTTAGTGTTGACTGAGTTGGGTCGGCTAATGAAGGATTTTTTTTGTATTAGCATATTGAGTCTATTGTATTAATTTGTTTGTTCTAGCCAACTCAAGGGTTGATTATTGATTTATCTTAAGTATGTTTGAGCCAATTTAACAAGGTAATTCATGTAAGTATAAGGTCAAGTTGAGGATTGAAAGAGAGAATGTGTGGAATAAAGGAAGATGAATAAAGGAAGCGAATTAGAAGGATAAGAAGAGTATCCTAGTTGACCGAGATGGAAAGAACATTATGATCAAGGAGGATCAAATAACCAAGCTAGAACAGAGATATGAAATCAACAAGTCAGTTGCATTAGCAATTAGGTCAAGTCATTATTACTCTCTAATAATTGTAACAGTGAATCAAATCTCCTAACAAAGTTAGCTTAACAAGTATTTGCCAAATCCTCTAGCAATGTGGCATTTATAGATTGAAGTGTCTGAAGATCTCCAACAAGGCCACTCCTAATAGGGTGAATTAAATCCTTTAACATGTTCACACCTAACAGTGTGTCTTGTAACCTTTAACAAGGTTGGCTCCTAACATGGCTCACTTCAGAAGAGTGAAAAACAGTAACTAGTTGCAATTGGTGGTTTTCCCAAATTGGGTTTCCACATTAAATCTTGGTGTCTCGTGTTCATGTTATTTTCTTTATGTGTATGCAACTAAGTTAATTGAGGTTAATCACACTTAATATCTTAAGATCTGCATGTTCAATGTTAACAAAGTAACAATGCTTATATTCAGTATTAACTGAGCGACAATCATTCTTAGTGTAAACTGCATTACTGTGTTAATCGAGTGATTTAGTGCTATTCGAGTTATAACAGTATAGTTAGTAGAGTTTTGTGTTTTTTTTTGTATTGTATTGACATCTTAAGGGACTTGGATTTGTTTTTGTGGTAACTAATTTGCCCCTCCTCTCTTAGTTACTCCTCTTACATTTCCAACAATGTAGATGTTCAAGTCTATTTTTTCAAATCCCATCACCTAAGAGAAGGAAACACTACTACATTTGTACCTAATTTTTGATGTTAATTTATGATGGAGGGGAAAATTTTGTGAAATTGGTGTTTTAAAATTTTTTTCCCCCAACATTGTCGGACGTCCAACTACTTATTTTGTGAACCAACAAAATTTAGACAATAACAAACTATTATTAAAAAAAAGACAAACACCAAATCATTTTCACCTAAGACCGTGTGTGAAAGACATGATTCTCGTTCAAGCACAAAAATATGAGCACCACTATATGTTGCAAACCCACCACCAACACGATGTGGTTAAGGGTGTGGTTTACTTTTGCAAACCCGCTAGCAACACAACAAAGGTAAGGACATGCATTACTTCAAGTTTTTGTGATTTGAAAATGAAATTGCCTAGCTTGAAACTTGATTTTATTTGAAAATTAGATTAGTTGGAACGAAAAAAGAAAATGCAAAACATCCTCAATTATGCCCTAAGAACAATGTAACCCTTAATATCAAAGTTTTTCTAGAATTTGATTATGTCCAAATTTTTTAGCATCAATCTTTCAGATCACACACAATGATCCATCATCTACTTATTTTTTCTATTCTCTTGCTCTTCATCCTGATGATGGATCACTATGTGTGATTCAAAATGTTGATGCTAAAAAATTTAGACACGATCAAATTCTAGAAAAATTCTGATATTACTAATGGGTTGTGGAGATTAGATGACACTAATGTAACCCTTGTCACATTGAGCAACACAATTTGTGGCACCAATCTTTTCAGTATGACTTCCTATCAACACTAAGTTGCAACAAAAACACAACCCCCTAGCCCAATTGTACAACTTGCCCATTCCCATGACATTCATATATTCATTTAGTATATTTGTGTGTTGACCCTGATTATGGTTTCTTATCTGGTTTGTGGGGTTATAAAGCTAGGTGGGAATTTATAAGAAATAGTTGAGATTTTTCTAAGGTGGGTAAGAATATAAACCAAAACCTCCTCTCCCCCTCATGTAATGATAATTATATATACACATACTCTTTTTAAACCAAGCAAGCATGTCTATCATGATGCTTTTTCTCATAGATGTACACACCATGCTGAGGCAATCCATTTTAGACCAGTAATAAGATTCATTCGTATTCATCTTTTATATGTGTCTCTCCACACTTCCCATCCTATCCCATTTTCCCACCTCTCCTAACACCCTCATAAGAAGTCAATACAACATCTCCCCACAACCCACATATCAGATTTTGCAAAAGGCTAAGTGGGCATTTGGCAAATTGGGCAAGGTTGTCTTAACCTATATAGTGGAGGACAATTGAAACTATCTATTTTTTTTTGTGTTTCTGTGAATAGATTGGGAAGAGAATTTAGTAATGCAGGCTCTTAACTTTGGTTACAATTTTGATAAGGGTGATGCACACATGCCTCTTGGATTCAGGTTCCATCCCTCAGATGAAGAGCTCATAACACATTATCTCATTAGAAAGGTTTTAGACAACAATTTCACAATTTTGTTATGGGTTCATCTGTAATACATATATGTATGTATGAGTGACTCAAGACTGTGTTGGTAAACAAATTGTTCTTCTTTTGACTCTCTTTTCAATTTTCCCAATTTGTAATAAAGAACAACTTTACACAACAGTTGGGAAACTGTTTATGAGAATAACTAGTTTCCCTCAAAATTAAGGTACAACTCCCTATGTGAAGAATATTCAATGAATTATGTTTTGATCCTAAAACTAATGCGGGGTATGCTCTTAACCCGAGAGCAGAAGAGGAAAACCAAATTAAGCCTAAACAGGACTTAATCCAGGCAAGAAAAACTTTCTAATCTATAAACCAAGCAATAGAACTCACACTTCTTATGAATCCATATACTCAACAACTTCCTACAGAAATGTAAATGAAACGTAAAGAGCTTCTAATTAGTTCCTCTCTGAAAATCCCACAACACATCTTACTGAGGTTTATTCACATCTTTGCAACAAAAGAATGAAATCCTTTCCTTCTTATTGTAACTCAGATTAAGAGAAAGAACCATCTAATTGGCTAACTGGAATAGAAATTATTGACATAAAACACCCTTTATTGACTCTGCAATATCAAGTCTTGTTACATCAACAATTTACCCCCTCTACTCCAGCTCTATGACTGTATGCAAAAAAGGCTGAACCCTCTACATGCAATGAAATGAAATATCTAAACTAAAGATGCCCCCCCTTTCTACTTTAGCTCTCCGATTGTATGCAGGAAAAAGAAGCACACGGACAGTAAAGAATTGACACCAAGTATAATTGTCTTTGCAACCTCTCTTCATGCCAACAATTTGCCGACCCCCAATACTGAGTTTCCTACAACATTTATATAATTTCCTTACAATCCATAGAGTTCACAGGAACTCATGATCTTCCATCTTCTCTGAATACCAAAAATCAAGAGACAATATATTGTGAAAATGCAAGGAATATGGATCAAGTCGATCCTGTCTTTTTAGTTATCTTGATCTCCTTTAAGAAGGAATCTAAATAGTCCTTTGTCAAATCAATATGATTTAACTTATTAGAGTAGAATGCTTGATATAAAATTGCAAGTCTAATTAATGTTCACATCATGTTTTTTTTTAAAAATCGATCAAGCTAAGTTGACAAAGAAACCAACATCCATGTGTTGTGAATGGCTTTGACTTGCAAATTGCCATGTAAGCAGTTTCATTTGATTGAAGATGTCAGTCTCTTTTTGTTGAAGTGATGTCAATATTGTTTGTGCGGCTTTGTTGTTCCTGGAAGCCTGATCAATCACTCTTCATACTTGACCAGTGCAGTGACACTTAAGACATTGCCAATTATTGCCGCCTCATCCTAACATATCTGTTATGAATGAGTATCTTGAGAAGCCTCTATACCATAATCTCTCATAATTTCGATAACGTTAGCTCTGCACTGTTATTTCACTTGATTGAGACCTCCCAAAGTGCCATTTCAAATCCTTGCAATGAGGAACATGAAATTTTGCTTCTTTGCAAGCTCGTGCATGTAATCCTAACATATGACACATCTCCTTGCAAAACCTGCAGACCTGTGCAGCAATCTTAAACTCGATGTAGCTGTACATTCTTAGAAAAGAGCCTGATGGATTTGGAAGTCTCACCATCGCTCGTCATGGAGCCCTCTGTTGATGCCTCCACTAAAAGCAAATATAAATTTATCTTCAGCATCATTCTTATCATGAAGAAACTATAGCTTCAGATAATGGCGGTTCTGTCATCATCTACTTCAAATCTTCAACCTTCTCTGAAAGGTCGGCCATTAATCCTTTGAAAATTTTAATGTCTTCTTCCTTTGAATCTATAGGTTCTAAATCATTTTGAACTCTAGAAGAACCATTACTTATTTGAGCATCTGTGGAAGCCATTTCATGCTTGGACGCCTCAACCTTTTCAGTTAGTGTCTGCATACAAGATGTACATATAGAAAGGGCCCGCTGACAATAAGTAAGAGCTTCAGGAACCTTGTTCTGCATCTATAGAGCCAAAGATATTTTGAAGCATAGCATCAGCAATATGACGACTTTGTGCTTCCTCCATTTTTATTTTTATTTTGAAAATAGATAGAGCTCTCAAGTAATCATCTGTAGAAGCTGAGAAATCCTCTCTTTCCAAAGAAACATCCCCCAAAGTGCTTATAACATCTATCTTTTCAATAGTATCATCTTGTTTATCAAGAATTACTCTAACAGTTTCTAGATTTCCATGCCAAATCTAAGTCTGATTCTTCCTCTTCATCTTCTTGATCATATGTGGTGATAGATTGTACAATGGCACTTGGTATCATAGGTATATTTTTTGAATTTGTGCAAGTGGCTGGTGTGAGTAAGACAGTCATGTCATCATGTTATGAACTGCTTCGAAGCTCTCATATCTATTGAGCTAATTACCCGATGCGGACTATCGACATTTGGTCGAACATTTTGCCACTACTACATGATTCATCTTCACTCTTCAAATAGAACTCGGTGAACGTTCTTCTTATTCGTATGTGAATGGCCTCGAAACCTCTTCTACATGCCCGAGATGAAAATCTAAACTAAAATGTTCCCTCGAATCACCTCCTTTATACTTTCCATTGACAAAAACATGCAAATCATGTCCTCGGGACACTATATGAAGAGCTTGCTGAGCGCCACGTTTGTGAGAAGCTGCCTCTTCATCAACATCAATACTTTCCCAATAACAATTTGATTGGTGTTGGATGATCATGCTGCTAGCCCAACTCATATAGAAAGATCGTTTGAGCAACTGGAATCATTAGTCTATAATTCTGATTCTCCATATGCCAAATCTATAGATGCATTTGCATCACAACTAACTGAATGTGTAATATATGGATACTTGTGGTCAAGAGGAACATAATAACTACAACCTTCTTTTGTCATATTGGGCGCCATTGACTTGGGTATATTTGTAGTTGAAGATATTGCCTCATGTACGAGTGATTGATCTTGCCATACACATTTTCTTCAGTGATATCGAGGCATGAGAGAAGTTCATTATCATCTTTGTTGAACAATACTTTCCCACTTGCTCTTCCTCTTACAATCCTCAATATTTGTTATGTATGAGGCATTCCATCTTCTTTGTAAACTCAATCACAGATTGTGGTGATGTAGTCGCGCCTTCATATTGATTTTTCCAGTGTCACCATATCTCCATGAAATTGTCCTTATGAGAAACATATAGCAGAGTTATCCTTCGTGAGATGTTGCAACATTCAAATTTGTTTGCATCAGTCTGATATATTAAAGTTATCCATTTGGCGCACAATCTACACAGATCTCCATCACGACATTCCATTGGAGGCCCATAACATGCCACAATATCTACTATAGTAATAGAAGAAACCTATGGGATAATCAATAATGAAGTCATGACTTCAAATCACATCACCCTTGCATATTAGGAGAGTATCCTTGAGTTTCCCTTCCTCATTGTTAACACCTGGACATATAATGTGACTGTTGAGCTGCTAGCATCATTCATTAGAATGGTTTCTCCTCACAAGAGATATCACTTTCATTCTTTAAGCACCAGAAATTATGCACTTTGGACTAGGAGCCCTATCATTGAACCTTGAACCATAGCCTTTTGAATCGAGCCTATACTTGGGAACTTGGAGCATTAATCTAAAGTTGAACCTTGGATCTAAACTCTGACATTTGAACTTCTAAATCTGAGGCATAAAACTTTTACATTTGCATCTCAAGATTATGATCTTCATCTTTTACAACATCATGTTAAAGAAAGTTCAGGCAACTTACGGGAAAACCAACCAGGACAACCAAATATTTGAAGTTTTAAAAAGGGGTACTAAAAGTATGCCTACACACTGCAAACCAACATAACATTGACACTACCTGGGTAAGGATGTGTACTGCTTCAAGTTTATGTGATTTGAAAACAAATTTTCTTCAAACCTGATTTGTGTGACTTCAAAGTGAAATTGTTTGAAACTTGATTTATGTTATTTAAAAATGAAATTATCTAGCTTGAAACTTGATATTATTTGAAAATGAAATTGCTTGAAATTGCAAGAAAACTATGCATAAGCATCATCATGGCCCTTGAGTTTCCTTTCACCTATGTTTTACTTTTCAACCTTATGAAATCAATTGCAAACATCTAAGAATGAATATACAACATAAATGTGTTGGACATGATTAACAAATTTTCTATGCATTTCCTTTTGGTATTCTGAATTTTTCATGCATTTCCTTTTGCTCTTCTAAGTACATTGGAAGACCATAAAACCTGCGAGTCGATGATCCAGGAATCATTTGTCTACAAAGTAATGGATCTCAATCGTGTATCCATATTTCATTTGGTTATTCTGCCTTACATCGGTTCAATGGCTTGTAATTATGAAACACTGTAAAATTTGTGAGCTACTTTTCTTATGATCAATGGCTTGTAACAAATATAGTTTTGATGTTGTTGGGTTGATGGTTTTCATGAATGTGCCAAAATGTTGATGTGGTGCTGGCCCATGTTTGTTGAAGACCTCAAACACACAAACTAATCTTTGGTGTCAGTTTTGGTTTTGCTCGAATAGGAAAATGGTTTTTAATACAATTATTAATCTGGTTTAAAAATAGTGTAATAACTAATTATTATAGTAAGAACTAACAAAGATTTGACATTATAGGGAAATAATGAGTGTGGATATTGTAGTTGGGTCGACATTGATGCACAACCAACAAATGTAGCATGTAGCAAAGGAACAAAGTGCAAGTGTTGTAAGGCTCGAGAGGTTGAAATTTTCTTTTTATGATGTCTTCTTTGCGTTATTACTACATTTATTTGTTGGGACCATATGCAAAAAAGTACATAGCTAGAAATTGTATAAGGATTGATTTCTTTGTTTGGACAATAGATGGACCACAATTAGATCATAAATGTTTGAAACTCTATATATACATACATATGAATGCTTATTTTGAAAAGATACATTTCACCATCAAGATACATGTGTAAATAGGAACATATTATCTCATGAGAAAGGTTTTAGACAATAATTTCAAAACAATCTTCATTAACTATGTACATCATGAAACTTAAATGCCTTATGTTCAATGGCCTTGTCATACTAAATGGTCCCAAGGATCTAGGCATGAAGATAACCTCATCAACACAACATCTCCCCACAATCCACATATTAGATTGTGCAAAGGCAAAGTAGAGACATACCTTACTTCCTTCTATACATACCATATTATATAGTCCTCCCTTTAAATATATAAATATGTAAATTATAATTATATAAAAATTTAAATGTGAATTTATAAAGTCGTTGAAATAAAATCTATCAAAAGGATGCATATTGGGAAAAAGATTACACAAATATCAATGTCACAAGTAGCATAAATATATTATTTCAAGCAAATTAAGAAGATGAGCTCTTGTGCGACAATAAACTATGATCAATGCAATTTTTTATTTATTTTCACTACCAATTTAAAAACTACAAATGGTATTCATAGTGTGGTAGCTGATTCAATGATGTAGATACATACATTGCTTCCTTCTATAGTTTTTGCAAGTGTACTTTCTATCGAAACTTTGTTATGTCTTGATGATATTTGAATCAGCTACCACACTATACATACCATTTTTTGTTTTTTAAATTAGTAGTACAAATTAATAAAACATGCATTGATCGTAGTTTTTGGTTGCACAAGAGCTCATCTTCTCAATTTGCTCGAAAGAATTTATTTATGCTACTTGTGACATTGATATTTTGTAACTTTTTTCCAGTACATGTCCTTTTAATAAATTTGATTTAATTGACTTTAATTCACATTTGAAATTTTATGTAATTCTAATTTCTAAATTTATGTATTTTAAGGTAGGACTACATAATATGGTTACAATCGTGGTTAGGCTTAGGGTTTTCATCATGGTTCAAAGGTTAAACCTAGGACCCACTAGGTCTCACTAGAACACCTTAGGACCTTGTAGAACACATTACCTATTAGACACCTTTATGATGTATAAGTAGTCATAATGTATCATATTGGATCATAGTGGGTTCCAAGTGGTCCTCCTAACCATTAGGACCCCTTACAACCTAGTAAGACTGTTAAGATAGCTAATGACTCTAAGTGAAATATAATCCATAATAGCGGTGCTAAGGAGTCCTAATGGATCCAAAATTATCCTACAAACTCATTAATACCCATGTTAAAGAACATTATAAAAAAATAAAATCCAATAAAAAAAATTAGACCCATTAAAACCCATTGCAACAAATTAAGAGTCATTAGGATGAATTAGGTCTGATTAGAACACCATGCGACCCTGCATTACACATTATTTATTGTATGACATCTTTATGATGTATAAGCTTTCCTAACACATCATAAGGGTCATGATGGATTCTAAGTCCTCCTAAGACCCATTAGGGCCCCTTTATGACCCATTGTTGTCCCCTTATGATACTTAATTGGTACTAATGGGATCTAATGCATAATAAGGGTTGGAGACTCAAATCAAAAGAAATAGAAAAAAAGAAAGTTGCACACATTCATAATGGGATCTTATTTCAAATGTCCTAAGTAATGAATTTTGCATACTATTGATGAATATTAATGAATGTGTTTGGGAAGAGAATTCAATAATTGAGGCTCTTAACTTTGGTTATATTCATGATAAGGTTGATGCACAACTGCCTCTTGAATTCAAGTTCCATACCACTTATGAAGAGCTCATAACACATTATCTCATGTGTATGTGTATGTGTAAGCATTTACATATATATATGTAGTTGTATATGTATATGTATGTGTACTACTTCAAGTTTATGTGGTTTCAAGCAACTTCATTTTCAAATAAAATCAAGTTTCAAGCTAGGCAATCTCATTTTCAAATCACATAAATAAGGTTTTAAGCAATTTCATTTTCAAATCACATAAACTTGAAGGAATACATGTTCTTACCTAGGTAGTGTCACAGAAGGGTTTGTAGCATTCAGTGGTCCTCACATTCTTGTGCTCGAATGAAAATCTTGCCTTTTGCTCACGGTCTCAGGTGAAAATGATTTCGTGTTTTTATTTTCTTTTTCAATGACAACCCATCATATGTATATGTATATGTATACTACTTCAAGCTTATGTGGTTTCAAGTAATTTCATTTTTAAATAAAATTAGGTTTCAAGCTAGGGAATTTCATTTTCAAATCACATAAACCAGGTTTAAAATAATTTCATTTTTCCATCTCTCCTAACACCCATATAAGAAATTAACACAACATCTCCCCACAACCCACATATTAGATTTTGCAAAAGGCTAAGTGGGCATCCCATACACATTTTTACTATGTCTATAATTCCACACACCCATTTGATCTCAAATAATGATATGTGCATACTCAATGCTGAGTGTTTGTTTAAAGTACTCCAAAATCATCCATTTCATACCTTCATCTGTACACAATGTCTTTCTAGTTTCTTTGTACTCACATGCCCATTTCATTTCATATGACCATCTAAAAATTGTGTCAATCTAAGTTCTCAAATATATCCTCTCTTTGATCATCTCATAACTGCTAAATGGTGACACACTAGTAGATATGTATGCACAATACAAAATAATAGACAAGGCACATTATTCTTTCACAAAATGCTTCAAAGAGATGGCATCTCATGGAAACCCGTGATTATGGGATATGTAGTAAATGGATATATTAAATATAGGTTGTTTGAGCTTGTAAACAAGTGGAATTGTGCATTTCTAGATGCACTATTCCAGATTTGATAGGATTATGTTAGTTGGAGAGGAAGACTTTCACCACTAACCACTATGCATACTTCCATTTTTTACAAGTTTGAACAACATATGTGTGTGTGTGTAGAGAAGGGCCAAGGGGTTGCGTTTGTGTTGCAACTTAGTGTTGTTAGGAAGTCATTCTGAAAAGATTGGTGCCATAAATTGTGTTAGAGAGGAAGAATTCTACTATTTCATAGGAAACAAACATGATATAACTTCTTAATGATAACTCTAAAATCATGTTGCAATATTGGATATCAATTACTCATTTGATGGTCAAAATTAGAATAATTCATAATGATCTAAATCTAAATAATACTTTAGGCTAAACTTTCATAATTTGAAAAATTCATAACAAAATTGGGTTGAACTTGTATAATTAGAACAATTCATAATAATTATATATTCTAAGTATGATTATTAGCCTTTAACTATTCCAGTTATGAATTAATAGTTCTTAATACAATTGCAATGTATGAACTGAAGTATGATTGCCAATCTTTAACTATTTGAATGATGAACTAATGATTCATAACAAAATTTTCTTATGAACCTAATCTAAATGGGTTGAAATTTATTATGAACTATTGTAACAGTCATCCTAATGTAATTGGGTTGAACTTTATTACGAACTATTCTAATCCTACTTCAGTTCGTACATTGCAATATTGTTATGAACTATTCTAATAGTTAGCCTAATATGTTTGAGATTATATTGTCTTAGAATTTCACTATAGAACCTTTATGATCTTTGAAGATCTTTTATTGCACATGTATCTTCTTCACTTTTTTACTTCTTCTATAAATTGAAATCCTTAATTTAGATTATATAAGGATAAAGAGGCTTCAATACAAATTATGATGTTATTATTGTAGAATTCATTGACTCGGTAAGTAGTAATGAAATGTTTAATTATAAATAAAGTTCAATAATTTTTTTTTAATAATCTTTTATGTCATTGACTAAAATATGGACATGTTGTTTTTACAACTTTTTTTTTGGCTAACAATGAGCCTTTTCACCTTGATTAGGGTATTTAAGGTGGATCAGGTGATGCCCATGTTTTATTCCCCACTTGTATTTTCTACTATATATATATAGGAATGAATGTGTTAGATATTAACAAGGAATTCAAAGTTATGTTTTGGGGGGGTGGGGGGGGGTCATTCAAGCTTGCACCTTCACATGGTTGGCTCTATTAAATATATAATAATACACTATTCTCAAAACAAAGAGAAGCTTGATACCTAATCACCATCTCAAACTATGATTATACCAAAAAAACCTTCACATTCAAGAGCCCTATCAATGGTCAAAATTCCACCTTAGGATCCAATACTCTCCACATATCACTCACCTTTAGAATTCCCTTTGTAATCCTCTAATTTAATGACTTTGATAAACTTTTCCATCCTCGTATCATCCAAATCTATCTCTTCTCTAGGTACTCTTTCCCTTTCCCCTTCAATCTTCACTTCCTCCTCTTCATTTTTCACTCTGATCCTATTGATCAATCCATTGTTTCTTCTTCTTCTTTACTTTCTCCAATTACTTCTCCATTCTTCTCACCTTTTCCATCACCTTCTTTTACTCCTCTGTCATTGTGCCACTAGTTTGGAAAGTTCAATGTGGTCATCCTTGGAGGCATGTTTGGAGCCCCTCCAAAGTATACCCCTTCTGACATGTATACCCTCTCATTCTTCCCTTGTTGTTTTGACCAGAACCCCTCAACTAGGCTGTTGTACCAGTTCTTAAGCCTAAAACAAATAAGTCATGATTGAAATACAAACTTCTATTCAATACTTCATTTCCATTGCTTGTGCACATATAATCAGTTTAAGGTATGTTTCTCTCCCCCTTATTGATATTTTACACCTCTTTATTATGCATTTCAAACTTTCTTGGTTTATCATTTAATGAAATTGATCAAATGTATGGATGACTGTCACAAAGTAGCAATTTTTTTGGCTTCAACATTTGCACTATCCTAGTCAATCATTTGTTTGCATCCATTATTTATGCACCTAGAATCAAAGATATGCAATTTTATCACTTGTAACTATAATTTGCAAAAACTAAAAACCACGACAATTTCTTCTATTGTGGTTCTCTTTGTAAGTTTATCAAATTGAAAATTTAAAACTAATTACATTTACGTACATCTTTTTGAAGTTTGATATTTCTCTTTTGCTTGGCTCACAGTCCATCAATAAATTTTCAAAACATATGTCCATTTGGAGGTTGAGCCAAAAAATAGTAAGAACAATTGTGCTAAACACGTATAAAAATTAGTGGTGCACAATCATCATCTTTTTGTGCTCTTTTCTACACAATTGTTCTTGCATTTTATGGTTTCTGGTTAGAACAAAATTCTAAACTAATTAGGTAGTTGATCCAAAATTGATTATAATTGGTTGAGGTATGTTTAAATACCTTATTTCAAATGTTATTGAATGTTACGTGTTTATGTGCTATTGTTAATGAATGTTAAAGAATGAATGAATTTTATATGTTAGCTTTGGATATTATGAGTTTACATTATGAATGCTCATAATTTTTTTCTACTTCATGTGATAATGAATGAATGCTATATCTTATTAATGGATTAAAGAACGAATGAATGTTAGATGTTAATAGAGAATTTAGAGTTATGTTGCATGGGGGGGATGGGGCATGGAACCTTATTAGTTTAAGGTATGTTTCTCTCCTCATTATTGATATTTTACATCTCTTTATTATGTATTTCAGGCTTTCTTTGTTTATCAGGATACACATTCGTCCACAAGTCTTATGAAATGTTGTTATTTTTACCAAATTAGCTCACACATGTTTCTTTACTTGACATAATTCTTAAAAATAAAATAGACGTATAGCATGAGATAATAACTTAGAAAGTTAAAAGGAAAGAAACTATTTCAAGAAAATCACCTTAACATTATGTTGATGTTAGAAACCCATTGTGGGAGAAAACTTCCACAAGTAAATTTAGTAAGTATAGTTCAAACTCTACAATGTCTTGTTACAAGGCAAGTGGGCTTAAAAGTCTACCGGTGAAAATATACAATGAAGTAAAATATGAATGCTTCCTAAGGACCCAAGCTCACTCTTTTGTTGTGAACTGGTTTGGATTCCACATTCAAAAACTCTCATAGCACTTATTAGGGGAAATTTTTTCTTAATGTATTATTGTGGAAAAGTTATAGTAATTTTGATGAGTAGTACATTTTAAGCTAATGAAAAATACTTGTTTCAAAGGTTCTTTGCAAAGTTTGGCAATAGAATGGCTTTCTCTTAGGCTATCATTTACATGCCTCATTGTAGTTGGTAATACAATGCACATGCTATTATGTCTCATGGAAGCATCCACACACATACCCTTGTCAAAATCATAATAGAAACACCTTTTTGGTATATATAATTGGAACATAATTAACATGGACCTCCTTTTTTATGATGAAAATGTTAATAAATCCATAATGTGCTTCTATATTTCTTATTACTATATATTCTTTAAGCTTGCAGATCACGCTAATGCTCTTTGTTCGAAGTCTAATAACCTCTACAGAGTATAATTGTGTCAGGCAAAAGATTTGCCAATTAACCATTTCCACATTGGTAGTGGTATAATACTCTCTCGCCACAAATTGTTTTTAAAAATTTGTCTTAAAAATTGCACAAATATTCTTAAATAACGCAAATGGTTATATGAGGAGTGTTGATTGTACAACTAGCAAATATTGAGCTTAAGGTCCCATAATTGGAATGAGAAACAACTTAAAGACATTTATTTAAGAGATCGACAAAATTGTGTCAATCTCTCCCATAAATGTCTTTAAGTTGATTTTCATTTCAATACTATGAAATTAAGCTTGATATATGCCACTTGTATAATAAACAATCCTCATCTAATCATTTGCATGTTATTTTAGAATATTTTTGCAAATTTTAAGTCAAACTTTAAAAAATGGTTTATGACAAAAGAATAATATATTGCTACCAAAATGGAACTCGTTAATCGATAAATATTTTGCCTGGCACAATTATACTATCAACATATTGTTAGATTTGCAACATGAAACAAAAAAAATTTAAAATATGCGATGAGGATGTGATACATTTGATGACATCCTCGTCGATAAATGCAATTAAATATCGTCCAACTACTTATAACATGACGTCTTACCACCCACTAATGACAACAATCAAGTTGCTTTCACAACTTACTTGATTGTGACCTACCGATGACATTTGGCATTGGTTTTGTGACAAATTTTGAGTCTGCTACAAAGTTTGACACCCATTCAACGATGACTTGTTTATTCGGGCATTCGACATTTTTTCGTTGCTTGATACAACAAACTATCATTAGAAAATGAGCCCAAATGTAGTAGTGAAAATGTTGGGAGACTAAAAATCATAGGCAAAACAAAATTTCTAATCATTCATTTGGTTGAAAATATCTTCCTAAGAGTCATCAAATCTATAATACCCATCCCCTTTTACCATTTTAGTTAATGGTGTCAAACTCTCTTAGACAACATTTCATTTGCATGTTAGACCTTAAGTTACATTCGATGATGTTTTGATGTTATAACAATATCTAATCATGATAAAGATAATTAATACTTTGAGTATTTGATTTATAACATGCTGTTAGTTAGTTGATAATAGTTATTGGTATATGATGATGTTTTTTCTATTAATTTTTTTATCATCCTCATACTTGCATGTGTATAGACGGTGTGTATATTTTATAGCTCTATTTGATGTGGGCGAGGGACATAGTCATAGTCATTTTCTTGAGAGATATGCATGATGTACCTATCACTACCATTTACATATGTATATACATGCTCATATTTATAATGTAGGTTTCTAGGTATTGAACATTGGCTTCCCTAAAATTTAAGGATGGGTATGCCCTTATTACATTATCTCAATTGTAAGAGAAGGGAGCTAACATTCATGTCTAAATCCTAGCCTAAGCCACTATTTGTATTGAAATAGTCGAGAAGTGGTTTATTGACTACCTTACTTAAATTTGCCAATGTGATGTGAATTTATAGAGATCATGCTTATGTTTGTTATATATTTTGTACACATTGATTTGATCAGATTTTAGTATGCATGCATGAGGGTCAATTGGTGTTTTTTCATGATGTTAGTAAAATATTTATTAACAAATTAATTAGAGGTTAATTATGAAAATTAAATAATTAAACCTTATAACATGTTGAAGATATTAATACGAGAATATTTAATTATACAATATTAATTAAATACCCATATTTATCAAAGAATTTAAGTATAAAGATTAAAATATTAAAATATTGTTAATGTGCGAAAGTTTTCTAATGGAATAAATATTATTCTGCGGATATGATGATCTCTGAACTAGGAAGGTATATAACATTTATCAATTTCAATGTCTATACTCCATCATTATTTGGCACATGTATCATCTCATAGACTAATTAGAATGGTTACGTGCTTTCATTACAAATGGTTTACACTTTTATTAGACCGGTTAGTATTTACTAACTAAAGTGATCCATTAAGGATGTGGTTAGTTAGTAGATACTAACTAACTAATTCTTATCAATTTTATTTCAGATTGATTTGTATCTCAATCATTTGTAAATGAAGGAATACTCGATATTAATATGCATCTTGGTCATCTTAGATAATAAGGAGGGTTGATTTGACCACAACTACCTTATCTTCAACATTCCCTCTTAGCAAGGAAAGATTAACTATGTATGAACCAATTTAGATACCGCATTGCTCATGATATAAAGGCATATAATAGATATCAAGTTAGCATGATATTCAAACATCCCAGTTATGGTATGTGTATAGACATCATGTTGCATGATGTCTACCATAATAAATCATGGCGTCTCATCGCGATTATCTCATTAAGAACATAACGATCTGCAATAGGTATCACATTTCATGATATCCATCAAAATGCTTAAGAGATACTAAGTATGACATATTTAGATATCACCTTACTCATATCAAGGAATATACTGAACATCAAATCAACATGATATTCATATATCCTAGTTATGGTATGTGCACTGATATCATGTCGCATGATGTCTACCAGAAGTCATCATGACATATCCATAGATATTATGTCAAATAATATCCACCATTTTATCTCATAAAGAACATATTGATACACAATTGATATCAAGTCAACATGATATCTATCAATAAGTACATGAGATATTAGCTATCAAGACATTTCTAAGAATATAAAGTCAACATGATATTTGTCGTGATAGTAAGCTTTGTAAAGTTGTCACCTTACAGTGTTGAATACAAGTGTATATTATCAAAAAGATTGTCACCTTCCTATACTGTACACAAGGGTAGGTCCATTAAAGTCATAAAGTCACACACATGACATCAAAATGTTTTACATAAGTCACCACAGCTTCTCTCACGTAGTGTTGTCATGGTGTCACACTCGTGACATCCACCATAAACCATATCATAGGGTGCCTCCACCATGACCTTGTCCAGAGTGTGGAATAAGAACTTTCACTTCAAATTTCTTTCATGGAGAAGAATGCATTTCAAGGGATTACACTTAGAACTTCTCCTTCACAAAGAAGAACTAATAAAGTAAACACTAACTTTTTGACCTCCTCATCCAAGGTTACTTCTAATGAATTGTCAAAAACTCCCTTTGAATCTGATATCAACCTTTTGACTTCCTTTTTCGAGATTTACTTTCCTTGTATTGTCAAAACTCCCTTAGATATGATTCTTAGGACCTCCTCATACAAGGTTTCTTGTGATGAATTTTTCAGACTCCCTCTGAATGTTAATTCTCCCTTTTTCTAAGAATCAATCTAGATATGTTCCACCAACTAATCCCCATGGTAGAAAAATTCACCCCATGAATCTTGATCATTTAATCACTAGAGAAACATGATTGACTTCCCTCTAAAACAAAATGTTCACGATCCTTTGATGTCAACTGAAGTAGATCGTCTCCATCATGAAATATATCTTATTCCAAGAGACTTCTTATTATCTGTCAACAACAGAAACTGCTAGATCCAATACTACAATGGACCTGTTGTCATAAGATCATTCTATTATAGTCTCCTCCCTCTTAATGGAAGATCCCCTTGAATTTTCTTTATTTCATAGTCTCGAATGTTATCACTCACAAAAATGTCTCGAACACCATTCCTAATGCATCATTCTTCTTTTCCTGGAAGAATACTCATGCTCATTAAGGAATGGAACAAGACTGTACATCATTATCCTTGATACAAGTTTCTTAAATGAAGATCCATATGTATCAAATCAAGGGACGGTAAGGCGTCTCTTCTCTTCCATCTCTCCTCTAAAAATAGTACAAGTGGGAACTAAACATTGGTTATTGTTCTCCCCACAATGTAAGATTCCCACTCATTTATTTGATTAGAGTTTTCAGTCACTATCAAGTCCAATTATACATGAATGATATCAACACCTATTTTGTTAGTCATCGGCCTCTATATAGGGATGATGAAGAGCATTCATTTCTACCGATTTGGAAGTCTTCGTATTGCATAAAGATAGCCATGATCTTTAACTCTCTTCAAGTATGATTCACACCATTATCTAGTTTTTCATCTCAAAATATAAATTTGCCTCCAGTCATATCCCTACTTTTCTGCATTGTTGAATTCAATTATTTTTAGTATATTCCATATTTTTTTTTTTTTGTATTATTGAACATAGGATGTCCATTAAGGCTTTCGCCTCACATCTATTCATGAATAATAATACTCACACCATATATACAAAACCACTTTTTATTATAGCTATAAATCTAATTGTGATCATAAAACAAGTATCCCAGTTGAGGATGGTCCATCCGCACTTCTATTGCACACTCTTCAATAAATTCAAATGGCATACTCTTCAATATGCAAATGCAATTCTTTATCACTGCAAATGTGAAAATTTTGAAAGCAAGTTTGGCATGCAGAAAATTTGAGCTCTCCAAGCTCAAGATAATTAATCACCATAAGTCTTTCCACTTTTGTGTAGCTAGTAAAAGCCTCAAACAAATTCTCAACATTGATGTTTTTAAACGAATTTACTTCTAGAGGATCAGGGAAAACCCTCGACATGTCTAATTTTTGTCTCTATAAAATGCTGGTTCATGACACCTCATCCTATTTCTATATGTACTTGGGAGACAGGCTCGATATGTTTGAATGTGATGTAGATTATTATGATGTTCTCTTCTATCTATAGATGTGCTGAAATATATAAGATGTCCAATCCCAATTTCATGGAACAATTAGTCGCATTTTGTTTATCTGAACAAAGATGGGATCTTTGACTTTGGAGCATCTGTTATGAGAGGATCTTCATGTCCCTTTAGGGCCAAAAACTTCTTAGCAATGAACTTGCTATGTCCCTAAGTCATAATTTTTAGTGATGCCACTAAATATAGAGGGGACATCCGAAAAGGAGGAGGAAGGTCAATGCCTATTGTCGACATTGCTACCATTGTGAGCTGCCAGGGACTGTAGCGAATAGTCAGATGACACCCAAATGGATCTCTCAAGTCATTACATGTATATGTATTGGTACACAGGATTGCAGGACAGAGTTACATTGCAATAACAATGTCTTACAAGCAATATTGCATTGATAAAAATTGAACCTATAGATGATGATTCTCTTCACTAATTAGTATTAAGCGTGATCATATAATCCAATTTAAAAGTACTCAATCTTATTAAATGTGATCATACAATCCAAGCATGGACATCTTATTAATTATCAGTGCTTATCAACAATCATATTCTATTCAAGATCGTTGAATGCCACTTAATGATATTTGACTTTCCATGATAGTATGACACACAATGCATGGGTAGCATACGAAGAACTCCATTAGATATTTTCCCTCTATTCTCTGTAGTGGATATCCTTACATGTACGTATTGGTATACACTGCAGATTGCTTAATCACGATGGTGTCATCCAAGTGGATTCTTCTCATAGGAAGGACTCATTCCAATTTTGCAATGACAATCCCATCATTTCTTACTACCACATCAATCCTTTATATCTTATTTGACCATTCTTTGACATTTATGTCTTACTGAGGTTTGAATGAAATATACAATATTGAATGTATTCTTCTCTATTTGAGGCTCTATATTTGTCCTCCTCTGTATGCGTTGGGAAAATATATTTTCTTTCCGTTTGCACCAATTGACCATAGATGTCCTATAGTATATAGTAATATATTTCCTACTTCTCTATCATGTTTATGAATATTACTCTCCTTATCATTTCTATTTGAAAAGTTTGTATTCATCATTCCTATTTGTTTTGCGTGACTATCGATTATATTTTTTGAAATTGTAATTTTGATAATTACATTTTTTTAAAAAAAATTGTGAAAAAATTGTATGTATGTTGAATGATTTATTCAAAATTCAGGTCTTTTTTGGATAGGTAACTTTTTTTGTATTAAAGTAGATGATAAGATTTACAATGTATTAGCTATTAAAAGCTTGCCACTATTATGAGTATCTTGACACAAAGCTTAAATAACTTCTACCCACAACCCCATATTAGATTAGACAAAATGGGCACGAACACCTAGCCAAAAAACCATACACCCTTGCATTCTTAGTGATCATACATAGTAAAGAAGAAGTAACATAAAAATACCAAAGACTAGAGCAAACAAACACATACCAACATCACTTAAACCACTTATTTGAGTCTTCTTTGGTGAAGTTTAGGATGCCTCGATCAACACCCTTCACCTGCTCCATGCCCTTGCTCAGTCCTCGAGGGCGTTTCCTGCCTTCTGTGGTAGCAATGTCCACACCCACCTTTGTAGCATTGACCCATGCTCCTGACACTGTCTCTTCCCCTAAGGTCGCCCAAGCAATCTAATGTATCAGAGGTTCCCCCTAGCATCCTCACACTCTTGCGTGGTGTTGATTTCATGCAACCTTTCCCAATGCCCTCCTTATACCACACCATCTCTTCCAGGAAAGTGGTTGCCTTCCTCCACCCCTTCACAACTTTTAGAATGTGCATGCCTTGTGGAGAGGCTGAGGACCATATGACTAAAGGTTGAACCTAAGAGTCACTATCGCTAATCAACCGCTAGGGGCCATGCCATGACCCATGTCCAACCCAACACCCAAAATGACTTTATCGATAATGTTGTACTGGGGGTCCAAACAAGCTGCCGCAACCCGCCTTACTTCCTCCTTGGATTTGCTTAACATTAAAGACAATACCACAAAACAAAGATGCAATATCCAAATCGGACCGCCGCAATATCTCAAAAATACTAGTCATAAACTTCTTCTCCTCAAATAGAAAGATGTTCATCAACCTTCTCAACAAAATCTTTCCCTTACAAGAGTGTGTCTGCTTGTCTGATTCCAATGCAAAGTTGGCCTCCATCTCAAAATCCGCACGCAGCCCACTGCTTACACAATGTAATACCCCCCCTTTACTATCATTGTAGACTTAATTGTTAAAGTTCTATATGACTCTTCTATAGATGATATTTGAAATGCAACACTTTGATATGTTACGTCAAGTTATAACAATTTCCTACTGGTAGTGATGATGCTTTAATTTCTCATAGTTAGTTAATGAAATTACTTTCATCATGATGTCATGTATCTTAGAAAGATGTTTAGTATTTCCTCACAATGATGAGATATTCATATTAGAATATGCTGTTATTTATATTTAGGATTTACTATCATACTTACCCTATACTTGCATATGTATGGTGTGTGTTTGTTTTACATTTATGTTTGATGTGCTTGATATGGTTGAGGGAGGGACTCATAGTCACCTACTAGTTAGGAAATACATGATGTACCACTCCTCGCCATTGCCTATTTAGTTTAGATATATATGCACATGCTCTTATTTTATACAGATTTACAGGTACCAAGCATCGACTTCCCTGAATTGCCAAGATGAGCATGCCCTATCACAATAACTCAATGGTAAGAATGGGGAGATAATGTTTAGGTCCAATCCCAACCATAGCCTAATTACTTGTCATGAGAAGAAGGACATATACCTAACTTTCCACGCTTTTTAAACCCAGGAGTTTATCTTTGTCTATGTTGTTTACTTTTGAGTTTTGGTCAGTTTTGGTAATGTTGCTTTTATGTGGATTTGACTATGTAATTTATTTGGTAAATGATTTAATTATAATATTTGGGTTAATCATATAATATTGAAAATTACTAAATATAATTTGATTAAAAATAAGATATTAAAATATAAGAATATTCAATTAATTAAAAACTAATTAAATATATGCTTTAATTTAAAAGACTTAATTTAGAAGTCTCATTAAGAAAATTAGTTAAAGAGAAATTAGAATATGATGATATTTAATTAATTAGAAATTAATTAAGTATGAGCTTCAATTTAAAAGTCTAATCTAAGAAGTTGGATAAAAAGAGAATTAAAATATTAATGATTTAATATTGCTTTATTATAAATATATAAATATTAATAATTAAATTAGAGTTGCATTTAAATAATGAGCTTTAATTATTATTATTAATTTAAACAATAAACTACGCTTTAAATAGTGCTTGTATTGATTAATAGAGTGGAGGAAAGAAAAGAAAAGAATATTTTTATTAGAAAGTTCTTTAAGTGTGCACGAAAGGTTTAGATAATAAAAGTTTATTTTAAGGAGAGGCCTTTGCATGTTCAAAAATCAGAAACTCTAGATAGAGTTAAACTCTTTATTAAGAGATTCAAGCTCATTTCTACACACATAGGGTTTGGGGAGCAAAATTCAGAATTAGATCAAAAGAATTGTTGAAAGTTTTAGAGGGTTTGAATTTGCATATGTTCATAGATTGTCTTAAATTTTAGCTATGGTTTTTAGGTAGGGTTTGAAAACCCATTATAAAATTTTATTGAAAGCTTTGTCCACTTCATCTCTTCCTGGATGCTTGCATAATGCTTATTAATTTATTATATTGATTTTTAGATAAAAAATTATGTTATGGATTTTGAAAAAGTAAAACCTATTAGTCAAGAAAACTCGATTGAAGAAAATTGTAGAAAATCTGAAAAAATATTATGATTGTATTATTTGAAAATCCTTTCTAATATAAGAAAAATTCTATTATAGAAAATGAGAATAAAATAACAAATTGAACAACTAATGTTTCAGCTTTAAATTTGTCATTAGAATCATGTGATAATCATGAATTTTCTAAATAAAGATAAATATTCTTTTTATATCTAAAATAATTTAGTTGCAAAATTTATTGGAAAAACAAAAGATTAATTGAGACGAAAACATGTCATAACTAAACTTATGCATGCATGTGAAAATAAATATACTAAAGACAGAAACAAAGTATAGTAGGGTTGCATGATTTGAGAGATCAAAGGCATGCACAAATACTAATTATATATGTTTATTTTTAGTTTATTAAAATATAATTTAATTTTCATATTTATTTATTTTAAAAAAGTTATTATTATTATGGATAATTATTAGTTTCAAAAATCAAATTAAAAAAAAATATTATTTATTTGTTTTGAAAATTAAATAAATAAATACTATTTATTTTCTTATAAGTGAGATTTTAATATCAATTACTTTTAAAATCTTAGTGAGATATAACTTTATATATTTATTAATGCAAGTGGAGTTACAAATTAATAACTATAAAATTATGATTCAGTTATATTTTAAGATAAGCTATAATGGAGTTCACTATATAATCATCGAGTTACAAATATTTAATAGTATGAGAGAAATTGTAGATCACTTAATTAAAATTATAATTTCAAGTTTGAATTATCTAGTTGCATCATGAATGCAAAGAAAAGTAAATATTAATATTGGACTTAAATAGAAGTCAAATTAATATTTTAGAAATTAAATTGATATTAATTTTTAATCTGACAATATGAATTTATGTTATTAATTAAATCATTCACGATTTAAGATTATTTAAAACAATAACATGATAATATTGCATGATATTTTATATGCACAAAAAAATTTGACATTCAATTACTTATTGATTTAAATAAGTATATTAGCATAACAATTTATATTAACATGTATATTCTTACTTTATTTTTAAACACATCTTTATGGCTCAAACTAAATAAGAGAAAATGATGGAATTAAATCATATGGTTGAAAATTATGTGTTTTCTTAAATATTCTACTTATAGTCTTGTGATGTTTGTTTTCATGATGGTTTTTCTTTGTAGATTATTTAGTTGGCCAAGTTAGGATGTGCACTAGATGCATTTTTGAGATTTCATTTATTATTATTTGACTGCATGTCATGATGTACTTTATTATTTAAATTGAGATTTTTTTTGATGAGAATTTATGAGAACTTGGGTTTCGAGAACCAATGCTATTTTCGGGTTGCTTGTTATGGAACCAAATTCGATCAATAATACTTTTGTGATATGAGACACAATTGTGGTTTGTGAGTTTTGGGAAGGTATCTAGGTGCATGTCTATGAGAGTGGCTTGCAATGAGAGCCAGAGCCCAAAGTGGCTGTTAGAGTAACTCATTGTAAGTTGTGTAACAAGTGATAACATAGTAATTAAAATACTTTCCTCCCCCATGCTTTGAGATAAATTAAAAAGACAAGTTAGAGATTTTTCCTCATCCATGCTTTGAGTGCTTGTATATGCTAAGGATGAGATTGAGATGATACTTTGAGAGACATGATTAGTTTTCTTGTCTTCATGAGAGGGTATTCTAGTTCTGCATGGAGTCACTAGGGGGCTGAAGTCCTTAGAGACTACTAGGGTAACCTTAGAGTTGGCTCATGTGATGACACTCCATAGTATTTAGCTTGAGTATCCTTCACATTTTCTTTATATTTGCCTTTGGTGGTGCATTTATTGGTGGTGTACTTGTTGGATATTACTTTCGATGGTGTATTTATTACGAGTTATTATTTATTGATTAGATGTTAGTTATCATTGACAATTAACTTTTATTAATGAATGTTAGTAATTCATTGGTGATATTTTTATTATTTTTTGAGTTAGTGATTGGTGGTTTACTTTTATTGATGAAAATTGTTATCTATTGGTTATTATTCTTGTGACACTTGACATTGATTTGGAGGTGGTTGTATCTTTCTAGTTTTAATATTTGATTTGAACTTGGTATTTGTTGTTGATTTTGGGTATGTGATGTTGGTTTGAATGAGTGTCTTTTTCACTTTGGTTATCTTTTCTTTATTAGTAGTTTGTGTTTTGAGGTAGATTTGGCTATCAGGATTCCTTACCTAAGATTTTTTTGTGATTTGATTATTTGCGTGTGGATTGTATATTATATCTCTTGCATGATGGGAGTGGGAGCTTGATTAGGTGACCATGCAGTCATGAGGTAGTGTCTTCTTACCATTTGCACCCCTCAGTTTGACAGATATTGGATGCTTATCGATACAATTGTACCATTATCATTTGTATTCTTATCTTGGAGATTTCTAATCATTTGATGTTGTTGATTGATGGAAGTATAAACAAGATAACAAGATACTGGGGGAGGGGGGGAGGGGTGGGCAGGGGTTGAATCAAAATCTTAAGCACTTTTATTTTTCAAAAATTCATTCACACATTCACTAGTTAACTTGTGCATATAAAACTTGTAATAATAAACTTGTTGTAACATGTAAATCTGACTTATCACATGCATGAAAATAAACACATAACACAATATTTGTTAGCCATAAACCCTCCAAGGTGATGGTAAAATTGGGGTGGGGATGACACCCACAAATCTTCACTATTGTAGTAATAAATTTAACCTATTAGGGTTACAATGTTTGATCATAATGTATGATCTACCCTATGAGGGGTTTGCCTTGTTAGAAGTGTTTAAGACTGCTAGGTTTCACCTTATTAGAGGATTTAACACTTACAATAAAGTAAGGACTTTGTTAGGGTATTTACAAAGATTTGTTAAGACCACTCTATAAAGAGATGTATCCTGATTCAAGTTGGTTAGAATTGATTCAGTACTTGACTCTCGGTATGCTTTGTTAGTTGATTTTGAGTGTTCTCCTTGCTAACTGATCCTCTCCTCTGATTTGATAATACTTTTCTTCCCCTTCACTGCTTTGATTAGGTCACTTGCTTAGTTAAGAGATAACATAACACTCTCACTCACTCCTGATCTGATCTCGATCTTTCACTTCACTATTAACATATTTTTCCTTGTTCACATACATACTCTTCTCCTTTCATCTCCACACTAATACTTTTTTTGATCTAGGTTAAGATATTCTCTATTTAAAGATTTCCAAAAAGAGTTTTCTAGATGCTTCCATAATTAGCCGCTTCATCTAAATCGTTGATCACAAAACATAGGGATTTGTGATCCATGTCATAAATGCATTAAACTCTATGTAACAACCTCTACATATATTAAATGTTCCTTCCATGTTGAATTGAAAATAATTTACCTCAAAATATGTATCATTCTTGACTTTCATGTAAACTCTACATTGCTCAACCTTTACTATTTCCTGATACTCGACATTGTTGTTGCTCGATCTGTATTGTGCCTGGCATGTACTATGTAACTCGACAATTGTATGCTTTGAACTAATCAACTGTTGTTGAGCTTGACTTGTATAGAAAATACTTGATGACCATGCACTTACTCGACTCCTATAGAGGTCGGTACATACATACTTGTGTGCATGACTTGGCCTATATAGAGTAGCTCGGTTGCAATGATGACCGTTTGACTGTGCCTTATAAATGATGAAGTGTTTGACACTAATCAACAATAATAGGTAGAGATACCAATAATCTCCCCCTTTGACATTAGTGAAAAAAATACTTTGTCATATTTACATCGTTATAAATACAATATGATATTGAGCTCTCCCCCTAAGTCTTGTGACTTATGCCAATAATGAATAACGAATAAACAATGTCAAATGAATGTGAAAACAAATTTATTTCCCTTTCAAAAAAAATCCTTTTCCCCCTTACTTTTTAACACTTATGTCACATCTGCTGCAATTGAATGGGTGGAAGCAAATCATATTTTTCAATGAATGTCTGATGAACTCGGGTGATCATGGACAGTACATGATCCCATGTGGTTCTTGCTTCTTCCAAAATGTGATTCTGCAATTGTAATCTTGCAACTAAATCAATTAAGTTGTCAACCACTGAAAGATTATGATTCTCATTGATAATATCTTGGGCTAATTGCATCTCCCTTTGCATAACCTCTAAATGAGGTATCGACATTTCTTGAATAAAAATCAATTTAGATCTCATATTGTTGTCAGTTGTCTGAAGCTCAGCCAATGTGCCTTGAGCATTTAGTAAATTATTGTAATGTTCAATACTAGATCTTGATGACTATGAAATAATGTTGTTGGATCTCTTCATCTTAGCTTGAATCTAGTGTATTTGTGCTTGAATATCACTTGTGAATCTTGGTACGTCTAACAAAATATTGTACAAATGTTATACCTTCTGTATAAGTTTTGTCAGTACATGTACACACTCTTGCAATTGTACTTTATGCTTGGCAATGGTTATGAAATCTTTATCCACAACCTTATTCTTGAATCTTCTTACAGACCAATCCATCAATTTCTCATTTGATTTCATATTACCAATATTTACTTGTTCAACAATATTTACAAGTTGGGTAATGTATTTCACATCATAAAGTACTTGCTTTTGTTTATGTTCTCTCCTTAACTCTTCTTGTCATTTATTTTTTGCCAAAATCTCTTGTAACAAAATTTTTTGTTCCAAGGTGAGATTTTCCATGTCTAATTGTGGCATCTCAATTATTTCATCCAGCCCGAGTTCAATATTTGGTGAAGTGTCCTTTATTGCTTTTCCTTCTCTTGGCAAACAAGTGCTACTGCTTGATACTACTTTAGGAGTTGGTGAGAGAGTTTCACCACTTGGTTGTGTCAATGCATTGATGCTCGAGACAACAATGGTTGCACTCGGTTCAACTCTACTTATCTCTTTATTTCCCTCAATGTGAGGTGCTGAAATAGCCAGTCTATCTATACTTGTGTCTTTTACCTCCATTCCTAGCTCTGTACCTATGAACCTTGATTGCTTAGCCTCTGGAGTGTGAGGGGTGTCAACATTTATTGGTGATATGCTACCTTGCAGACTCAACACACCTAAACTTTCTCCATTGCTGTGATCATCTTCTATGGTCACAATTTCAGTTTCTTTCTCTGTCTCTGCCACCTTGGTTGATAGTCTAGAAATGCTTTTCCAAAGTAATTCATCTTTTTGTGCTACAACTTCCATTTTATTCTATAAAATTAAAAACATTCTATACTTAGGAAAAAATTTTCTCCTATGCTTCACCAAAAATGTTTCTTGTTGATCTTAGGACAGATCATGCATGACTCTGCCTAAGTGTTAGTCCTTATCTTTTTCTCTTCTTCTTCTACCTGTTGCTGTCTTCTTTCTAGTCTCTCATATAACTCTTTGGGTATCTTTTTTTGAATTTCACTAGAGGCTAGCCTATGATTATAAATCATATCTACCATTGCCTCCTCAATTTTGGTTTTATCAGTATTATCCAGTGTATCATATTTTACAAATATAAAGTTGGATAATCTAAAAGATCTTCTTAGATCTGCACACACTTCTTCAATAGACTTTGATTTCCCTTTAGGTGATTCTCTGACCAATATCCTTCTCTTTTGTTTAGATGTAGTGGGCTCAATAGTCTCTACTACTCTTTGTTTTGTAATCTTCTCGACACTAGCAACTGCCCTAGTTCTTGGCTTATTTGGTGGTGGAGGAGAGAGGGGTGTTGCTACTAGCTTCTTCTTAATTCCTTGAGCCTTCTTACTTACTAGAGTGACAAAAACTAGGGCTTTACCCTTATCTCCTTCTCCTTCTTCCTCTTCCTCATCACCACTATCTATTTCTTTGTCCTCTCCAAGACCTCGTGTTATTTGCAATGGTTCCTTTCCCTTGGCTAGGGTGCCCACTTTTGCTTCTAGGTCTTCAATCATTCTTTTCCTTTTCTTCTCCTTAGAAGCTATATTCTAGCCTTAGCTTTCTCATATTTTCCAAAAGATTTAGCCTTAGTGTTGATTTCTTCTTTCAATAGTGCAACAATGTTTG
Source organism: Cupressus sempervirens (assembly GCA_028749045.1). NCBI lineage: Eukaryota > Viridiplantae > Streptophyta > Pinopsida > Cupressales > Cupressaceae > Cupressus > Cupressus sempervirens. The sequence continues at coordinate 569,370,758 of CM053792.1, read as the reverse complement.
CACTCACTAAATCACTATCAATTTCATAATCAAAACTTTGTAACCAAGCCTTCCTCAATTTTATTTCCTACACAAATGTATTGTATGTATCTACAAGAAAACATATGTCATTGTAATACCTTGTAACCAATTCTTTAGGTATCCTTATCCTTATTTTCATTCTTTGCTTGAATTCCTCAAAATAAGCATCCATGACATTCTCAATATTTTCTAGTCACTGGTTTGTTCTATTCCCAAACAACATCGCCAACACTAGGAAAATATTTTTGTATGCAAAAGAAAATACATATAACAAGGGATCTAGATTCCAAACTTACACATTGAATTCTTTTCTTTTCCGATAGATGACAAATTCTCTGCTAATTGTATTCTTTGCAACTCAGCAAGATCATATTCATGATCTTTCATCACTATCTTCCATGCTTGATCCATTGCCATATACAACACAATGTTCAATCTACTTGTCTGGTAAAATTTGTGAGCTATAACACTCACACCGAATTCAATTAGTTGATTAGAAATGTTTGTAATGGACATACCTCGTCCATTCCACTCAACACTTGTGTTTGCCTCAACTTCCTCTCAACTCAGGCATCACATGGTTTTCTTCTTTTCTAGGGTTGGATAGCTTCTAACTCTGTGACTCATTTTCATCATGACCTCAATGAGTTCATTCTTAACCAATACTTCATATCATGGATTCAGCTCAAAATAATTTTAATCCATTCAATCTTGAATTTTTTTGGAAAATCTAGGGCACAAGTTAACCCTTTCCTTTCAACAACTTTAAATTAATCCTTCAAGATTCCTTCATTACATAACTTCTCACATGTTTCTCTTATCTCATAGTCTCCTACTTCTCCAATCTTACACATATAACAACTCCTAACATCATAGATCATAATAACTTTGGGCAATATCGAGGATAGTGCACCCATTGAATCTCCTTTTATTGCAATTTTTGGAATAGCACAAAACTTTGGTGGAGGACAAGCATCACTCTTTACCAATTGAATTTTACTAACCTCTTGGCTCATTCTAGTGGTAGATGAAGCTACCATTTTCTCTGTTGGGGTTTGAAGTCTTTTCTTTCTCTTGTGAATTACTTGGCATAGTTTAGATCTTCACTTGTTCAGGCTTCTCATCCAAATCGCTCTTGAAACCTTTTGCTAGTCCCTCAAATTGCCAAATCACTCTGTGATCTTGAAATTTGTGTGCAAGGTGTGAAATAATATCTTCAAATTTTTATATATACCTTCTTTTGATCAATTTAGGGCTTCCACTAATGCTATGTGCTCAGGTAGGTGGAATCCAGCTGTCTCGATTGGCATTAGTGCCTTTGAGCTAGGTCTTTGCTTTACAGCTCAATCTCTTTCATATCACTCGATCTTTATCATTTCACTTCTAAAGTGCTTAGTCCATGTTGCAATGTTTGATCAACATAGACAATTTTACCAATGTTCGACAACCCTCCATAAATATGTTCTTATGCATCTTTATATATACAAATATGAAATTTGACACACTTCATGTAAGGAACTGATGTATGATATATTAATTGAATATACAGTTCCATACATACCTTTCTTGCTTAGTTAAGATGACATGATCACCTTCTCCATTGGATTGGGTGACCTCAACTCCACTTGCTCCATAGTTTTCATCTTCTTCTTTCTTTTTCTATTTTTGATTCATTTCCTTCTTGATTATCTCAATGCCTACTTTTCCTTTACCTTTGTCTCTTGTTTGATTTACTGAATGTACTTGAGTCTTGTAGTTCTTGCTTATATGTACAAACTTGTGACATTTTGAACATGCACTGTTAGGTATATAATTCTTCCTCTAATTTGTCCAATAAGGTTTTGTCTGACATTTGCATTCATATGCTCTATGCTTATACTTCTCACAGTTATAGCAATATCCTTCAAATCTAGGTGTAGTAGATGCATTCCTCATTCTTGACCTACACTCATGTATTTGATGTCCTTATTTCTTGCTATAAAAATAATAACTAGTAAACTTAGGTTTAGGATTTTGCATACCATGTTTGATTCGAAAAATCTTTGCGGTATGACCAAGTTTTCCATAGTGATAGTATGTTGGTTTGTCCTTTAACTTTGCATTCCTCAGCTCTCCATTCCTGGATGATTCTCCTTGCTTAGTGTACAAATGTCCTGAATGATTAGTGTTGCTAGATGACTTCATAAGTTCTTCAAAGTATTTCATTGCCTCTCTTGGTTTGTTGAATCTCTCCATAGATTATTTCTTAGTTTTTAGTTCATTCTTCAGTATGTCCTTCTATGATTTGAGATTTGCAATTTCTACATCCTTGTGATTCAATTCTTGATTTGTAAGCATTAGTTGATTCATCATGTCCAGTTGTGTGTTTGTGAGCTTTTGTACATTTGATATCCTTTCTTCAAGTCTGGTGGCTTCCTCAACCATATTAGTCTTGTCTTCTTCAACTTTCTTCTTTTGTTTAGTCACTTCACATAATCTTACTAGTTGGATTTCATGTTCTCTTTTCAGTCCTCTTATTTCTTCAATCAGTATTTTTTCTTTTCAAGTAGATCTGCAGATGCTTTGTCATTTGGATTGATTGATTCAAATATTCTTCAATCTCAACTTCTCCATAGGAAAATTGTTTATCCTAGATATCCAATTTCTTTCTTCTTTTCAAGGTTTTCTTTAGATCTTGGGTTGCTTTCTCAAGTTTTTGCAGTATGAGCTGGATGTCAATCACCTGATTGTCAATAACCTTGTCTAGTTTAAAGCCTCCATCTCCAAGATATAATCTCCAAGCAATTAAGCTTCTCTCAAAGAACTAATGATTTGATACCAATTATTTATTGATGGAAGTATAAACAAGATAACAAGATATTGAGAGAGGGGAGGAGCAGGGGGTGAATCATAATCTTAAGCACTTTTACTTTTCAACAATTCATTCACATATTCACTAGTTAACTTGTGCATATAAAACTTGTAATAATAAACTTGTTGTAACATGTAAATTTGATCTATCACATGAATGAAATAAACACATAACACAATATTTGTTACCTAGAAACCCTCCAAGGTGAAGGTAAAATTGGCGTGGGGATGACACTCACAAATCTTCACTACTGCAGTAATTAAGCTAATTTGTTAGGGTTATAATGTTTGATCATAATATACGATCTACCCTATGAGGGGTATGCCCTGAAAGCACTTGAGACTGATAGGTCTCACCTTGTTGGAGGATTTAACACTTACAATAAAGCAAGGACTCTGTTAGGAGATTTACAAAGATCTGTTAAGACCACTCTGTTAAGAGAATTACCTTGATTCAAGTTCGTTAGAATTGTTTCAGTGCCCGACTCTTGATATGCTCTATAAGATGATTTCAAGTCTTCTCCTTGCTAACTAATCCTCTCCTCTCCTCTGATTTGATAAAAATTTTCTTCCCCTTCACTGCTCTGATTAGGTCACTTTCTTTATTAAGACATAACATAACACTCTCACTGACTTCTGATTTGATCTTAATCTTTCACTTTACTATTAGCATATTTCTCCTTCTTCTCATACACTCTCTTCTCCTTTCACCTCCACACTAATACTCTTTTTTAATCTAGGTTAATATCTTCTCTATTTAAATAGTTCTGAAAAGAGTTTTCTAGATGCTTCCATAATTAGCCTCTTCATCTGAATCGTTGATCACAAAAAATAGGGATCTGTGATCCACGTCTTAAATGTGTAAAAATCATTGTAACAACCTCTACATATATTAAATATTCCTTCATGTTGGCTTGAAAATAATTTACTTCAAAATCTATATCATTCTTGACTTTCATGAAAACTCTGCATTGCTCGACCTTTACTATTTCCTGAAACTCAACATTGTTGTTGCTCGATCTATATTGTGCTTGGCATGTACTATGTAATTTGACACTTGTATGTTTTGAACTTCTTAGTCGATGTTGAGCTCGACTTGAATAGAAAATACTCAGTGAGCGTACACTTACTCGACTCATATAGAGCTCAGTACATACATACTTGTGTGCATGACTTAGCCTATATAGAGTAGCTTGGTCTCAGTGATGACAGTTTGACTCTACCTTGTAAATGACTAAGTGTTTGAAACTAATAGACAACAATAGGTAGAGATACCAATAGATGTATCTATGTATCATGCATTTTGAGATCCTATAGGATATTATATTGTATATTGATGTACTTGTATTTATTATTGCATACCCAACAACATGAGCAATGAATGATGTTATCTGAATGTACTTTATCATATTAGTTGTTTTATGTATGTGCATATGATATTATGTATGTGTTTATTCATTTTATGATTATGGAAATTGTAATTAAGACTTAAAATTATTAATAAAACTTTCTTATACACGACTCAACGCAAAGGAACCCTTTAGGAATGAAATCTATATTGTAATTGCATTTGTATAAATATTGTGTATGTGTATATTTCTTCTACATTGTTACTTTGATGTTGTTTAAACTTTTAAAAAAAAAATTTCGTAAACTTTGTAACATATTAGATTTATTTCTTTTGGGTTCTCGAGCGGGGCATTACACACAATGAATTTGGCCCTTTCCTTTAACCCTCCCTTGAACAGTCTGGAAGCACTAATTGTGAAGAGTGCCAGCTTATGATTCCAATGCCTCTGCCATGCACAAAGAGGTACAACTTTATGAATTCTCGATCGACTCGAGTGAATTTCTTCATAATTGAATATGGTGGTCACTCATGCAGTGGGAAATTTGAGTATCCAATTCCAAATTCCTAAACTGCTAGCCTTATTGTAAAAGTCTAAGGTCTTCAAACATTTCACATTTGCTTTCCAAGAAACCTTCTAGTCCAATATTTTCCAACTTATCTGCTAGTTTTTTAGCCTCGTGATATGTGTGGGAAATTTGAAAATCTTCAAACTACTGTAGTAGACTCTTTATCTAATTTATATACTTGTCAAGATGCCATGCGTCCAATTTTGCTTTCTTAATTCCATTGATAATAATCTTAGAGTCTCCCTCCAAATGCACTTTTCTTATACCAATTTTGGTCCCTAAAACAAGAGCCTCTATTGTTGCTTCACATTTTGGCACATTATTGGTGCCATCCCTTAGGTGTTTGGCACCAAGAATGTTTCCCTCATGGTCTCATGCGATGTACTACATCCCGATGGCTTAGGATTGCCTCTTTCTGCCCCATCAAAATTTATCTTAATCCACCCCTTCTTTGGTGGGAGCCAAATACAATTTTCTCTTTGATGACAAGGATCGACCCTTGGAAGCCCATTAACAGGCCTATTCAAAATTGAGGTTTTGATAATCACATTTTACATGAAAGGTTTTGCAAATTTTTTTTTGATAAAACTTCTATCTTTAAAAGTCTTATTTTCATGTGTATAGTTTTGGGATATGTGTCAGATAAAGACATCCTAAGGTTTCAATGGTTTTAACGAAATTTGGGTTTTGGAAAACTTACATGCATCTTTGTGATTTTTCAATTTTATATTCCTTTAAGTTATGTAATTTTTCAATTTACAATATATATATTAAGTTCTAATTTTATTATTATATATATTTTAGAATTTATAAATGAAAAAATTATATGCTTCAAAAATGTAGAAAATTATTCATTTTAGAAAATAAAAAATATTGTTATTCTTATTTTATCAATAAATGACTGAATCCTTTGATAAATTTAATGAAAAATATAGATACAACTTATCTAAGTCTATTATTGGAGAGGATATATCCCTATCAGAAAAACTAATATAAAAGTGTGTTGGACTCACACATTACAATTATTTTACAAATCAACATGAGAAAATAAAAGATTTCAAAGAACCTTGATACTTTCCAAGAGTGAAACCATAGCCTTGAACTTGTAGCTTTTTTCTATCTAAAAAATTTCCACATAAGTTGAAAACCATCTTGCAAATTACTTGTTAAGGATGTAACATAATAATATAAACAAAGAGGCACAAATCCAGGAGAGTTTGAAGAACAAAAATGTTTGGGCCACCATTAGAATCTTTGTCAACATTAGAAGGAGAGAAGATGTAATCCAATAAGATCACTTAAAGATTAAGTATGAGGATTAGCCAGAGACAAAACAATAGGAAGAAAAACCTTCTTTCTTCCAACATTGACAAACATAAATTCTTCCAACCTAAATTCCCCCAAATAATAAGAGACTAATCAATTTTTTTTACAACAAAGATGCACATATTAAGATAAAACACACATTTCAAGTTCGTTAAATCTTCCACATCAAGATAAAACAAAGACATATACATATCAAAAAATTTCAATTAGATATATTACAATGGAAAGTTCAAGGTATGTAACTTTTTTACGAATTGCAGTGAGCTCCATCTTTGCATAATTATGATGATCTCAACCTATTAAAACATGAAAACTTAACATGTCAACATTATACACAAGAAAAATGTTATTCTAATAATTTCTGATGACAAAAGTTATTTTATACTTTTGGTGGATTTGTTAGCTCCTATGCTTGCTAATTCATCCTCCCTGTAGTTACCCTCTCTCTATATATATTATTTATAGCTATGTGATCAAAATATTTACAAAGGTTTAGAGGTCTAGACACTAACAAACTCCATCTCCAATTATACAATGATTAATTTCTTAATACATTTAATTACGATAGATGAGTCTACCTCAATTTCTAATTTGCTTATTTTAATTTTTTTTCATAATTCTAGACCCTTTAAAAAGCCATGAATTCAACCCAAATGTTGGTTTCACAATCTTGGAAACCTCCACCTCATTATGAATAAAATAACTAATACCTAGATTTTCTCTCAAGGCTCTGTGAAAGTTAAGCTTAAACCTTTTGGGAGATGGAGGAATCTATATAAACTCTTTCCTCTTATCTTAAGAGGACTTTGATCCAGATCCAATAAAATGGGGCAGCTTAAGGCCCAACCATTTCTCACGTTGATTTTCCTCCCAATGGACCATAACAACATTACAAACACTATTGTTCATGATTCTATTATTGACAGTCTTTATCATGAATGATTTTATCTTATTAATGAGTTCTCACACATCCATATTTCTATCTTGAAAGATTCTTTAGTTCTATTCTTTCCAAATTTCCCACAAAATGATTGAGGGTGCCAGAATCCAAAGGCCCCTATAGATGCTATCCTTTTTAGGAAGGGCTAGCTCTGGAGAAACTCCAAAATGGAATAGGGGTGTTGGAATTATAGATGGAGTAACTGAGGGGGGGGGGGGGGGGGGTGGGGGTGAATTGGTTATCGCAAAAATAAATCCACAGATCCCTTAGATGTCTTAAATACTTATTTACTGCTGATACTCAGTAAACACTGTAAGAATGCTGTAATTCAATAGATTAACTAGTTACTGATCATCTAGAATTCATTATTATTAATATGCATGCAAAAGTTAAATAAAATGAACACAAGAGACACCAGATTTAACGTGGAAACCCAATATGGGAAAAACTACCAAGTAACTAGCTACCAATTTTTCACTCTTCTAAAGTGAGCCCTGTTAGGAGCCAACCATGTTAAAGGTTACAATACACACTGTTAGGTGTGACCCTGTTAGAGGATTTAATCACCCTATTAGGAGTGGCCTTGTTAGAGGTCTTTAGAAAAATTCAACTGAACTGTCACCTTGTTAGAGGATTTACAAAATGGCTGTTAAACCAACTCTGTTAAGAGATTTGAAATCATTGCTACAATGGTTAGAAAGTAACAATGAATTGACCTGAATAAGATGCAACTAAATTTTCTGATAATAGATCTCCATTTTGTACTATTAGATCCTTCTCGATTAAATATAACTTTGCAGCTCCTCAATGATCTTTGGTCATCCTTCAAAATTCGCTCTTAGTCCTTCATTTCATTCACACTTGTCACACACTTAGAATTCACAACTTGACCTCTTGTATATACCATTCAGATTATCAAGTCGGCTCATTCACAAGTTACATTTACCAATAAACCATATATCAGTCGGCTACAAATATTACATTAAACAAATAAACTTTATTTCACAAAATAATGGAATCCTTCACTGGCCGACCCTGCTCGGTAAATACTGCTTCCAAAAATAATTTTTTGAGTTAACCATCTTAACTCAGTTAACATTGCAAAAGCCACAAAATCCTTTGGCTGTCGAGTTAACTCGGTAAGAACTAGATTTCCTTCACTATTCATGAAAGCTCGGTTAGAACTATTTCCTGCACTTTTTTCTCTTGATGACCGAGTGAACTTGGTAACAACTGTTTCCTGCATTATTTTCTCTTGATGACTAAGTGAGCTCGGTAACAATTGTTTCCTGCATTATTTTCTCTTGATGACCGAGCAAGCTCAGTAACAATTGAATTTCCTTTGATAAACCTTGAAAACTTGGTAGCAACTGCCTGTGCAAGGTAAAGCTTGAGAATGCTCGGTAGACACTGTAAACCTTCTTTGCTAACCTTCTGAACTCAATAACCCTTGTCTTTTGCGTTGCTAACCATCTGAGCTCGGTAGACTCTGACTGATAATTGATATGACATTTATGTAACATCAAAGACAACACACACAATTGAATAATTGTATCCAACAATTTCCCTCTTTGGTATTGATGGCAACACAACATGTCATAGAAGAATGAAATTTGAAAATGTGTCTACATAGATCTTTTCTTTACAGAAATCTCCCTCTTTTATAATAATCTCTCCCTCTTACACAATCTCTCATTTTCTTGCAAATTTTAGAAAGATAAGATAGTATACTCTCCCTCTTTGACAACACATGCAAAAGACAATACAAATCGAATGAATAGCATTGTACTTGATGCACTGATTCATATGCAATGTCTTCATTACTTTGCTGCATCAACTGATAGATCTTCAATTCTGTTCCTATTGATGAATCACTAAAACTATATTTTAGTGAGCTTCAGATAGGGGAATGACCCCTAGCTTACCTCTTAGATACAAGAATGCATCCTTAGGTAAAGGTTTTGTGAATATGTCAGCAATTTGTTCCTTTGTATGGACATATTCCAATCTGATTTCCTTTTCTTGTACCAATTCTCTAACAAAGTGATACTTTATAGCAATATGCTTGGTTTTTGAATGCATCACTGGATTCTTGGATATGTTGATTACACTTGTGTTGTCACAAAATATAATAATAGGTTCTTTGATTTCTTGCTTCATACATTCCAATAATTGTTTGAACCATACAATGTTTGAGTAGTTTACTACTGCTACAACATATTCAGTCTCTGCTGTGGACTGGGATGTACAGTTCTGCTTTTTGCTTGTCTAAGAAACCAACCTCTTTCCAAGAAAGAAAGCTCCTCCACTTGTACTCTTTCTGTCATCAACATTCCCTGCCCAATCTGCATCAGTGAACACTTTTAAATCCATATTTCCTCCAAGTTTATACCATAATCTATAATCTTCAATTCCTTTCAAGTATCTCATGATCCTTTTGATTACCATCATGTGATTTTCTTTTGGTTTTGCTGAGAATCTTGCCATAATTCCTAATGCAAGGGCAATGTTTGGTCTTGTATGCACTTCATACTGCAACTTTCCAATCATAGATCTATACAATGTCTGATCCGCTTCCTTTGATTCATCATCTTTGGTAAGTTTCAATCCAGTACACATAGGAGTCCCAACTGGTTTGCAGTCTTCCATAACAAACTTTTTTAGTATCTCCTTGATGTATTTAGATTGAGTGATGTAGATGCCATTCTTACTCTATTGAATTTGAAGACCAACAAAGAATTTGATTTCACCAAACATTGACATTTCAAATTCCTTGTTCATTTGTTTTGAAAATTCTTTGTAAAGATCATCATTTCCCGTGAACAAAGTATCATCTACAAATATCTCTGCTAAAACAATCTGATTATCTAGTCCTTCTTTTATGTACAAACTACTATTGTCATTAGTTCTTTGAAAACCAATCTGAATAAGATAATTATGTAATATTTCATACCATGCTCTAGGGGCTTGTTTCAGACCATATAATGCTTTATGCAGTTTGCAGACCATGTCCTTCTTGTTTGGATCAACAGAACCTTCAGGCTATTCAATGTAAACCTCTTCATCCAATATGCTATTGAGAAATGCTGACTTGACATCCATCTAATAAATTTTGAATCCTTTGTATGCAACATATGCAAGTAAGGTTCTGACACCTTCCAATCTTGCAATAGCAGCAAAAGTATCTCCATAGTCTACACCTTCTTCTTGAGAGTATCCTTTGCATACTAGTCTAGCTTTGTTCCTTGACACCTTACCATCTTCATTTAACTTGAATCTGAATACCCACTTAGTTCCAATTACATTTTTGTCTTTAGGTCTAGGTACAAGAGTCCATGTTTTGTTTTTCCCTATTTGTTCTATCTCTTCATTCATGGCTTGAATCCAACTTTCATTTTCTAATGCATCTTTGACATTTCTAGGTTCAAAATCAGTGACTAAACAAGTGCCTTTCAACTTACTTCTTGTCATTGTTCCTTTTGATTTATCTCCAATGATCTGATCTGGTGCATGATGCTTCTTGACATACTTGGCTAACACAAGCTCCTTGCCTTTTGAATGACTTGCATTGTTATCCTTCTGTGTCTCAACTTCTAGTTTTGGATTTGGTTACTCGGGTTCGGTAGATGTTGATTCAGTGGCCTCTGTTTGCAACTTGGGTTCTTGCAACTCAGTAGGCATTAGTTCGATTTGAGCTTCCTACGACTCGGTTATTGAAGACTCTAGAGTTGAAGATTCCTGATTAATAGGTATATTTGGCATTGTATCAGGTTCAATGTAAACAAATCTCCTATAGTCTTTAGGTTCCATTTTGCTTTCTTCTTTAGATTTTTTTGCAAACTCATCAATTTTTACAGGTGCACTTTCTATGACTTTGTGAGTAGACAGATTCAAACATCCATATGCTTTACTTTTGCAAGAATATCCCAAAAATATTCTTTCATCACCCTTTACATCAAATATACCTTTTCTAGATTCTTTCAAAATGTAACATTTTCTTCCAAATACTTTTAGGTAACTTACATTGGGTTTGTAGCCATACTATAACTCATAGGGGGTCTTGAATGAGTCCTTTTTCAGCTGTACTCAATTCAAGGTATGAACTATAATGTTGATAGCTTCCTTCCAATATTTGATAGCAATGCTTTTCTCAATCATTAAGGTTCTTGCACAGTCCATGATAGATCTGTTCCTTCTTTCAGCTATTCCATTTTGTTTAGGAGTTCTTGGTGTTGAAACTTGTCTTTTGATTCCCCTTTCAATGCAAAAGTTATTGAATTCATGTGAAATAAATTCACCACCTTTTTCAGACCTTAAACATTTCAGTATTTTGCCTATTTCCTTTTCTACTCTAGCCAAATACCATTTGAACTTTTCAAATGCTTCTGATTTCTCTCTTAGGTACATGACAATCATCATTCTTGAATAATCATCAACAAAAAGAATGAAGATTTTTTCACCAGTATAACTTTCAATGCCAATAGGTCCACATAAATTAGTATGCACAATTTCTAAAATTTCTTTAGACTGATAGTTCTTGCTTTTAAAACTAGTTTTTCCCATTTTGCTAATTTGACAATTTTTGCATAGACCAACCTCAGGTTTCTTGATGTTAGGAATGCCCCTTGCTTTCTTGAATTTACTTATCTTTACCAAGTTGTCAAAGTTTACATGACATAACCTCCTATGCTATAACCAAATTTTTTCAATTTGATCAATAAAACATGAACATTCACCAAGTTCAAGATAAAACAAGTTACCTTTTGTTTGTGTGCCTAATTCAATCAGCTTTCCTTTGCCATCCAGAAGTCTTTCTTTTCTATGCATAAATTCCACTTTGAATCCATTATTGAGTAGCTATGCCACACTTAGTAGATTCTGCTTTAGTCCTTCTACCCAATATGCATTATCACATACAAGTTCCTTAGTTAGTGAGATTCTTTCTTTTCCTCTTATACAACAAGGTTCATTGTTACCAAAACTTACACTGCCACCATCATAGTCTTCAAAGTGTTCAAACTTAGTTTTATCACCAGTCATGTGATGAGAACAACCACTATCTATGATCTGTGTATCATTTTTACTCACATGAGAAATGAGTGCCATTTCTTCATCATTATCAGATTCATCCTTTACAACTATGTAAACAATTTCATCTTCTTCTTAATCATCAAAATTATTAGAATCTTTAGCCATGAAACAAATTTTCTTACCTTTATCCTTGAATGATTTGAAGTCTTTCTTGCCATTGCACTTGTGACCTTTCTTCTCATCCTTTCTCTGCTTATTTGGGCACCTAGCAGCAATATGTCCAATTTCTTCCCAAGAAAAATAGATTAGGGGAACCTTACCTTTGTATTTTCCTTTGCCTCTTGAATATTTCCTTGCTAGCAGAGCTTCAACCACTTCAAGATCACTGTTTGAACTCTGTTTTGATTCTTCATCACTATCTGATTGAGGATCCTTTAACATTTTGCCCTTTTCTTTGAGTGAAAGCTTGGCTTCAAATGCTGATTCAATGTTCTTGGCAGTTGGAACATAATTATCATAGTTTTCTAGCTCAAATGCAGTCAATCTTCCAACTATGGCCTCTAGATTTATCTTATGATTTTCTTCACATCTTCTTTCTTGAATTGCAGAGACTCTGATTGCATAAATTGGAAGTAGAGTTCTAAGAACTTTACTTATAAATGTCTCCTCCTTGATATCTCCTCCAGATGCTTTGATTGCACTAACGCATGCTTTAACTCTTTCAACATGTTTTGCAATATTTTCATCCTCTCTCATCCTCATTTGATCAAATTGTCCTCTCAAACTTTTTGCTTTGGCTCTTCTCACATTATCATCTCCTCCATAGATCTCTTTCAGCTTGTTCCACATTTCAAAGGCAGTTTTGCAATCCTTGATGTCATCAAATTCTTCATAACTCAGAGCATATGCTATATCTATCATCATGTTGTTGTAGGTCTTCTTTTCAACAATATCATTGACAAATAATGTACCAGAAGGTTCTGCATACTTTTCATCAAGGTACTTCAGCCCTGTATAACCAATGGAAGCCAGATGAAGTCTCGTCAATCCTTGCCATGCTGAGAAGTTGTTCCTGTTAAGTCTTGGAATTTCCCTCTTATAAGACATCTTGACCTTTAGCTTAGATCCTTGAAATCTTTTCCTGCAAGCACCAAAAGCTCTGATACCAGTTGTTGGAATTATAGATGGAGTAATTGAGAGGGGGAGTGAATCAGTTACTGCAAAAATAAATCGACAGATCCCTTAGATATCTTAAATACTTATTTACTGTTGATACTCGGTAAACGCTATAAGAATGCTGTAACTCGGTAGATTAACTTATTACTGATCATCTAGCATTCATTATTATTAATATGCATACAAAAGTTAAATAAAATGAACACAAGAGACACCAGATTTAACGTGGAAACTCAATATGGGAAAAACCATCAAGTAACTAGCTACCAATTTTTCACTCTTCTGAAGTGAGCCCTGTTAGGAGCCAACCCTGTTAAAGGTTACAATACACACTATTAGGTGTGAACCTGTTAGAGGATTTAATTACCCTATTAGGAGTGGCCTTGTTAGAGGTCTTTAGAACAATTCAACTAAATTGTCACCTTGTTAGAGGATTTACAAAATGGTTGTTAAACCAACTCTGTTAAGAGATTTGAAATCATTGCTACAATGGTTAGAAAGTAACAATGAATTGACCTGAATAAGATGCAACTAAATTTTTTGATAATAGATCTCCATTCTGTACTATTAGATCCTTCTCGATTAAATATAACTTTACTGCTCCTCAATGATCTCTGGTCATCCTTCAAAATTTGCTCTTAGTCCTTCATCTCATTCACACCTATCACACACTTAAAATTTGCAACTTGACCTCTTGTATATACCATTCAGATTATCAAGTCGGCTCATTCACAAGTTACATTTACCAATAAACCATATATCAGTCGGCTACAAATATTACATTAAAAAAATAAACTTTATTTCACAAAATAATGGAATCCTTCACTGGCCAACCCTGCTCGGTAAATACTGCTTCCAAAAATAATTTTCTAAGTTAACCGTCTTAACTCGGTTAACACTGCAAAAGCCACAAAATCCTTTGGCTGCTGAGTTAACTCAGTAAAAACTAGATTTCCTTCACTATCCATGAAATCTCGGTTAGAACTGTTTCCTGCACTATTTCCTCTTCATGACCGAGTGAACTCGGTAACAACTGTTTCCTACATTATTTACTCTTGATGACCGAGTGAGCTCGGTAACAATTATTTCCTGCATTATTTTCTCTTGATGACCGAGTGAGCTCAGTAACAACTAAATTTCCTTTGCTAAACCTTGAAAGCTCGATAACAACTGCCTGTGCAAGGTAAAGCCTGAGAATGCTCGGGAGACACTATAAACCTTCTTTGCTAACTTTCTGAACTCGGTAACCTTTGTCTTTTGCCTTGCTGACCATCTGAGCTTGGTAGACTCTGACTGATAACTGATATGACATTTGTGTAACATCAAAGACAACACACACAATTGAACAATTGTATCCAACAAGGGGAAGGGTATGAACAACCCTACTTGAGAGCACAACCAAATTGATTTGCAAAAGGGCACTAAAGAAAGATATAATTGATGGATTCTTCACCCCTTTGCAAAGAGAGCATCTTCTACGACCCTGAAAACCCATAGCCCTAAATGTCTTCACTGTCAAGACCTTCTTTTGGAGGACCATCCATGAGAAGGTCCCTACCTTTGGTAGAAAAAGTTTGTCCCAATAAATCCTAAGTGGAATGAAAGACATAGGTTATAAGTGCTTGGAAGTCAATAGAGTATATCCAGCTTTGGTCAAGTATTCCCTTGAATTATTCCCAGCCCAAACTAGCTTATCTTTTTATATATTCATGATAAATTTTCTTGATTTAAGGATTATACCTAATCTTACTCTATTAATTTGGGGAATGTCTATACTATCAAGAATTTTCTATTTCCACCTCCATTCATTTGGGTCTAATTGAATGTAATCCTTAGCCTTGGATCCCCACTTATCCTCTAGGATAGTCCTTGATTGATCCCAATTGTATACCTTCTCTAGAATATTGTGCCCCCCATGAGTATGACCAAAAAAGAGCCTCTTGCCCATCTCCTAGGTTTTAGGTGAGTTTGTCTATAACAATACTAGGACAATCCATCATGAAATTCTAGATCCTCGATCCTTTTGGAGGATATTTTTACCTAAAATGATTAGTTGGATCTTTGTTACTAAGGTATTTGTGAATGAGAATTTTGGCCCACTTTAGGTTGTATTGACGAACCATTCTCCACACCAATTTGGCTTCTAGGGTCTTCCCCTAGTGTTTGATATTTTTAAAACCTACCCTTGTAGTAAATTGACTCCGATAATGCAACAATAAGATTGAGAAAATTCAATAAAATGTGAAAGCTTGGACAGGAAAAATAATTTTGAAAATTAAATCACATTCCAACATTCATTATATTATGGAATCTTTTCATCCACCAGTGGTCTTGTGATAACAATTATTGGGCAATGATCATGCACTCATTCGATGGAATCTGAAAACTAGAAATATTGTCTATGAAAACAATATATGTAATGAAACAACACTAAACCTAGATTAGTCGAGGTGAGTGGATTGTCTAGACGTTACTCATTGGGCTTGTTCTTAGTTGCCAAGAATGCAATAAGATCCGACACCTCCCTCCTATGGTCCATGTGACTATTGTTGAAAGTTACCATTGGTTGATGAGAACAGGTCTACTGCCTTCTTGCTTCCCTATGGTTGTTAATGAACTCACACCCCCAATGGTTACATTGCCTTTGACCAATAGTTATGCTGTTAAGTGCCTTTAATGCTTCTTGTCAGTTATAGGAGTGCATCCCACAGTTCTTTTTTTCTTTCCCATGAGTCTCTGCTACAACATTACAACTGCCTCACTCCTTTTGTGATTGATCCAACTATTACTATTCTGCTCCTGTATTTTGTCCTAGTATTAACATTTGCTACTATTTCTAAAGCACTTCCCATGTCCTTAAATACAGTGAATACTAGCTTATGGTTTTATTAGTTAGTCTAACTCGAACACATAAATACCTTCACTGTCAAATCAATTTATCCTTGAATGTCTATTGAACTGAACAATATATCATACTACAAATTCTATACTTGATCTAGATGTAATCTCCCACTGAGATATTGGGGCTACGTATAGTCTCCCAAACTTCTTAAGGGGTTTCATCCTTAAGAATGCCAGTCACATTTAAGCAACCTTGATGTAAATAAACAATATTATATTTCTCATGATGTGTATCCCAATGTGGTTCCTTACTTTTATAACCTCAATGTGAGGGAAGATGCAAAAAACTAAGCAATGTGGGATAAAAGCCAATTTCATCTTTTAGTCACTTAAGTTACTTTTGTCATAAAGTGACTTTAAATGATAAAGTAAGTTAATAAATCAGCTTGATAAAATAAAGTGACTTAACCTTAGGAGTTCCCACTTAAATATCTTCCTTAATGAAACCAAATAAACTCCCATGACTAGTTGGCATCCTCAAAATAAATATCATTAGTCTATCCATATGGAAAGATAGATCAACAAGGCAACATCAAGTTTAGTGTGAAGAAGAGGACATTATAGTCCTCCCTTCTTGGGATTGCTTGCCCTCAAGCAATCTCAGTGTTGGATGTTGCAGGATTGATTCACCTTCCCAAGTGGCATCTTCATATGGAAAATCCTTCTAGCAAATTAGATACTCCTTGATGGACCTGTTACACAACTTCCTTTCTCTGATCTCTATCACCTCTGCTAGGACCAATACTAGCTTCCCTTCGACATAAAGTGGGGGTAATCCAATGGAGGGTACTATGTGCTAACCAATCACTTTCTTGAGGCAAGAAACATGGAAAATATTATGAGTTTTTCTATCATCTGGCAAGTCCAGCTCACAAGCGACCTCCCCAACTCTTCAAATAATGTGATAGGGACCATAAAATCTAGGCTAAAGTTTTTCATACCCACTCTTCTTCAAGGATCTCTGCCTGTAAGGTTGGAGACAAAGGTAAACCATGTCACCCAACTCAAAACTACATTCCATTTGATGGCGATCAACATACATTTTTTGCTTATTCTAAGCCTGTAGAATGTTCTCCTGAAGAGATTTGAGAATGTCTTGCTGATCTTGTATCCAATCTCCAGCTAGTGGTGCCCTACTATCCTACCATAGAGAGCTCAAAATGGAGTCATCCAGATGGACATGTGGTAGGATTTGTAACATACTCTCCTAGATATAACCATTTAACCTAAAGTCCTCTATTGTCCTCATACATATTCCAGAGATAACTCTCCACCCATTTGTTTACTATCTTAGTTTGCACGTCCATCTATGGATGGTACCTCATGCTGGATGTCAACTCTGTACTTGCCAATCTGAATAGTTCCTGCCAGGAAGTGCTAAGAAATTTGCTATTTCCATCACTCACAATGGTTCAAGGGAGACCATGTAGATGAGAAACCTGTCAAAAGAATAACTTGGCTACCTGAGAGGCCAACCAATATGCCACTATAGAAAAAGGTGAGTGAACTTAGTCAGTTTGTCCATAACCACAAAAATAGAGTCTCTTTCGTGCACTCTTAGTAAACCTGTAATGAAGTCCATGGAGATACTCTCCCATTTTCGTGCTGGAATAGGAAGAGATTGTAATAATCTGGTTGGAAACTCGTGCTCTGATTTTTTCTCCTGACAAGTTTGACATTCTCTGACATGCTAGAGGACATCATCCTTAAGGCCCTTCCATGTAAATCTTTCCTTGATCTACCTATAGGTTTTGAAGAAACCTAGGTGTTTGGCTGATGGTGTATCATGAAGAGTCTCTATAATTTTACCTTTGAGCTTAGACTCTGGTACGAGGTAGATCCTATCCTTATTAAAAATTAGACCATTGATTACCTTGTACCTGTTGTCCTAAAGCTGTCCATCCATAATCTGACATGCTTGAGTATTTTTAGAATACTTAAACAACAACTAGGACTTCCAATCTACCGATACCTTAGAAATAACACAACATTCTAGAACGAAAGATCTCTTAGAAAGTGTATCAACAACTACATTGTTTTTACCTTTGACATACTTGATGTAAAAATCATAGGCCTAAATCTTATTGACCCACTTTTGCTATCTTTCATTAAGATCCTTCTGTTCTAAAAAGTAGCACAAACTGTTGTGGTCCATCTTAATTGTGAATTTTCCTCCACCAAGTATTATCTAAACTTGGCTAAAGTGTGCATGATGGCTAACATTTCCTTGTCATAGGTGGAGTAAACTCTCTCATCATCTTTGAGCTTCCTACTCTCATAAGCTATTAGATGCCTATCCTGCATTAGAACTGTGCCAATTTTGCTCCCTAAAGCATCACACTCTAGTACAAAAGGGTGAGAGAAATTAGGTAGTGCAAAACTAGGCATGTGCTCATCACCTTGTTGAGTTTATCAAAGGTCACCTCTACATCATCTGTCCACCTAAATTCCCCCTTCTATGTGAGATTGGCGAGGGGAGCTATTTTTTGTGAGAAGCTTCTAACAAACCTACTGTAATAAGAGAAAAGACCCAGGAAGCACCTCAAATTTGATACATTCCTCGGTGGTGGCCAATCTAGTATTGCCTGAATCTTTTCCTGGTGTACCTTCACCCCATCTGCACCAATCACGTGACCAAGATAAAGAATCTCGATCAATCTAAACTCACACTTTGAATCCTTCGTAAGCAGTGAGTGCTCCTCCATAATATTAATTACCTCATCTAGTTGCTGCAGATGCTCCTCCTAAGTTCTGCTAAAAGCTAGGATATCATAAAAAAAAACTAACACACTCTTGCACAATTATTTTCTAAAGATATGATTCATACATGACTGAAATGTGGCTAGCATGTTGGTGAGTCCAAATGGCATAACCAAGAACTCATAGTGTCCATAGTGACTTTAGAAAGCTATTTTTTGCACATCCTCCTCACAAACCCGTATCTAATGGTACCGAGATCTAAGATCTATCTTTGAGAAATAAACTACCCCATGTAGTTCATCAAGTAACTCATCAATGCGAGGGATAGGGTACCTATTCTTAATGGTTCTCTTGTTGAGAGCGTGATAATCAATACACATGTGAAGAGTGTCATCCTTCTTCTTCACCAAAATGACTAAAGAAGCGAAGGGACTAGAGCTAGGTCTGATGTGTCCCATGTCCAAGGGTTCCTTAACCGTCTTTTCTATTTCCTCTTTACAGTGCCTGGGATGATGATAAGGTGTGGTGATGACAGGTTTCACACCTCCTCTAACTCAATGATATGCTCAAACCCTCTATTTGGGGGAATGCCTAGTGATATGTCCTCAAAAACCCTCTTGTGCTTATCAAGCACCATCTAAATGCCGATATTAATCTACTGACCTGAGTCTAAAGTAGTCTTAGAGGAAATGAAATAGTGTGCTATCCACTCCATGTCATCATGCCTCATAATAGCCTCCATCCTATGGGCTGAAATCATCCTAGATTCACCCTTTGGCATAGCCTTGAGGATCACTGGTCGACCATCCTATAAGAATTCCAGCTACATCTTATCATGATCAACTGTGTACCTGCCAATAGTCTACAACCATTGTCTTCCCAACATGGCATCTAATCCATCCAAATTGACCACATAAAAATCTGCCTCAAGAATAAAGTCATCAAAGTGAATTAGAAGTCTTGATACTTTCCCTGTGCACCTCAATCTTTCACCTCTTGCCACTCTAACCTCAAACTCGGGTATTTCATCAATCTATAACATTCTCTTTGAGACCCAATGCATGCCTATGAAGCTATGCAATGCACTTGTATCTAAAAGACACACAATATGTTGTCCTCTAACTACACCCTTTGAGTGAAAGGGGTGACTCGTAGGATCGCTAGAAAGGGAAGTTATGATAAGAGATTGCCCTGAAGGGGATCTCTTCTTTCTCTCTCTAGGAGGTTGCTCCTCACTTTCTTTCTCATCACTTCCATCAACATCACTGCCCTCCTACTACTCATCGTCCTCTTCTAAGAGTACCTTGACATATTTTATTTTGCCTTTTCCAAGGCATCTGTGATCCAATGTCCATGGCTCCCTACAAGTGAAACATAACTTATTCCTCCTGAGTTCATTCAGTGTCTCAAAGTCTAGCTTGGGAGAGGTAGCCTTATGTTGGTTCTTGTTCTTTTGGAATGAAATAGACCCCTTATAAGTTTTCTTCGGAGGCTATAGTATTTTTATCTCTAAAAGTTGCAACTTGATTGGATCCTAAAATCCAGTCACATCGAGTAACATGGAAACACTCTTGAGGTAGTGGGTGTAGCAAAAGTAGGAGTGAATCTCTAGGTTCTAGGTCGATTCCTTATGATGCTTCACCTATTTTCTCTTCGAACATAAATTTAAAACTTGGGAGGGAAAGAGATAGAAGGATAACAAAAATTAAAACCTAAGACTAAGGTGATGCATTGAAAAAAAACTTATGATACTCAGAAAGCTGAAACATTTGAACACCAGAATAACAAATCTAAGCCCACACAACTTGTCTCCTCTAGGCATGCACATCAATAATTTTTAGAAAGGTCCAAGTGCTAGTTTCTCTATAAAGGAACCCAAAAGTTAATGATAAAGAGCCTATAACACCTACTTGACATGATCTATAACCTACACATTGCACCTATAATAGAAAGGGTATGACTTAGTGAGACAAATATGAAGGAAAGCCATTCTCATCCCTAACAAGTTCATCAATCACACTGATACACAATTATGCAAAATACAAGAGGGTGGAAACAATTGATAAAATGGCATCCAAGGTTATTTTTATTACTATCATAAATTGGGTTACAGGAAAATAGGCAAGAATGAGGAGAGGATTCAAAAAAATCACGAATTTCCCAATTTGCTAAAAACTAGAACCCTCAAAACATATTTACAACTGCCTTTTATAGAGTATAGGCATAACTTAGATGTTTACATTGAAACTCTAAACTCAACCACTAAGTTCAAGTTATAGAAGAGCCATAATTGAAGTTAGAACTAAATCTGATCATAAAATACAATCTGCTGTAATGAAGTGATAAGAAGGGCAAAACAAATGCACCTAGCTGTAAGAAATCAAATCCCATGAGATTTGATTATTGCAATCATTAATGAGGCATGGAGATGCAAAGATGTTGTGCAAACAAGGCCAAAGAATGTCGTTCAACATTAAAAATAATCCTTATAACGTGTCATGGCCACAACAAATAAATTCGTCCCGGTGTCAAAAAAACTCGGGATGGGATAACATGCAATGTTAACCTACCATGAAAATTACAAAGTTGACTCGCGTAGAATAAATCTGATTTGCCTCTAAAAAGATGAGCTGTCGATGTAGATCTTCATTATGGAATAGATGGACAGATGTTGCAAGAAATCTCCTCAACCAATGATTAAAACCCAACCGTAGATCCAGGTATTGAGAATGGATTGAAGAAGCTAATCAAAGAGGGAGATTATTGTGAGAGATTATTAAAGAAGATTATGTGTTTCAATGATTATTTTTTCACTGATGTCAAAACTACTATTTGCTGGTAAGACAACTGCTTATAAGATTCAAGTACTATCACTTATTTGATTGATGAAGATAATTTGATCAAAAGATGTAACAATAGCACCTAGAGGAAATGCTGAGTTATGATTATGTAATGAAGTACAAGAATTAGTTAAGACAGTGAAGACATGATGTATTGATAATCTACTTAAGGTTACAAATGTTGGCTATATTAAGAAAAGTTAGAAGAACAAGTTACACAAAGTTTTTCTGCCAAGCTTGATCAAGTGGATAGTAGGTGTCGAGCAAAGTCAGTTCAAGTTGAGTAGAAAGATAGTTGGTGTTGAGTAAAGTTTAGTTGATGCCAAGCACTAGTAAACTTTAGTTGATGCTGAGTGATTTTACAGAGGATGCCGAGTAACACAATATGTGCTAAGCATTAAAAGGTTGATAATGCCGAGCTGCTGCATTATTTAAAGATCGTGAATTCGATGAATCTGAGCTGACAAGTTTATTTTTATTCGACTGTGTGAACTAGGTGGAAGATAAGGATGATGAGCTGGTGGCACAGAATTCAAGGTAAATCATTTTGAGGTGAATTCAAAGTGGATTGTAGGAGAAGTTTCTAGAAGAGATATGGAATATGGGGTAGATACATTGCATCCTACCTAATCCATCAAAACCCTAAAGTGGACGATGAAGAATGATCAAAAAAAGATCTTAATTTTCTATTTATAGGAATGGTTGGTCATGAAGCAAGGTTGTCATGTGCAAGAACCTAAGGAAGACAAGGAGTCAAAAGGGTTTTGCTGCATCAAGTGACCTAAGAGAAGAGTTTGTAATGGCATGTTAAGCAAGAAGGCTTAAGGAGATGAGTGCTTGAAGGGTGAACAAGCTATCAAAGCTATAAACTATGAAAGCCAAGCAGAAGGGAGGATTAAACATAGATCTATAATTTGCAAGAAAAGTTGTAAGTTGTATCAGATCAAAGCCTTACTATTACTCTCTAACAATTGTATTAGTCTAGGGTAAATCCTTTGGATTAAGGTTGATCTAATAGTCATTTGTAAATCCTTTAACTGGGTGACATTTGAAGTGAATGGTCTAAAGTCCTCTAACAAGGCTCACTCCTAATAGGGCCTGATTGAAATCCTTTAACAGGGTCACATTTAACAGTGTGTATTGTAACCTTTAACAGGGTTGGCCTTTCATAGGGCATCACTTCAGAAGAGTGAAAAGAGTAGCATGTTACTAGTGGTTTTTCCCAAATTGGGTTTCCACATAAATTATTATGTCAGGTGTGTTGATGATTCTATTATATTTCATGCTTTACATTTTTGTAAGTTGATTTGATAGTAACCTACAAGTTTTAAGTGATTGCATAATCCTATGGATGCATGAGTATAAATGTTTTATGGGTTCACTAAGCTGTGAAAAGTTTTATTTATACATTTGGACCTTGGATAATTGATTCACCCCCCTTCTTAAGTTATTCTCAAGAATTCCAACACTAAGATCTTCTTCAAAACAAACAAATGACTAAGATTCACTCAAAAATACCCAAAGATGCTCCAAAAACTAACGGCCATCGTATCTTCCCAAGAGGTCCAAGCAATGATGCAAAAATACGACCACCATCTGATTAAAAGTAGCCCAACACAAGAAGGATCCCCCACATGGCATGAAACTGTTGGTCAACACATTTCTCAAATGTACAGTTGAAAAGATAGCAACAAATTTTGTGTTATCGTGGAAGCCAAAAGTGATACTTTCTGAAATAGCAAAAATGGTTAATGCGAAATTTTAACCCTAGCAGAAAACATGTGTTAACCTAGAACTCGGTAAATGAAGGAAACTTAGTTCACTCGATCAAAAAATGAACTGAACTAGCTCAATAAATGAAGGAACCAAGCCAACTCGGTACATTAAGAGATTGAGTTAACATGAAATGTTAACCCCAACCAAATCGCATGTTAACCCACAAAAAAGGATCTAGCCCATTGAAGATCTTTTAGATTGGTTATTGATGATGGGCTGAATGGGGCAAGAATGACCAACATTCTTAGGAACTCAGAGGGGATGCTTTCTTGCTAAGCATAGATCAATGATCTTAAGCAATCCATTGGGCATAGAGTCACCAACTAGAAATGACATGTTATCCCACCTGCAACTTCACAAAATCTACAACTAGTAAAAAAAAAAAACTCCAGGGAGCCCTGGAAAGCTTAGAAAAGCTGCAGAAAAGGGAGAAAATGTGCTTGTGTACTTCTTGGAAAGTAGATGACTCCTACTCTACTATGTACAAGTATTTACAACACAAAAAATCAAACAAAGCCACTGATTGACTTGTTGAAATAACAACCCTTCCTTACAAGTTGATTTTTTCTTTCATGCATGTGGGTAGCTAAAAAGACCGACAAGCATGACAAACATACTACTGCATGGCATACCTTCTTCCCAATGCTAAAAAAAAAGAAGCTTTCCAGGACTGGGGCATTACCTTCTTGAGAAAAACATGCTTTCTCTTCCTTGTAGAACTCCCCCTCATGCTCAAGAGTAAGCATGACTGAGGGCAACTTGCTAATTTTTTGTAGAGCTAGATGCCTGATGGGGCATTCTCTTGATAGTTTTAGGTCTAAGAAATCAGCCTTGACTTCGTCATAGTTCTCTACAATGATGGTATCCTATTGGTTTGGAAGTGGCTCCTCCTCTTGTGAAGAAATAATCTCCACCTTATCTTCATGTTGTTCATGAACCACCTCCTCGAGAGCTATTGGTATGGCGTGGTTCTTCACTTGTTGATGTAGAACATGCTCTTCATATATAAGAGATAATGATTCAACATATATGGAAGAGAAGATAACATCAAACTCATCCAAAAGACCATACTCATCATTAATCTCCTCCATTATAGCTGCAATGACATGCGTAGGTTGAGGGGAAACCTCATGCATGTCAGCATGTTCCTCCTCAAGGATAGGGCTATCCTCGGGATCCTCCTTTTCATCCTCCACATCGTGAAGGGCTGTCTGCAACAAAAGTTCCTTATATGTGGAAGATGACTTGTTAGATAGGCATAAGGCCTCAAGTTCATAGAAATCAATCTTCCCCATCCATTGTGATGTCCCCATGTCACAACAGTCTCCATGATGGCTTGAACAAGATAGAAACTCTTCTTCCTGAATTGTCTTTTCTGTTATGATATTGCATGTAGACTGAGTAGCCACCTCATGCATACTAATGTGCCCCTCCTCATTGGCATAGGAACCCCCTTGATGCTCTTTCTCAACCTCCTGCTGCAACACATGTTATTTAATTGGTCGATACTCATTTTCTATCTCTAATGTGGGCAAAGAAAAATCCACTTCTTGAGGAACTATAAAGAAGGGACAATAATCATATTGGGTCTCACCATCATTAACACGTGGAGCTGTTTGAAATGTAGGTTGAGGTTTAGGGCAACTTGAAGTAGAAATCTGGGGAGGGCTACTTTGTTTGATGCTAGAAAACCTCCTTTTGGGGGGCTCTTGTGCTTCAACTCTCTGCATTTTTGAAGACTTGAGCTCTGCCTCCTCTTCAAACTTCTCTATTTGTTTCTTCCTCTCCAGCAACTAGAGAAAAGCCTCTTGAGCCTCATTGAAAATATCAAAAGCCTTAGACACCATGCTGCAAATGTAAGGATCATTCCCCCACATCTCCGTGTCATCTTGCAACTCTTTAATCCAAGATGTCATAATGAGCATAACATGAGAAAAATGCCCGCAATTTGTATTTGGGTATAGATTTTCAATATGGCTTAAAATCTTTCCAAGGTCAGCAAACTTGAGCTCCAAACTATTTAAGCAGTCATAAAGCACTCCTACCTTCAACCTGAGATCACTATAGGGTTCCAAGGAAGACTGGGCAAGCTGATCACTTGATGTTGTAGGGGAGATCGAGCCTAAGGAGGAATCAACATATGTGCCTGATTTTTTTTCCCTCTCTTGTTGTTCCTGGAATTCTTGGACTGATTTGTATTTGGAGGGGGAAATCTCAACACATTCATGACCTGAAATGATATGAAGCTTTGGGGTAAAACTGGCCTCTTCACCATATGGGGGAAAATGGGAAGCATCTCTATAAAGTGGGTCCAAGCTAAGAAATCTAAGAAAACAACTTCATAGAAATCCTGAGGGAGCATAAAAATTGAAAATCATACCAGCACTTGGTCTTATGAAACCAACTGTTTCCTTCCATAGAGTCCCCAGATTTGTATCTTGTTGCCTCCAGAGGTAGAAATTATTGTTGTACACATCAAATAACAACAATACAATTAAGATTTTTGGACTGAGATAGTCCAAAATGTCTCACCGAGCCTGCCAAAATTGTTATCTCTAAAAGTTGCACCTTGACTGGACCCTAAAATCCAGTCACTTTGAGTAACATGGAAACACTCCTGAGGTAGAGGGTGTACCAAAAGTAGGAGTGAATCTTTGGGTTCTAGGTCGGTTCCTTAAGATGCTTCACCTATTTGTTCTTCAAACATAAATTTAAAACTTGGGAGGGAAAGAGATAGAAGGATAACATAAATTAAAACCTAAGACTAAGGTGATGCACTAGAAAAAAACTTATGATACTTAGAAAGATGAAACATTTGAACACCATAATAACAATCTAAGCCCACACAACTTGTCTCCTCTAGACATGCACACAAATAATTTACAGAAGGTTCCAAGTTCCTAGTTGCTCTATAAAGGAACCCAAAAGTTAACGATAAAGAGCATGTAACACATACTTGACACGATCTGTAACCTACACATTGTAACTATAACAGAAAGGGTATGAAATAGTGAGACAAATATGAAGGAAAGTTATTCTCATCCCTAACAAGTTCATTAATGACACTGATAAACAATTCTGCAAAATACAAGAGGGTGGAAATGATTTATAAAATGGTATCCAAGGTTATTTTTCTTACTATCATAAATTGGTTTACAGGAAAATAGGCAAGAATGAGGAGAAGGATTTAAACAAATCACGAATTCCCCAATCTGCCAAAAACTAGAACCACCAAAACATATTTACAATTGCCTTTTATAGAGTTCATGCATAACTTAGATGCTTACATTGAAACTTTAAACTCAATCACTGAGTTCAAGCTATAGAAGAGCAATAACTAAAGAGTCAGAACTAAATTTGATCATAAAATACAATCTGCGATAATGAAGTGATAAGAAGGGAAAAACAAATGCACCTAGTCATAAGAAATCAAATCCCATGAGATCTGATCATTGCAATCATTAATGAGGCATGGAGATGCAAACATGTCATGCAAACAAGGCCAAAGAATGTCATTCAATATTAAAGAGCAATCCTTGTAACTTGTTATGGCCACAACAAATAAATTCGTGTCACTGTCAAAAAACATGGGTTGGAATAACACACAATGTTAACTTGTCACAAAAATTACACAGTTGACCCAAGTGGAATAAATCTGATTTGCCCCAAAAAAGATGAACCGTCGATGTAGATCTTCATTATGGAAAGACAGCCTAGATGCTACAAGAAATCTCCTCAACAAGTGATTAAAACCCAACTATAGATCCAGGATCTTCTTCAAAATAAATGGATGGCTTAGATGCACTCAAAAATATTCAAAGATGCTCCAAAAACTAATGGCCATCGTATCTTCCTAGGAGGCCCAAGAAATGATGCAAAAATATGACCACTGTTCGATTAAAAGTAGCCTAGCACAAGAAGGTTCCACCATGTGGCATGGAACTATTGGTCAACACATTTCCCAAATATATGGTTGAAGAGACAACAACAAATTTTGCATTATCACGAACACCAAAAGTGAGACTTTTTGAAATAGCAAAAATGATTAATGTGAAATGTTAACCCTAGCAGAAAATGCATGTTAACCTGAAACTTGGCAAATGAAGGAAACTGAGTCCACTCAGACAAATAACGAACTAAACTAGCCTAGTAAATGAAGGAACCAAGCCAACTCGGTTCATGAAGAGACTGAGTTAACACAAAATGTTAACACCAACCAAATCACATGTTTACCCATAGAAAAGGATCTAGCCCATTTAAGATCTCTTAGATTGGTTATTGATGATGGGTTGAATGGGGCAAGAATGGCCAACAAGTATTGAATAAGGTGAGTCTAGATCATGTGTGATCTTAATAGCATCATCCAAAGTGTTTGGTTTAAGGACCTTAACCAAACCTCTATATCTATCTTGTAAACCCTCAATAAACAACATTACCGTACACTATTTTGACATATTTGGACCATCACTAAAATCTGCTAAAACTCATCAATGAACTCATCTAGAGATCCACCCTGTCACAACTGTGCCAAATCCTTGTAGTAGACTTCAATGTCATTCTTGTCAAAATGGGTGATTGGCTTAGAGCTAAAAGTCTAGTA
This sequence comes from Cupressus sempervirens, assembly GCA_028749045.1. NCBI lineage: Eukaryota > Viridiplantae > Streptophyta > Pinopsida > Cupressales > Cupressaceae > Cupressus > Cupressus sempervirens. Next base: position 569,342,680 of record CM053792.1, on the reverse strand, counting down.
AGACGTCATGAGATCATGATCCTGGGTGACCAACCCATGATTCCACCAATCAATTGCTGCTCCCTCTAAATGCATTGTGGCAAACCTAATGGCTTCTATCTCTGACATGGGCTTAAGCGTTAGGTAGGTGTCTAGCTTGTGAATCCAAACTCTCGTAGATGTCTTACTACTTCCATAAAAAGTGGGAAGAGATAATTTGTTCATGGCGTGCTCCAAATCCTTGTTCTGTGCCCTTTGCCTCCTGTCCTGTTGAGGTCTCTTTGTCTCCCTTTTCTGAATTATGTATTGAATAAAAGTAAAATTTTGTTTAATCTAATTAGGGAACATATCCCATTTATCATACATAGCCATAACGTTATATGACAGTAAACCTGGTGCTGCGGGTTGTGCTACCTCTTCCTCTGCATTAAAAATGAGCATCGACGGCTTGCCAGTGTTTCGTGTGGGAGCCCTAGTAGCTCAAGGTGATCCTACTAAACTACCACCTCCACTATGATGACTCGATGCTCTCCTATGAGCCAAAGCTAGCTACTGCATAGCACCTATAAGTTGCTAAAGTGCAATAGAGATATTTTTATGTCCATCTCTAATCACTTGCAAAGTTTCCCTCACTTCCCGTTCTTGTTCATTCTCATTATGAGCCATTTGGGTGTCCTATACCTGTGTAACCTATTCAACTTTTTCACCCTATTCAACTTCTTCATCCTATTCACCCTATATATTTGTCCCAAAGGTTAATTCCTTGTCAACCAAGTAACTGTCCTGAAATATCAATCTGATCTGAAGATCCTGCTTGTTCTAGACAAGTGCGATTAAACCTGTATTGTTTCCTATTCATGTTTGTCTGACATTATTTTTGTTAAATCCAACCTACAACGTAATAATTTTTCCCACAAGTTGGTAGGTCTTGTAGCTCTATACCATTGTAATAAATCGACTCTGGTAATGCATCAATAGGATTGAGCAAATTCAATAAAATGTGAAAGATTGGACAAGAAAAAATAATTCTAAAAATTAAACCACATTCCAACATACATTATACTATGGAATCTTTTCATCCACCAATGGTCTTGTGATAACAATTACTGGGTAATGATCATGCACTAATACTCCAAAATCTGAAAACTAGAAATATTATCTATGAAAACAATATACATAATGAAACAACACTAAACCTAGAGTAGTCTAGGTGAGTGTATTGTCTAGATGTTACCAGCTGAGCTCATTCTTAGTGGCTGGGAATGCAATAAGATCCAACACCTCCCTCACGCGGTCCATGTGACTATTGTTGAAAGTTACCACTAGCTAATGGGATTGAGTCTACAACCTTCTTACTTCATTACGACTCTTAATGAACTCACACCCTCGATGGTTACAGAAACTTTGACCAACAATTATGTCGTTAGGTGCCTTTAATGCCTCTTGTCAATTATAGGAGTGACTCACATCCTACACTTCTATTTTTCTCTCCCACGAGTCTCTGCTACTGCACTACAACTACCCTACTCCTTTTGTGATTGATTTGACTATCACTATTTTGCTCCTGCATTTTGTCATGGTATTAGCATTTTCCACTGCTACTAAAGCACTTCCCACATCCTTAAATACAATGAATATTAGCTTATGGTATTATGAGCTAGTCTAACTCGAACACACAAATACCTTCACTGTCAAATTGATTTATCCCTGAATGTTTGTTGAATTGAACCATATATCATACTGCAAATTCCATACCTGATTCTAGATGCAATCTCCCATTGAGATATTGGGGCTACGTCCAGTCTCCCAAAATTCTTAAGGGGCTTCTTCCTTAAGAATGCCTATCACATTTAAGAAACCTTGACGCAAATAAAAAATATTATATTTCTCATGGTATGTATCCCAATGTGGTTCCTCGCTTTTATAACCTTGATGTGATTGAAGATGCAAACAACTAAGCAACGTGGGATAAAAGCCAATTTCATCTTTTAGTCACTTAAGTTACTTTTATAATAAAGTGACCTTAAATGATAAAGTAACTTAATAAATCAAATTGATAAAATAAAATGACCTAACCTTAGGAGTTCCCACTTAAATATCTCCCCCAATGAAACCAAATAGACTCCTGTGACTGGCTGGCATCGTCAAAATAAATGTCATTCACCTATTTGGATGGAAAGATAGACCAACAAGGCGCCATTAGGTCTAACGCGAAGAAGGGGATATTTCACCCCCAAGATTCTTTTAGCCTACATACCTTTTCCCATGCTAACAAATATATTTTTTCTTATCCCCTACCCCTTTCCAAAATAAAAAGCGTAGGCATCTATTCCACCAATTTGTTGACCGGGAGGTCAATGCATGAAAGATGAAATATGGGTTGAGATGAAAGGAATCATTTCACCATGGAAGCCCTACTTGCAAATTAAAGCCATTTCTCTTTCCATAAATCAATTTTATTTTTTATATTTTATATAGTAAGATCCCATAATCTAGAAGAATTGCATCCCTTCTCTAGAGGGAGACCCATATACTTACATGGTAGATTTATTTTCATGAACTCAAGAATATTATAGATATGGTTTTCTAAATCTTGGGGAGTACCAAAGAAGAATATTTCTAATTTAGTAGGATCAATTTCTTGACCCGAAACTATAACATAAGTGCTCAAAGTTTCCTTAAAGGCTTTTGCTTCCTTGAATGTGCTTTGTCCATAAAGCATGGTATCATCCACAAACTACTGATGAGTTGAAGGATCTAAACTACTGGTAAACTAATACCTTTAAGTCTCCCCTCCCCCCTTTTCTAAGAAATAGATCTACTTCGAGCTTCAATCATAATAATAAATAATAAAGGGGAGACTGGGTCTCCCTACCTTATGCCTCTGGAGATCCCAAAGAAGCCAGTTAGGGACCCATTGATAAGGATAGAAAAATTTGGGGTTGCAATACACTCATAATTGAGATTAATCCATTGTTTGGAGAATCCAAAGGCTTAAAGATATTTACATAGGAATCTCCAATCCACCCTATCATATACTTTTTTAATGTCCAATTTTATAAGAGTAGATGTTTCAAGGTTCTTTTTTACTAAATGAATTGCTTCTTGAGCTATAATATCTCCTTCATAAAAAGACCTCCCAAGGATGAAGCCTATTTGTTCCCCACTGATGAGGGAGGGTAGGAGTTTTTGAAGTCTGCTAGCTAAGGTTTTGGTAAAAAGTCTATACAAAGTATTAAATAGTGCTATGGGTCTAAAGTCATCAAAATGACCCCCACCTTCCTTTTTAGGGATTAGAGCTATAAATATGTTGTTTATGTAACACCCCACCAAGGAACCCAAAAGAAATTAACCTAAAGTTTCACTAAGTTTTCCAAACTTAGAAAAAAAAAGGTAATAACAACAAGAGATAATATAGTGGAAGCAATAACTCACATACATAAAAACAATCCATAAACAAATTACATCTCTTAAGGGTTCCATGACGTTGAATCACACAAACACAAGTTGTATTAATAGTATATCCAATACATAACAATTTCACATCATAGAATAACTATAGGTACAAATCCAAGTAAATAATATACATTTACATAAGATGCCACTTGGCAAAATCAGAATGCATAATCATCCACTGTACAAGTCATAGGGTATGAAAAGCTCAAAGAATATACATCATGAATAAAATACATCATCTCATAAGATCTCTGAAAATCAAATATAATACAACATAATATAACCATCCATCATAAAACATAAGATCATAATGAAAGGAATAACTATACAAGGACATCTTGGAACAACATCCAACTATCAGATCTCAATGGTATAAGAAACACTACCACCCGACCTCGTGGAACCTAAATGGCCCATTGCCATCGTGCTGAGGAGATAGTATCAACTCCTACATGGATAACAATATGAAAAGTCATAACCAACATCTAGGTCAAGGAAAATCTGATATCAATCTATCTCAAAGGTACCAAGACATAAATGACATCTAAACATAGAGGCAACAAAGACAAATAGAAAATCTACTATGTAAGTGGGCAAGTGTCATCGCATGAGCCTACTCTAAGGTTACCCCGATAGCCTCTTTGGACTCCACCCCCCTAGTGGCTCTATGCGGCATCAGTATCCTTTTGTGCAAACAAGGCATACGAACGAGGCAAGGTCACAACCAAGCATCCTCTCTACTCCCATCCTAGCCTGTACTAGCACTCAAGGCATGGGCGAGGAAAAACACTAACTCTTATTAATTCATTTTAAACCCATTTCATGAAATGTTATCACTTATTAAAATAACTTTCAATGGGTTGCCTAGGTAGCCTCTTTAGGGCTTCGACCTCCATTGCAAACCACTTCCCAACGTACACATAAGTTATCTAACCTAAGCTCATGAAAAGTACAACTCATAAAATCACAATTTTCACCTTAGTCCTTTACAAGAAACTAGAAATCACCTAAAGACAATTCACAATATTCACCTCAATCCTGTGCAAGAAACTGGAAAGCGCCTATAAATAAATCACAATAATCACCTCAATCCTATACAAGTAACTGAAAAGCACCAAAATATAATCAATCGAAAACTCAAAGGTTACAACAAGAAAGTCACAATAATCACCTTAGTTCTATACAAGTAACTGGAAAGAACTAACAAACAACTGATCAAAACTCATCATAGAAATATGTGATACATCACCATGGTTGGGTATAAAAGATCGCGACCACATAATAACCATATCACCATATAAATACTAATCGATAACTCAAAGATCACATCACAAAATCGTGACATCATAAAACAATAACTCTCGGGCCTTTGGTAGACATCCAAAACTAGTCAACACACTAAGTCAACTCCAAACCCAACACAAAGTAAATAGTACATCACAACAAGTGTAGTTTCAAAATTTGGTTTAGTTTTGAAAACTTAAGATTTTGATTTAAAAATAGAGTTCCAATTTTTTTATTTTTTTAAAGTGTCAGATTTGTTAAGGTTTTCGAGTCCACAAGAACCTCAAACACCCAACAAATTCCTTAAAATCATCTATATATAAAAACCCAAATTTTCTTTAATAAAAGAAATGAACTATCATATAATAAAACCAAACTTCCTTATTAATTCTCTAAATGAAGAATTAAGTTCTAATTCAAATTGACGATAACCTTACAACCAATCTTTTAATAAATATGATTAAAATTAAATAACCATTCTTAAATTAGTAATAAAATAATATTAATTTATTAATAATAATTTATTTATTTATACTTGGATTAACAATGTGTGAGACATAGTACGAGTCATTAGAAACACTAATTTTTTGCAATTGAAGCTCTCCCAATGTCTCCTGTTCCTTCTGCTCCTGCATTTGAATTTGCTACTCCCGCCTCTCATCCTACGGCCGATGGGGTTGCATGTAAGTTTGTTGGCAGTGGTGGGAGAGCTTCGCCCGTTGCTGCTGTCGACTCCTCATTTGCAATGTCTATTTCTGGCAGGGCTAGGGTTTGCTCGTTCGCTTTTGGCATCCATTCTTCTCCTTACGCTCGTTCTTCACTGGGTGCTTGTCCTAGTTTTATAGGGTCTCCTAGTTCTAGGGGAAGGACTTTTGCAGACGTTGCTACCTTTGAAATTGGATTGCATGGTGCTATCTCTCATGCCAGTTCTTTAGGGCCTTCTAGTCGTGATGTGTCCCCTGTAAGTGTCTCAAATTCTATTAGGGTTTATTTAGACCCAGAAACAGTTGAAGATATCTTCCATACGGTAGAAGAGCTCTCCTCTTTTGCTGCTATTTTTCACTTTCGGGGTTTTTGGCCCTCTTTTGCTGATCTTCATGCCTAGATGTCCATGCATTGGGAACCAATTTTAGACAATAATGTTCACATCTTTCCTAATGCAAAAGGATTCTTTATAGCTAAATTTGAAAGTGTTAAAGACAAGAAGACTATTATGTGTGATAATAGTTTTTCATGGTAGGGCAGATATCCACTTATGACCAAACCGTGGCATATGGATTTTAATCCACTTACTGAATCCTTTAACAGATTCCCTATCTGGATCCGGCTTTCGAATCTCCCGATGCATCTATGGCAAGATTCTATTTTTGAAACTATTGGGAATGCTATTGGTAATATTTTGTATGTGGATTCTAACACTTGGGATATTTTCCATTCAACGTGTGCATGAATTCTTGTGGAGTTGGATGTTTCTAAGGGCCTTCCTAAGGAGATTTGATTGGATTCTGTGAGGGGTTCTTGGACTCCAATGTTGGATTTTGAAGGTATCCCTTTTCGTTGCAGAAAATGTCACATGACAGGTCATATTGCTGATCGTTGTGGTGCTAAGAAGTCCATATCAAGGTGACCACCTCCTTGGTGGTCAGGGGCCTCTTCTGAGCACTATACGGTGCATAAATCTTTCGTTGCGCCCCTAGAACCTATGGGTGATTCTCCCCTTGATGATGCTTTTGGTGATCATTCAGTGCTTATGGTAGAGGATGTTGTTCAGACTTTAGGTTTGGTCCCTATTCCCACTTTTGCTCCTACACCTGTATTGGATGCTCTTTCTCAGGGCTAGTCGTCTTCTGGCTCTCCTAGGGAGATTGTTATGGCTTCTGCTTCCCTTGGGTTCCACCATTCCATTTCGTCTAGGGTTTGGGTTGCTAAGGCTGCGAAGGTGGAGGATGGTTGGATTGCAGTAAAAAGAAAGAAAACTAAGCCTTCTACTCCCCCTTTAGATATGAACCTTCGGTCGCACAAGGAAAGCACTAAATTAAAAGGAAAATCATAAGTTCCCTTGTTGTCACTGGCTTTTTCAGTGAGGTGCTGGCTGCTATGCAGGTGTTCTAGTTGTGGTATTGGTGTGTTGGTTGCTGGCTTTTGTGTGCCAGTTGGTTTAGTCTCTAGGTTCTAGGTCCCTGTAAAATTTGGTTGCTTTTTCTGGTCTTATCTTTTGGTTTCAGGTCCCTGTAAAACCTAGTTTTAATTTTTTTACTGGTTTCAGGTCCTAGTAAAACTTGGTAGTGCTTCATGGTTTATCTTTTTCTTTTATGTATAGGGTTTCCGGGCCCTTTCAGAACCTATTTTTACCTTAATCTAAAAATAATAATAATAATTACTATTTAATAATATAATACAAATTATTTAATATTATTAATTAAATTAATTAATAATAAAACAAACTATATTAAAAAATTAGTTAATTAATAAAATAATTAAAATATCCCTACCTAAAACGTTTACGGCCCATCAGCCTGCTACTGCAACAACCTCAACTGTCGTAGCAGCTTTGGCTGCTAGCGACAACTTTGGTTGCCTTCACAGCATGGGGATGGGGAGGTGATGATCTCAATCCCTAATAAAATGTATATATATAATAATAATAATAATAATAATAAACATAAATGCCCTCTGTACAAAAATTAGTTATATATATATATTCATTTACAACAAAAACACAAAAATATCAGAATCTAATTAACACAATAATTTTTAATTAGTGTAGTAACTAGTATTAATTTCTCGCTTGCAGATCTAATAGGAGAAATACATATAGCCAATCGAATTTTTTTTTAATATGTAAAATTTTAATTTCTTTTCCAAACTCCATCCCGACTCCAAACAGTCAAATTATGAATCCCCAAATTTAACAAACAAAGGTTTTAGATATTAAATTCATTCATAGACGTTTTTAAGAATGGTAAATTTCAACACAAGGGTTTCAAATATTAAATTCGAAAAACAACATTCAAACACAGAGAAGATATAGAGATTTCAAACAAGAAATTACTACGCAAAACTCAACAAGATCCTACCTTGATATGATGCTAATTGATCAGATACTCAGAGCTCGCAAGAAATTCTCGTCCTTTCAAAATCCTCTTTCTCAAAAGTTTGCTCCTTCAAACCTGTGTCTAGAGAAATGAGCTCTAATTTCTTAATAAAGAGTTTTCTCCCTTTAGGGTTTCAAGTTTGCAATCAGGCGAACCCTTTTCTTTATTATTTTATTTTATTTTAATTTCATGTGCAAACATTTTGTATTTTAATTAAAATAAACTTTATTAAATTTATTTTCTCTCTCTTTTATTAAATCACAAGATGTCTTTAATAATATATTTATTAATTTAACTAATAATATTATTTAGAGATTATTATTAAAATGAAACTCCTAAATAAATTATTATTAAATTAAATATAATTATGCCCAAATTAGAATTTTCATTAAATCTTTTAAATTTAATTCTTTTATTTAATCAATTTCTCTATTAATTAAATATAATTTTCTCTTTATAGTTTTTCATTAAATTAATCATTTAATTATCTCTTAATTTGATTTAATTATAACCGAAAATCACAACAGATCCACAAACTAAAACAGGAAAACTCATCAAAAGGACAAAGCATAGATTCAAACTCTGGGGTCAAAATTACGAATTCACATCACTTGGCAAATTCGGAAGGGTAAATAACTCTGATACTTGTCCTACTTTATAGGACAATTGGCTTAGGGTTAGGATTTGGACTCAAGAATTATCTCCCCTCTTTTACCATTGAGATATTGCGATAGGGCACACATATCCTAACAATTCAGGGAAGTCGATGCCTGATACCTATAATCTACATAAAATTCGAGCATGTACATAGACATAGAATCTAAACTAAACAAGCAATGGCAAGGAGTGGTGCATTGTGTAGATCCAGACTAGCAGTGACTACGACTCCCTCCCTCAACCACATCAAACACATCAATCATGAGATAAAACATACATGTACACCATACACATGCGAGTATGGGGTAAGTATCCATAGAAACTGCATATAAACCATCCATCTAATTATCATCATGAAATAACTGAAATCACTATATGAACATACATGTATCATCATCGAAAGAATAATCACGAACACATGAAATAATTGAGTATCAAGTAGCTAATCAAATATATACACTGAGTACAAAATTACATACAATCAAATCAAGTAACCAAGTAATGCTAATCATAAAACATAATCATAAAATAGGCCTAAAAGAATTCGAGAATAAGACATGAAAAGTAAACTAGGGGTAGGCATTATAGTTTACTTCTCTTAGGAGATTGTCTGAGTTCCTAGCCCCTTCTAGGGATTCATTAATTTCTATGCCCATGAAGTCCAAATATTTTTGAAATAAATTAGCAGGGAACCCATCTAGGCTTGGAACCTTAGCATCATTCATTTTCATTAATACCACTTCTATCTCCTAGATTATGAATTTCACCAAAAGCTTACTATTATATTCCTTTGAGATTACATTGGGATATTATTGATCACCCCCACTTGAATCTTAAAAGGGAATCCCTCCCAATTATTGAAAATATCTTTAAAGTATCTAATCGATTTAGACTCAATATCATCTTGATCTACTCTCATCCTCCCATCATCACCCTTAATTTTAAAAATTTTGTTAGTCATTATTTACTGTTTTGTGTTGTTATAAAATAACTTTGAGTTCTTATCCCCCTTCGAAAATCAGATTTCCCTAGACTTTTACCTCCAAAAGATTTCTTCCTTGGCTAAGATCTCTTCATAATTAAGAAGGGGTTTCTCTTCATGTATAATGCTTCATCCATCCCCCTAGCAATCACTTCATTATTTACTTCTTCCATTTTATCTTCGAAGGAAGCTTTGCTATCAAAAATATTTCCAAAATAGTTCTTATTCCGTTCCTTTAACCTTTGTTTGATAATTTTCAATTTACTAGCTATAATATATAGTTTTGAGCCACAAATCTTAGACTCCTACATCCATTATTTGATTAAATTTAGACATTTTTCATCCCTAAGCCACATTTGCTCAAACTTGAAGGAGCAATTTCTAATTTTAATTTAGATACAAATTTTAGCGCTACCATGTAGTGTTCAGAACTAGAGAAGGGGACCACTTCAGAGACCAGAGAGAAGGACGAGTCCACTAAACTACCCAACATGAAGAACCTATATAATTTCTCTGCAATGTTGCTAAAACCTTTCCTCCTATTATTCCAAGTAAAATAACTATTTAAGCTTGACATCTCTAGGAGGTTGTTCTTACAAATCCAATTGTTGAAATCTTATACTACTCTTGAGAGCTTACTAATTCCTCCCCATTTTTTTGAAGGTTAACTGATAGCATTGAAATCTCCACCAATAAAACATAAATGCTTATTAATAGTTGAAAGGAAAACTTCAGTTTCTTTCCATACCCTATTTTAATCTCTATTCTAGGTTGGGCCATATATATTAATAATTTTAAAGGATAAGCATAGCTTGTGATAGAAAACTGTACGACTAATCCAGTTTGGATGACTTTCCAATGAAGAGATGGAAACATTTCTAGGGTCCTCAAGGGTTTTCAATCCCCTAGAAGCCCCCTAGGTTGGGGAATTCCAAATATATCTAGAATCCTAGTTTCTTTTTTAACCCTCGGATTTATAAAGAGCTAAGTTTGACTTCTTGAGATGCAACACTTTAGGAGCTACTATTTGTTAGGGGGGTTGAGGCCCCAAAAATTCCATGATAGCGAATTCATGGTTGTGTGGGAAGGAACTTCCCCTTCCCTGTATTAAGAATGTCAGTGAGTTTGAACTTCTTTATAACTTTGCCGTCTCTATCTCTAAGTTCATAGAGATATTTTCTACCTATCTTTTTTGACAATTTTGCATAATCTGGGGTGGTCTTACTAAGAATAGTTGTTGCTATCCCAAGGGTTTCCAAGTTTTTATTTTCTATGGTGTTTAGATTAATCATAAGGTCCTCCATATCCTCTGCATGGCCTATACCATCCTCCTTATTTATATTTTCAATTAAAAGCTCTTCGTGTCTTTAAAGTTCCTCCCCGTCATAGATCTTATTCATGAAAGTTTCCATTAGCTCATTGAAAACCATTTCACTTAAGTATTCTAAAATAATATTGACTTATGCTTCTACTTGTTGAGTTATATCCTTTTGTTCCAAAGCTACTTCCTACTCTTGTTTGTTTTATATCTCACCTACTAGAGAACATAACATGGAAGAGGGTTTGTCTTCAATTGACACTATAGTTAGAGGACCCATAAGACACACAATGTTAGACTAGTTAGAATCACCCTTAGTTACCTTCATGTTTAAGATTGAGTTTTCAACTCCATGATATGTATTATCTGGGCAAATAGAGCCACCTTTATTCCCTGAAGTTTGGCCTCAGAACTCCTCCACAGATGGACATCCTAAATCTTCCCTATATTCTCCTTCTTCAAGGGTTCTATCAACATCATTATTTACTAGGATGACTCCCCCTGCCAACCCCATAGTTCGAGATAACCTGAATCCTAAGATCTATAAGGGGGAGAACATGGCATGGGGGATTCCCAACTGGGCTTGAGGCTTTCCATTCTTTGAGATTCCCCTATAGAATTTAGGTTATATTATAACTTTTTGGCCATTTACCATGATTTTTACATTCTAAAGACTTTAATATTAATGCCCATATTAACCACTATAATAGGGTAGGAATAAGAGATTTCTTCCTCTTTGCAAGAAACATCTTTTCCTAATTTGTCACCAATAACTTTTAGGGTTTCTTTGTTTAAGATTTCAATTGGAATATCGAGGAGTAGAATGGGGCTATCTACAGTGAAATCTTCTAGATTATTTGTTAAAAATAGATTGATCTATAGTTCTAAAAGGCTGATTATTAAAAGTATGAGCATTACAAGAAAGAAGTTGTTTTAAATATTCACTACAACAATCAATATATAAAAAATCTCGATCCATAATGGCTACTCTAATTTTCTTACCATATGTGGAATTAAGTCCTCTTGCAATTTCTTCAATGCACGAGTCAATTCTTGTCCATTTTTGTGAAAAACCCATATTTCCTGCAATGTTCCTAGAGAAACGAGATCAGTTCACTCTTTGATTCAATGGTCGCCAACTTTAATGAATGACCCAACTCTTTGAAAAAAGCCTTGTCATTCACCAAATTCACTCGAGGGATATGCTCTTGAGAGTTCTTAAATTTATTGGAATCCAAGAAGCTCATTTTCTGAGTTTTTCCAATACTAGTTTTGAGCCTTGAATGCCCTGATTTAAAACCCATGGAGGAAGGATTTCACAAGACCCATAGGAATGGGTTGTTATCTAAAGCCTACCTTTGAGGATCTACCCTTTGACCATATATTTGCTTGACGGATCACAATCCGTCGACACCCAAACTATCTATAAGCACTAAATTTCTTAGGTCTCACAAAATCTACCCATCATCATCAGTTGCTGAGATAGAGGGAACAAGGAAGGATTCATCAACCACATTATCAATAGAGGTTCATCAACCTAAAATTATAACTAATATAATAAGATTATCGCATTTCTTCTAGTTTCTTTTTAAAAAACTAGTTTATATATATATAAATAAGTCTAGTTAAATTAATTACTATCGATAGGCATTCTACAATGGTAGAAAGGGTGGAGTAGGATGGTGTGAGTGTGTTAATGTTAACTTTATCTTTGTAGAGTAAATTTGACAATCATCTACATGCCAAAATTTTAAATATTATTATAAATTGAATATATTTTTAAAAACAATTTAATAACCACCACCTAAATTTTTATGTTAAAATTATAATCTTTGTAGAGTCAATTTTTTTTAGAAATAAAAATTAAAAACTTAAGTTAGTGAATCTTTTTTATGGAAATAAAGGAGATATAAATAGCTTGAAGTCTACTAAATTAAATTTTAATTATTTTGTAGTATGTATGGTCATTTCTTAAGAGAGATTTATTTAAGATATTTATACTAGTTTATTATATATTTATTAAAGTAAGTGCTGTTATAAGTTAATAAATATAATTGTGATTTAGTTATATTGTAACAAGAATTATGGTTAAATTTTGTATATAATTATTTAGATAATGATTATTTGATACTATAGGTGAAATTATAAATAATTTAATTATAACTTAAGTTTGATTACAAATATCTTGGGTTATTTAGAATTACATTATGAATTAATGAAGAATTGAATATTAATATTAGATTTAAACTATTTTTCCATTCATTTCTTATTTTACTTCGTCCTGTTATTTCTTCTGTCTAATCTTCCCTCCACGATCAATTTAGAGGAAAAACATGCATGTTTCATAGGGATATCAGTTTTAATTTTGAGACTGCTGATAATGGACAAAGATTGTATGTATGATAAGATTAATTATTGTACTAATTTAAAAAACAATTTAGCTCAAGGACCGGTAAACAAAGTAAAAAATAATTTTACTGAGAATCATGCATATTCAACAGATTGAATTTCTTAATATATCATCGGCCATGTCTCCACCATTTGCACGCTTTAAATAGAGACGAAGAGAAGTAAAACAATTTGTAAGGAACTTAATGTACGTGAAATATATTTCCATGATTTTGATCCATGCACTTGGATGTGTCATCAACAATAATATTGCAAATATAGATCTGGATGTGACGAGATAGAACTCAGTATATTGTACATAACTTTACAATAAGAAGTAGTTTAGCTGTGATGGTATCCACAGCGAGTTGAGTGCGTCCCATAGGCGGGCTGGTCTTCATTAAAATTCCGTCATTCATTCATTCAACAAGGAAGATTATTTACTTGCATATTAGGATTAAATGACAGGACATTAAGTTATAGCAAAACAAATGTACTCACATTTTCCAAAAATATGACTTGGAAAAGAATTAATGTGGCAAAGGCAGGTTTGCTTGCAATCTACCATTAAATGGGAAGTAAAAAGATTTATGTGGAACCTACAATGCATAGTAACCAAGCGTTGACCTTTATATATGAACTACAAATAACTGGCATAAATGGTATCAACATAATAATAATCAAAATCGCCACTACTCAAAAGATTCGGAAATTGAAAGAGCTGTGATTTTTCTCTAAGTTTCAATACAAAACTATTCGGTTGGTGTGCCTCTTTTAAAATGTATTCAGCACATTGCCTAAATCTTATACAAAATGAGGGATACAATCTCTTTTGTTGTTTCCCTGCTCAAGAACTATTTTACTTTGTTATACCGAATGAGTGACTGCTACGGTTTCTCCCTGTGAGAATCACTTCTGCAGCTATTGAAATGGATGATTGGAAATCCTCCATCTAGTCCTCCAAGAATTCAATATGGCCATAGATTAAAACCCAGATCCTATAATATTTCATTTTTTATTTCGGGTATTAGATTCATACAAGAGAATGGGATGCTATTAATTATTTAATAGTAATATACACATAATAGATGAATCTTTTCTTCAAAATTCAGACAACACTTAACATTAGGCTTGAGCTAGATATTAAAATGGTGGTTGTAGCAAGCAGGTCACCCAAGAGGGATCTTAACAGAAAACATTACAATATCAGTTGATGAGGCCAATTAACAACGATAGCCTCTAATCTACATGCTAAGGCAAACCAACTTGTAAGCAATGAAATTGCTCTCCAAATCTACAGTACCAGCGAGCAAGAATAAAAGTACTATTTGAATGTCCTCCAAAGTAAACTCTATACGGTGGGTGAGCATACGAGTTAGACATAAACTGTCTGGGTGCTAGCAGACTATGCTTGTTACATTTGAACCGCTTTGTGACGTGAAAGTCTGATAAACAATTATATTCTGTCACCATCTAGAAAATACATTTTGTATCACTACAAGCTGTTAAATTCAAGCTCATTGCTTAATAAAGCACAAAAAGAAATATGCCTATTTTTCCTTTATTTTCATCTGCTTTATAATTGTATGGTACCACAAATTTTGGGTGATACAGTATGAATCTATATACAACAAGAAGTACTGTTGATTTATTACAATGAACTTTCAATCAGTGCAATCAGACTAAAAAACACATATCTAAGTCAGTAACTTGTTTTCTTTTCTGGTATAAAAAAAAATTTAAGAGATTCGTGTAACCCTAATCTGTTATGCAGAAGGGAGAGTTGGTTTTATGCTCCGATAACCTAAAAAAAATCTTTATATATTATTCGCAATAGATCTCTCAAGAATTGATTCATTATGGAAATAATATCCCAAAATTGTTTGTGTAACTGACCCACATGTGAAGACATCTCCATCTCCTGCAACTGAGATGGAGAAAGAGATTGTGACCACATGTACATACTGGCATTGGACTATATTAGAACAAAAAAGATTGTTGTGTTAGGCCACAAGAAATAATCATCAGAAAAAATAACTGATACATGTTTTTTTTAATTTTCTGGAAACTCATTAGAAGTGTTAATACAATGTACGAGGATAGGATGGATTAGGTTTCGAAGAAGAGAATCGACTCATTCAATTATTAAAAAGACCCAGCTGCCTTCATCTAGGACGTCATATCCCAATGAGTATGGTATGTCTGTCCAATTTTTGGAAATGCCAACCTCACACACCAATGCTGCATGACCACTGAAAGGATTGACAGCTGTCCTACCATACTGTTCACTCTTTTAGCCAATAAAATTCCCTGTAACGTCCCCTCCATTTGATGTTTCCCATCTCGAAAGAAAAGATGATTGCATTTGGCTTCTTCCAGCTGAGCCTGGAGAACCAATCCAGAAACTATTTGGAGAAAAAGATCTTTCTTTCCTCGCAGAAGTTACATGAGTCCGTGGGACAGGCGAATGGACACTTATAGGCAAAATCCATTCGCCTTTCTCTCTTTCCTCTATAAGAAGGGGATGCTCATACTGTCTCCAATCCACATGTTTGGATGTAGTTATAAACTCAAAACGAAGAGCCCATTGCAAGGAAACATGAGGTGTAGAGAAAGACATTGGTCCATCTATGGGAATAGAAAACATAAAATTTGTCTGCATGATGTCTGCAACAACTTCATGGTAGTCACTTTGAATCTGAATGACAAAGTGATGCATTAGCAAATGTAGATCTGCTGGGTGCCACATCCCAAAAAATAATATTCAACAAGAAGACAAAACTTCCATTTAACAGTTCATTAAAATACATCATGCAATTAGTGGATATATTTTATTGGTAAAGGTTAACAATAATATAAAAAAGTTAAATTCTCACAGCACAAGAAATTGTATTACCAATTGTTATATGAGACAAAGCTTTGATTAAAGATGCCATTCGGTCTTTAGATAATTCAGGTTGCATGTGCATTTATATTGCCAAGTCTATGTTAATCTCAATGCACTTACCTTTGTAATAATGGGAGAGTGTTTCCGAGAAGGATGAACGAAAGCTGGACTAACAGTTTCCATGTTCTCTAGTGTTACTGACACCTGAAAATTTGTGCATCAGTGAAGCCATATAAAATTTGCGAAATGAAACATTTTAATGATACAGAGCATATATAGCACCCCACCTCAAGGCATCTTCTTGGACCTTCTTCATGGAAAAATGTTAGTACTCCTCCAATCTGTGGCAATAAGATTTAAAGCCTAATCATAATGCTTAACAAAGAGAGGAAAGCACAAATGGGCCGCTAATGCAAATTGGTTTTCAATACAAGTTTCGAATACCGTATCACCGAAGTAGTGAGTTGCATCAGAATTCTTTGGAGAGAATCGAACTAAAACTTGATCTTCTATTCTGATATTGTATGATCGCCCTCGTAGAAAGGATTCTGTCTCCCATAAGAAGAATTAAAAAACCATTTTATAAGCCACAGATTTAAGATAGAATCATTTCAACTTGCAAAATAAAGTGAGCGCCACAAGAACAAATAGCACCTCATACCAGAGGGAAAAGCTCCAATTATTGGTTCAGTGTTGTTAGAAGTTGCATTCTGATGACTTGCCTTTCTTCTTAAGGAAGGTCTGTCAGCAATATTTCCACGTTGCAATAATGCACCTGCTTGTAATAACAAATATTATTTACATACACAATCAATGGCTACAAAGAAAATTAACCAAAACTGAGAGGAAAGCATACACAGAAAAACAACAAAAGGAATATACAATACAATGATTTTATGCTTTAACAGTCACAAATAGAAACCTATATATATGCAAATTAAATAGTTTGGTCCATACACAGTAAGTTTAATAAAGAAAATGTTCCCTCGGACCAGAATTATTAGACCTAGACTTTGACTCAAAAAATTATGACGTGAGTAAAATATTGGAGACTTCACAATAAACTGGATTAAGATAAAGGCAAAATCCTCCATAAATATGCTCAAACATTTCATACTGCTGAAATTATTAAGTCAAATAAATTGACACAGCAAGTGTTCTAAGGCCATCAAAAATTTAAAATTATCATAAAAATATGCAAGTTTGGACAAATGAAAAATAGCCACCTTCAATAACAAAACCTACTGCAAAGAAAACCTCTTTTGTGTTCTATCAATAAAAGAACTGAGGTGAGGCAAGCCCCAGCAATTTCTATTTAATACTAAAGTTACTGGTTTGGGTTCAGAGATAGGTTGGGATACAAGAACCAGGTACATGAGTTCGTGAATTTATGGTTCTTATGGGTTTGTGTGATATATATATATATGCAAAGAAAGGAAAGAAATTTACATAATCTATGATGCTTGATCATTGATCAATGGCAAATGTCAAAAAAGATAAACATTGAACATTTAAATACTTGAAATGTCAAATCTACTTTGTGGAAGGTATTTAGCACTCCAAAATCAAATAGAATCACCTCACTTCAAATTGGCAAGATGGAGAGAGAAAATGTGAAAAAAAAGTCCTTTTGGAAGCTTCATAATGGGTTGTTTTAGAGTTAGAACAAAAAATAATAATAATAAAAAGTTTTTTCATGATTTTGGGCCAGCTTTCAGTTGTACATCATGGATCCGCACAGGTCCCTGCTCGGTCTGTCTGGGTTCGTGCTAGATCTGGGCAGGGTCCATGCCCAGCCCTGTGTGTCCTCACAGGTTTGTGGGCCCACAAACCTTGGAGAACCCACAGGGCTGGGCACGGAACCTGCCCGGACGCAGCACGAACCAGTTCACCAACCCAAACCTGGTTCGCGAGTCTACGGTGCAAGCCTGGTTACTCGGTTTAATACATTTATAACAAATGAAAAATTAAAAAGAATGGTGCCCTGTGTCCTAGCCTGGCTCTCACCCTGAACCCTATGATGAGAGCGTAGGGATCATCTGATTTGGACAAGGAAAAAGAAAAAGAAATTGTTTCCCTAGAAGCGGAAGTGTTGAGGAGCTGATGATGGATAATGTCAGAGAAGTTGAATGGGGAAGGAATTACCTAGCGGGGATGAGATTGCCCAAAAGAACAAAGCAAAAATGTTTGTGAAGGAAGCTATTGCTGCCAAATTTAAATTTATGAATGGGCAAAGGCTTGTGCCCAAGCCCTCCCTCTAGATTTCCATTTTGTGCCATTCAGCTTCTGAGCTTGGTGATTTGTCTTGTAGTTAGTGGGTGAATCCTCTAGTACGGAAAAGGAAATTTCCGTTCACAATAAAATGAAATGGTTCTTCTTGGAAATAAAAAATATTAAATCTGAAAATTTCTATGTTTCATCAACAGCTTAAATGAGATAATCCTCAGCTGATGTTTGATCCCTATCCTAAATTAGCCAGAGTTGAATGTGCTTGAGAAGATTTGCAGACTTAAGGATACCGATAAAAAATAGAAGGAATGCATTAGTGGTCTCAAAGTTCAGTTCTTCTCAACTAGCAGAAACTCAAGAAAGTTGTGGATGGTAGCAAGACCATAACGAAAAAAAAACTCTGACAACAGCATCAACATGCTCCAGGAAAGACTTAAGCCCTACAGGAATTTGATTCAAGAGTGTTCCATGTCAAAAATCCACAGTAGGAAGGTGAGAAAAGTTATGCACGGTAATCAGGTCATAGAGTTTGTGGACAAGTATCTTGATTTTCTCGAAGATGAATTGTAGGCAGCTGTGGTAATTATCTCCAAGTTATTTTGTGTCCCAGTTTCTGTTTGTAATATAGATGTTTTGTCTTTCACTGTGTTGGGGCTTTGTTTCAGCCTGGCTATCCCTTTTGGCTAACCTTGTTTGTGTTTTCTGTTCTTGTTTAGTTGTCTGCTTATCATTTTGGTTTTCTACTACTTTTCCAACTTTCTAATATCTTGTATCCATGATCAAAGTTTAAGACTTAAATCTGACTCTAGTGATGAAATGGCGGGTGGCTGTGGAATATGTCTAACACATCCAGCAAAAACTAATTATGTGAGATTGATACAAGTATGAAAGGGATTCTTCATTTTCATATCTCTCCTAGAATATACAATGGAATTAAATAATTTAGATTTCATGGTTCATGAAAAAAATTGCAATGTCTCAATTTCATTTATTTAGTTTTACATGACTTATTGTGTGTAATTTGAATTGGCAATTCTTCAAAGTCATATTTTCCATTCTATATGTTTTGATATTTTCCTTTCTTAGATCTTTATACAAGCTTCTTTGAAAACCCCAAAATTTCTCCGATTTTCTGATATCTGGTCAATATAATGCCAAGATAAGGCCTGAAATTTGACCATAGGATTAAATGGTTGGAAGAAAAGAATTAATAGATCCAGAAAAATAATGTTCTTATAATGGTGATATTAATATGAAACAGATTTCTTACCTACATCTCCACATTAAGAAGTGGTCATAGCATGTCCACAATCAAATAATATGACAGTTCAAGCTGTCCTAATCAGGCTGATACAACTGCAAGGTTCTCATATTGTTTGGAAGGATGTTCCTCTGTCAGATTTTCTCAATTATTTTCCATTCCTCCAGAGGATAAGGAATTGGACATGTTTTAGGAAAATCTTCTATCCTGAATAATGTTTCACAATTTCGATAAACAGATTTCTTCTGCTTTAAATGCCCTTGTATGATGAGCATTTCAAAGCTATGTTCCATGGTATCTCCAGAACGGGGAAGGTGGAACAGCTTGGGACATGATTCAGGGATGGCGACAGATTTCTTACCTACATCTCCACATTAAGAAATGGTCATAGCATGTCCACAATCAAATAATATGATGCCCTTGTATGATGAGCATTTCAAAGCTATGTTCCATGGTATCTCCAGAACGAGGAAGGTGGAACAGCTTCGGACATGATTCAGGGATGGCGACAGATTTCTTACCTACATCTCCACATTAAGAAATGGTCATAGCATGTCCACAATCAAATAATATGACAGTTCAAGCTGTCCTACTCAGGCTGATACAACTGGAAGTTTGTCATTTTGTTTGGAAGGATGTTCCTCTGTCAGAAGTTCTCAATTAGTTTCCATTCCTCCAGAGGATAAGGAATCGGACATGATTTAGGAAAATCTTCTATCCTGAATAATGTTTCACAATTTCGATAAACAGATTTCTTCTGCTTTAAATGCCCTTGTATGATGAGCATTTCAAAGCTATGTTCCATGGTTTCTCCAGAACAGGGAAGGCGGGACAGCTTGGGACATGATTCAGGGATGGCAGTCTAAGGACCTTTTTTAGGGGGGACGACAGGGGGATAGCAATATATATAGTTTTTGGTGTGCATGCATGAATGTGTGTGCGTGTCTGTGCATGTTTGTAGTATTGATGTTAAGTCCTTCATTACGAGCTGATGTGCTTCAGTCTTGTTGATCATTTGATTGTCATGAAAAAGGCTCACTTTTTATTTCTAGTATTAAGTGTGATTATTAGTGCAAGTATGTTTGATCAGTAGCAGAAAACCTTTTAAAGATATTTTGTGAAATGACAGAACAAATAAAGCATAATCATATAAGATACAGTTGGTTCTGTCCTTGGTATCAGGACAATAGAATCATTGCACCAACATAATACACTATACTTTACAAGAACGCATATTAAACTTACTTCCACCAGTATCATAGACTGCTTCTGAAGATAATGCTGTTAATTGAGGAGGTTTTTTAAAAGAAGCAAATCCATATTGTTCATTACGAGTAGAACTTCTTGGTGTAGCTACAGGTGATTGCAAAACTGAGGAACGCTCAGAAACGAGATCGAGGTTTCCTTTTATGTGAATATTTCCACCATAGTCATCTTCAATTCCACAAAGTATTTCATCTGCCCTTGACTGGTAAAATAAAAATGCAACAAGCCAATGAGGAAATATTTCAGATGCAGCATACATTATAGTACACAGAACATATATTTGATGCAACTAAATGCTTGCATGTACAACCTTGAGGAACACTACTATTCAAATGGCTCTGGCTCTACACATGCTTACCCATTCAGAATCATCATCCTTTTCCTTCCAGAAAATTTCCACATGTGGTAGTGGTTTAGAGACAACACCTACAAGTAAAACCAAGTTGAAATATATAAGAACGCACTACACTGCTAATAGAAAAGCTAACTTGGCTATTTAAGCACATGAATATATCTACTTTTTTCCTGCAAAACAATAAAATTGTACATGATGTTAATTTTATGGTACACTCATAATGATAATATGCAATGTGCATATAATGTCTACATTTACTTCAATTAGAATCAGTATCAAAAGCTGATAAAATCACAGTTGACGTTGGAAACTATAACTATGATAATGCAATAATCTGTCTTATTTCACAATCTTATGTTACACTTTCTAAAATTTCTGTACATTAAATAGAAATCAAGCACACTTCGTGTCAAAGCATCTTTACATGGTTCTGGCAGTTTCTGTTTTCTTTTCAAATCACCCCATTGCAACTGATGCCAAGTCATCTAGCAATACATAGTGTAGAATCTAGATAACTCACAGTAAATACAAAACTTTCTGAACAATCAAATTAAAAGTAAAACAGCTTATTTCACAGGCATGAATCAACCAAAGTAATAGAAAAAGGTGAAGAATTTTACAAATTTTCACAAAAATCTCCATATTATTTAGGCATGGCTTGAGAAGTAATATGCTTCAAAAGGGACTTTTACTACTAAAACAATTGTGACATTTCATTTTTACAGGAAATATCAGTGTTACACCGGCGCAGGGGTGTGGGGGGGTGTTGGGGTGAGTTTCGTGTGTGGAAAAAAAAGGGCCTCAATTTGGGGACGGTGGGGGTGTGGCAGCCGGAGTGGAAGGTTGCATAGTATACATATATGACTTGAAATGCTAATTATGAAATGATACTTCAAATAATACATACCAAATACAGTTGAACAATAAATATAGAAAATTGAAATGCGATTCACGAACCATAAGGTCAAACTTGAAACTTGAAACTTCATAACCAATGACCATTGAACTTAGTAACATACTCATAGTAAGTTGTAACATTAATAACATTAAAGTTTTAAACATAATAATAATGATAAATAAAAACTATAAATATACATAGTACCATGCAAGTCAACCATTGACTATCAAGTATCGTATGACAAAGATGAAAGATTCAAAACTCATTGTTCAAATTATAAAAATGATATATCATAAAGATCAAGATGCTCATGTTTACAATAACCAGAGTAGCATAAAACGGTGAAATGAAATAATGTGTCATGGCCATATCAAAGTGTGGGAGCTCTCTAATCATCCCCTAAACCAAAGTCCTCATCACTAGAACTACTAGACTCCTCATGGGTAAGATAATATTAAAAAACTTAAAAAATTGACTTTTCAACAAGGGTGCTGGGCGCACCCTGCACATCCCTTGGAAGCACCCATTGCACACCCCCACACCTGAGATGCACTTGCACACCTACCCAGTGTGCCGAACAGTGCAGTGGTGGTCTACGACGTACAGGTGCACGACAAACCCGCACCCAGGACGTGTGCGCACCTGGTGCGCCAGGCTTTTACCCCGGGTGCACACACCCCCGAGTAACACTAGGAAATATTGTTCATTTCAAAACATTTCTTCTCTAGCATATATAACAATTCATTTAAGTTTCAGCAATTTCAGAATCAATGAACTTGTAGAATCGCCTTCAATTTGATATGGATTCTAAACAATTCATCATGAAAAATGTGTAATTAGTAAATTACACAAATTTAATTTGGTTGTCATAAAGTATCAGATATCTTCATTGGTGAGAAATAACAAACTGCAGAGCTTTAAGAATGTATGACCCATTGGTTGAATGTAAAACCTATCAATCCCAACAACAAAAGAGCTTCTTTCACTACGACTTATAGGATTTGAAAGGGCTAGTGAAAAAGAATATGCTGTGA
Organism: Cupressus sempervirens; assembly: GCA_028749045.1. Lineage (NCBI taxonomy): Eukaryota > Viridiplantae > Streptophyta > Pinopsida > Cupressales > Cupressaceae > Cupressus > Cupressus sempervirens. The sequence goes on along the minus strand of CM053792.1, from coordinate 569,319,591 downwards.
AAAAGATGCGGAATGTTAGAGGCAGCTCCCTCTCAAGCCTGTTTAAGATGAGGCACTTGGCTATAGATTAAAGAACTTTAATATAAGGCTAGCATCATAATCGCATTTTGACAACTAAAATACAGGAGATGATAATGCTCTATCATCTGCAATCATCAAGAATTCTTAATTGAAAGGTCCGTACTATGGCAGGCAAAGAAACTTGACTGTGAAAATGAAAACGGAAATGGATGTGCAAACCTGAATAGTGTATTCATTCCAGAAGAGAAACAATGAGTAATTGTTAAATTCATTTCTTGGATGGGTATTCAGATTCTACAGGAATATAACATATTCTTACAAGACACCCTAAGATTATAATAATATTACATCCCATCCAAATATGCAGTGTTTTAGTAAGACCAAGCATTGCTATGTATTTTTCAAAATTTCACTCTTCCAAATACTTTTGTTAGGATATCAGCTAGTTAGTCTGCAGTTGGACAGTATATCATTTTCACACTGCCAGCTTGCACATGATTCCTAACCAAATGCAATTTGATATTGATGTGCTTGGTTCAGTTATGAAATACTGCAATTTTGTCATTTTGATCGTACAGGCGTCATCAACAATGAGTCATGTTGAGGAAACCTATTTTTCTTGCAAATTCTCAAGAATCTTGTTGAGCCACAATATTTACACTGACATATAATATGATTCTGCTGGAGAAAGAGTCGGTATACACTGTTACATCCACTTCCAAGTAAAGAACACTGATCATAATTTCATTAAAAGACCTAAAGTAGATTACCCATCTTCAAGATCATTGCATAGTCTATTTGAATACCCAAACAACTTGAAATCTGCTGCTTTGGAGTATTCTCTCCAAAATTTTGAGTTCCTTTCAAATAAAAAAGAACCCTCCCGTTGCAAGAGTACCTATTCCTTCGATATGTCATGAATAGTTTGATATTTTACTGTCTTTAATATTTTTTTCAAGATTGTATAAGGTCCTAGAGACCATTTGAAATCTATCCAAATAGAGTGGAATTGATGCAGTTCGAGACTCTAAGTCATATTGCAAGTTTTAAAGGTTTAGCGAGTTCAAAAGTCGTCAAAATTGTCATGACAACTTTAGTAACTTCGTGACAACTTTTTAAAAGTTGTTTATGGGTAGTTGTAGGTTGGTTGGTTGGTTGAATATGACTCCAAATTGTATAAATGTCATTCTCAACCTTGAATTAGTAAGGTTAGAGAAGTTTGGAGAAGGATTGGTATGGATGGAAACTTATTTTTGAAGTTATTCTCTAGTTTTCTGAACTATTTTTGCTGCAAATCATCTGATGTTTTGATTGGTACGGCCTCATAAAGAATGGTACAGATATAAAATTAATAGTTTTGGAAAATTTAATTAGTTACCTTTCATTTGGTTTTGGTTTGGTTCAATTTTATTAAGATTTGCAGAAGTTATGATTGTTTTATAAAGGCCAGTCTGATTCTGCCCTAGGATTAGCAGTTTTGGGGAAAATGACATAACTTCTGTTTTATTAACCACTAGATTTGGCTATAAATTGGAGGAAATGACTGTATTTAGTTGTTCTTCAATCTTACCAAACCAATTGGCTTCATTATTTCATGTGTAACATTTATTGATGTCTGTTTTGAAGTTAAAGAATTTGTCCTAATTTGTTAATTTGGTTAAAAGGTTGTAAAATGTGTTCATTTCCTTGAATGACTGCGATAAGCTGTAAATGTGAATCTCTACCTCTGCATCATAGTGGTATCAAAAGCCAAAAGTTCTGGGCTGTGAAGTCCCCTTCCAGTTGACATCTCTCGGTAATTGAGATTAGCCTATTATGTAACTCTTGTAGGCTAATATGGTGGTTAGAGGGTTTTATTGGGGATTGACACTTTACGATGGTGCATAATTTCATATTATAATATTATAATAAAGTGAAAATATTATAATTTCATATTATAATATTGTAATAATAAGAATCTTTTATCCCACATTGGGGGGAAAAGTGAGTGAACTCCCACAAGGAAAGAATAAAGGAGGCATGAGATGTTCTTTTCTTATCATCCGATTAGTATCATTTGCATTTGATGAGTTTTGTGGAGCCAAGGGTTTCAGCATTTGCCACTGGAGAATGGAGTTCTTTTGTGTGCCTCCATTTGAGCTGGTGAAATATCTAGTGAATTTGGCATTGGAAGGACATCATATAGGTGTTCTATTCAAGCATATTGGTGAAAGATACTTCAAGGGGTTACAGCTATTGGAGAAGACAAATCAGTCTTTCCATTGTGCCAAATTTGTGGCTAGGGTCAAATTGTGGAGTGCGATTTAAGGAATAAGTCGGATATGGCTACAATGATTTGCTGCGGTGCCGCCGCTGCTACAGTGACTCGCTACAGTAAAATCCAGATTTCTTGAGCTGTTTCCTGGTTCTTATCCATTTACATTTTGCATTGCGGTTAGATCTGAATATTTTAGGGCATTTTGTAGAGATTTATAAATCAGTTGTGGAAGTTTTGTAATCTGATTTATATCAGAAACTTATATCAAAATGTTGTCAGAAGGGATTAGAATATCATTGAACATCATAGAAGGCGTTGCCCTAATGTCTTATTGTTACAGATGCATATTTTCTTATTTGTAATCAGTGTTATACAAAAAAAATTGCATCTCCATTTTAGATGTTTTGGAGTTCTTTGCAAGCATATTTATTAAAGTTTGGCATTTAGAAAGCAATCAGAAGTTAGATCTGCAATATATCTCTTGTGTGCAAAGTGTTTGACAAAATTCTCAGGTTAAGAAATCAGAATTGCAAGGGATATTACATGGGCAAAGGATATTTTGTGGTTGTGTGTTTGTCTTTTGTGGGTTAAAGAGAGAACCTGGATGCCAAGAGACTAGGGCAAGAGAGAAATGAAGAGAAAGGCCTAAACTGGGGTATCAAAGACAAAAGGGGACTAGGGTGAAACTTTGAGAGAGAATTGCTTGAAAAGATGTATTTGTGTTTCATGCAAGGTAAGGATTCACATGAAAAACGATGAGAAAAACAGAAAAGAGGAAGAAAAGATGAGGAAAGAAGTGAAAAGGAAGAAAAGGGAATACAAATGGGGATTGCCAGAAAGATGAAAACTTGGATAGAACAACAATTTAAAGCATTGAAAGAAATTTTTTTGCAGTAATGACACTTATCAATCAAGCCAAAGATGAAATGGCCCATAAAGAAGATCATCCAAAAGAGGAAAAGGCAAACGAGGATAGAAGCAGTAAAGGAGGAAGAGTTGATTGAATCTAATGAGCAAGTTGAACAAATTGAAGGCTCCATGAAAAATGACATTTTTGACAAAGTGGATAGTGATAGTGTTGAAGAAGATAAAGAAATCAAGGTTGCTGATAAACAAATAGTAGAGAGTGATCAGATGCATGATGAGAGTGATGATAAGTGGCAAGAGTTACCAAGAAGAACTGAAGAGAAAGATGCAGCTTTTATGATTGATTATGCTACTAATCAAATTGATTTTTTCCATAGATTTGTCATTATGTTAATTTCAAAAGAAATCAGATTGGGAAGGGCAGAAACTTTATCGTAATAGGGTCATATTCTTAAGCAAGAGGATTGAGAGATCAAAAGTGAAGATGAAGAGAAATTTTTTGCAACCCCTTTGATCAAGGGACTTAGAACTCTTTTAAGGGGGCTTGCATTGTGCATAAGCACCTATTCAATGAATATGTCATGAAAAATTTGATATTTTATTTTGTCCTCAATGTTTTTTCAAGATTGTATAAGGTCCTACAGATCATTTGTAATCCATTCAAATCATCTTGTAAGGCTACTAAAGCAATTAAACTCATAGTGACCTAATGTTAGAATGGTTAGAGTTGTTGCACCAAAAGATTGATCTGCAAATGCCCAATACAACCAATAGTCTTCTAGGACCACAAGAGGTGGTTAAGCCATATCGCGAACCCCACAAAGGATGCTGGCCCACTGCCAACAATCCCCCTCCTAGCATCATTTGTCACAGACAATGTGATTCAAACCTGTGACCAGGCTTTGATACCACTTGTTAGAATAGTTAGAGATGTTGCTGCACCAAAATATCGACCTGTCAATGTTTGATACAACCAATAGTCTTATAAAATCACAAGAGGTGATTAAATTCTAGAGAGGTGTTCTATTGCCTCCCACCAACGTCACTATTCCGAGGGTGGGCCCTAGGCCGAACAACCTCGACATTTCCCACCGCAATTATCCGCGTGATGAACAAAGGCATAGAAACCAGTTCCAAGGGCAAAAGCACTATCAGCAGTAAGCCATGTCACAAACCCCATGTGTGACCCTATAAGGTCTTAATAAAGTCAACTATGGTCAAGCCACTCAAATGTATCCAAATAGAGTACAATTAATATGATTTGAGACCTTAAGTCATTATTGGCATCTTTTAAAGGTTTAAGGAAGGTTTTGAGTCATTTGAATAAGAATTATAAAAGATGTTCAAAAGTCGTCAAAATTGTCATGACAACTTTTGCAACTTGCTGACGACTTTTTAAAAGGTTGTTAAAAGTTGTTATGGGTAGTTGTAAGTTGGTTGGGTGGTTGAATATGACTTCAAATTGTATAAATGTTGTTCTTAAACTCAAATATGTAAGGTTAGAGAAGTTTGGAGAAGGATTGGGAGGGAAGAAAACTTGTTTTTGAAGGATTAACCTCTAGTTTTGTGAACCATTTTTCCTGCAACAGATCTGATGTTTTGATAGGTATGGCCTCATAAAGAATGATACAGATAAAATTTATAGTTTTGGAAATTTAACGAGTTACCTTTCATTTGGATTTGGTTTGGTTCAATTTTATTAAGATTTGCAGAAATTATGGTCATTTTTATAAAGGCCCATCTGATTCTGCCCTAGGGTTAGCAATTTTGGGGAAATGGCAGACATTATGTTTTAACAATTGGATTTGGCTATAAATTGGAGGAATGTCTGTATTTAGTTGTTCTTCAATCTTACCAAACCGATTGGTTTCATTATTTCATGAGTAGAAGTTATTGATGTCTGTTTGGAAGTAACAAATTTTGTCCTTATTTGTTGATTCGGTTAAATGGTTGCACAATGTGTTCATTTCCTTGAATGATTGCAATAAGCTGTGAATGTGAATCCCTATCTCTATATCGGAATGGTTTCAGAGGCCAAAAGTTCTGGGCAAAGGATTTTTTGTGGTTATGTTTGTCTTCTGCAGGTTGAAGAAAGAACCTGGATGCCAAAAGACTAGCCCAAGAGAGAAATGAAGTGAAAGGCCTAAGGTGAGGTATCAAAGACAAAAGCAACCAAGATGAAAGCAAGGATGCATGGGTATGGGGGTACTTGGGTGGTACGAGTAGGAGTACAAGTACAACTATTTTTCAAAACAAGGGATGGAGGTAAGTGGGTATGCCTAAACTGTTTTTTTGAATATAATTTGGTATTTTATAGAAAATCTGAAAACATGAGTCATGAATTGTGACATTGAGCTCTCAAAACAAGAAATCTGAAAATATCAGTCATGAATCATAATATATATGCTGAATGTTTAAACTTTGGATGCATAATAAAGAATGCAAACTTTAAATCTGAACAAGATCATAAATGACATATTGCAAATGATAAACTTCTATTTCTAACTTGAACAGTGAAAAAAAATTCAGAAAAAGTTTAGTAGTTTACTGTTAATCAATATTGTATCGAAGTTTCAAACCAATTACATATTTGAAATAAGCCTGATAAACAGAAAGCTGATATGCAAATGAAAAACTGAAACAAAAATTAGACATTTTAGTCTATGTGGCAGTTTTTTTACATTTTGCAAGGGGGAATAAAATTTGTGAGCTCATGTGGCATTTCCGGCTGCAGGGTATGTACCTAGGCAAGTACCCAGTGCGGGCTATGCATATCATTTTCCAGTATGTGTACCAGGGGTCTGGGTGCACGCACCCCTGCAACCTTGGGTGAAAGAGACTTGCTGAAAAGATGTATTTGTGTTCATGCAAGGTAAGTGATGGAGCTCGAAAATTAGATTCCATTTATAGGCTAGCCATCATTGAACTGACCATGACAGGGTATAAGCAGTTCATACAGGGTATAAGCAGTTCATACTTCAAGAGCACTGCACCACAATGTTGTTGGCCATGTGTGAAATACAATATATCAGGAACAATGGGAATCATGCACTCCTATCTACAATGCACTTGCTACACAGATATAGCCAAGTAACTACTGAGGCAAATACTTATACAGCAATCCCCGCTAAAGAAGCCCAGGCAGATCCAGAGTGTGGTGACTGTGAGGAGATTTTTGTTCATTTGTTAAAGGCTGAATGTATGATGACACGCAGAAATAACTGAACAGAACTGTTAATCATAGCATGATGATCATATCTGATAAAGGAGTAACAAGCATACTGAAGTCCCAGGATTCTATGTGATTATATAACATTTTAACCAGTATTTGCGAATGATGAAAAATATCTGCAAATTAGGAGGCTGTAAAGAAACAGAGATGAGTGGATTTATACATAATGTAAATACAACTAAAAAGGAAGGAACCGAAGTCAAACATCGCAGCAAAGAAGATAGGACTGGACAGTCATTAAGGCATCTGAAGATGATACAAACTTACAAACATATAATGTAACACAAGACTATCCATGTGGTATAGGAGAGGAATTCAATGCTTGCTCCAGAGTTGTAACATCAATTCTTCAAGGTTTACAAGTGACAGAAGAAGTTCCAAAATACTGTCAAAACCCTTTGGAGAATTTGAAAGTGAGATGGATCCCATGGCTGTTTTGTATCCTACAAATAATTCAGTGGCTGCTATAGTGTTTCCCATATCAGATACACTGAAACAGATTAAATCACTTGCTAAGGATTCTGAAAAGAGGCCTGTTCTTATAGTGAACCCACTGTGGAGGTCAATTGGTCAGGTTGTTTCTGACTTTGGATTTGGTCCTTGGAAGAGACAGGCTGAGGAATTCCTTGCCTCTTTCGAACCAGTATATGCACTTCTAGAACAGCGAGTTGGCGAAGCATCAAATATACTTTCTGGATCAGGAGGGGTTGTGCGAATTTTGAGATTTTATCCATCAGATTGGCAGGATTTATTTAATGACATGGGATGGCATAAGTGCGTTAATTGGAACAACGGTAAAGCAACCTACTTACAAAGAGCTGGAACAATTTGTTATAGAGGCAAGACAGAAGGAGCCAATTGTTCTACATGTTGCCTGAACCAATGATGTACAAAGAAAGGACATGGTTTCAGGTTTAGATCACTTGAGGAAAAATAATCTTCAGCTTGGAGGAAAGGAATACAAGAATAAAGATAAGTTACAGCTACATAGGGAGGGATTGGAACTCATTGTCCTAAATTGCAGTTCTTCTACTTATGGACGAAAACCAATTGCTGAACAAAGAACAGATGTAGGAGTTAAACTTTTTGCTCAAGAATTTCATGGTCCATTTGAACAGGCTGCAAGCACATATTATATGGAGCTTAAACCATATAGTTTGCAAATACCAGAATGGTGAAAGTGGCTATATTTTGATCTCAGAGGGAAGTGGTGCAATACCACAGCATTTCACGACAGGGTTGCAAAAAAGAGAGCGCCTGCCTCAATACTATCTTATCCATGAGTTATTTGCAGAAACTAACTAAGAAACTGTATCAAATGGAATATTATATGGAGATATCTGGAGATGTGGCTGAGTGCATAGGAGAATATAGTAACCTTCCTGCGGCAGCGATATTCATATGAATGATGTTCTTCATCCCACGTCCAGGAGTCACCAAGCGTATGATCAGAAAGCTATATAAAATGAAACTTTATGTCTTCAGAAATATATGAAGACTAACGATAATGCAGATTAGATGATTCCTGGAGCATAAATTTGTGTGTCCAGATTGAAGAGTTTAAAAATATATGCTTGTGCACCGAAAGTCTTTGCTGTATCTTTCTATGGTGAGGAACGATATACATTGATGGCCTGAGAAAGAATGCGAGTTTTCCAGGACTCAATCTTTGAATCGGGTTTGCCTCTCTCTGTGTCAATGGCGTCCACAGGGCCTTCAGGTAAATGTTTCCTATCAGATTATTCACCCGTATGTTTCCTTATAGTGCCCTTTGTGTGTTTTGATAGATTGCAATTGGATGAAGGAAGTCATTTGACGGGTGAAGAATTGCGCAGGAGAAGATGAAATAAACGACGCCCAAGAAATATAAAAGAAAATAGTCTAAAGTGCCAATTATGTTTGGGTTCAAATAAAATTATATATTAGTTAGTTTACCCAAATAAAATTAATTTGGTTAGTTTTTTGTTATGAAGGGATACGATGTTTAGTATGGTAACCGGCACCCTTCTAAAACTTATAAATATGAGATGTAAAAGCCAAACCAAGGAGAGACTTAAGACAATTCAATATTCATATTTTCAATTTTTTACCTATGCTATATTTTATGTTATATTATATTTTTCATTTGAAAAGAAAATGACCTTTTGAACTAAGCCTGTGGATGGTGAATTATGGAATAAATTCTTGTGCGATTCTGGAGTTGAATTATATTGGATAGATCATTTGTAAGGAGTGTCTCCAGTACGATTTTATTTCCGGATCAGTAAGAAGTATTTATTTAATTTATTTGCATTAGAGTTTTAATTTTTTATTAAGTTGTGTCCTTTATAAATGTTTTTTATTTATTTTCTATAAATATTTTAATATTCGGATAGGTGGATTGGATCATTATTGCATTTTAAATTTGATAAACATAGATATTGTGAAATATTTTATTGTTTTTGTATTTATGTCTAATTTGTCTCCGCTGGAGTTAAAGTGCATTTTAGACTAATTTAAGTTGCGTTTATATAATTGATCCATCGCATCTGAATTATTAAAATTGTTTATAGTTAAATTATATTAAACTTTATAAAGTTGTACGTCTCAACTTATAATGTTGACTTTGATTGCCTGTTTAATTAGGCACTGGTCTTTTACTCCTGATTCATAATCCATATGTTGGCAACTATTTCATTTCTTGCCTTTGAGGAATTAATATATTCATATGTTGCATTAATCTATATTTATTCTTTATTCAAAACATTATTTCAATCATTTACCTTTGTTCTCAATTCATAAATTGCAAGTTTAAATTTTTCCTATATTTCTTGCCATTTTGAAAGCTTTTATTGTATGCGCATTCTAATTAATCTGCTTTAAGCATCTTGGATATAAAGCTGTTGTCCAGGATTAGGTACACCTGCCTCGGTTTTGCAAGGCCGGAAGTGCAAGGAACTTGGACTGTGTTGTTCAGTTCCGTCAAGTTGGCCTTAACCAATTGGACATCCCAGCATCGAGCAGGCAAGGCTCGTAGGATTCCAACCTGCGGTTTTGGGCACCAACAGCAAGGATTTACAAGGTTAACGGGAAGAAGAGAGAAAGACAAAAGAGGAAGAAAAGAAGAGGAAAGAAGAGGAAATGAGGAAACCTGGAAAAAGGAAGAAAAATGGAGAGTACAAATAGATGAAAACTTGGGATTTTTTAGTAGAACAATGGGAACGTTGTTGTTCATTACAGCTGGCATGGTCCCATGAGAAATGTGGTACATTCATACATTTGCTAACCATGAGTTTCTATATTTTCTCGAGTAGAGTCCTATTGTTGGCAGCTCCTTTCATGACCCGGGCAAAGTCTAATAGGTGGGAGTTTTCTCCTATCCCAATGTGAAACTCTATTTGTGGTGTGAGGTATTTCTTTTGGGTGCTGGCCTCCTGTCATGGCATAACCCCTACAGCAACATCTTCTTGTTGTCGTTGGTCTTAAATTTGGTATAAAAGAGCATTTTTTAATTCTGAGCAAATATTTGTGCAGAATCTAGCTTGGAATGGAAGTCTTTTCAGATGCCAACTGTCCCATATCAGATGAAGGCCCTTTATCTGATGATTTCTACATATTCAGTAATAGTTACTGCCATATAAAAGGATTGCATATAGAATTGATCCCCATTGCCTTGAAATGTTGATCAAAATCTCCTTCTGGTGCTTTATCGATTTGTATCTTTGTAATCACTATTATTCTGGCATTGGCAGCAACAAAGATTAGGATTTTCCTGTTCAATCTATTCTCAATTGCTTTTTCTGAGAATATAAATGGTAAGTATGTTTTGATTATTGAAGTTCAGTACATGTGTGATGAATCTCTTTTCTTGGTAAATAAGTGTCACTATCCAATATTAACACTACAATCAAGCAAACAATTCAGAACAGTAAAACAGAGACTTCCATTCATAGTAAAAGGAAATAGTTTACTGGAAAACTGAAAGGCATTGTGATCAATCATAAATTTGGTTCAGTTTTAGCTTGGGACTTTTCAAATTCCCTTTCACTTATGTGTATGAACATGCATCACCACACATTCCTAAGCTAGCAGGAAACATGCTCTGATTCCACCGTAATGTCCTTTTCCAAAGTTTTAAAAAATAACAGAGTTGTAAAACAAACTACAATATTCACCAAATAACATAAACACAATCTTCACCAGATTATATTCAAACGACAACAATTACTTAAAAAACACAAATAACCTTCACAATTGATTCAAATAATTACAATTTGATCTCTACAGCATTGATTGTGATTTGATCTCTACAACAATGATTGTGATTTGATCTCTATAGCAAGGGAGTGTTACAACAGTTAATATACAGCAACATAAAACACTAACCAGACATGCACAAACAAACTCACTGAACTTTGTTGCAAATCCTCCAAGCTCAAATGCACTCCCTGAGTGAGAATGCTCTCACGAACCAAGGGGATTTTGTTATCTACTTAAACAATTAGTGGGTTTTCATCCACTGATCGTAGTCTTCTATGGCTTTCACCCACAAAAATTACTTGAAAACAAGGTGTCTAGCAAATAGAATGACATAACATGAATCACCCCATTTGAAATACTTTCCTACTTTTAGATAAGATAAAATAAGATAAGATAATATTATTAATGTCCAACAAAAGACCACAAAAGGTCTATGGGACTGAGAGTTTACAACTAGGAAGCTGGCAATAGCAGGAGCACCAAACGGTGACAGAGAAAAGCGAACCAACAAGAAAACAAGAAACAAGAAGAGAGAGGCCAAGGCAAAGACTAGGAGTCCTTCCTTGGCAAAAAGAAATCAGTCATAGAAGGATAAGACTGTGAGTAGATAGGAGCCTTGGATTGTCATTGTGAACTTGTGGAAGAGTGTTGCTGACATAAATAACCGCTGCGGGGCCTGACAGATCTGGAATGGCCAGTAGAATTGGTAAAACTAGACGGCCTTTTCACACCCCGTAAAGGAGATAAGGGTGTGAAAAAGGCAGTAATAAGCTGATCAGAGGTATGTTGGTGAGGACGTAGTGACTGTAAAGTACTAGCACGGAGTAGAGTGGCCTCCTAAAGATAAAGAGCAAGACATTGCTGGTCACAATAACAAAAGAAGCTTGAAAGAGAAAATCAGCCCCGGAATAGACAATAAAATCTCCCTCTAATCTCATAAAAATAGAGCAACGAAAGAAAAAGTGAGTCTTCGTCTCGATTTCATCAAGAGTACACAACTTACAGATACGTTCACCTCTGTCAATATGATGATCGGTCTGAGTGTGAAGGTGAGAACCAAGTCTGAACGACCCCAGAGAGATACGCAGGGCATGACACCACCGTCAAGAAAGATAACTAGGACGAACAATAATCCCATCACTGATCTCTAGAAAATGCTTTGCATAGAAGGCCATCCTTGGACGTAAACCACCATGAGGGTTAGTCTAGGTAGTGGTAAGTCTGTAAATATTAAGTCTGACATGCTCATTTAACTCTCGTCGAGAGGGGAGGAGATGAATAGGGGCATTCAATGAGAACTGATAAGGAGGAAGACGATCAATATCAATCCCGATCAAGCTCAGTAGAGAAGATCGTCTTCCTCCTCGTAGTATCAGAACTCGTAGTAGCAACAGAAGAGCAATATGCCAAGTAGGAGTATCTATCACGTTCACCAACAAAATTTTCAAAACCACGTAGGCGATGAAGGAACCAAATTAGATCAAATATGGCCGCAAGACTGAAGGGATGAGCACCAAACTCAGCAAAAATAATACTATGAGGAATGAACCTGTGACATCTAATGATGCGTCGTAGAAGCAAAGTCTGAACCCACTCGATCGAGGCTCGATTGGACCCAAGAAGAGAAGGCCCCCAAAACCACAGAGCCATAAAGAACAGTCGGCTGAACAAGGGAGTCAAAGAGGGATAACTTGGATGAGGTGTCCTGAAAATGGTGTCTGAAACATTATTTCTCAAGCATAGCAAGAGAACCCATACCCTTGCTAATTCTGGACTGTATCGCCGGTCTCATACTGAAGTGAGGCCTAGAAAACTTCACTCCTAGATACATATAAGAAGTGATCTCAATCTCCTATCCCTGAAAAAAGAAGTGAAGATGAGAAGTCTTTAAGCAATTAAAGACCATAACTCAAGTCTTACCCAGGTTAACTGCAAGTTGTCTTTGAACACAAAAAGAAGCCAAACTATCCAAAAGCCTCAGTAAACTCTCTAGAGAAGAAGCAAGAAGAACTGCATCATCTGCAAAAAGAAGAATGGAGACCAAGACCTGGTGTAAGTAGAAACCATCACCAGGGAGCGAAGATTTCAAAAGGAAATCCTCAAGCTCATCAATATACAAACTGAACAAAGTGGAGGAGAGAGGACATCCTTGTTTAACCCCAACGATGCTATGGATCGGGACTAAGAAACCATTAGGAGTCCTGAATCTACCAACCACAGTTTCGTATAATCTCATAATAGTAGTTAGTAACCTCTCAAAAATCCCAATCTCTCGAAGCCTTTGAAATAAAGCCATCCTAGGAGCAGAATCAAAAGCCTTGCGAAAAGCAACAAAGCAACAGTAAACTTTCTCCGATCTGTGTCTAGCCTCCTCAATAATAGCCCGTAAAGTGAAAATATGATCTATGGTCTAATAGTCAGCTCGGAAACCAGCCTGACCTCTGTCTCTGCAACCTTTCCTGTCAAGCTCTCTAGATAATATAGCATTGAGGTTTGTAGCATAGAGTTTGGCAAATGTGTGTCCGATTGCAATAGTCCTATAATTGCTAGGGTCAAAAACAAAACCAATCTTAAGGATTGGGTAAATCAGATGCCTGGACCAAGAAACCGGAAACCCAGTACAAACCACCTTATTAAAGAGTATAGAAAGATAGGGGCCCAGGATTGGAGGCACCAAAATTGAAGAGTTCAGCCTGGAACCTCTCCTCATCCACCGCTCTCCTGCATCTCATAGATCTGATGGTGTCGTAAATGTGAGAGGGGATGAACAAGTGAGAGAAAGGAGGCGAGATGGGATGAATAGAGGGCTGCCCAGAAATGTCATAAAGAGCTGCGGTGTGAGAGGTTAGGGAGCAAAAGTCAAGGATGTAAGACAGAGGAGTACAACGAGACAAAAGGGTGCGCATGGATCGACATGGAGCAAAGGGATTTACATTGGGAAGCAGCAAAGGAATGTTTCTTGCAATGAAGAAAATGAAGGTAAGACAACCGAAGGTGAGCAAAGTTGGGGGAGTGAGCCTCAAAAGCGACATGCACTAAGCGATGAAAAGCTTTGCAGTCAACGTTGAACCATTGGTTCATAGGGCAAGTGTTACACATCAGCTTTAAAAACCTTACAAGCTTTTCTAATTGGAGTAATGGGTTTTTTCTTCCCTTGCAACCTAGCATTCATTAGGTTGTAACCTTGATCCTTTTCATCTACTTGCTTCGTGGCATTTGTCAAGTGGCACACCCAATCCTAAACACCCAACAATTTTCTAATGAAAAATGAGTGGCATGCCCAATCCTCAATTTTTAACAATGTTGATATGAGTTTAATGCCACTAAAACATGCAAAATGGAATATTCAGTATTCCAGGATGAAACATCAAATCTCCAATTCTCTCTTTAGTAAGGATGCTCATATGCTAAACAATGTACATGGATTGTGTGATCAAATGAGACAACCTCAAGGTTCCTTCTATTTGTGGATTTTCACTCGATTATAATGACGTGATAAGTTGGTTATCGCAAAGGAACATACATTGTTCTTTCCATGGATATCAACCACTTCAACTTCCTCCAACCAATTAATCACCAAGGAAAAAGGTTTAGAAAGCTATTGTACTCCTAGAATGTAAGTGATGATGAATGCCTTTGTAACTCTACTAGACTTAGCTTAGCTATCAACATCAACCAAGCTAGTGCGATCTCCTAAGGTAAATGTAAGATGTTCATACTATGACCATTCCATTAGCATCATCCATCAATGCATATCAATGTGCAAACAATAATCGAAGTAAAGCTCATAAGTATGTCATTCGACCACAAAAGGTAGGCATTCAATCATAAATCAGCTGGTGGTATTAACTAAGCAAGTTCACCAAAGATGCATCCACAATCACTTCCATTCAACTATACACTACTTCTAAACATGAAATTAAATCCTAATCTAAGTGAGGAAATGTAGAAACCATGTGACACTCCAAAATGATACAAGCGATTCACCATGAAGAGCAAAAATGAATTAAGAACACTTTGACAGTATCATAGCAACAATTCTCCAACAATCTCTCCTTCACAAATAAGAGAAGGGCAGCCAAATACAATTAACAGTCAGGAATGATCTAAAATCAATGGCCCATAGTAATCCATGACAAACACTAATCAGGGTAACCATAAGCAGCTAATAAAGAAATGCACCAACATGTGTGTCAATGGGAAACTTTAAAAATAAGAGAGCCAATAAGAAGATGCTTACTCATCCAACAACTCATCCTCAAAAATATTTATGCCTCCTTCTCATACAATCTTTGTTTTAATTCCATTTCCTTATCCTTTGGAAATCTTCATTGTTTTTGGAATTTTTTCTCTTAGATGCCTTGACTTTGAAATACTTGAATCCTTTGTATTTCCACCTTCATTGTTTAGAATTTTTTGACTTGATCCTTGGGCCAATCCCTTGAACACATTGACATCTTCCTTGGTATATTATTTTTTTCTTAATCCATTTCCTTGTATGCTCGATCATCATCAGAATCACTCTCTTGATGAGAATTTTGTCCTTCAGTTCTTTCTTGCTCTTGACCTCAAACTTGCTCTTGTGTCCTTGTCCATGTTCCTATATTAACCTTAGTGTTAGAATCATCCTCAAACATCCCTTGTTTGATCATCATGATGTTGTATTTGTATTATAAAAGTCCTGGTCATAGGAACACATGAATGTCCTTGAATTTGATCTTAAACTTGTCCATGGACTACTTGTTTTTTAATCCAGACTTATCCACATCCCTTCTTGATGAAAGCTTGATTTTGAATCCTTTAAGTCTCTTTAAATGAATCAAGTTCCTTTTGTGTTGTTGAGGAATTACCCATTGTTGTCACAATTAAACATGACACCATCCCTGAAGGCATCGGATGGGCCAGCAAAGAGTAATCATGGTGAAAAAGAAAACCCCATTGGAGAGAAGAGTTCTCTCGGACAGAGAAGGACCCGATGTTTACTTGCGATGAATACGGGAAGACACCTTGTAGTGGTGGAGATGGGCATCCTTGGGACCATCCTGACGGACACCATTGTTGATGTATTACCAGAGGAAACATGGAAGAAATTAGGGTGACCAATGTTGTGGCCGCCAACATTTCAATTGGTAGGTGCTGACCAACACAATATTAAACCTATTGGGACTCTAATGGCGCAAAGAGTGATGATTGAAACACAAACCTTTGTTCTGGACTTCATAGTAATACCACAGAAAAGGAAAGGATATGACGGGATCAACGATTGGAAGCGGAATACTCTCTCGATGGAGAGAGGAGGTCGCAGGTTCACAATTAACCTATAAACACAAATGGTGAGTGAAGATTTGAAATCCTCGTCTAATTCCGAAGTCAAAGAAGCATGAAACCTAATAAGGAGGGAGTCCTGGAACTGGAGGGATGTCAACCTCGATTCATTAAATAGACTCTTCCATTGGAAAATGGATGAATATGAGGGATTTCCGAGTTGCAACATGTTAGAAGTGGATGAAGGAGATGAAGGGGATGTAAAGAGCTCATTCCCAACGGAATATGGGGAATATAAAGAGGGGGAGGCATCGATGGATGAAACACCAACACATGTATTTGATAAAGAAAAACTTATCAAATACGAAGAACCTTCAATAAAGGCAATGAACCTAGGGGACGAAGCCAATCTGAAAAACATCTTTGTCGACGATGACTAGAACCCTATGTTGAAAGCAATGAAATTCAAGATATTTATGGAATACAAAGACATATTTTCCCAGATTTATAAGGATCTCAAATGGGTTATGCTTGGATTGTGCGTCCATCGGATTCCACTCATGCAAGCGGTCATACCTATACAAAAGCGACTGTACCGAATGAACAAGAATTATGCCGCACAGGTCAATGATGAGATTGCAAGAATTCTTGATGCAAGCATCATATTCTATGCACAGACAAGCGAATGCGTGTCTCCGATTGTAATTTCACTGGAGGAGGCCAACCAAATAAGGATATGTGTGAATTTCCGCTGTCTAAATGCAATAACCATTAAAGATCCATTCCTGATACTGTTCACAGACAATATCCTAGAGGTAGTTAGTGGACACGAGATCTATTCACTCATGGACAAATTTTCTGGTTACAACCAGATATTCATCGTAGAAGAAGATAAGTTAAAAATGACCTTCGTAGTAGACAAAGTCTATGCGTACAACTAGATGCCTTTCGGATTGTGTAATGCTTCAGCGACATTTCACAGAATCATTTTGCACATCTTCGACAAGATGTGGGTCGAAACTTTAAGGCTTCCTTGGACGATTGGTCCATATTCAACGCGGAGGACACACACTTGGTATCCCTGAGGGAGTGTATGTAGAGATGCCGACGGGCTAGGTTAGCACTAAACCCTAAAAAGTGCAGATTCATGGTGCCTTACAGAAAACAATTGGGCCCTATCGTATGCAAAATGGGATTGAAGATGGAACCATAAAAGGTCCAAGTAATTCTAGAAATGGAACCTCCCACAAACGTGACCAGAGTGAAGTCTTTTTTGGGACACATCAAATACTATAGAAGATTCATTAAAAACTTTGCTCAAGTGTCCTACCCACTAGACAAACCAACTCAAAAGGGGGAGCCCTACATGTGGGGAATGGAGTAAGATGAGGCATTTTGAGAATTGAAAACGAGACTGGTAGAGCACCTATCCTTACCTACCTAAATTGGGATAAGGAGTTTCATGTGCACGTGGACACATCGAACTTTGCAATCGGGGCAACTCTAGCGCAGACGGGTGACCATGGATTAGATCACCTTGTTTATTTTGCAAGCAAACTGTTGTTAGAAACCAAAAAGAATTATAGTACAATAGAGAGGGAAGCTCTTAGAATGGTATACGCCATACAAAAGTTTCGACACTACTTGTAGGCAACACCATTTGTATTCTATGTGGATCACCAGGCTTTGATATACCTAGTGAATGAGTCGACTATCCAAGGGCAAGTGAGTCGATGGTTGCTCCTCTCGTAGGAGTTTACATTTTGTATTGTGGTACATCCCGGAAAGAGTCACGTGAGTGTAGACCATCTCTTATGGATCAAGTCAAGGGAACCACCTAAGGGAGTAAATGATGAGTTTCCGGATGCACACTTGTTTCGGATTGCCATACTCCCATTCTGGTATACAAGCATTGGAAAACACTTGTCAATGGGACAAATCTCGACGGAAATGCACCCTGGTGAAAGGAGGAAGCTTGTGTAGAGGAGCCTAACATTCTAGTTGATTAACGGGTTGCTCTATATGATGGGACTTGACCAAGTCCTTTGACAATGTGTCATGGAAGAGGAAGTGCTGAACAAAATGAGAGAAGCACATGAAGGTCTCGTAGGTGGACACATTGGGCTTGACACAATAGTGCATAAGATACTTCTGGCAGGGTTGTGGTGGCCTACCTTGTATAACGATGTCGGGGAATGGATTGTGGGCCACGATACTTGCTAGGAGTGGGAAAGCCATTGAAGAGAGACTTTATGCCGCTTAACCTGTCGAATGCGCAGGAAACTTTTGAACGATGGGGGTTAGATTTTGTTGGACCTTTGAAGGAAAGCAAAGCTCAAAAGTGTTGGTACATCATTGTAACGACAAAATATCTCACGAAGAGGGTAGAGGCACAAGCCCTACCAGACAACTCGGCAATAAGTACAAGGTTTATCTATGAGCAAATCATCACTAGGTATGGCATTCCGATACAACTAACAAGTGACTGGGGAGCACATTTCATGAATCATGTCATCCGATTATTCATGATGGAGTTCAAAATGTGTCATTCCTTTTTGAACCCACACTACCCGAGAGCAAATGGGTAGGCCAAATCAACAAATAAGATATTGGTATTAGTGATCTATAAGTCGTGCGGAGTCGAAGGAGAGGACTGGGAGGAAAAACTACCATATGTGTTATGGGCTTACCACACCACTTATAAGGTTACCATAGGACAAACTCTGTTTCAATTGATGTACTGTCAAGAGGCTGTGGTGCTAGTCGAGTTCATGGTGCCAATCCTAAGGATAGCAATCGAGAACAGGTTAGGTGATATGTAGAGCTTGAGAGAAAGGCTATACAATCTGAACAAGCTCGATGAATGGCGATTAATGACATAGTGGGCCACCAAAGTATCTCAGCTCAAGCTTAAGGCATGGCATGACAAACACCTAAAGTTAACCAAATTCACACTAGGCCAACTTGTGCTCAAGTATAACAGGTGCAACGAGATTAAATCAGGCAAGTTCAAGGTCAAGTGGGTCGGACCATACAAGGTACATGAAGTGGGGATAATGGAGCGATCAAGTTGTGGACCTTGGATGGGAAAGAGATAGCTGATCTAGTCATTGGCTCGAAACTTAAGATTTACCATCAAAGACATGAAGGACGGTGGGATGATAGTTCATGCACTGAGCAGATAAATAACTTAGACTTAGGAAATAATTAAAAAGAAAAAGAAGAAAAAACCAAAATCTACCAAAATACAATTTCAAAATGCAAATGAATAAATGGGGTCGTATGGCCACATCAAAGTATAAGTCCGTATGACATTTCAGGGAAGGCAAAATCGCACCTGAGGCAACACAAGGCCATCGTATGGTTGACCGTACTGTTAGAAAGGGAAAGTTGGAGGCCATTTTGAGATACCGTAAGGTAGTACGGAGGTGTGCAAAGTTAGAAACACTACCATATGGTGTTAGGGGAAACGATAAAGTTTGCTTACAGATGAAATAAGACCATACAGTCACACGAACTCAAGAAGACCACACGGCTCCCTATATAAGTCATACAATACTATTAACAAGGCAGGCCTAGGTCTAATGAAACTGTACGGTTGGAGGGAGAAGTCAATTGAGGTATGACCACAGGAGCAAATGGATAAACAAACACGAGCAAAGACAAAGGAATAACAAGTATCCTACAGTACGTGGAGCAGAGGAAAGAATACATTGTATGGTCAAAGGAAATACTGCACAAAAGTAATACTAAGTCACTGTACGGTGAGATGAGTAGAAACGTTGTCAAAGATATGTGTGTGGAGAACATGGTGTATAACACCTAGAAGCAATTATCACTAAAGGCATTGTCATCGAGCACCGTACTACAATTATCACTAAAGGTAATAGTTGAAGAGGAATCACCATACGACCATCTAAGGAAACCGAAGAAGTGTAAAGCAGAGGCAAACACAATAGAAGGGTAAAGACTAGGAGCCACACCTATGTAGTACAATAGCAGATGAGAAGAGCCAACGCTAGAAAAGAAGAAAGATTGCAACGCCATGATACGCAAGGGCCATGGAAGTTGCAAGGGCCTCAAATTACCACTACACATGAGTACTTGAGAATAGATTGCAAAAGAAAAAAAAGGGTTGTAGTTGTATGCAACAAGGAAGAAGAACAAAACTACACTTGGAGGGAGATAACCAACCCTAACCATTTTCCTTTTCTCTAATCTGTGTAAACGACAAATGAAGAAACCGTTATGAACAACTGATCTTGAAAAGAAAATCTATAGACACAAAGTGGTTTGAGTTCGAGCAACACCATGTCAAAGAATACCCAAGTACTACATTCAGGAGTAAACGTTGCAGGACGAGTAGACACAAGGAACAAGAAAGCACAACCAAAACCACCCACGCCTGCAACATCTCATGTAACGCCTCAAAACATATAGTTTAAAGGATTGAATGGCTTAGAGTGTCGGATGTGGTGGTAGGAAACTCCAGACAATGATCTGGTGAAGGCCAACATAAGGAGAGCACGGGTGGAATGGGCAATAAAAATGCCAATCTTCTGCATTAAGAATTTTGAGGGTTCCCTGCGAATAATGATTAATACCTATGATAGGCACTCGAAAACGAGTACCTTCTCTTTTCTGGACCATGATATAGAGATCTCCATCAAGGTGCAAGATTTCACCAGAGTTTTCGACAAACTAGGATATGCGAAAGGAGGCAAGAAGATTGACCTGAAGGCGAAGAACTTAGCATAGGAGGCAAAGGAGTGATTGGTAAGCTTGGTATGTAGAGACTTGTCTGACGTCGAGAAACAAGCTCTGACACGAACTTCCAAAGGAAGAGGACTGAAAAAATTGGACATTAGGGTTGAACTGTGGCGTTACATTGTGGACCTAGTAAAAAACTGACTTACAGGGTCCAACCTTGCTTTAGACATTTCATTGCCACAAGTAGCATTGATGAATGAGATTTTGATAGGAAAGGGATATGACTGGGTGGCACTACTTTTAGAGCGTATGTATGAATTTATGACATTGAAACATAAAACATTTTATATGTCGCACTATGCTATTGGACTGTTTCTAAATGCCATAGCACGGTTGATTCCAATTGATAGGTTTGAGATTAAGCTAGGACCCTTAGCTCCAGGAGAACCTCCCATTATGCAATGGCACCATTTGGACACACCAGGTGGGCAGAAGGCCATGTCAGGGAAATGACACAGACAAGAGTGGACTCAGGATTAGAGTGCGAAATCCCAAACAACAACAATGACACAGATGAGGGTGACAACACATAGATGGAGGAGGTCGAGATCATCACAACAACACCACTATTGTTCCACGACCTCTTCTCTCTACAACACCTCATTCGACCATTGGGAGTCTACACATTCCTAGGTTTAGATAGTTTAGGCAACCCATTAAAATGACTCTGGTTGTAGTAGTGGCTGAGACAACACCCACAATGATTCTTGAGCCAGTAGTTATACCTAAGCCCATTCTTGTATCGGAGATAGAGTCCCATACCTCACCAGCTAGGGCTTTGTCAAAAGAGGCGATGGAGGTCCTCGAGCAGGAGCAGATGCACGATAGCCAAGGTGCCACAGGTTCGGTTGGATGTGATTGGGTCAGATGTCGTTGTTATAGTAGACGTCACATTGCTAGTTAGTCCAACTAGAGAGATTATGGACCGGGCAAGTACAACACAAGATTTACGTAATTATTTGAGCCAAAGGTTCAAAAAAAAACCAGTGGTACAAGCATCTAGCATTCTCTCACCTATGAGGGAGGTACCTAAGGTTGAGGTCAGGGAGCTGATTGTATCTTCGACAGTTCTTTCGAATGATGAGAGCCACCCCACCCATGCAGATGAGCCCCCACCTCCAGTAGATAGTGCTTAAAGGATGTTGGACGCAATAGGCATGGCAATGGGTGCGCATGAGAAGCCAAGGTCATGAAAGGACATAGGCAAAGATGTAGAGGCCTACTAAGCATATATAGTGACTCCAAGTTGCCAGATGGTGATCTCTACTTAGGCACGAGCACTAGAGGGGGTACTTCAGGAGTTTATGAGAGTTGGTTGTCTTGCGACATTCATCGCATGCTTCGAGGCACGAGGATGGGTTGACAAAGTTTCTCTCGAGATGAGATAGGATTAGATTGCTGGGGAGCCAGTATTGGAAAGTTGAGTGGAGACCCTTGTGAGTTAGTAAAGGTGTATTGAGACACCTATTGTGCTTTGCGACAGAGTAAGGCATATCAGGTAGCAGCAAAGAGGGCTCGAGAGGAGAGGACTACCTGATTAGTTACAATAGAGGGGAACTTGGCTACATAGCAGTTAGCTTGGGAGTTGGAATGGGTTGCACTCATCGCCCAACTTAAGGTAGAGAAGCAAGAGAAAGGATCAGAGAGGGCCACATTCCTAGTCCAACGTGAGTCAATGAAGCAAGAGGAGTCTAAAGCAAAAGAGATAGAAGTTGGGAACATTGCAGAGATGATGAAGGCAACACAGGAGATTTAGAAGAGGATTGAGTAGGTGCATGAGTTATGAACACAGATTAGTTAAGGTGTTAGTAACCAAAGGGTGTTCTGTTATGACATGACGGTTCAGTCAAACCCCTTCAGGATCTATATGTGCACTCTTTGTTGGAGAGAGGTCGTTCAGTACTAGTCATTTACTATCTATCTTGTATTGCCCTATAATGTACTTGCAACATTGAAGCTTTAATGAAGTATATTCTTGGTTCTTGAAGCATTGCATTTATGTCTTATTTCATGTTATTGTGATATGCATTAATCTAGTTTACCCTAGGCGGTAAACACCCATTTATAACTGCATTGTTGAGTCCTTCCTCTTTCCTCATCTGCTTCCTTGCATGTAGCCACCTCTGCAAAAGAGAAAGAACACCTTATATCAAAAGTTACGAACAATGAAATGCAAATCAAATCACTTACAATAATCCTTATGATAAGCACTCCCCAACCTGGAAATTATCAACAATATTCCAATTACATCTCGTGTTATAGGTGGAAATTTTCTTGTCACGTGTTCAATCCTTGCTTTCAGTCTTGTTCATCCTCTTGGTGGAAAACTGACAGGGACAAAGATAAACTGAAGTCCTTATAAAATGGCCTTGTTTTGCATGCTTGACCTTGAAACCTTGTTTATTGCTGCTCAAACAATCCGCAACAAGTTTGGATGTGAACTAGGTAACAAGAATTTCTAAGTTTCTAATTTTTTTCATGAAAATCAACCCTTAGAGGAAAATCTCAGATTTAATTCTGAAAACATTCATTTTGCCTATCTACTCACCTTGTGTTTGCTTGCCTTGGATTTGGAAAAAAATCTGATGTTTTCCTTTACAACTCCCATGCAATCTGATTTCCTTGTCTACCTGTGCTATTTTTTCTCTTTGCTGAGTTCAAACTTTAGCTCTCCTTACTTGAGCATTTTATTTATCAGCTCTTTGCTTCTTTCTTTGACTGCCTTTGACTCTTGGAAGAAATCCCCTCTTTGCTTTATATCTTTCATTGTTGTTGGAAATCTCTTAAATAAGATTTTTGTTGAAATCTCACCCACGTAGCTAATGTGGGATGAAAAAAATACCACCTTGAAACTTGTATATGAGGTAATTTGTTTAATTCCCCTTTACAATTATATTTATTTTTAGTTTATTTTACCAAGGGAAAATCTGTTAATGTAGGATAGTTCTCTATTAAGATATTTGATCTAGAATATATATTGTATTTAATCTGCAATGTGTAACAACATCAATCTTCAATGTCGAATAGTACCGCTCTGCAATATGGTAGCATGGATCATTTATCAATTTCTATGACCATACTTCATTCTTGACAGCATGTATAAATATCATTTGAAGAACCGATTGGCATCAGTACTGATTATTTATTTGCAATGGCTGGTTAATAATAGAATAGTTAGTATTTGCTAACCCACCCAAAGTGGCTAGTTAGTAAATACTAACTACTTTTATTATCAATCAATCAAGGATCAATATGAATATTAATCGACTAGCAAAATGAAGTCCACAATATTAATCTGCCTCTATTCAACTTAGGTATTATAAGGCTGGTCGAGTTTGATCTGTTCTTCATACATACATACATATATATATTCACATATATGTGTATGAATAAACCATTAATCTGACCATAGCTACATTATCTTCAACAAAATCAACCAGCTTAGGGACTCCGTAATCCTTAAAATTTTCTTGTTCCAATTTATGTAATCTTCCTTGTCCATAGAGGAGAGAATTGATCCTCATAGGGACTAATATAATCCCAATACTTAACATTTTCACATAACAAAAATAGCCCTCAAAGAAAAAATCACCTTCAGGGAAAACTTCACATGCATAAGGACAAGTGGAGTTTCTTCATACATAAGGACTTTGCTGACTTCTTAGCTCAAAAATACTCACAGTATTGGATCAGTGCAAAACCCATCTTCATAGGGAGAGAGGGAAAATCCTTGTCCATAAGGACTTTAAAAGTTTCTCAAAATTTTCTAAAGTCCGGTAAAAATCAATGTGCACATGGACTCTTACTTTTTGTCCTTGTTCGTGATGTCTAGGAGGAAAAACACGACCCCCATAGGGACTAGTTGGTCCAACACTCAGATTTTTTATTGCACATCTCTCCCAAGGAATGGAAAAATGACCTCTATAGGGACTTTAATAATTTTCAAGTGGAAATCTTATTTCAATTAGGACTATATGCATTTTGGAATGGAAGTTTTATTTCCATTGGAACAGAGCAATTTTTGGAGTGGAAATTCTATTTTCAGCAGGAAAAGTAAAATTTTATATGAAAATTTTGATTTTCATAAGGTTTTTGAATATTTGAAGTATAGAAAATCAACTTTTATAGGGATTATGAAACCCTTAATTATAAAATAAGTATTTATAGTGTACTTTGGACTATATGACTAGCCAAAATATTAATGCAATTTGGAAATTTATCTCCAGCACCATAACTTGGTCCAGTGAGACCTAAGCCTTGCCAGTCCTTTCTGCACTTTGCAACCCAACAACTTGATTACTCAACCACTCCTTAACCTTTTGAGCTTTGAACTGCCACCTTGACTGCCAAAACTTAATAACTACAAGCAGAAAGAGGAGAATCCCCATTTGCAATGGGGAGATGTTGTGAAAAGGTTGCAATAGACAGCTTGTGGCAATTCTGATGCCCAACCTCCGACAACTCTCTAGCATGCGTTGAGCAACAACTCTGATACCTTCTCTTTGACAACTCTTTGGGATGCACAATGGGTAACCCTAATTCCCAAACTCTCACATCGTCCTAGGAAAATAATCCTTTATCCCTCAACTTGTCACAAGTCAAGCAAAAGATTTGATCCCTGACCTTGATAAATTACTCATTTTTTCCATTCTCTTGCCCTAGAACAGTTTGAGAGGTATCTCCAAGCTCCAATTCTTGATAGCTCTCTTGTTGTGAGTCAAGTTGCATTACTGATCTTTGAATGCTAACATCTCTTGGCATGCATTAGAGTATAAACCCCAATCTCTAACACCTTGCATGTATGAATCCAGACGCAAGTCCAATCTCCAATGTCTTCCTGGCATGAGTCAATCAACAATCCCACATCCTCAAACTTCGACAGCTCCCTTTGTAAGAAGTTTACTTTGATGTTTGGAAAGGGCATATGAATGGAGTGGAAGGACATGTGACAAAATTGCAATTGGTTTGTAGTTTTGATTTAGCATAACTAAATCTAGAAGGCTACTAGGATTCCTCACTCTCCTCTCTACTCCACCTGAGAAGGTTTGATCTGTCACAATTCACTGATAGGAAACTATACATTTTTATGTTTTTTGCTATTTATAAGTCTGAAACAATGCCCCCAATTTCAGCCAAAAATAAGGTGTCATCCAGTTTTGTTATAAATGGTGAATACGAATGAGGTAGATATCATGCCCCCATCTATGAAACATCGCAGAGATCTGTCATAAGTATCTAGATCCCAAGGGCACACAATTATAATATTGACTAGCAAAACAATTTTCCAATAGCCCTTATGTGTTTGATTAAGTGCATTTGCAGATGTAAAAATTGGTGTGCATGTATTTGTGTGTATCAGGAGTGGTGGATGGATGGGTGAGTAGAGTGTGTTTCTATGTAGGCAGGCATGTATGAATGGCTGTTTGTGTCTGTATGTGCATGTTTAAAGTAAATAATAACACTCATTTCCACCCTTCTAGTCTTTGTGAGGATCAATATAATAGCTGTATGATATACAAACGCACTTTCCAACATTACAAAATATTATTCAGCAGTTTGAAGAGACCATTTATATCCACTCTGTTCAATGATTTCATGGATTGCTAGGTAGCTCAAACCCAGGGACTATTTGAAATTGCATATATATAAACTATGTACAGGAAAGAGCTCTGACATCATACTATAATAAATAGAGAAATCAATTAACTCATTTGGAAACAGTCATCACGATAGCAATCCAAGAGGCTTACTTCAAGTCAACAGAAAAACACAAATCAAAACATTCTAATGGTCTCATGTTAAATGTGACAATTACAACGCCAGATTAAGGTTGAAACATTACCTTGAGCTTCAAAATAGTCCTTGATCTGCACCTCCTCATTTGTTATGCTGTTATTAGTAGGAGTAGTCCATATATTTAATGGATTTCTGGCTTGCTATCACCAAAAAATAACATTAACTAAATCAGGTTGTTAGTGCAATTGAGTAAAAGCAAAATACTAAAAAGAAGAAACAAATGACAAGAATCTACAAGAAACCATGTCCCTAAATGATGGTTATAATCTATGGACCATAAATCATTAGAAATAATTAATCCAGGTATAACTTAATAGTTAATTCCTTAGCTACAGCAGGGACTGAAGTATGTCAAACCCATTCAAAGTGACTCAAACAAATTAAAGCACATAATACAATTAACTAGCTGGCAATAGCACTTAGTTATAGAATGTATGAGGCTCAACAGTTAAAAAAAATTCTACAAATTAAATAATCCTTTGGAACATTAAATGGAAGAATAACTTCCTTAGCTACTGCAGGGACTGAAATTATGTGAAAAGCCTACATATACAGTAAACCACATGAAACACACAGTAAACCACATGAAACAGTTAACTAGTTGGCAATGGCACTTGTGGCAAAACACCAAATGCTAAGCAGCAGACAGCAGAGGAGAGTTTACAGTTTAACCTTTTCTTCTGAAGAATGATGATGCGAGATGCCAGATCATAAACCATTCCATTTTTGGCCAATATCACCACACTTTTTTACATAAGTATATTATGTGCCTATATGGTATTTTGAGATTTGCGATTTCACATTATGTTTGATACATTTAGATCGTTAAACCATATTGCCAGTTCTGGTTTGGATCCTAGATTGGGCTCATGGGTTTAGTTCATGCATCCTAGAAGAAGTTTCCTTATATACATATAGTTTGCAAAGGAAACAACATACATCTTTCTTAGTACGTTTATATACAGAATTTATATAAACATGCATGGGTTTCATATGTGAGAGATTATTTTGAGGAAATTCGCAATGATGGTGTAAAAAGCCCTGCTGACTCATACTATAGCAATGCTGAAGATTGTGTTTTGTGAATGTTTTGCGATATATATGTTTTTTCTATTTTTGAGAATATATGAATGCTCAACAATTAACTTGAAATGAAATAATTGGAAATGATTGCCAGCATAGTTTCAATTGCAATTATATGTGAGGCAATTATTACAAACAATGTTCAAAGCAAAAGAAATTAAGAAACCTGGATAAGTGCTGGCGTTTGATATAATTATTGCAGCAGACCTAGAACTTCCCATGCCAACTCCAACCTTTCAGCTTAATGGAAAACGCTTCCAGCAGATTGCAACATGAATCTTGCAACACCAAACTCACACCAAACATGGCCCTTAGTATAGTAGTCGCTGCTGCAGCACAAATCACAGCCTTAACCAGGGTTTGGCTGCTCCAAATTCTTCAATGCCAAGTTATATTTGGCTGCCCAGGCAATACTAAGTTTGCAGATTAGAAACACCAATATGCAGCTTCATTCAATGCCTTCAAACTACAGTTTGCAATAGAAATGAAGGGCTTAGATAGTAGTGTCCAACAGTAGCTTCCTTGAGGAAAATATTCAAAACAGAATGATGGATAATCAGGTTTACAAAAACACCTAATTATCGAGCCTTATTGCAGAATTAACCTCAGAAACCAAAGCATAATTTACCATGTATTTCAATGGCTCAAAGTGCAAACAGCTTGAGGAATTAGTCCTCTCAAACCCCAATGAAGAAACCCTTCCTAAAAATCTCCAAAATCATAAAAAGGAAAAGGCAAATAGAATTTCTCATGAAGGCCTTTTTTATAATATAAAATGGAACTTGGCTTCTCATTCACACCCAATGCCCAAAAGCTTCATGAGCACACTTTCCACTTCAATGCACTTTGCATTATACATAGGCACATAATTGAATAATAAAATTTATTAACACCCTTTGCCTCCAAAAATGACCTTTTCAACAATATCATGATATTCTGACACACAAGGTCATTGTCTCTTGCGCCCGAGATTTAAAACTTTCCAACCCGATTCCAATGAGCTATGACACTTTGTGACCAATATACTATGCCAACAAAAATAGTAACCTTGGCGAATTTAATTAAATAATAATCATAATTCACCCATCCTATGAAAATGATTGAAGAAGCATCAGAATCAAAATCTAACAACACATGAGTGGTCTTGCTGAAGAAAGACGATGAATGAACTTGACAGGGTGACTTACTAAAAATAGACACTCCTGCCAAGATTCTTGGAGCTTGAACCAGAAGCTAGAAATAAAAATCAAGAGCATCACTCAGCTCCTCTAACTCATTTGAACCCATCGAAACCATCTATTAACCTACTATAAATAATTAGTCCCTACTGACGGAGCCAAAACTCACCAATGGCTAGTAGAGAGCCTAATAACTCCACAATAAGGTCCTCTAAACACTAGTGTCATCCTACAAGAACCCAATGATAGAATGAATACATCAAATCTGCCGCAACTAAAAAATGGGGACATTACAAATGGTTTCCCTCTTTGGAGGTGGGAATGCCTTGACCCAGTGGGTCTTCTAGGAGTGGAAGCCACATTAAAAAACCATTTTGATGGAAAGAATGATAAGTATCCAATGTAACACCGACACTTGGGTACATCATGACATCGAGATAAGTTTCTAGGACGGGTGGACAAAGGGCCTCAATTTGGGATGGCAGATGGATGGCTGTAGAGTAGGGAGGTGACAAGGGGTGTGGCATACTATATATAGAACTTGAAATGCTAGTTATGAAATGATATTTCAGTATAACAAACTAAATTTAAATACTTAAAAATAGCAAATTTGCACAAGAACTAGAACAATTGAACATTCAACATAGTAACATAGTATATACCCAATAGTAACATTCAAAAATAAAAATCGAAATAGAAATTCAAGCACCCATCCCAATAGCAGCGTGGTTGTAGAATAGTGTAGGTGGGGGTACTCGGGGACTCCAAGTACCCAATGCACGGACGTCCCGATGTTAGGTACTTCAAGGCTTTGGTAGGGGCATGAATCCCCAGGTTTCACTAAAACTATTAGAAAGGCACAAAACACAATGAAATGGAATGGTACCAAATCTAGTCAATATAATGCAAATGAAGGGTGTAGTATTCTTGAATGTAGATGTGAAGAACAGGTATTCACATGCATCTTTGTTGGAACAAAATGTGTCCTAAAGATTGCATCTTTTCTTGGGCAGCATTGCAAAAGAAGATTTCAATTGCAAATAGATTCTTCAAAATGAGAGGTAATGGTCCACCAACATACTCTTGGTGTAGGGCATGGGAAGAAAATGTTGATAATTTCCTAATGGGTTGTCAAATTGCACAAGAGTGTTGAAATCAGCTTGTGTGAAGCTAAGTTGAATCAATGCCCTTCCAAATGATATATTGAGTCTCTAAAAGGCATGGTATGTTCTTAATAAGTCTACCTCCTTTTCTTGTATGTAGATCATCAGTAACTCAATCTTGCTTTGCAAAACTCGGAAGGAAATATAAGGATATTCCAAGACACCATCTTTGTCAAAAATAGTTGAAGCAGTTATTGTGAAGAATATAAATAGAAGGGTTTACTGCATAGGCTAGAAAAGATTACAATTTGGCAAGCTAAGACGACTTAATGTTGAAGGTGTGGTTTGGTTTGAAAGTTACTCCTATTAATGGGGCAAGCGAAGTTGAGTCTCAAGTCAATCGTAACATAGCAAGATGGCAGCCACCACAATTGCGTAATTCAAACTTAATTTTGGTAATGCTTAACAAGGTAACCTAGGCATTTCCACAAGAGATGTATCACTCAAACTAGAATAGAGAAGTTGTTAGCAAACCCTCAAGAAAACCATCTAGACAAATGAACATTGAATTAGAGCTTCATGCCCTCCTCTTTGAAGTGAGATTGTGCTTGAAGCTCAGAATCGCAAATTTGGAAAAAGGAGACTCAACATAGGTAATTAATGCCCTTAGAAGTAGACAAATTCATGGTTATAAACTCCGGGCTCTTTTTGACATTGGTCTAGAGTTAATTGCTAAATTGGATAATCATATTGCAAACATATATATCTCGACGCAACTGTTGTCATAGACAACCTTTGCCAATCTAGTGGCTAATGGGGCCAATAAAATAAAAACAATGTCAAAATCAACATGCCTCAACACAAAATCTTTACAGGGAGTATTGGACACAAGAAATGAAATCATTTCTAGTCATGCAAACGAAGGGTTGGAGATATAGTGTCCTTGACACACATTTGGGGAATTATTTTCCTTGTTAGGAAATTGATCGTAATGGTCGTGCTATTGTGAATATTCATGTGGCTTGTTCTAAGTGGACTCGTGCCACAATTGATTACAATGTACACTACAATTCATTTCTAGTAGCTTTATTGTGTGATTTTAAAAGCAAATACATCCAAAAGTGATACACCATTATTTCACACACATGAATAGGCTAGTAAGTATGAAATTTTGGGGTTTCAATCAAAAATATTTTTGCTAAGGCATTCGATTTATTCCGCGATGGTCACTACATTAGACTTGTTTGTGCAAAACGGTAGATGGTCTTCTTTGATGATGTTAGATGTAATGTCCCCTTCTTCGTGCTAGACCTAATAGCGCCTTGTTGGTCCATCTTTCCATTTGGATAGGCTAACGACATTTATTTTTAGGATGCTAGCCAGTCACAAGAGTCTTTTTGGTTTCAGTAGAGGAGATATTTAAGTGGGAACGTCTAAGGTTAAAGTCACATTGTTTTATTAAGTTGACTTATTAAGTACTTTATTATTTAAAGTCACTTTATGACAAAATGACTTAAGTGACTAAAAGACAAAATAGGCTTTTATCCCACATTGCTTAGTTGTTCGCATCTCCCCTCACTTCAAGGTTATAAAAGAAAGTATATGCATTGGGATTTACACCAAGAATATATGTTATTATTTAAATCCTAAAAGGTTGCTTAAATGTGACTGGGCTCTTTCTTAAGGACGAAACCCTTTAAGGAGAAGAGTGAGGCTGGACACAAACCCAGTGACTCACATTACATATCCAGAACTGAAGTTCGAATTGATACATTGGAAATCTATAGGAAGTTGGATCTTCAACAACAGGAAGAAGAAACAAGTGACTGAACACAGCCTATGGTACTAGTAACGTACAGGTCAACAACAAGCAGACGGAAGACAGGGAGGATGGTCACTTCATAACCATAACCAAGATTAAAGAGGTAATACATTGCATTGAGTATAGTCTTCCATTGGTATTGGTTCATGTCTTAGACGGTGTTCCTCCTAGCGTTGAACAGACAACAGGGTTAATGTGGGAGTTTGAAGCAACAGGATGAAACCCATACTTAATCCCACAATGGACTCCTGCATGGAAACTCCTACAAGATAGTGGTTAGATGGGATCATAATGCAAAGATCAATGGTGACTGCGGGAGACTTCTAGGTGGACTAGCACTGTCCTCACACAGTAGCTGCACGGGTATTCCCTCCTCCTGCAGACGACATTCTCCATTTCTTGGAAATCAGGTCTATATGTTATTAACCATGTATCTCTTGTCAGCTACGTAGGCATTTATATAACTTCCCTAGTACATAGAAGTCTCACCGTATTTCAGACTTTGGAAAATACTGTTTGATTACTATCCGCAACTCGTATGTCTTTGCAATTTTAATATACTTGATACACCTTTAATATGAATTCTTGGAAGCATTAAATCAAATCGCTAAGCAATTATTTGATAGTTTGTATAACAACCATTGACCGACACTACAGTGATATCATTATTTAATGACAATCACGTGTATGTTGACTGTTTGCTAAAATGCTTTGATTAGAGGCTCAACTTCTCTTAGTAGATTATAAGGAGGATTATTATAGTGGTATCAAAGCCATAAGTCTTGCCAACTTGTGGGAAAAAAATATTACGTAACAAGTTGGGTTAGACAAGAAAAATGACAGCTAGGCATGAGGAGGCAACCTTATAAATTTAGTCACTTCCAACCTGAACAGGCAAAATCTTCAGATCAAATTGACATTGAGGGTAGTTATTCAGTTGATGAGGAGTTAACTTTTGTGATAGGTGAATAGGTTGAGCCATAGTTCCGAGAATCACGACGATTCACACGATTCAACTCAGCCAAACGATTTTTTGTGAATTGGTGAATCGAATCAGCAATAAAGGGTTTATGAAATAAGTTACTCACTAAATTCAAGGGTTTTTTAAATTTACTGATTCGATTCGGCCTTGCCAATTCCAATTCTTGTTACTTTGGGTTGAACAGGTATAGTACACTCAAATGGCTTGTAATGAGAATGAACACGTGTTGGACTAATCGCCCACGTTCCCCTTCAGGATTCGTGACATGGCTTAACCGCCTCTTGTGTTCTATAAGTCTAGTGGTTGTATCGAGCATTGATAGGTCGATCTTTTAGTGCAACGACAACTCTAGCTTGTAACAAGTGGTATTAGAGCTTGGTCACAAGTTCGAATATCCTCGAGTAACGCTAAGGGGGGATTGTTGGACTAACTGCCAATGTTCCCCTTCGGGATTCGTGAAATGGCTTAACCGCCTCCTGTGTTCTATAAGTCTAGTGGTTGTATCGGGCATTGATAGGTCAATCTTTTGGTGCAACGACAACTCTAGCTTGTAACAATAGGAACAGGAAGTGAGAGAAACCTTGCAGGCTATTAGAGATGGGCAGAATAATATTGCTACTACACTTCAGCGGCTTACAGGTGCTATGCAGCAGTTAGCTCCGTCTCATAGGGTAGCACCGAGTCATCATAGTGGAGGTGGTAGTGCGGCAAGATACCCCCGAGCAACTAGGGCCCCCACACAAAACACTGACAGGCCTTTGATTCCCATTTTTTATGCAGAGGAAGAGGTACAACCACCCACGACACCAGCCTTACTGTCGGATAACGTCATGGCAATGTACGATGAATGGGATTTATTCCCTACTCTGGTTAAGAAGAACTTGTCTTTTATTCAATACTTGAATCAAAAAAGGGAGACAGAGAGACCACAGCAGGACAGGAGACCTAGAGCACAGAACAGGGACTTGAAGCACGTCATGAACAAACTATCTCTCCCCACTTTTGATGGCAGCACTAAGACATCTGCAAGAGCTTGGATCCACAAGCTAAATACCTACCTAACACTTAAGCCAATGTTAGAGACAGAAGCCATTAGATTCGCTACAGTGCATTTAGAGGGAGCGACATATGATTTGTGGCATCACGGGCTGGTCACCCAGGATCATGGTCTCACTAAGTCTTACGAGACTTTTAGCTCTAAGCTGATCACCTGCTTTGACAAGGACATTGAGGTCTGTTACAAGAATTTGGTACAATTGCGATAGGGTGGATCTCTAGATGACTTCATTGATGAGTTTCAGCAGATTTCAGTGATGGTTCCAGATATGTCAGAACAATGTAAGGTAATGTTGTTTACAGAGGGTTCACAGGACAGATATAGAGGTTTCGTTAAGGTACTTAAGCCAAACACTTTGGATGATGCTATTAAGATTGCAGACAATCTAGACTCACCCTCTTCGATATTATAGCCTCCTAAGAAACCTTATAAGGGGTCCACTTTGTTCCAAAAGAATAATAACCAGCATAAGGCTACCCCTCCCAGGCTGAACTTTGGGACACAAAATGAACTCAGGAGGAAGAAGCTATGTTTCACTTTCAGGGAGCCATGGATGCCGAACCATAGATGCCTTGGCAAAGGCAAAATACATTATGTCAAAGTACTCTCAAAGGAGGAGGATGAGCAGCAGGAGGACAGCGATGTTGACGGCAGCGGTGGGGAAGAAAGTGAGGAGTAGCCACCTAGAGAGAAAAAGAAGGAATCCACTCAGGGACTGCTTCATATCGTAGCTTCCCTTTCCAACAATCCCACAGGACACTCCTTTCGTTTGAAGGGAGAAGTTAGAGGATAGCGTATTGTATGTTTGCTAGATACAGGTGCATCGCATAACTTCATAAGCATGCATTGGATTACGAAGAGAAAGTTAAAAATTGATGATATACCAGAGTTTGAGGTTAGAGTGGCAGGAGGTGAGAAATTGAGGTGCATAGGGAAAGTGTCAGGTCTTCCAATTCACTTTGATGACTTCCTTCTTGAGGAAGATTTTTATGTGGTCGATTTGGAAGGATTAGATGCCATGTTGGGAACACAGTGGTTGTAGACTACTAGCACGTACACAGTTGATCATGATAAGATGCAACTGGAATTCTTATAGGATGGTCGACAGGTGATTCTCAAGGCTATGCCAGAGGGTGAACCCCGGATGATTTCAGCCCATAGGATGGAGGCTATTGTGAGGTATGATGACATGGAGTGGGAAACACATTGTTTTATTTCCTCTAAGGTGATCTTAGACTTAAGGCAGCAGATCCATATCGACATTTAGTCAGTGCTTGATAAGCACAAGAGGGTTTTTGAGGACATACCTCTAAGCATTCCCCCATATCGAGGATTTGAGCATATCGTTGAGTTAGAGGAGGGCACCAAACCCGTCATCACTACACCTTATTGTCATCCCAAGCACTATAATGAGCAAATAGAAAAGGCAATTAAGAAAGTCTTAGACATGGAACACATCAGGCTTAGCTCCAGTCCCTTCACTTCTTCAGTCGTATTGGTGAAGGATGGCACTCTTTGCATGTGTATTAATTACGGTGCTCTCAACAAGAGGACCATCAAGAACAAGTACCATATTCCTAGCATTGATGAGTTATTGGATGAACTACATGGGGCAGTTTATTTCTCAAAGATAGACCTTAGATCTCGATACCATCAGATACAGGTTTGCGAGGAGGATGTGCATAAGACAACTTTCCAATGTCACTATGGACACTACGAGTTCTTGGTTATCCTGTTTGGACTCACTAATGCGCTGATTACATTTCAATTATGTATGAACCATATTTTAAAAAAACAATTGCGAAAGAGCATATTAGTATTTTTTGATGACATCTTGTTTTTCAGTAGAACTTGGAAGGAGCACCTGTAGCATCTAGATGAGGTACTTAGCATTATGGAGGAACACTCATTGTTTGCGAAGGAGTCAAAATGTGAGTTTGGATTGACCAAGATTCTTTACCTTGGTCACTTGATTGGTGCAAATGGGGTGAAGGTACACCAAGAAAAGATTCATGCAATCCTAGATTGGCCACCACCAAGGAACGTATCAGATTTGAGGGGCTTCCTGGGTCTTTGCTCTTATTCTAGGAGGTTCGCTAGAGGCTTCTCACAGACAACAACTCCCCTCGCCGATCTGACATCGAAGGGAGCATTCAGGTGGACAATTGGTGCTGAGGTGACCTTTGATAAGCTCAAGAAGGTAATGAGCACATGCCCAATCTTGGCACTGCCCAATTTCTCTTGCCCTATTGTAGTAGAGTGTGATGCTTCATGGAGCAGAATTGGCACAGTTCTAATGCAGGATATGCATCCAATAGCTTATGAGAGCAGAAAGCTCAAGTTCAATGAAAGATTGTACTCCACCTATGACAAAGAAATGTTGGTCATTATGCATGCATTAGCCAAGTTTAGATAATACTTGGTGGGTGGCAGATTCATAGTTAAGACGGATCACAATAGTTTGCGGTACTTCTTAGAATAGAAGGATCTAAATGGAAGGCAACAAAAGTGGGTCAACAAGATTCAGGCCTATGATTTTGACATCCAGTATGTTAAGGGTAAGAACAATGTAGTTGCTGATGCGTTTTCCAAGAGACTTTCAATTGTAAAATGTTGTGTTATTTCTGAGATATCGGCAGATTGGAAGTCCCAGTTGCTAGTTGAGTATTCTAACTATATTCAAGCATGTCAGATTATGGATGGACAACTTCAGGATAGCAGGTACAAGGTAATTGATGATCTGATTTTTTATAAGGACAAGATCTACCCCATACCAGAATCTTAACTCAAAGGAAAGATTGTGGAAAATCTTCATGATGCACCATTAGTCGAACACCCAGGTTTCTTCAAAAGCTATAGATAGGTTAGGGAAAGGTTTTCATGGAAGGGCCTCAAGGATGATGTCCTCTAGCATATTGGAGAATGTCAGACTTGTCAGCAGAACAAGTCAGAGCACGAGTTTCCAGTCAGATTATTACAGCCTCTTCCTATTCTAGGGTACAAACGGGAGAATATCTCCATGGACTTTATTACAAGGTTGTTGAGGGTGCAGGACAAAGATTCCATTTTTGTGGTGGTGGACAGATTGATGAAGTTTGCTCACTTCTTCACTATAGCAGCAAATTGGTCGGCCTCTCAAATGGCTGAGTTATTTTTTCGAGAGGTTTTTTGTCTACATGGTCTTCCTCAGACCATTGTGAGCTACAGAGATAGCAAGTTCCTCAACACCTTTGGCAGGAACTGTTCAGATTGGTAGGTACGGAGTTGACACCCAGCACGAGTTATCACCCCTAGCCGGACGGGTAGACTGAGATAGTAAACAAATGGGTGGAGGGATATCTCTAGAACTATGTAGTAGGGCAGAAAAGAGCACAGGTTAAGTGGTTATATCTAGGAAGTATTGCTACAACTCCTCCTACCTCATGTCCATCTGAATGAGTCCATTTTGAGCTCTCTATGGCAGTGAACCTCCGTCATTTGTAGATCTGGCTCTGCAAGATAGCAAGGCACCACTAGCTGGGGATTGGATACAGGATCAGCACGACATTCTCAGATCTCTTCAAGAGAACATTCTACAAGTTTAGAATCAGTAGAAGATGTATGCTGATTGTCGTCGAACAAAGCAAATTTTTGAGTTGGGTGACATGATTTATCTTTCTCTCCAACCTTACAAGCAGAGTTCCTTGAAGAAGAGTGGGTCTCAAAAACTTCAACCCAGACTTTATGGTCCCTATCGCATTACTTGGAGGGTTGGGGAGGTCGCTTATGAGTTGAACTTGCCAGATGACAACAGAATTCATTAGGTTTTCCATGTTTTTTGCCTAAAGAAAGATATTGGTCAGCACGTAGTACCCTCCATTGGATTGCCCCCACTTGATGTGGAAGGGAAGTTAGTATTAGTTCCAATAGAGGTCAGAGAAAGGAAGCTGCGTAACAGATCCATCAGGGAGTATCTGATTCATTGGAAGGATTTGCCATACAAAGATGCCATGTGGGAAGGCGAATCAATCCTGCAACATCCGACACTGAGATTGTTTGAGGGCAAGCAAATCCCAGGAAGGGAGGACTGTAATGTCCCTTTCTCCACGCTAGACTTAATAGCGCCTTGTTGGTCTATCTTTCCATCCGAATAGGCTAACGACATTTATTTCTAGTATGCTAGCCAATCACAGGAGTCTTTCTGGTTTCAGTGGAGGAGATACTTAAGTGGGAACTTCTAAGGTTAAAGTCACATTGTTTTATTAAGTGTAATGTCCCTTTTTCTTGGGACATTATATTTCTGTGTGGCCAGCTCACTTTGCCTAGGTTTTGGGGGCGAAAAAGTTCTTTACGAGGTTCAGCTCGAGATTTGGCCTAGAGATTTCCAGTTCCAGACCCATCAGAGCAGTTTTGACAGGTTGTCCAGATGCTTACTATTTTTAGTAAGTAAATAGAGCTCAGTATTCTTGATATTCCAATGTTGATTTGGAAGCGTCTCGTCGAGAGCTTTCCAACAAGCTATTGCACGTGCTTATCCGAGTTCGTTTGATCAGTTATTTTAATGCTTGATGATTATGTGGGTTTTGACTAAGTGACTATTAAAGTTCATTTAATGTGTCACTTTATTTTAGAAAGGTACTATGTCACTTAAGTGACTAAAGGACAAAAAAGTGTTTTATTCCACATTGCCTACAAGAGCGTGCATCACATTGGGAAAAGTGATCAAAGGTACAATAAGCTTCACATGAGGGATATATGAAGATTATAATATTCAAGCAAATATTAATCTGGGAGCTGGAAACAGTTGCTGGTTATTTCTTTGAGGATGCAAACCCTTGAAGAAACTTTGGAGGTTGGATGCAAACCTAGCCTTCTTTTAGGTTTTGTTTATATTTCCGATCTGACTGTTATACCTGTGTATAAGATTGGATTACTTGGATTGCTGCATGTTATTGTATTGCTGTTGTAATATACAGTAACGTTCATTGGCAACTATTTGTGTTAATTCCTGGTTTTTATATGTACTTTCTAAATATTGGAAGAATAAAACAAAATTTTCTGAGTTTTCTTGTATACATATCTGCTGGTTATAAATCTGGAAATTGTATCAAATATTGGTTTACTGTCGGATTTTAAATCTGCACTATTTATCTCGGTTTTATGGTAGAATATCCGGAAAGGGATATTACATTAAGTTGATTTATAAAGTACTTTATTATTTACAGTCACTTTATGACAAAATAACTTACGTGACTAAAAGACAAAATAGGCTTTTATCCCACATTGCTTATTTGTTCGCATCTCCCCTCACTTCAAGGTTATAAAAAAAAGTATATGCATTGCAATTTAAACCAGGAATATATGTTATTATTCAAATCCTAAAAAAGTTGCTTAAATGTGACTGGGCTCTTTCTTAAATACGAAACCCCTTACGGAGAAGAGTGAGGCTGGAAGTAAACCCAATGACTCACATTACATATCCAGAACTGAAGTTTGAATTGATACATTGGAAATCTGTAGGGAGCTGGAGCTTCAACAGCAGGAGAAAGAAACAGGTGACTAAAGATAGCCTATGGTACTATTAACGTACAAGATAGCAGGAGGCAGACGTAAGCTTAGTCGGCAAACGGGGAGGATGGTCACTTCATAACCGAGATTAAAGAGGTAATACATTGCATTGAGTATAGTCCTGCATTGGTACTGGTTCATGTCTTAGACGGGGTTCCTCCTAGCATCGAACAAACAACAGTGTTAACATGGGAGCTGGAAGTAACAGGTCGACACCCATACTTAATCCCACAGTGGACTCCTGCACGGAAACTCCTACAAGATAGTGGTTAGACGGGCAGGAGATGGTAGTGAGACCAGAACGCCAAGACCGATGGTGACTGTGAGAGACTTCCAGGTGGACTAATAGTGTTCTCACATGGCAGCCACACGGGTATTCCCTCCTCCAGCAGATGACATTCTCCATTTGTTTGAAATCAGGTCTGTATGTTATTAACCATGTATCTATTGTCAGCTACATAGGCATTTATACAACTTCCCTAGTACGTAGAAGTCTCATTGTATTTCAGACTTTGGAAAATATTGTTTGATTACTATCTGCAACTCGTATGTCTTTGCAATTTTAATATACTTGATAAACCTTTGATGTGAATTCTTGGAAGCATTAAATCAAATCGCTAAGCGGTTATCTGTTAGTTTGAACTCTGTATAACAACCACTGACCAACACTATAGTGATATCATTGTTTAATAGTCACATGTATGTTAACTGTTTGGTAATCTGCTTTGATTGGAGGGTCAACTTCTCTTAGTAGATTATAAGGAGGATTATTACATTAGAGACCGTAGATTATGTAAGAAACCCACCAGGTTCTATCTTCATCACTGTAATATCCCCTTATTTGCCTAGTGCAAGCTTTGTATCTCAAGAAATTTTGTCAAACACTTGTCATGAAACCTCTATCTTGCTGTCTTTTATTTACAGATTGTTTTTAATTGTTCCGAATGGTTTCAAATGAAGTTTAAATGCTTGCAAATGATTACCAAGATATCTAGGCAAAGAACTAAAACATAAATACAATTGTTTTTATCTTTTTGAATGCATACATATGATTTCTAAATGTAAAATGTGCAGCTACAGCCAAGGGAGATTTTCACAAATACTTTGCATGCATCCTTTCGAATCTCAAATGCAAATCTTTATGCAAATTAGTCACAGCAATTAAGCATTTTGACAATCAAATGGCATGCAATCCTATATTGCCTTCATTTATATGCTAAGCTAGGTATAAGTTGTTATGCCTCACAATCCCAATGCCATTACAAAATTCACTATAAAATGTGCATCTATAGAAGCGCCATATGCCTATAGATATAAAAAACCAAAATACATCAAAGAACTTGATGATAAAATAGCAGCAACTTCAGTCAATAAATCTACAAGAAGCTCAAACTTAGATCATTAGGTGATTAAGCAAGCTACACAAATTAGCACTTCAAATCCCTTGTAAAATTCTGAGGATATTCACTTCCAGATTTGCACAAGAAGACTCCCATGTCAAAAATGTGCTCTTTACAAACACTCACAAACACTTCATATCTCACGCAGCTGATAAATATATGTTGTGACTACTTATACCATGAATCGGCAGCCACTAGGAATGATTAATCCTTTCCTTAAGCAGCTCGAGGCTGCTGCTGCTGATAAACAACACAAATTGAAGTAATTCAACACCACTTCCATTCTAGAAAGCTCAATGATGATTCTTGGTTGAAAGCTTGAAGCTATTCTACGCACAATTCAAAATGAATCTTCACTAGCAAGGCTCTTTAATGAATATAACATTTGCATTTGTTGACTTTAAACTATATCATTAGTAAAGCAAACTTTTTATCAATGAGTATTAATACCTTATTACCCTCAACATGGCTCCCACTTTATTATAAAATCAATTTAGAACTTTATAGTTTAGCTTAAATAAGTAAACATCATTAAGGCCATTAAAGTATTAATAGCTCATTAAATACTCACTATTGTGATGAATTGTCTAAACTAAAGAGTCAATCACTACATCCACTATGCGCACCCATTTGCCTTACTAAAAATAGAAAGCGTCCCTCTCTTAACATCTACATACTATAAATAGCAAGTCACTCAAAACGAAATCAAAACCTCTAAATGTCAATGTCTTAGAAGAAATGAAGAATTTGGTGAGATCAACCCTTACAATGACCATCTAAGGGGCTCCAAAACTCCCAAACTCAACCCCCTAATTCACCATACTAGCCTACAAGGGTCAATTAATATGCTGATCCCTCAAACATTGATTCTCATAAAAAATGGGGATATTACAATCTGCCCTCCCTAAGATTGCACGTCCCAAGCAATCAAGACTGCATAGAAACTCCATTGAACTACAAATCCAAAGGACTGAGTAACAACCACACTGAAACACAATTGCAGTAGTAGCATAACCACAAATACATAGAAATGAACAACCCATCTACCCAATCTCTGCACATTGAAACTATGCATCTGGAACAAATCATATACATAAAGATCGAAAGTAAAACTACAAGTAATCCACATGATGTACACACCTTAATACTCCCCAATGAACTCAGTCTAGAATCCCAATGCACGCATAGGACCCCATAGCACACTAGTGAGTGTCCAACCAAATATACCTCGATCTCATATCCTAAATAGAAGCCTGCTAAGAAGAATAACCTCATCTTTTGTTGCACTAATCTGATCACAATGTCACCATGTTGGGAATTGTGAAGTAATCCAATGGGTCTCATCCAACCTACACTACCCACCCTATCACCACTTGCATCCCAATATAATAAAACTCACATCCATCCATCATAAGGAGGTAGGAATATCTAGAAACATTTGCTACACTAAATCCATACTGCACTATGTCAACCCTAGCTAGATGTGTTGACTTTGCAAGTAGTCCACCAACTTGCGACTGACTCCATCTAATGAAGATGGCGCACACCCATCCCACAAAGGTTGGTTTAATCCCAGAAATCTGCATCGACGCTTCACCATGCCCTTGACATGTGGATCAAAATAAAATAATGAGCACTCACTTTGCAGTTACGGTAAAAGGCTCCAATCTCTTAAAATGGCTCGTCACTAACTCAGGAGTCAGAAGATGGCTCCAATCTCTAACCTTGAATAGCTAATTTGGTAGGGCCTCTGATGAGCCTCTCTGCAAACCCAACCACAAAATATTTGTTAGGGAGCATCATAGTCAGAGAATCTACAATTACTCCTACCAAATGTTGAATGCCTTGAGAACCTCAACTAA
This sequence comes from Cupressus sempervirens, assembly GCA_028749045.1. NCBI lineage: Eukaryota > Viridiplantae > Streptophyta > Pinopsida > Cupressales > Cupressaceae > Cupressus > Cupressus sempervirens. The sequence goes on along the minus strand of CM053792.1, from coordinate 569,277,110 downwards.
GAATAGCCTTAATGACTCCAAACAGTCCATCCTGAAACTCTGGACTCTCAAGAAAGTATTCAACAAATGAATCCATCCAGTAAAAACAATACGAGGGAGAATGAACTTGTTCTCTGACAACCCTCATCTGATCACTCTAATTTTGTGTCACAAGAAGTTGTCTACCATAATCAACTGCCTGAGATAAAGTAACTGAATTGATTCCAAGTGGGATAAACAAATCAACACAGGAGCCAAACTCCCAACTAGATGACACTATGTGAATATCCTGTAAAGATGGAGTAGCCTCATGTATTAACACATGGTGTGTGTTTTATGACACAGACAACTTTGAATAAAATACTAGGGATACTCTATCCTCTCTTTAACAAAATCTCCAATGTACTAAACAGACAAATTGTGTGATCAGAAAGATGACTCCAAGGTTCCAAATGCGTGTGATGTACTGTTTTGGATAGACTCTCATGGTAGGATGAATTGCTAAAAAGCTCCAAGGGGAATTATGTTGTTACTCAAGATTTTATCCTTTGAATAATTTTCCCTTTAAGCTTTAGGATTATGCTTCTAACAAGATCTAAAGAAAAAGAAAAAGTAAGATTTGAGGAAACTTATTCCAACTATAAAGTAGACCTATGATCTCTAGAGACAAGACTATAAAAGTGGAATTCGAAACCTATCCTTTCTTTTCCAAATTCAACAACTCCACAAGAAGAATAAAATCTTCTAAGATATTCTAAAGATTTTCACATCATAGATATTCACCAACATTCAAACAATGAATAGCGTAATGGAAGTTAAGTTTCCTATCACAAATTTAGACAAACTTTGCACAACAATTGAAAATCATCCAACGATCAAAAGTATGAACATATTGATTCCTTAATAAACATTCTCATCAAATCCTTCATTCAATCTAACAACTGCAAAACAAAATCTACTCTATGTGAGAGACAAGAAACCATGCAACATGCAAAAGATATTAAATTTACCAACAATTGCACAATGAATCTACTGAAGGAAGTATTTTAGTTTATGTAACAATCTTTGAATCTCTTGTTTTACAAATGAGAGGAGTGGGATTTATTTAGGAGTTCAAAAACAAATGGAGGACCCATGTCAGTTTAAGAATGAAAACCAAGATTTAAACACCTATATCCTAATTAGGGTTAGCAATGCTTATCTAATGAGAACAAATGAAAATTAAACAACTCATTCATTGATTTCTTTTGGAAGAAAGCAACACGTGTCTTGATAGAAGAAAATATCAAGATCATTGAACTTGGACTACTTGTCATGAAATTATCTAATTGGTGGAGATAGGTGGTTGCCACCTCAACATGCTTGTCTCTTTGCGTTTGAATAATTCTTCAATTTTGGGAATTTGAGATTTTGGAAAAATACTCCCAAAAAAACTTTCTCAATTATTTTTTTTCCACTTTTTGAATGTTCTTTGATGCAAGATTTTGGACTTGTTGATGTGAGGTTTTAGATTTGGAAGATGCCTTTGAATTCTTCCCTTGTTCATCGATCCTTCTTTTTGTCCAGAAATTCTTTGCACTTGATGAATGTTGGGTGGATATTTTGCAACTGATAGTTTTGGGTAAAATCCAATCACAAAATTGGTAGACCAGCCACAGCGTGTGAGACAAAGTTTCTCCCACCTTTAAGGGAAGGCTCCCCCTTCTCATCATTCCTTGGATCAACTCAAGGTAAGCAAGAAGTTGAGAGATTTGAAAGGCTATTACCAATATACTAATATTCTTTTCTCTTATCTTCTAGAAAAGAATCCACTTACCTGCGTAGCCAGTAATGGGCAAGATGAAACCTCAAACTACACTTCTATCTAAAGTTGTAAATGGTGATATCGATAAACCAACACTAACTCAAAGGCTAGCTGAAGCGTACCACTTTGGCTCTAAGTCCATTCTTAATCTATACTATAAGAATAAATTTTATTATTGGGGCACAAAGACTTCCAAAAGTAAAGAAATCTAACTATTCTTGTGAATTAAAAAAGAGATACAAGCTACAATCAAAGCTCCTAGTTTATGTATCTCAACAACTACTTCCAGCCAAAGCTTCGGCTCTGATTACCTCCTAACTCTTTATACTCAATTATCAAGAACACAAAAACACATGAATCAAGGATAACAAATGCAAATCACAGTGAAAGCTTCCAACACAATCAAAGTTATGCTTGCAGAATTTCTCTAGAGCTCTCTTGCATACAGCAAAAGATGATTTTTACAATGAGATAGCACTCCTTTATATAGGCAAAGGAGTTGAGAAATAGGAGAAAAAAGTGGGAGCAACTCAACCAACTTTAACCTGGTCTAACTAACGAGAGAAATTATTGGATTACATTTCATAAGGACATGCAAATCGTATTACATGTAATTACACAATTTCATGCAATAAATCCTCTCTAACTACATGCATGAAAAGAAAGAAGACGAAAATAGCTAAGGATTATTCTGAAGTGCCTCGTATTTGGCAATGCACTCACGCATTGTAGGAAGACCTGAGATCTTCATTGATTTCAATATGGCCTCAATTCTTATAGTATCTTTGTATGTTGATCTTACAATCTTGTAGTTTAGTGCAATTGAATCTTGTAGATGCTTTGCCACTAATTTGTATCCTGCAAATCTATGCATCATTTGTGAGCCAAATTCCTCAGAATCAAGTTAAACATTGACTCTGTTTGCGTATTCTAAAGTCATTTCTTCTCCTAGAACCAAATTATCATGCTTGGTGAAAACAACACATCCTATTTGTTCCAAATTGCATATAAGATCTGTTTCAAATGTTTGACAGTCTTCCAAGGTTGTTTGCAATTTGGTTTATAGTTTTTCCAATGTCTCTTCCTTGTGTCCCATGAGACCCTAGAATCAATAAAGCATCTTTGAAGATGGAATAACTTCACATGCCACCATGTCATCCAAATCAGTATTGGCTATTTCATCCCAATCTACCAAAAGTCCTTTTAGAGTGATGACTTCTTAATTCATAGAAATAATCAAGTCGTGTATAATTTCTTCAATTTCTCTAATATGTTCAAGAACTCTCACCGCATCTTTTATGGCCTATACTACTTCTGAGACAACTTCTCCAAACCAAGTTTTGGTTACTTCAATTAGTTTTTTCTCCTTAGCTATATAGGAAGTAGTAGCTGTAGGTTGTGATGACTATTGTCAGATAATCTCATTAAAGCAAGTGACTTCTTCCTTAAGCTTATTTTTCTTTTCCCAACACCCATGGTTGCTTCGAGACACATTAGCAAGCGCATCTTGAGCATCTTGCAAACATCCTCGTCGAGTTTGTTTACCAAGATCAATCTTGACGATCATATAATCTGAACAATTAAGTTCCTCAGTTGGTTTATCCACTAAGGGTTCTACAACTTCAGCACATTTGGTTTTCTCAGACCCAACCACAATTCTTGAAACAATCTTGTCTTTCAAAGATTTGGATTTGGTCTTCTTGATAGGCAGCACTACTTCCCTCCTCTTCATAGTACTCTTTCTCAACCATGTAGGCAAACTGAAACCATTATTAGCTGAAACAAGAGCAGTGGCTATGGTAAACATTTATCTTGATTGTATGTCAGTTGTAACTATGCATGCCTTGGTCTATACAGCTGAATCCATAGGTGCTTGTTGAGATAATTCCATCATGAACATATCAAAACCAGCAATTGAAGTGTCAAGTTGAAAAACATGTCCTTCTGCGAGGGTTGGGAAATCCTCAAAAACATCTCCCAAGTGTTCACATTGTTTTGTCGTCAGAATGGGAGGAGTTGCAAAGGAGATAGGAAAAGCTGACATATTCACCTCTGCGATAGATGTAAAGACAGTGGAGAATGAATCTGCATTGTTGTCTACATCATCCAAAAGGGGTTCTTAAATAGGTGGTCTTTGAGGATTTGTTGGCCTCGGAGGAGAAATTATCATGATTTCTCCTTCCTCTTCATCAGATTCTTCTTCAGATGTGGTTTCTTTTTCAGCTTCTTCCTGAATTGTTGCTTGAGAGGGCTCTAGAGATGACTTCAAACCTTTTCCACCTTTGAGCTTAATCTTGAGAGATTTCTCAAGTGTTGAAGACATAGTTACGGGACTCAAACTTGCCTTTGACTTGGAAAGTCAAAATCCGACTCAAACTCAGACTTGGTGACCGGACTTGGAAATTTGAAAAACCCATGAAATTCAAAATTTTTTAAAGATTTTAAGATTTTTTCACGCATTAACATCAAATACACAATAATTGAGATAAATATAAGCTACTTAATACACATGCACAATTTTGCATAGATCACATAAGTATAAAAGCGATTTTCTTAAGGAAAACAAATAGAATAACACGATATAAAGCAGTGTTATGGGACTCGCCGAGTCATGCCAGGACTCTGCGAGTCCGAGGCAGAGTCCATGTTTTCGAGGCAATCTGCCTCTGGACTCGAACTCGACCGAGTCCTGGCAGAGTCCACATGGACTCGCCGAGTCCAAGGACTCTGCGAGTCCTGGGCGAGTCCAGAGCCCAGGACTCTAATTTTTTTTTTAATTTAAAAAGATAGAGATTTCCGGAAGATGTTTTTTACAATGTATATGAATTCTGAAAATGATGTGGCATGTCAAGAATCTATTAAGGATTGAATCTTAAATCTTAAATCTTCAACTTTATATTATGTTATTCATTTTTTTCCTTCAAAAGTTCGTTATTATACTTGTATGATTTTCCGAGTCCTTGCCGAGTCCTGGCCGAGTCTGGTCGCCGAGTCCGAGTCCGAGTCGAATTTTGACTTTTCGAGTCAGAGGCGAGTCCGAGTCCCGTAACACTGATATAAAGTAATAAACATAGTGTCACTGCAGTGTCAAATGTCTACAATATTCATGGATTACAAAATCCATGGTATCAAAAGATCAAAATATATATCAAAATAACAACTAGAGTGTAGAATAGTAGAAGACTAAGGCTCATAATAGCCTATGTCTTCCTATGAGTACGCCTAAGATAAGTCATGGAAGACTATACAGCCATCCTCTCTCCCTAGGTCTGATGCTGAACCTCATCCTCATCCTCAGCTACATAATCCTCATCATCAGACTCGAATCCATCACTCCTAGCCTCAGGGTGCTACACTACCTCCTTGCGTTCTAGCCTCCTCAACTGCCACCGCTATTGCCTCAGCCTCTAGATCCACCTAATCAACCCACTCCACGTCTTTGTCACTAAAGACAGGATCAACAATCTCTGTGTTCCACTCTGTATGTGGATCAACATCCTCTAATACAATCGGTGATGTATTGGTGCCCAGGATCTGTCTATGGCGAAGAAGGTTGTAGTGAACAAAGACGAGATCATTCCATTTTTTCACTGCCAAACTATTGCGCTTCTTCGAGTGTATATGCTCAAATAGACTCCAATTACATTCGCATCCTGATGCACTAGATGGCTGGCTCAAGATGTGAATTGTAATCCATTGTAAATTTGGCACCTTAGTGCCAAACATCTCCCACCATGCATCTGAAACAAGAAAATTTTAAATCAATTCAATACCTTTGACTTTATTAAATTAAAATGGTAATAGAATTAGAAATTAGGATGCAAAATCAAAGTTTTTTACCAAGCATCAATTTTGCCCTATTTTTCTTGCACAACTCCCATACAAATAAATCCCCTTCAGCTTTCTTAAACAACTCAATCTCACGGATTACAATTGTTCCAATTCTTGAATCAGGTGACATCTCTCTACAACATCATAGAGGCCACTCCACACCTCATCATCAGCTTTGAAATGTGCACTGAATTGGTTCTTTGGATTAAGAAAGTAGGCCACTGCATGTATAGGCCTTTTAAGTAGTTTGTGACAACGTTTATCAATGACATCCCATATAGGCCCATACCTATCTCGATTCCCTGCAAAAAAAGAGCGAATGGCCTCCTTCACCCTATCCATGCCCTCATAACTGTAGCCCTCAATCCATCACTAGTTTGTAGGAGAACAACAAGCGACTTTACGAACTGCAATCATTGTGAAAATTGGAAGAGAAACAATCATCTTTAAGTTTTTCTTTAAAAAATGAACAATAACTTATAACATAATTCTATAAACAAAAAAAGTTGAAATGAGGACAAAAAGGAAAATTACCATCACAATATCAACGATCGGTGTCCAAAAGGAAGCCTCATCAAAAACGCAATCAGCTGCATCAATCCCTATAGTGGTCTTTGCATATGATGATACAATCCACTCCTCACTAACAAACATGTGTCTCAAACCTCCCTTTGAATCAAGCAAAGATTTCAATGTGAGAAAATTGGTTGCAAATCTAGTGACCCCTAGACAAGACAACTCCTTTTGGTCAGTGTATTTCCTCATGAGGTTAAAGACCCGTATATGATTATATATGAATGTGCATACACTCCTTCCTTGCTCTATAATTGTTTTTATCCAAGGGAGTTTACCAAGATCCTCTAACATGAGGTCAATGCAGTGAGTAGCACAAGGGGTCCAAAATATGTGAGGGTGTCTCTCCATAAGAAGTTTTCCTATAGAAACATAATTTGCTGCATTATCTGTAACTATCTGCAGCACATTCTCCTCACCCATGTCTTTTATCACTTCATCCATTACCTCACAAAGATATTCAACATTCTTTGTTTTTCTTGAGGCATCAATTGATTTCAAAAAAATCGTAGCTCTTGAAGAAAAAGAAACAAATTAGTATAATGATCAACGATGAATCATAATTTATAAATTCATAATTTATAAACTTAATCACTTAAGTACATGTTCTACTTCTAAATTTTTTGTGTCTATAATTACCTAATAAAGAGATGAGAAAGTTGAGGAGCGTTCTACTCCTATCAGTTGTAATGACCCCATTCTCAATCCCTGTTTGATAAGATAAATTTGATTCTGGAATGATGATGTAATTCCTTAAAAAATGACATCCTTATATATTTGTCATGTTTGAAAGGATGTGTCTCTTCTAATGCCCATATTACAATTATTATTTATATGATTAATATATTATTATTAAGATTTTCATAATTGTTATTCTTTATTTGATTATAAATTATCATAAATATTATCTATTCTTTATCATTTAATAACTATACATTTCAATCATAGTATTTGATGTATTACTATTTTATATTATATTTATTATTATATTAATATAATATCATTATTATATCAATATGTTGATATATAAATTACATTATATTATAGTAATAACCTTATATCATATTTAATGAATATATTATATTCATTTATCATTACATCAATAGTTAGTAGTAATGTATTTAATTGAGATTTTTTTATATCATCTATCTATCTCTAATAGGTGAAGAACACTATAATTAGGGTTCTAAGAGGGGGCCATGACAATCCGCCCCTCTCAAGTTTGCTTGTCCTCAAACAATTGATTTGATCCTCATTAATTCATAGTCTGGATTCAGTTTCTTTCTTGCATATGTGTTAGACAATTGCAAAGTAAACATGTTAGTATATAATAGCATGCACAAGAACATATGAATGAAGACACAAAGTAGACACATTAATGCATGAAGACATGATGCAAACACGAGGTAGACACATGAATGCATGAAGACACGAAGAAGACACGAAGCAAACATTTTAATGCATAAAGACACAATGTAGACACATAGTATACATGTTAGAATTCTGCTTGCAATTTAAAATGAGAAAATGTAAGGAAATGTTTTACCATTTTGATTGCGGTGAATGTCGTGCTCCTTTCCCCTGTCTCAAAATCAAAAGTTTTTGAAGATGCTTATTTTAGCAGCTTTCCTTTAGCTAATACTACAATAGGGTGTATAATTCCATAGTGGATGGTAGATTTACTGTTGCTCAAGTTTGGACACGCTCAGCTTGGGGCTCCCTCAGATAATCCATATTGGGATTCTTTTGCCCCAACGTGATTGATTTACTCCTCCCCCTGTGCACACTCCCTACCCACTAGGAACATGTTTAATTTTGATGTGGATGGTAGATTTACTGCTTCTCAAGGTTGGACGCGCTCAACTCCCTCAGATCTTTATCCATATTGGGATTCTTTTGCCCCAACATGACCAATTTACTCCTCCCCCTGCACACACTACCCATCCATCATAAAAAAATCTAGATACCTTTAGTAATTTTGGATAATGTCAATATTCCCATGTATCAAATCTTGTAATGGATGGTAGATTTACAGTTGCTCGAGTCTGGACATGATCTACATGGGGTTCCCTTACCTCAATGTGAGCAATTTACTCCTCCCCCTATGCACACTCCCTGCCCACTACGTCACTAATACAATGGTCCTTATAGACTTATCCAATATTATAATTACTAATAGTATTAGTTCTTAAATTAGAGTCCTTGAGAATCAAATTATAATCTTATCATCTTAACTCATCTCTATTCTTAATTATATTTCATAATAATATTATAAATTAGTATAATATGTGAGATTATTCCTTTCCCGATTAAGAGAGAATATTGGTCTCCATGAACATAGTATCATTTAAGGTTATTCAACATTTAGGTAATAACTCGTAGAACATATATCTAATGTTTGAAACTATCTATTATAAATTCATAATATCCATTGCTACAAACAAATAAAATAACAATAATATTGAAGCATTCCTTATACGATGTCCTTTGACATACTTTTCTAAACTTTGATGATGTGAGTAATCACAAAATATATTTATATGTCCCTCACATGATCATATACTTCGTTGGTAGCATGTGGGTTGCAAAACATTTCGTCATGGCATTTTCCCCTATAATTTAGGGTATTATCTCCTTTATTTTTAGCGGTGGCAAAATTTTGAAATGTGATCCCACTGTCATGACGCAGCTTTGACGCACCTCCCAAAGAGAATATATATTCTATTGTATTTTTATCTCACTTTATAACTATCGATCCTTGGTTCCAAAATTCATGAATTGTATTCTTGATATCATCGGTTGTTAACTGCTCAATGTTGGCGATACTCTTGCGGGTTCGTATGCAATGACCGGTGTCTAATTATTTCTCACAGAAAATGGACGTATAACAGGTATGTATGTTCTTATAAATTCAACCTTTGACCATTTCGCATACCTATGTTCTTATTTGATTGCAAAAGGCAAGGCATTTTCATCTTGAACTTCTCATGTTGATATATATTAATTTACTAAACAATATCTGCTACTTATTGTTGCCCTTGACCTAGATCTTAAATGGTCCACTACGGTGTCATGTCACTCTTTTGATCTTTTTCTTCACTGTCCAATGGACGTGTCTTCGATAGTAATAATAATGGTAGGTGATATACATTTATCCACCTTTTTAAAAATGATTTTTTGGCTCCATTTATTTCTTCTTCTGTGATTTAATCATCCATCTCCTTTGCATTGGTTCTAAAATCTATCTCTTATCTCTTTATATTGGAGATTTGTTCCTCGCGCTCAAACTAGGAATTTTTTGTTGATAAAATCAACTTCAATAACATTCATTAGTGCAATTGTGTAGCATACTGTCATAGTTATTATGATATACATTAATGGATATGGTTCGACAATATCAAAATTCTTTGTCTAGCTCTGAATACTCCAAATCTCACTGAATAATTTGTAATAATGGATTAACCAGTTCTTCCCCCATTTTCTTCTGCCATTAATTACTCCAATATTTCTATTCGATTGTTGATTCTTTAAGTTAATTTTTTATTTTCTTTTTCTTTTTTTCTAAGAGGATGGCAAGATCATGCTCTGATACCAATTGTAATGACTCCATTCTCAATCCCTGTTTGATAAGATAAATTTGAGTCTGGAATGATGATGTAATTCCCTACAAAATGACATCATTATATATTTGTCATGTTTGAGAGGGTGTGTCTCTTCTAATGCCCTTATTATAATTATTATTTATATGATTAATATATTATTATTATTAAGATTTTCATAATTGTTATTCTTTATTTGATTATAAATTATCATAAATATTATTTATTCTTTTTCATTTAATAACTATACATTTCAATCATAGTATTTGATGTATTACTATACTATATTATATTTATTATTATATTAATATAATATCATTATTATATCGATATGTTGACATATAGATTACATTATATTATGGTAATAACCTTATATCATATTTAATGAATATATTATATTCATTTATCATTACATTAATAGTTAGTAGTAATGTATTTAATTGAGATTTTTTTTATATCATCTATCTCTATTAGGTGGAGAACACTATAATTAGGGTTCTAAGTGAGGGCCATAACATCAATCCAACCATCAATCGTGATGGTGCAACCCTTTGTCTTTCACACCTCACATTGCTCCTTGATTGCACCTTCTACATCAGCCACCCTTTGGGTAAAACTAGGGCCTCCTAGCTCATTAGCACTAGGGGCTTTGAGCCCTAGACCACAAACAGTAACATCATCGATTGCAATTTGACAATAAGGGGACATAAAACAAATTAAATAAAATTTAAAGTTAAACAAATTAGTATATTATATTATTACTATTAAATTTGAAAAGAAATTAAAATAAACAAAATAAGCATATTGTTGTCTCTTGAAATTTGAAACTTTAAAGCAAGATAAGTAAGACATAAATTTAAATTTAAATAAATAAGTACCTTGCTGCATTGAATGAAATGTTATTGTAGATGAAGAAGTCTCCAAGTGCCAATTTTGCACAATCATGCTTCTCCTTGTTCCAACCCATGCTCTCAAGGTCACAATCGTAACAGCAATAACATTCGTAGGTGGAGTAGGGGATAACGGAGAGCGAAAACTAGAAGATCCATGTTGGGCTAGTTGTGCCATTTCTTCTTGTTGCTTCCTTTTCAATTCTTTTTTCTCCATTTTTTCCTCTAGAAGAGTTTGCGTGTCTTGCATAACATCTTGGGGTACATCTTTGCAGTTTTTAGCATCACGCCTAGGTGTATGTGCTAGGTGATACTTCAATCTATTTATGCCTCCCTCGTTATATATTACACCGCAATGCCAATATGTAACAACTCCTTTTTTGTAGCCCGAGATGGCATGTTTCCAAGCCCTATCCGTTGCTATTGCAGCTGGGTCTGCATCAGAGTTAAATGCAGTCCTAGTTCCACTTCGAGAAGGCTCACCCTAAGGCATGATGTCAATGTGTTTGCTGTTGTAATATGAATATATTATAAATAGAAAAAAGTTAGCATCAAATCAGATTTTTAAACTTTAGAACCTTCTTACTTATCAAGTTTGTCATCAAGATAAATTACAATAAATCTAAATAGTAGATACTAGAAGCAAAGACAAACAAATGTAAAGAAAATGGAAAGTAAAAAATATGAATGTAAAACATATTACAAAACATCACAAAGAAATGCAACTTGTTGCTTACCTCTTCAAATTTGCACAAACAATGGAAATACAAGTAAGTTTGTATAAGCCTCCTGCAAATGCTTCCTTAAGCTCCTCTCAATGCTTAAGTGCAAGCTACAAAGTTGTACAAACCATCAGCAATCAATTTGGGAGAGCCAACCGGTTTGCTAATTTCTCTCTCAAACCCCCAATAGTCTTCTCTAACTCTTTCCTCTCTATCACAAGCATAAGCAAATGGTGGAATGACCTTTTTAGGTCAAATAGATGATATACAAACTAAAAAATTGCAACTTAAGTCTTTGTTTTTTTAAATTTTTACACTTTATTGCCTTAGGCATCAGTGAGAGTCCTAGGCTCGGGACGCGACAAGTCCACGTGGACTTTGCTAGGACTTGGCCGAGTCAGAGTCCAGAAACCATTTGCCTCGAAAAGCCTGCCTTTGCCTCAGACTCGCAGAAACTTGCTTAGACTCACAGAGTCCCAGAACATTGGTTGAAGAAGATACACCATCTTGGCTTATAATCTCCATCTTAGATGTCCTTTGAACCGGTCAAGAACTATTGCAATCTAACCCAAGCTTAGGATATATTTGACTGAGACAGTTGATCTTTAGCCACTTGTTGGTATTCACCAAGATAGACTGGAATCTATCAAAGATAGAGATGCATTCCTTATGTTGCCAATTGATGGGAAATGGACAACGCTTGTCAAAGCCTGCCTGATGGTATTCTAGATCTAGAATAATGTCATTGTCTCTTGCCTGGAAATTGGGTGGAATCTCAACCATGTTGAGATCAATGATCTACTGCAAGGCGAGCCTGCAATAATCCATCTTCATAATATCTAGCTCTGTGTGCATATCAATCCATACGTCCTCCATGCGATGAAGAGTGAATGCTCTCTTGATTTTCGAATTCAAACTTCGCTAATCAAAATCATACCTAGCCTTAACCTCTTTCATAGTAATCAGTTGAAGTTCTACCTCCATGTCTTTCGCCTTGTATACTGAGTTGAGCATATACCGCCCAATTACCAAAGGTTTAGCGATAGTGATATTGAAACTTAGCTTATGTAAAGTATTGTAATATGATTGTACCTCCATATGTTGCCTAGTTAACTTCATCAAAATGATTCTGTCAATAGGAGACCTTGGTAGTGTATAAGACTCTCCTTTGAAATAATCAACCCTTAGGTGAAAGTTGGAAACTACAGAAAGATGCAACCAAACTAATTCACCTTGTTCCAGGCTTCATCTGATACTCTCTTGATCACCAGCTTCTTGTCAAATTGACATCTGGAATATCCAAAGAATGCATCTTGGACTCTCCCATAATGTACCTTACTCTGTGTCAATGTGATTTATTCATAGTGATTCCAAATAGGAACTTGAGCGCGGTCTCCCTTGGTGGATAATCCTGAAAAAGCTCCCATAAATGCAGCAATATAAACTAGGTATGAATTCATATAGAATGGTGCTAAAGTTTCTATGTTAAGCAACTATTCACACAAAGTTGTACTGATGAGCTCTCCCCAAAAGATAGGTTCTTTATTATCATAGATTTGGAAAATGAATTTGAACATCCATGGTTCAAATTTGCCAAATTCCTAAAGGCCACATACTCGGCTAAGAAGGGTAATCAAGTCTTTACATTCTGGTTTAAAGTCAGATCTGTGTAGAGTCTTTGGCTATGTAGAAAAATTATTTTTGGACAATCAAATAAGATGCATTCATATGCTCTTGATACTCTAGCTTTTTCTGGCTCCAAAAGTATAGAGCTCTATCCTTTGATAAATCTACACATTCTGCACTTTGAGGAACCTTGAAAATCTTTTCAATCACCTCCGGATCTAGACTAATGATAACTTTCTTATCCACATTTTTTATTGTTTTAGATTTAGAACTAAAAAGGCGAGTGCATCCTAAGACGAACTTAGGTTCTAAGGCAGCCATAGGAAAAGTAGATACAAGATGAATGGTACTTCTCTTTATGTGTCTCATCTCTCTACTTGAAGCATTTTCAACCCTTTGTAGGAATTCAGCCATATCCACATGTCTGATTTCTATATCAAAAACATTATCTAAATTCGAATCTACAAGCAACTAACTTAACTCTTTCAACCTTGTAAATGATGAATCCAAAATGAGCATTGAATGAACATTTTGCATATCGAAAATCCAAAAACATAGTCAAAAATCACTTGAATGCAAATCATTTTTACAAAAAAATTCAAGAAAAACCCGTTTTTATCAAAATGGTGGTCTCAAAGGGTCATTACATGAATCGTTTTTTCTCTTAGAATGCAAAAACCTGACCTCCACCTCCACTTATTCTTAAAATGCAAAAACCTGACCTCAAAAAGGTGATCTCAAAGGGTCATTATTTTCGGACAATCAAGTAAGATGCATTCATATGCTTTTGATACTCTAGCTTTTTCTGGCTCCACAATAGAGAGCTCTATCCTTAGATAAATCTACACATTCTGCACTTTGAGGGACCTTGAAAATCTTTTCAATCACCTCTGGATCTAGACTGATGATAACTTTCTTATCCGCATTTTTTATTGTTTTAGATTTAGAACTGAAATGGCGAGCGCATCCTAAGACGAACTCAGGTTCCAAGGCAGCCATAGGAAAAGTAGATACAAGATGAATGGTACTTCTCTTTATGTGCCTCATCTCTCCACTTGAAGGATTTTCAACCCTTTGTAGGAATTCAGCCATATCCACGTCTGATTTCTGTATCAGAAACATTATCTAAATTAGAATCTACACGCAACTAAAACTCTTTCAACCTTGTAAATGATGAATCCAAAATGAGCATTGAATGGACGTTTTACATATCAACAATCCAAAAACATAGTCAAAAATCACTTGAATGCAGATCGTTTTTGCAAAAAAATTCAAGGAAAACCTGTTTTTATCAAAAAGGTGGTCTCAAAGGGTCATTACATGAATCATTTTTGCTCTTAGAATGCAAACACCTGGCCTCCAATAACCATAAAGTGCCTCCAAACTTGAAAACGACCATCCATCAATGGGAAACACAAGCTGGAAATGCCCAAATCTAGGCGCTTTTTACCAAAACATGCCCTTATAATGCAATGAGAAGTAATATTTTTGCAAGGAGATTCAACATTGTAAGCATGGAAAGGCATGGAAATGCCAAAACGCCCCTTGTGGAATGTATTTCATGTTATCGAATGGACAAATCCAAAGTTTCTATCCAAAAATGTGGTCTCTTGGGGCAAGAACATGGACGTCTTTTCTCTAAGAGGCAAAAATGTGGACTCAAAAGGCAAATGCATGGATTGGGAATCCAAATGCATTATTGGAGAAGCATTACAAATTTTCAAACAACATGTCTTTTTGGTCTTTCATGTAAAACACATTCTTGAGAGGCTTTTACATGTTTTAAATAACATGTCTTAGGCAAAACACATTCTCCAAGCCTTGTTACATGTTTTGAACTTGCTTTTTCGAGTTTAGATGCAAAAACACACTCTTGGAGTGCCTTTACATATTTTGAAACTTACATGTAAAGTCAATCCTTCATAAACGCACTCTCGGAAAGGCATTACATATTTTGAAAATATACAATATGTAATATGTTTTTGACAATTTTAACTTTGGAAAGCCAAAATGTGGACTCAAGATGTAATTACATTTAAAGTGAATTACATGTAAAGAAAGTTTTTAATGCAAAATGGACTCTAGGAAGTCCATTACATGCATTTTTAGTACAAAAGTCACTCTTGGAGGTACATGTAAATGAGTTGAAAGTTGCCTTTACATAACTTAAATGATCAATTAAGCACACGTTCAATTGATTTTTGAGGAAATATCACTTAATTGGGTCAAAAATAATATTTACACTTATAGTTTAATTACTATATGCAAATATCATTCAAAAAGTAATATTTACTTAGATGTTTTAAATTAAAACATAAAGTAACTCAAAAATTTAAATCAAATTATATAGTTAATAAAGTCACTTAAGTGAAAATTTTAAAAAACAACTCAACACGAAGTGCTTTAGTCACTTAAGTGATAAAGTAACTTAAAAACATAACATAAAGTCAATTTATGTTATATTTTTCAAAAAGTGAATGTCAACATTAAAATATAACATGATATTTTAATATATGGAATTGCATCTCAAGGTAACACTTTTTGGACACTTAAATGGTTATATCTTTTGACTGTCAAACCCGATTAAGCCCTAAGATATACCAAAACAAAGGGAAAACCAAAAGAAAGGGTTTGAGAAAAACTAAAAGACCAAAAGCCAACAAAGACAAACTCGAAAACGCAAAAAAGGGCATTGAAGGTGATAGCGCCTAAATTTAAAGTCTCCATTTTTTATTGCAAGAAGTGGGCAAATGTGGAAGCCATTCCTATAAGTGGTCAAATATCTCAGTCAAAAGGAGTTGGAGCTCTAAACAAGTTCACAGCCGTTAACAAGTTGTACTGCAGAGATAAAAGAATGTTGTTTTGGCATATTAATGAAGAGCAGATGATGCCACTGATCTTCAAACAATATGGATAGCTATAAAAAATAGATGCAGTTAATCTTCAGTACAAGTATTCAATAGAAGCAACTAGTACATGACTATCTCTTATTTAAAAGTAATTAACATTGTACACAATCTGCTTAAAAAATAGAAATTAATTATGCCTACAAGTTGAGAGTGTTATTGACGACAGCCAATGAGACTGGAAATAAAATAGCAGTTCTCATAGCATGGACGTTTGTGTTGAACATGTACAGGTTCAAAAATCAAATTTGTATGCACAGATTTGTAGAATGGTCTGAGAGTTTATATGCATATTGCTGGAAGCAAAATAAGCCCATACCACCGTGAAGTCTTTCATTATGTACAGAGAAAAGAATGAAAATATAGATGTTCAGCAGATGACGTTTCCAGTAATACTCAGAAAGTAATAAGCCTGCCAAACCACGGATTTAACTGCAACACGAGAAACAAATATGTATCCTGATATGTGTGTTCAAAGAGTTCCATCGTATTCTTATCACTGCAGATAGTTATGCAGATAGGAGGTTTGGGAACAAAGTGAAGAGCCTCGATAAGAATGGAAAAACTCATCCGGAATTCCCAAAAATACAGATATATTATATTGTTGCTGCGAGTATTGGAAGGAACTATGAAAAACGATTTTTCCAGTTATCCATTGATAAGTCCTGGATGCATGGTGACAAATAGCACTCATGTCAGGCTAAAAATTAACAGAGAATATAAACATTTAAGAACCAAATATGCATTGTTTGATATCATCTATAATATGGAGACACACATTCCCTAGCAGCCCGATATCTACAGGTGTCAAGGTCTTTAGCAACGAATATTCAGAAATATGTTATCCTCGAATTACAAAGTTACAGGAGACGTCAGAATTCAAGTAATATGTTGAGGGATATGAAGATTAAACGCATGGGCTGGAACATCGACGATAGCTAAAATGATATTAAAATGATGGAGAATAGAGGGCTTTAACAATCTGGAGGAGCCGTAAGTTAAAAGGAGCTGCAGTCTCCATCGCAGCACCAATTCAAGCTCCCACCTTCAATACTGGCAGTCAATCAGCTATTCGCCAAGGCTATGTCTAGAATGAACATATAAAAGGGTCAATGATCGCCAGTTTGTCCTATCTACATCCAATGCAATTCCGACATGGTCAGGGGCAAATGAGGAGGCACAGGCGCGCGTCCAAGAATGTTAACCGCAAGTGCTCAGAATGCTTATATCTATCGGAGTTAAATTTATGAAGAAATGAGTCTCATCGCAGGAGTTAAATTTTACAAAGTGATCGTCAATGAATTAATAATAATTGTTCCCCAAAGGTTTTTGTTAACCAAAGGATTAAGAATGATTATTATTGAAAGGGTGCAATCATTTATTTTAATAGTATGACTTTTTACTTCGAAAAGTCACATCCTTATCTCATTAAAATATAAATAGGGAGATATTCAAATGAAAATAAAACAATTCATCATCCGAACATTTTTTTACTCAATTAGAGAGATGCATTTTATATTTATTGTAAGGAGGAATAAGGGTTCAGTATGATTTTATATTGAAGTTCCATTATTTTATTATTATAAAATTATTTTATTTTAATAATAAAATAAAAATGTTCTTTGTTTATTATTAATGGCATAGAGATTTAAACTGAGGGGAATCGTCCTTCATAATTATATTTTAAAATTCTGTGTATGATTTTGTTATCAGATAAGTGGACATGGTCAGTTAAGCATTTTAAATTTGATCATCATAGGTGTTGTGAAATATTTAATTGTTTCCCCAGCTATGTCCAGTTTGTCTCAGTGGAGTTAAAATTCAATCTGGACTAATTTAAGATTGCATTATAATTGGTCTGTCACATCTGGATTATCAAAATTGTTGGCAGTACAAATACATTGAACATTATGAAGTTGTATGTAAAAATTCTCTGAAGTTGACTCTATCACCCGAATAAGCGAAGGCACTGGTCTTTCTATTGAAGTCAGAAAATCTATATTCCTCCTGCAAGCATCAAATTCATTATTTACAAAATTTATACAAAACATTCAATCATCAAGTATTCAGCATCCAGTTTCAGTTTCATTCTGATTGAGTTCAAGGACCTTGCCAGCTGAGGAACTCGTAAAGTTTAAATTCGCTATAGAAAACCCTTGAATTTGGTAGTCAGTGTTCAAGGTGAAGGTTTACCTGCCTGGGTGTAGTGGAGCCCGAAGTGCAGGGGAATCTGAGCGATTTCCGTTCGTTGGCCAAAACTGATTGAGAAGTCCTACCGGAGAAGTGGCAGGCTCTTGGATTTCCAATCTGCGGTTTTGGGAACCAACAGAAGGCTTCAAAAATCAAGCATAGGCTCACCAAACGGAACACTAAAAAAGACTTGACAAAAGCCTTCAGTAAAAGAGTTCTTATATGAATTGAAGTCAATTTACTGATCAATATTGACCAATTAAATAACGAACTAATCTTAGAGAAATGTGAAACTAAGTTAAAAAAGTTTCGTATTGTTACCTACATTTTGTGGTGACAAAATGCAAAACAACAATGAAGTCCTTCGTTGTGCTTGCTTTTCTCATTTGTAGATTTCATCTTTTCTTCCTTTGATCTTTCATCTTTGGAAATCCCAGGTTTTTGTAGCATCTCCTTCATCTTTGGTCTTTAATTTGGACACAACCTTATGAATTTTAAAAATGATAAGATCCCTTCCTTGGAAATGCACTTTCAAGTCCGATTTCAAAAAGTTTCCTATACTTAGGCAATTTGAAGTCATCCTAAGATGGGAGGTATTAGCTTGTGCTTGTGGAGCTGCTCACTACTATCCTTGTTACATTTCACTTGGAAATACAAATCTATACTTATTGGGCAGACTTCATGCTCACTTGTTGATTTTGAAGCACTTAACTGAGTTTGTGATGCCTTCTTGACTTCATCAGATTTAATGGTGGATTGAGAATTTTCTTGACACTTATCCAATATCAAAGCTCCCTAGTTCAAGCAGATTTCAACCTCGAACAAAGAACTTCCTTCTTGGTAGGGGCAACCTTCATTTGAGTTTGTGGAACTTATTCACACTTGGACAAATTTCTCATTCTCTTTCCTTTAAACTATCAAAGTCCATCTCTTCTTGCATCCCTCTTGAAAAAACCTTAGAAGAGGGTATGAAATTTACATATGCGAATTATGCAATTTTAAGTCTAGTTACAACTTCACTTTGCATTCTCATTTACCATGCAGAGATCATTGGAGTTTGGTGTCTCATACTGGTCGATGCTCAAAACGAGTTGGTGCTTCTAGTGCGTTGGAGCTCGAGTGTGAAAGATTGGTGTCGTATGTGGATATTGCCAACAATAAGAAGTTAACAAAAGCAATATTTTGCTACTGCTTTTCCCTTAGGGGTTTTCAATGTTATTTTTTGTGTTCTTACATGTGTTTTTTGCTCGACATTTGCGAAGTTATACTTGCAGATTTGATATAAGTGTTAAAATTTGTTCTAATACTAAGTGGTGCAGCCCCACCTCCCTGCCCCACCTCCCAGCCCCTCTCTCAGTATTAGTGTGTGCTTTTCAGCTATATCATGTAGGTCATGCTGACTCCACAAGCACTGATGCAGGCACGATTTGACTTGCATGATGTAATAATCTACACCTGTTTCTACCAAATGTTTTGCTTTGTACTCAGAATGAAGTATTTTGTCAAACAGTTTGTTTGCATATAGCATAAAGGAGTCTGTAGCATCCCACTGAAATATGCCCTCTCAATTTCTGTTCCAAATGCTTCAAATTGATAAAAGTCAGCCACTGCTGTACTAAATTGTGTGTTTCTTTTCAGGTTTGTTAGGTTTAACATTCAGGAAGATACATGTACTTATAGAATTTGAATAACAGAACAGAAATAGCATGCTAACAATATAGAAGTGGACTCATAAGCTCACAAGTAAGAAAAACTGCAAATTTCTCACCTTTGTATCAAAAACAACAGCCTGGAATCCACAGCAGCAATTACATTCATTAATTCAAAATCTGACCACAGCATGAACTTCATGCCAATCTCCAAATCAATAAGTCTGGTTGTGCGCTCCAAACACACAGAGAAGAAAATGACACGTAATGGTAAGTCTGGTGATATTAGCAGCAGTTCCTGACTGAAACAAAGAGCAGCAAGCACATATCTCCAAGAACCAAGTATGGGAACCCTGAACCATCCAAAAGGAAATACTTTTAATACATGCCACTCAGGGAAACCTCACATTCTCAGAGACAAGGATGAATAGTATCGCACCAAACCACTGAAAGCATGCACAGACCAAATAGTTTGTAAAGACCAGTACAAACAATAATTTGAGAGCTTGAATATATATGTCTCTGCAATAATAATTCTGCAGCTAATGGAACAACTCAATAATCCACAGAGAAGGGATGACACGAAATATAAACATTGACTACCCAAGTCACATGGCGATCCTATTGGTTGCTTCTGTATAGGCTCGTTCCCTAACACAGGCAATAAGAAAAGTCGCATTGATATGGTTAAGTTCCATTTACACCAGTAGTATTCAACCCAATTACAGAGGATTTAGATCATATTTCTCTTGCTCAAGCATTCTAATATTTATTAACTCCCACAGAGTAGAAATAGAAGGAAATACCAATCGCTGGATGCCCAATAAGCATCAATAATGTATGTTGTGTTAGACTAACCGCTAACCTTCCCCTTTGGGTTTCGTGACATGGCTTAACTGCCTCATGTGTTCAACAAGTTGAGTGGTTGTATCAAGTATTAACAGATCAATTGTTTGGTGCAACAGCAACCCTAGCTTGTAACAAGTGGTATCAGAGCTTGGTCACGGGTTCAAATCTCCTCGTGTAAGTCTGAGGGGGCGATTGTTGGACTAACTGCCAACGTTTCCCTTTGGGATTCATGGCATGGCTTAACCGCCGCTTGTGTTCTATAAATCTAGTGGTTGTATCGGACAATAACAAATCGATCTTTTGGTGCAACGAAAACCCTAGCTTGTAACATGTTTCCTTCAATAGAGCCAATAATATATTGCAAAAATCACCATAGTCTTCATAACTTTAATAAATCATTTCCACAGCACATGAACGAATATGCATTTATACATAAGACTTATGTCTCCTCTAATATACACACTTTGCTAATATAATTATTTTCCACTACAACCAACAAAACCAATGACATTTCTCACAGCAAAAACAAAACATTTCCCTTGAAAATGTATCTGCAACTGTGTAAGCCACTCTCCCAACATTGTTGTATATTATTTCAATCATTCATTATAACTCCACAAAAGAAACAACTCACCAAGGTAAAGCACACATAAATTTTGAACTCTGTCTCTTTTTAAAGAATATTACTCATCAATAAGAAAAGGTACTCAAAGACTACTTAGTGAAAAGCTTCAACACTTTATTCAATAAAATTAAGTAATATTTTATCAACATAAAACAAACTGCTGACAAACTTTATTATATCTTAAATACATCGCATATATAGACTTCACAAAATCAAACTACTTTGTCAACACAATGTGGAATACCTGAAGGGATATCTCAAACAGTCCAAAAATAAAGCACATTGGTCAATCCTAAAATGAACCCACTCCAATGATGAACTGGAATTTTGTCCAATCCACAGAAAAATCTTAAGGGTTTTTGTCCTTAGAATTCTGAACTGAGAGCCAAACACTCTCAAGCTCTCCAAGAGAATGATAAAAAAACCAAGCATGCTTGAATGGACCTCTTATTGGTCTTTTATATCCCTCTGCAGAGCATCTTAACTTTCCCTTTGCATTACCTCTGGATTTTCTATTTTCCTGTCTTTTTCTTTCCCCCTCTTTCAATTTATTTTGAAATTAGGGAAATTATAAAGTGACTTTATTAGCTTTTCACTTTACTCACCATTAAGTCACTTTAATACCTTGTCAAATTAATCAAATTTAATTACCTTAATGATTTATATAAATTATCAAATTAATCAATACATTAATGCAATTTATGACCTCATTAAATAGTTATATGTCATGGTCACATTAGAATGGGAGATTACATTTGACCTATCAGAATTCAAACAAGCAATATAGCCAAGATGTAGTTTTGATGCGCCATAGGGTCTCCACATACAATTAAGACATTAAAAAATTGTAACCAGAATCGCAAGTAATCAAGTTAACTCAATCCTAATAAGAACCCTGAAATACCTTATAAGAACTCTGAAATACCTGATCAATATCTCCAACAAATACCAACCAAAGTATATCTTATACCTTATAAGCAATACCAGACATAGTTTTCTCCAAGAGGACTTTTCATCCTCAAGAAGCCTGAGTTGAACCAAGACACAACTCTAGAAACCACATAGAGTTTTCTTCTCATCGGAGAGAAATATCAGAAGCATATGTACAAATGAGCTCCAAAAGCCCTCTTTAATATACTCCAAGGTCAACACCCTAATTAGGATATTGCAACTTTGTAATTAATTTTAAATTCACCACATGTCTCCCCAAGTTGTGCCCAACTCAAAGCACTTTATTAAACCCTTAAATTAAATTAAGCAATATTAGATATATAGTTAAATTTAGTATTTTAACGTTATTTAAAATAATATCTCAGTACACCTTATAATGCCAAGATATTATCAAATTAAACATTCACCAACAACCCAAATATAGTAGCTCTACCAACTCATTAAATTAGTGTTCTTACTATAAATAGTTTGTAAAAACTAATTGTCTGAAATCCCTCCAAAAGTGCCATACCACTCCAATAAATCCTCTACGCTCTCTAACGATATCGAAATACTCATTTTAACTAGCAGAAACAATCCTTGAATACAAGCACCCCTTGCATTACCAATGAATTGATAAAAAGGATATTACAACAATCAAACTTCGCCACTATGATCAATGGTCGCATTGGATAGTGTTGGTTCCCAAAATCACAAATTGGAAATCCAAAAGCCTGCCACTTCTCCGACAGGACTCCAAAATCAGTTATGGCCAATGAACGAGAACCACCTTGATTCCCCTGCACTTTAAGCTCTGCTACACCTAGGTGGGTATATCTTCTCCTCGAACCTGATTACTTGGTTCAAAGCTTTTCTAAGCTAATTTAAGTTTTGGAGTTCTCTGGCTGGAAAGGTCCTTGAACTCGATTAAAATGAAACTGAATGCTGAGTGTTTGAACTAAATATTTTGTAAAATATTTGTAAATAATAGATTTGATGCTTGTAGGAAGGAAGTTATAATTTTTTGATTTCAATAATAAAAAGACCAATGCTTCTGCTCATCCGGGCAATAGAGTCAACTTCACTGAATTATCACATACAACTTCATAAAGTTCTTATGCACTTGAATTGTCAACAATTTAATAATCAAGATGAAACAGACCAAATATTATGCAATTTTAAATTAGTCCATATTGAATTTTAACTCCTTTGGTAGGGAGACAAATTGAACAAAAATACGGAAACAATTATATATTTCACTATATCTATGATAATCGAATTTAAAATGCTAAATGACCATGTCCACTTATCCGACATTTAAATTGTATACAAAATTCTAAAAAATAATTACAAAAGACGATTCATCTGCAATTTAAATCTCTGTGTCATTTAGTAATAAACAAAAGACATTTTATTTTATTATAAAAATAAAATAATTGAATTTATATTACAAAGTCATATTATAGCCTTTATTTCTCCATACAAGTAGATATAAAATACTCCTCATTGAGAATATGAATATTTCTTTCTTCTTTTGTAAATGATGGTCTATTTATATCTTGAAAAATAGAATCAATGTGACTTTTCAGATTTTAAAAGTTGCGTCTCACAAAAAAAATCACAGCCTCTCGTAACAAAATTACTTTAGTCATAATTGATTTTTATCTTTTTAATAACGCTAATAACAAACTTTCCTCGTGCCTTTTATTTGCCTCCGTAAAACTCCAATGATCAATCGATGATTTATCCTGATTTTTAGAAAGCTTTTCTCTTTCGTTGTTTCATGTCTTTATTCTTGATTTCCATCTCAATCGCTGGATACTGGAATGAACCCACGTACGTATATGCTAATCACTTTTGTCATATGCATTCATCTGAATATTGTGACGATCCTTATGTGAATTTATGCTTTTTTTCCGTATGGTGACTCCAACACACGCTAATGTTCTTATCTGTCTGATATATTCATGTCTTAATATCTTCCTTCGATGCCAGTTCAACGTACGACTTTATCATCTTGTCATATTCTCACTTGCCACCTATGTGATGGATTCCCGTGGGTTGAATAATGAACTTCTCTGTAAATGAATTACTTGTTTGACTACTTTTAATTTGTCAGGTTCCATACTCACGTTTTGTCTATTATCCAAGTCATGGGTTGCTGCACAGGATATGTTCTTCCAGTGCTTTGAATATCCTCTATCAAAACTCCCGATATCATCTGGTAGGTCTGCAGGAGTTTTGTCATATCTGAAGTCTGATGTTGCAGTAGTCAATAATTCTAGCTTATCCTGAACACAATTTTTGTCAAGTTCCATAGACATCCTTCCTGGAGTCGAGCGTTCAGTCTCCATCTGCTTATCTTTTCCCCCTATTTCTTTTCTAGGATCCTTAACATGTGCCCTTGATATTAATCAACATGGTTGTTCATAAGACTCCTACTCCCCCATATCAATATAGGTATTTCAACTAAATTCTGTTTTGAGATTGAATTGCTCTATCCTCATTCTTTGGGATCATTTTTCTGAAATGTATTCTGGATTCTTCACTGTGCACGCATGTTTAAGATCTTCATGGTAATATGCTTATTTAGGTCTTAAGAGAGGATGAAATGATGATGAAAAGCAATGTGAAAAGTATTCAAAATTGAAGCTCCAATTTTTAAAAATTAAGGCTCCATCAGATAGACGGAAATTGGTGGAAACACTCTTCACTTGATTTAATGAGGTAGTTGTGTTGTGACCCAATTTATCATAGACACAATTGTTCCCTATGCTATTGTTGGAAGATTGCTCATTCAATAACAACCTCTCTTGTTCTAGAGACAATGTGCAAACCATTGTCTTGATATAATCCAAGAAGGCGTCAGAAATAATGAATGGATAATCTGTATTGCAAAAAGCCACAACATTACAAGACTTGTGTACAATCATAGAAGAGTTTTATATATGACGTGCAAATTCACATATGTGAAGGAACTTCTTTGGCAAGATGTGAAATTTACCACACTTTTAAGTATTATGAACTTTGGCCAAAAGATTAATTTTAATGTTTAAACAAATCTTTGCTTCACATAAATAGTTATAGTCTAGCATTGTCATTATGGATGTATCATGATCCAAATGGTCAAAATGTTGTAGAGCGTGGTTTTTCTATGAGTTTTTGGATAGAGGGAAAAGAAATCATTATGTTTTTTCATCATTTACGACTAGTTGATAGGAGAAAATCTCCAATTGGATAGTTGTAGAAAGCCTTGGATAGGGCTAAAGAAGTTATTAGAGTGAGGATGGACCTTGAGACAAGCAAGTACCTGCAATATGGGATCAATAGTTACATTTTGCCCTTCATGTCACTAGATACCTCCTCAATCAAGTGTTGTTTTATAGTGACTCCTTTCGTAAAGCTAAAGAGGAGACTAAGGGCCTATTATAATGCATCATAATATTTTCTATAAATCACAAGATTGGTGGGCATCTTGGGTTAGTTGCCCACATATCAACAACGAACGAGATCGTTTAACCCCTCTTTGAGTCATTTTGAAACAAAGTACTTGGGAAACTATAATATTATTAGTTTGTTTTAAAGATTGAAGTTCTTTCACTAATTAGGATGTTGATCAAAAGCGATTTTATCATAGTTAAACAGTGAAATTCTTTTGGCAACAATTGCAAAAAGTAGGATGAAAATGTGCATTTTGTGTTGACCAAGTAATTTTCTGCTTGTGAGTGTTCTTGGAGTGTGTTTCAACACATATACCCCAAGAAATAGAATAATTTGACTCAAATAAAAAAAATGATTTTATTTTTGTCAATCATAACCTTTGCCTTTGGACAAAAAAAGTTTTAAGGAAAATTTGCATTTCTATTTTGTAAATTATAATTATTGTAGAAAACATTACATTATTGGAAAAGTGTAGTTGGAACCAAAGTCAAACAACTTGGAGAGGGAAAATAGACAGGCTTCAAAACCTTACCACATGCAAAGACCTTGAATGACTGGGACTTTGGTCAGTGTTAACAGAGACATGCTTGCCATGTAAAGTAACCACAAGATAGTAAAAGTAGCGTACAACAGTGCCCCTGAATGATGGTGGAATAACAGTTGGTAGTGCCACACGTATCAAATCTGAACAAATCACAAATATATGCTAGTTTAAAATCCAAAAAGTTGCAATCAACTCAATTTTCATTTAAAATATTTACACATCAAAAAGTTTAAAAAGTTAAGGGAAAGATATCCAACAGACATCAAATGCACTATTTCTATAGACTTCGACAAGCACTTTCATCTTTAGCTGCAAAATCACAAATCCACGGCATATTGATGGAAATTTTATAGGGAATAATTTCAAGAATGCATTTTCAAATTCATCGCAACTTGGATTAACTGTCTCCAGACTATCCTTGCATACAGATTAGCATCAATATTATCTTGAACCTTTATATCTGAGTATCACCAGATGCCAAACTTGCATAGAAATGCATCAAATCACAATTTTAACCAATACAGAACATGATACGGTGCATCTTTAAAACCAACCAGAAACTTCCCAACAGATTATCATGCATGTATTTAGAACATTAAGCACAGAAAAAAGTCCGCAAGGTTAACTAATCCATCTCTAGACGAAATCGAGATTAACATTTCAAACCCTGATTGCTGTCAAAATATGTCTCCTAGTTATCATTTCAAACCCTCAAAAACTAGAAATTAAATTGCTATTCCAATTATGTTAAGGAATCAAATCTTAAACCTCAAAGCTAGTATAGAAAACAGAAGTCCATAGCCAATTTGCCCTAAAGTTAAACCACCACAACTAATCAGTTTCTAAACAACCAAAATACTTCCAGGACATGTAACAACTATTATCTGTGTTATCCACTAAAGAAAGATGTCAAATATACACGACATATAATGGCTTCAGAAATCTACTAAGTTCATATTAATAATTTTTCATTATTGTCTTTGTTTGGATTGCCATCTTGAACTTGCTGCTTCACAAGTGCTGTCTATTATTGGCCAGAGCTGAGTCTAAGCCATATGACTAATGATGATTAAGAATGTCTACTAAGCCATACAGGTTCACTTTTTACTGGAGGGTGTACCGACCATTCAACAGCATCCTCTCTTGCCCCCCTCTGCCGTGCCACATGCCAGCCTACTCTCACCTAGATAGGTTTTGATAGCATGTTTAATAGCATCAACCACCTAGGAGCCTAATCCTTGAACTTACCACCAACATGCAAGGGTACTCTACCACTAAGCTATCAATCCCTCTTAGATTATATTTTGTCAAGGTGTGGATTAGAATTTTAACAAGATTGTGGATGTGATCTACTGGATTTGCATCGATAAATTTTATTATTGTCTTTGTTTGGATTGCTATCTTCAACTTGCTTCTTCACAAGTGCTGTCTAATATTTGCCAGAGCTGTCCCTAAGCCATATGACTGATGATGAAGAAGAAAGCCTACCAACCCACATAAGTTCTATTTTAATTTTTTACTGGAGGGTGTGCTCAACATTCAACAGCCTCCTCTCTTAATCCCCTTCCCACATGCCACATGCCAGCCTACTCTCACCAAGATAGGTTCTGGTAGCATGTTTCAAAGCGTGGATCAGCTAGAAGCCTAGTCCTCAAGAGTCCAAACTATAACATAGCATCAGCATGCAAGGGTGCTCTACCACTAAGCAATCAATCCCTTGCAGATTATATTTTCTCAAGGTGTGGATTACAATTCTAACAAGATTGTCGAGAGCAGATTGAAGTTAAATGAATATATTGCCAATATATGTCCACTCTAAAACCAATCCTCTGCCTTCACTCCTGGCACATTTCTCCTCTTCTTTATTTCTAAACAATTTCTCTAGTAGTTTCAATTTTCATGAAAGATTAAAATTGAAATAAATTTGTTGAAGACTCACCAAATGGAACATGTTTTAATTGCCTATTTTTTAAGTTTTTCAAGAATCTCCCAACCCCAATCACTTTTAGAGACCCCTCTATAATCAAAATCATGCCCATGATTGTTCCTATTTCTAAAAAATATATCAATGAATACAAAAGCTACAATTTTGTGGATAAACTGAAAACCATGATATTTGATATTTGAAGTGGAAAACAAGCCAAATTAGAAAACTGCAGATATTCAAAAATACAAATACAATAAATAAATCATTATCAAATAGATAGCTTAGGAGGTTATAATGATCTCTATACCGAATCTCTACATCACTGATGATGTAATATTGATGTAAGCTTTATTCCACAATTAGCTGATTTGTAGAACATATATATCAATTGGTTGAAATTTTAGATGACTTGTTACAATTATGTTCTCTGTGTGATTTGACCCCTGTTTGTATTTAGTCATCTCAAGATGACCTCCGTGAATAGTATTTACTCCATATCCAAAACTATGCAGCGGACGCTCAAGGAGAGCTGATCACCTCCTGCGGTATGCTTCTATGGAATAGTACTCAAGGACTTCTCAAGAAAAAAAGTGGATCCCTCTTCTGTACTTGTACTATAAATTATGAAGAATGGAAAATTATCATTGCAAGTATTAGGGCTGCAGCTTCACAAAATGAATCTAAGCTGATAGTTGAAGCTTGAAGGAGACTCTAGGGTCGTCATCAATTCAATAAAAAAAGACATCAGTCCAAATTGGAAATATAACTGTTATGTTGAACAGGTTCAGCATATAAACAAGAAAACTAGGCCTCAGTTTCAGGTGACATAAGAACTTAGAAAATATTAAATTCAGTGGCAGATTTTTCAGCCAATGAAAGTTTTGATCAAGAGAGAGTTACAACTAAAATAAGCCATTGTATGAGCACTCGCAAAATTTTAGAATTTCTTGTCTCTGCTAAATCTCCCTCAAATCTTGCTAATTGTAAACAAAATAGAAAACATTCAAATTGCCATGGGGAATATATTGACATAAAAATAATAGACCATGTTAAGATTGCTATAAAATTAATGTGCAAGCCTCAAAGGATGTGCCCTTTTGATGGCACAAAATAATTTATAGAGATTGATGACAAACAGTCTCTTATGTGGTTGGAAAATCTAGTGGAGAGGGTACACTGCATCATTTCCATAAGGGTTACCACTATGTAGCATGGAGGTGATAATAAATAAGAATCTTTAGTCATTTAGAATCGCAGTGTTGACATGGGATATGGACAAATGCCTACAAAACATATTTCCAAATGTTTTGTAAAACCATTTCTGGAAATAGGTTCAAAAAGATGAAACTGGAAAATGAGTATGTGGAAGTAGAATTGACACAGAAAGCAGCAACAAAAGGTGTAGCAGGAGAGGGTTTGGCATCCACGTGAGTTCAAACTATGGAGAACCGCGATGGGAGAACAGAGCTGAGGCTATGGTGTGAGGTTTACATCTCTAACAAGCCATCGTAGAGGCAAACACACAGCAAGCGAATAACAATGGGTGGATGAAAAAACAGTAGAAATAGTCAAAAATATTGGGGTTGTTTAGTATTATCAAATTTTCGGTTAGTTTTCTGTTATGCTTTAGGTCAAGTTTTGAGGTATTGTGGTCTGTCTATGTTTGAGCTGTCAGGCAATGGTTGCATAAGCTTATTGCAACATTTTTGTACTCAATTATAGTGGTATGGTTTGCTTTTATGAGCTCATTGTATTGCTATCATTCTTAAGAGTGGGGACTTCTATAGAACCTCCATCAATCTATCTTCAAAAGGATGAATAATTACAAGACAAGTAGCATCTTGTTTTAAAATTATTTCTACATGCTCCTTGAGTGTCTAGATCTAAGATTTCATATACTATGTTATCATTATTATGAATGCAAATGGTCTAAGTGAAGGTAGTTTTTTAGGTCAGTAACATGCAAAACACCGGCTTGGCGTACAAAGTCATCCTTATGTACCATTATAGAAGGAGATTGCTGATTGAACAATTACAATCTTAACAAAACGTTGAAATACTGGACAGTGAACTTTTTATTTTCCATCTGTTCAATGTGTTTAATCCACAACCATTTTTTGTTTAGGTTTTTTTAAATGAGAAGGACATTGTTGGTTTTCCTTCTTCTGCACTTACCCTACGTATATTGTTCAACTTTTGGCACATAAGTTCAAAAATGTAATTTTTTTTCATCAGAATTTTAATGTGTCCTTTTCAGGACAATGTAAAATGGAACATGTAAGGTCAAGCATTTCTTAGAATTAGGAGAAGCTCCCTTTTAAAATAAAATTTAAAATAAAACCCTTGAAGACAAGTTTATGTATAATCATATACATAGCACCTTTTGGGGGTTATACTATGTGATAGAAAATTAACTAATCTATGACATCTATTTTATTGTTTCTCAGGTATACACACAAGAATTAACAATTTATCTAAATTTTAGGGCTTTAAAAACAAGCTAAACTATTGCCACAAAGACACAGTTACCTAGCTAAAATCTAGACAACAAAAAGTATGAGCACACAACAGATGAATTGAAATTTGAATTATACACAAAAGGGAAAACTTCTTCAATCAAAACACCGAGTATTGTAACAATCTTTCAAATATGCAACTTGACAACACCAACAATACAAAACCTGCAATCATGGTGGAAGATGGATAGAATTTGGAATCATGTTTTCAAATGAATTTTAAATGTGTTTTGATACACTAGAATCAAGAGCCCAACCAACGTGACTGAATCAAGAGCCAAACCAATGTCTCTAGGTGCATAAGTGGTAATCAAAGCATGATCTTTTCATTGAGATCAGAAGATTTGTCATCATGTTTGGTAGAAGATGTACCGGATGAAGAAGGGACTTAAATGTCATGTAGCTTGAGTAATTGTCTCAACTCCTGATTCTGCTTCTTCAAGCAATTTTGTTTATCATGTGCAATTTCCTTGCAAAAAACTCAAGGGGGTTTGTCATTTTTATTACAATTCTCATTACTGTACACACACAAATTATAAAAAGAAACTTAGATCTCTCCTTTGAATTACCCTCTTTGAAAGTGGTAATCAAATTGTCACTCGGTTCTGTCTTTGGTTTGGTCATGTTCTTTCCCTTGCCTCTAGATGATTAAACCACCAAGGCATGACTCTTAGAAATAGCATCCATCTAGGCCAACATGGCTTGCTCCCAAATCAATCAATCACAAAACTCCTCAAATGATGACATTGTATGATCATCCCCCATGGCATCCATAGTAGAATAGTAGGTAGAAGCAAACACCTGATATGGACCTCAAAGCCTAGAGAGGATCAAGAAAATGCACCCTTTATCTTCTTTTTCATGACCGACACTCTTTCAATTGTGATAATATCAATTTCAACTGGGCAAGGAAATCTTGAGTTTTGAGAAATGAGTATGGAATGAGAGAAGTGAGATAAGCTTGAAGCTGCAAGATCCTAAACTGATTGACCTTATCATATCACTCTGCAAGCTTATCCTGAAGTTGTATTTTTTTTACTCTTTTCGGCTCTTGGTTTATTCTTTCTTGCTTTCTCTTTCCTCAGGAATCATTTGGTGTTCCCATTGTTAGTAGTTGCCTCATTGTTTGTTTTCCAATCCCCCGGACCCTCTTTGTGATCTCTTCTTGGACATTAATAGAATTATCTTATCTGACATAGGAAGACATATGAATCATTTCTCCTCATCGATTTTCAACATTTGCCAAAGACCATGAGATTGCAATAAATTTGTCATCTTGAGGTTCCATGTGTGATAATTGTGTGGAGTGAGCAAGTAATTCCTACGGTCTACCATGATATGCTAGAACACAAAAAAGACGAATTGCAAGGACACCCCCTTCCCTATACAAGATAATTTGCAATTCCCAAATGTCAAATTTGCTATGTGGATCCAAACTAACAACTATGACAAATTAGAAAAGTTTATGAAGTTGAAACAAGAGCACCCGAACCACGGGTAAATGGGGTGCGATAAAAATTGACAATGATTGACTAGCGTTTGAAGTCTTTTATGTTGATATCATTCACAAGCTATCACTCCTCAAAATAATGTGCTCATAGCTTTCAAGAAAATGTCACAGATAGAAAATCATCACGGTCAAATAAAAAGACAATCAAAATACAAACTATTGTTATAATAGTCAAAGCAATAAAAAGCAAAAGCTAAAGAAATCTGTTTTCACACAACATAGCAGATATTGTAAGAGATATATCACTGCAATAAGTAGTTTAACGAGCAGTCTACCACCTTATATTGTTGTAATACTATGATACCAATAGAAAATATATCAATGTTAACTATTGACTCTATCCTTGTCAGTAGTACAAAGGATAAACAATGCCCATATAAATCACACTTTGCTCCCTTGGATTGCTGCAGCTTGTTAGAATGGTCCTCTGTAACTAGCAGAAGGCCCTTTATATGGTATTGTTGTAGTCACCAAGGTTAATAAATTGCCCAACTTTTAATAAATGTGGGCTGCTCTTTATTAAGCATTTTCTCCTTTGTCCAACATGGATGATCCACCAAGAGAATTTTGCTTCTAGTAATATAATGATACCTTGTACTGAATAATTTCACTACCTTTATTTATTAATCGATGCCTACTACTTGCCCATGTGGACAAACATCCCATATAGCTGCTAATAAATTGAGAGAATTAATGCCTCTTAAACCATATATTGCATCGCATGGGTATATCCATATCATTGTTTAACTTTTTTAATTTAATAACAAGCCAACAATATTATAAATCTTCACCAATGTTAATATTTATGAATATTTCAAAACATTTTACTAATGTGATTTTGAAATCAGGAATGGCACTCCACAATCGCTTGAAGTCTCTAGCTAGGGTTTATAGTAGCATGCACAGGCTGAAGGTGAAATTTTATTGGGGAGACTTTGCAAGGTTCTCATGGTGGTGATGGCACTATTTTAGTTGGCCCTAAATGTGTGGGTGAGTTTAAATGCTTGCAAACTCAAATGAGAAAGTTGGCATTTAGGTTTATGCGGGGTGACTCATCTGGTGAAGGCGAGCCAAGAAAGCAAGCATTGTAATAACCTTGCTTGGCTATAGCTCTAACAAATACTAATATTTCTGACTTTTGACATAATGTCAAATCATTTAGCATACAATGCCAATACTACTAAAAAGAACTCCAAGGCTGACTAAATCACATTCACCAAGATTAGGCAATTTTTGAACAACACTGATGATGACCAAGCTCAATTCAATGGCAATGCTAGATTTGCATTTGATTTAATATGCCATGTAACTTCAAAAAAAAACAAAACTACTCCATATTTATCTCTCAATTCATTTTACACCAACATTGAATCGAATTACATCTCAGAATTTCACACACTTTCTTCCAAGCAACAGTAATGACAGAAATGGAAGATGCAAATCTTAAGAAATTAATCCACAATACCTCAGCTGTAGGATCAATGCTCAATTCTAAAACTCCAAACTTAGCCAGATGCTTCAATAAGAATATAATAATCAAGATTATTCTCCTTAGCTACAACAAATACAATAGTAGATGTTGGCCAATTGTATACTTCAGCACAATTGTCAAGAATTTCTCAGACTCAACCCTTCTACTTCAACAAGGGCCAAAAAATATTAGAACTCAGAAAAAGGCAACAAAAGTAAATAAATTATTCAAACGTACTTTTCCCTATGAAATGAGCTCATATTTATAATGCTTTTGTTGACAAAAGTTTCCAAAAGAACTCAACTTCTGAAATTATGTAAGTTTCCCAAAAGAACTCAACTCTTGAAACTTTCCAACTTAACTCTTTTGGCAGCATTTCATACTTGGCTTAGGCATAATATTAATGAAATAAATGGCCCCTTCCAATGATAACTCAACCCTCAACTTGAGTGATATTATAAAGTTAAATTATAACTTTATAATAAGTCATTTAATGATTTATTAATAATTTGGCCACTAAAAATATTATAACTCCCAAAATTCTCATCATTTAAATATGTCGTCTAAAATAGGAGTTACACCTATTATTTATCCATGTGACCAAATGCACTTTCCAAAAATAGAAAGGATCCATCTCAATCAACACCCAACTTACCACAAATAGTAAGTAGACAAAACTAAGCCCAAATGAAGTCCGATCTGAGCCGAACAAAGACCAACCTGTAACTTATTGAATTGTGGAGAAGATAAGGCCCTCCCAAGCCAAGCCACTACCTCAGAAGAGCCTCTATCCACAATAACTAGCCTACGAGGATCACAATAATAGGTTAATCTCTCAAACTTTGATACTGACAAAAATGGGAACATTACATCTGATGGAGGTGGGCCAAGAAAGGATGCCCAAGAACCAGTTTTGGAAAAGCAAACAAGCTTATCACTGAGGCTTAATGATTGCCATCAAGGGGCTATCAGACTTCCACGTCAGAATGGGGCGTGTGAGCACCATCTTCCCTATGTTGCCTGAAAGGGGTATGTTGCAAATCAAAAGACCGCATTAGATAAGTATGCGCAGCTGCGGTTTGGGATTGGTGACGAGGGCTTGAAGGGGCCAGGCAGCTATTGGAGATGGAAGTTCCTGATAATGGAAAAGAATGTTTGTGCTGGAACGAGCAGGGGATCTTGTAAAATGGGGATGGGCTCCATTGGCTGAGCGAACCAGCAAGGGGATGATTTGGGGATTGCTCTACTCATATCAACCAAGACTGTACCAATGGACTTAAATGTTGAGGTTGAGGATGAGATTGCTCATAATATGTTTGTATTTTCTGAGTTAGGTGTTATAGGACAGTTTTGAGGCTCTTGGCCTAGTCTACCAGATCTTCATGGCTTGATTTCAGAGGACTGGGAGCCCATTCTTGACAGGAATGTCCAAATCTATCTTGCAGTGAAAAGGTTCTTTATTGTGGTTTTTGAAAATGTTCAAGACAGAAATAGGCATCTCTGTGATCACTTTTGGATAGGGGAGGATAATTATCTCTAATGTTGATACCTTGGCACCCTGATTTTTAACCAGCTACAGAAAGAGTTAATAGACTTCCTCTCTAGGTACAACTTCCAAATCTACCCCTTCACCTCTGGTTTGATACTCTTCTAGAAGCTATTGGTAATTATTAAGGAGTAGTTCTAGCCGAAATTGTAATTAATTCTTCGAAAGGTTATTGAGTTCAGTCTGTGGATAACGAAGGAGTCCCCTTCAGATGCAGACGATGTTTTATTACAGGGATATAGTTGCAGAATGTAAAAAAGAGAGGGCTGCTAAAATTTCAACTTGGTGGAAAGATGTCTTTAATCAACACTACACAGTTGCAAAGAAAGCTAAGAAACAAAGGAGTATCTCTCAGGTTGTGATTGAAGATATCACACAAATATCTCAAAAGGTTCCCTCTTTAAAAGAGCAGATTGAAAGAGGTAATTTGTCTCAAGATACAGGATTGGTTTCTAAGGTGCTTGTGGGAACACCAAAGGGAAGAGAGAAATGTAGAATGTTGGAAAAACAGTTACTGACAGACTTGGGGCATGGGGAAAAAATCCATGGCAAGCACTCAAGAGAAGTTGTTGGGATGGACTCTAGTTAAATCTTCAAAGTGGCAGTTAGAGGCTGCCAAACACAAAGAAGGATGGTAGGCAGCCAAAATGAAGAAAGATAGGTTTCCAAAGAATTAGAAATGGTTCTTCAGTTCCACACCAAAGGGGATGCTAAATGTAAGACATTATCTTTCATGTTTGGATGTTGGGAAGGTTTACTGGTTTTCAGGATTCTTTGCTTTTCTATTGTGCTGATATTTGGCATGGCGGTGCCCGTGTTACCACTCTTGCTCTGGGGCAAGTTCTCCCCTATTTCTTTAATTAATAAAATATCTCTATTAGTGACCAGAATATAATTATGAACATTTCAATGCGTGCAAAAACATAGATCACTTCCTTTGCTGCCGATGGAGGATGCCAACGTGTAGAAGAATCCGATAATATATAGCAACTCCTATGCAGTTAACTAGCATTTCTTCCTCAACCCTCCATGTATATATCACTGCCTTTCTGAAGTTGTTGACAGGGTAAAAGACTGCACACCTCCCTGCTATATGACAGAAAATATGGATAACATTGTCCAGTGTATTTCGCAAGTTTGACATCAATATTTATTGCTGGTAATTTTTAAAGGAGGAAATAAAATGCAGCCTTCAAATACGAATGTTGCTTGGAGAAAGAGATTATATCACTGCCTTGAACAGAGATATACATCACTCTCTACCTTAGTTGCTGCAGTATATATTTCACAAGCACAAACAAACATAGAGGAGAAATAGTGAAATTGACACAGGTGAAGTCACAGATTGAATGGAGGCAACTTATAAAATTACAAGAATTTTGATGTTGAATCTGCAAACAATGTTGTTGGAAGGATGTTCGTCAGATCTCTTGTTGAATGCACAATTCTCTAATGGAAAGCAATTCGCCTAGATAAAGCTCTAATATCATGTTGGAAAAAATAAGATCCCATCATGAAGTTGCAGACTTCAGGGATCCAACGTGGAAGCTTTTAACCACAAGCAAGCAATGAAGAATAAGCTCTAATACTTGACAAGGACTAGCAATGCTATGATATGAATTGCTATTGGATTGATGATGGAATTGTACAAGTGACCTTTGCTTATATAAGCAAGAGAGGGAGTAGTTACAATAATAGATGCAATAATCGTCGATAAGTTGATAGTTTTTCAACTTATCATGAGAAATTAGAGGCGGTGAGTAATCACCACATTTACTCACTGAAACTTCTCACCAAGAAGTTTTAAAAAACACCAATTTTTTTGCAACTTGTCACTGATTTCTTGAAGAGCCTATGTTTATTTATCGGCAACAAATGTTTAGTAGGTTTTGACATCAAAACAAAGGTCATTCTGCATTCTGTGAATTGTATTTTACTGTCCAAGAGGATTTGCAAGGAATTAGGTTGATTTGGAGCAAATTTGAAAAGGATTTTGATGCAAAACCGGATTCTCAAGTAAGTTTTCAGATTTCTTTGTCTTTAAAAAAAAAATTTAATCTATTCTTTGTTGTATCTAGGTTTATAGAAACTCAATAATGGCAGTTCTCAAGGACTCTAAATTGTTTGAGTGTAATGAACACAATTTAACACCATTTTTAACAAGTTTTGCAGATTTTTCCATTGTTAACTCATGAATCTCAACTTTTCCAATAAATTTCAAACCCTTAAACTTTTTTCTTGTTTTTTTTCAAGTTTTGACTAATTTAAACTAATTTAGTTGGTTTTTAATTTTTTTAATAATTTTTTTTGGTTTGAATTTGTATGTGTAGGTTGAAATTTGATTGATAATGGCAAATAGATATTTTTCTACAACTGAGTCACCTTCAAGGTCTGTCAATGCCTCACTAGAGGCATGCCCATCTGGATATGCAGGCATGTGTCCTAAAGGAACTAGAGTTTAGACATGGTAGTGTGCCTTTGAAGGACCTGAAGTTTATTCCATAATTTGCAACAAGTGTGGAAAAGTAATTAGTGGAGGCATACACTACATGAAATACCACCTCCTAGGCATCACGAAGCAAATAAATGTCTTACTCACTGCCCAAGAAGAGGAAAAAAAATGCAAATGTAAGGGAAAAAGTAACCATGAGAGCATGCATAGATGAATCTCAAGGTGTTATAATCAACCTTGAAGAAGAACAAACAACACACGAGGGCATAGTGGGCTCTCTCATGGCCCACGTATCTACAAATACATAACCCCCTCAGACCCCACTTCTATTACTTCTAGTAGAGCACCACACTCAGTATCACAATCCCAGTCTATAGATAGAATTTTTATGGACAGAAACATACGTAGAACACAACCATCATTGCAGGGAACTGGATGGAATAGCAAGGTACATCAGCAAGTAGACATTGTGTTGAGTTTTGGAAATTCATCAACATCCCTTTCACTATTGCCAAAAATCTATTTTGACATAATTTGGTTACCGTGGCAAGAAAAGGCTATGGATTACCTTCGAGTACAGACTTTAGTGGGAGGTTAGTTCACTTATTTCAGTTTTTAAATGTTAAATTTTTTACATTTAGTTTTGAATCTTGATAACTTATGTTGAGTTTCAAGTTTGAGTGTAGACTAAATTTCTGTTCTTTTTTATTTAGAGTAATCTCTTCCTACTCAAAATTTAATCTAACCAAAAAGAAATTTAGTGATGGTGGGGTTCTGTTGATAACTTATGTTGAACTTTGAATTTTAGAGTGAGAAAAAAACATACAATGGAAACAATGTGGTTTTATCATTCTTTACAATGGCAAAAACCGCACCATCACTAATTTTTTTGGTGTTTTGCAAGACTGATGTATTTTCAAAATCTATGGATGCCTACAACAACGTGAAGGCTGTTAGAACTTTGGCTCTAATGTTAGAGCAAGTTGCAACGGAGGTGGAGATTGATAATGTGGAGCTAAACATAACCAATATTGCAGCCTATGGTACACTTTTTTTGGAGGCCTTGTGCAGTGCATGTCCTTGGCATTCTTTTGGAGAACATAAAAAACTAGATTAGGTGAGACCAGTTGTAGAAGATGCAAGAAAGATCCCAAAATATGTCTGCAACAACTTTTGGATTCTTTTCCTGATGAGAGAGTGGGAGTCACAAGGTTTGCAGTTATTTTCTTAACGTTGCAAAGTATTCTTACTTCTCTAATGACTTTGAAGAAAATGTTTGTGAGAGTTGGAGAAAGTGTTCTATTCATTGCTTCCGACAACTGAATTGCACAAAGAGACACAGAGATTATGAAGGTAACTTGGAAACTTGTAAAACTTGAATATTGAATTTTTATACAAACCTTTCACTATTAATTTGTAACCTTAATGATTAATCTTTTTGTGCTTTTCAATTTTAGGTGTCGAAGCCATTGGTTAGAGTTCTCCACTTGGTAGATGCAAATCAAACCCCAATGGAATATCTTTATGAGGCCACAAATAGAGCCAAGGAGGCTATCAAAAATTATTAGAGAGGGATAGAGGGATAGCCTCAAATTTGACCACATATGAAAAACTATTAGATGCATCTCCTCATTGAATTTTGCAAAAGAAAATGCTTTTCTAATTAAATTTAATCAATTTGATAAGTAGTTGAGTTTTTCGCTGAGAAGTTGTCAAGTTATCACCAAGTTTTTCCCAAGTTTTTTTGGGCCTTGGCGAGAAGTTATCGAGTACAAGGTTTTTAATTATGGTTACAACTACCCTACAACAAGTATTTAATACATGATACTAAATATTAAATAGCAATATAGCACGAGGACTCATCCCCTCTCCCCGAAAAAATCCCAACACACTCGAGTCGTCTCCCCACATCGGGGACTTGGTGTTTCCATGTCCCCCCACCATCGCCTTCACACTACCATCTCGTCATTGAAGTTTTCTGCAAGCAAAAGTTGCAGCTGCAGTACTTATGATAGAAAGGAGATTTGTTAGCTACCATAAAAGTCACTACTACTACACACACACACAAACAACATATGCATATTTATGAATGTATGTACATGATTTTGTATGTCTTTTGATATCATGTTCTTCATTGCAATCATCTTTAAGATCCTTTTGATATTCATTTTGCAATTTTGCTATGTTCAAGTATTTGGTATTACAATTTATTAGTTCTTCTACTAGTATACATCATTTCATAAGTAGTATTTCAAGCACTATATGCATAGTATATTACAACACCCCCAACGTCCATGCTTTTTCCCCATCCTAGAAATCCGTCCTCATGTCCCCCATTGTATGTGTTACATTGCTAAATTATGACACCTAAGACAACTATCATTTAATGATTGTGACCTGTACCATTAAGCTATCCTAAGTAAACTTAATTAGAGTAAGTTATAGTTACTCCAACACATAGAGGTTCCATCAACAAAATAAGACCAAACTACATCTAATGGAGCAATTGCACCTCTTCAAGGATTAAGTGGCTGATGCAGATGGCCTCTATGATTTACCCCAATTCTATCACATATAGAGGAACATGCGCTTAAGACGAGGGAATATTTACAACGAATCATAGCCGAGACTTGGAAAATGACAATGCAGCTAATGCACAAGTGGAGCTTCATCCATTGAAGGGCATAATATAATAATTTAGATTTCTAATTTTTGTCTTTTTGTAATCAGATCAGCATTTTGATATGTAGTATGAGTAACTAATCGAGAAGGTAGTTGAAGTAACTAATGTAGAGTAAGCAGTGCCCATATTGTTTGTGAAAACCAAGACAATCAATCTTGGATACTATTGGCCACAAGAAATGAAATATCCTGAGTAGATATTTACCTGTTCTTCCTCAAACAATAATATTCAGCACTCAAGCATATGAAAATGTGTTACAAACCAACAGTATAAACCAGTAAATTCTCATAAAAGTCCTTAAAGCATGTTATTGCATTATACAACAGCAATACAATAACCAATATTCAAAGTCCAATCTTAAACATAGTTTTACAGTCAAATTGGAACACTAAGAAAAGAACCTGTAAGCACATGCGAGACACCTGATGGGACGTCTCCACAGACAATGCGTTTGCGTCCACTACCTACCGGCATGAGGGGCTACATCCACACACTGGCTGAAAGCTGAAGCTTTCTAAATAACTCTCGCAAGAGAGAAATTGAGATCTGAATCATAAACCAAGCATACCCATGAATGAATCTCTTCTCCTTTTAATCCTCACAGCTATGACTCTTCGGCTTCTTTCCTGTCTTTTCGTCTTATCCCTCCTTGTCACCTTTAGCCCACCTTATAATATTATATTGCCCTTTTTTATTCACGCTCTCATAGACAATTTTAATATTATTGGGATATGTCATTAAATCTTCTAATGTCCCAAAAGGGGACATTACATATCTCCCCTCCTCGAGATTGCTTATCCTCAAGCAATCAGCACTAGGATCCCATATGAATCTGCAGGTAGCTTTGTAGCTCAATCTGAAAACAAATCTTGCCACACTGTAAAGCAAGGTGTCAAACTGCAACCCATCCATCAACCAGATCCCTGGATCCCATGTTAATCTATGAAATAACGTTGCATTTGTAGGTTGTACAACTTTGATTATCATCTCATCCTATCTCAAACTGAGTAGAACTACAACAAAATCCTCAGCAAGCCATAGATACATAATTTCAACACCTGGATCCCAAGCCCTGTTGTCATGACCAACTGATATGATGAGTTAGAAATGTATCAAGAAGCTATATATAATCCAGTAGATGGTGACGACCCGACCTAAATAGATGATGTAAGAAACGAGTTGCTCAAATGCTGAAAAAAAATCAAGGGCACATCAAATAAAATATTGTTGTCATCAATCTGGAGAACCCCCAAGTACAAAGGTGCTATGAATAAGAATGAAGCTGAAAAACCGTTCCTTGTGATTGAAACATAACTCTCATCAACACTCCCCCAAGCTCTATTCAATGGCTGATGTATGAAATCTATCCAATTCCTGTATGGGTTGAAATCGGGAGCCATATTTGGACTGATCAAAGGGCGAGTGAACGTAGTCAATTCACCACACCAATCTCGTGACCAAGATTCACCGCTAGGTATTGTATTTGGAACCAGTATTCTTAAGTCAAGATCATCTTCTTCATGACAATCGAAAAGAGTTCCCTCGTTTATTTAAAAAAAGGGGATTATCAGAAGTCCAATCAGCGTCTACTTCAAACAAAGGGTTGTCTACAAGCTGAATATGATCTTAAGTTTTGGTACTTGGTCTTTTGGGGCAGTTATCCAAGTCATATGTCTATTGAATGCTATTAAGCTCGTCAATTACTTCTTGGAAAATTTCCTACCTCTCTTTACCCTCATGTTCCTAAAAATGATTTGTGATCCTAATTTGATTTTCTGCTTCCTGAAGAGAAAACTAAGTGTCATCCAATGCCTCACTTAAGCTCCCTGTTGAACTCCATAATCTTATTTCTTTTTTTATTCAACTGATCGACATATTTTCCAGCAACCTTAAAAGTATAATCCCTATTAGAAAGCAAACATAAATAATCTGATTTCATAGGGTTGTTTTGAATACCTGCAAATCAGCAACATGCCAATCCCCTTCCACTTCTTTTTTAGCCTTCCTATGGATATCCTCCACCATTCTGTGAGTGTTGTCATAACGTACCAAAGATGCCACAACCATGTCTCCACTAACCTTTGATTGGTTCTTTAAGGAATGCATTTCATTGTTGTCATGTTGAAGTGGTTCATCGTATTGCAGTGTCATCTTGGGTTATTCCTCTAAATTTATCTTATGGGCATAATAAACATATGGTTCATCACACTTCTCAAAATCACAAACCTCCTTAATTCCATTCTTTTGATTTGTATGCAAAGGCAAAAGTGTTGCCATGTTATCATTTGTATATAAAGGCTCGTCATACAAATACTCCAACCTGCTATTACCTCGTGTGCAACCGACCTCACCAACCTATTTGTCAAAGCTAACCTTCAATTCACCAACGTGGAAACTTGCACCTTGTGTAACATCTTCTACGTGATCATGAGAAGGTTGCAAATCAATGGTAGCTGACTGCTCTTCTTTTTTAAGACCCTCTAT
Organism: Cupressus sempervirens; assembly: GCA_028749045.1. Taxonomy (NCBI): domain Eukaryota; kingdom Viridiplantae; phylum Streptophyta; class Pinopsida; order Cupressales; family Cupressaceae; genus Cupressus; species Cupressus sempervirens. The sequence continues at coordinate 569,234,363 of CM053792.1, read as the reverse complement.
TAGATGATTTTGGTCTGCTGGAAACTCTTCATACACATTTTTGCACTGGTCTTTTGCAAGGAGACCCTAAACCAATTGAAAATACTTATTTTTTGCCATATCAATCTTATTTTGCTGCTCTGGATGAAAATTCATGTAGTCGCTGAAAGATAAGTCATTTTGAACTCGGGTGGGAAGTTTTTAATACTCTCTATAAATGTCGAGTATTTTTGCTCTTATATCAGATTCAAAATTCTAGGCTAACTACTCTTGTAGCTTCATAGTACCCTTCCTGATTTTATCCAAGCCCTATATATTTTTCCCGAAGTATCAAGATGGATGCTCTTGTAAAAACTGTCAAATCATTGGCATCCTGCATTAATTAACTTCTACCTTAGGCAGAATGTGTGTTCCATACTAACTATACACCTTTCGCAAACCATGATGGTTCCAAACAATAATCCTTCAACCCAATGTATTCGGAGCCCAACGGAAACTATTCTCGTTGCATACCCCAACAATAATATCATCTTTGATTTTATTGTTGTTGGTGCTTTAATATAATTATCAGGCTTTTAATCCTCATAAACCAAACCATTCACTAGTATATTTCTTAGTTTCACAGTTCACTATACTGATCTCTTCCGCTATCTTCCTTTTAGATTATCGGACTTCATTGAGATTTCAAACACATGCTTTGATCCTTGAAAATTGAATGTTTAATTGCACAAAATCTCCACTATTATTTACGACTCTTCTTACACCTTCTTTTGCTTAGTACTCTTATCAGCTTCAGCTAACTTTGCTTTTGTTGGTCATGTCTGTTTGCCTACAAGAGGATCTAGATCATTCTCAACAACAATGTGTTCCTGCTCTAATGTGTTTGGCACCAATGATCGAAGAATCTTTTGACTTTGTGAGTTATCATCTAATTGCACAAAATCCACTTTACTCTTCTTTTGTTGATTAAGAGGAAAAGGATCTTCAAGAATGTCAATTTGATCCAGTTGAAAAACTCCAACCCCTGGCACATGAAACAACTGGTTAACAGATAGACTTCGTGCCCACACATAACCTAAGAGAAGCATTGTACTCCTGCCTAAATCATGCTCCAATGTTGAAATCTCAACCGATACTCCCAGAATTTGAAATGACACTCGAGAATATGTATCCTTGCTCGGTTACTATGATATCCACCTCTGTAGAAAGTCAGTTTCACATTTTTTGTATTGTTACTAGGTAATGCACACATAAATAGCCAACACCAAATTTAAACATGAATCCCAGTCGTGTTGAAACAGTTTTGACAAAAACTATATGTGTGCTCCACGCGAAACTTCCTGTCGGCCAATGAGTGTATGAAAAATGGGATTCACATGTTCGACCAATTAACGACAACTAGGTTCTCATATTCCTTCAAGGCAACAGATCCAGATTTTCGAAATGATTGCAAAACTATCTCAAATGTCCAATCGACGAACGTAGGCTTCAAATATCGGGCTATGTAATGCCACACTAATGGTCATCATGGAGACTCTTATGTTCTAGTTATGCTTTCACCACATAGCATCGGCTCCAATTATCCTCCCTCAAACAATAATCGGCAAAGTAATTATAATCTGAAAAGTCTGAATGGTTATATAGTAACGCTCCAAATAAGAAATAGTAATTCACGACACTTGTCATCTTCCCAAACTACTAACGCAACTCACTTGAATGATACATAGGCATCAAGTTGAAACTGCTTCTAATAGTCTAGTAACAATATGATATAAATATTCCCAAGATTTCTTAGTCTCAGACTATAAAACGTAACCAATGCTATTCCCAACTTCAATGCTCAGGAAGTTATTGACGGGTTTATTCAATTTTTTTTCTCCCCTTCAACAATCTACGACTTCCTATCTTCACACATACTACTCCTGACCATTCCATGCATGACTGGAGAACTTCCTCAAGTTATATCGACATCGTTCCTTGAGACTTGTGGTCTCAACAAATAGATCCGCCACCAAGCTTCCTTCAGAGCAACCGTGACTTCTAGTTCGAGTTTGCATAGAGGTATATCTAGCCCAAATGTTTTGATACTCCTTCAAGATACACGAAACTGATCTGTAAAAATAATTATGGTAATTCTCCCACAAATGAATGATGTCTCATCTCAGGAGTAAGATTATTTCTCCAAGATTTACAACTCCTGTCTTTGTGGTTTCCTTCAAGGTTTTGCCTCATCAAAGTACTTGGCTCTTGCATATGATTTGAGATATTCCCTTAAGCTTCACTGTTGGACCTTAACTAACACTGACTGTTCCCTTCCAGCAACTCAACACAATGTAAAGTCTCTGCTACTGGTCTCAAACCAAATATTATGCGATTTGTAACTTCTGTGCCAGCACATGACAGGAGAAAGAGTTTGCCGCTACCAATACTCGATGACTTTTACCAAATTCCGATTTGATTAATACTTGCATTCAGTTCTAAAATAACAAAAAGAATCTAATGGTCAATATTTTTACAATGAATCTACAATAGTTATGACCAGCATCCAAATACAACTACAACTGGCATAACTGGGTATGTCACGGGTCTACAATGGCTCACAATACTTCTAGCAAACAACCAACAGCACGTCATAACCAACATCAAACTCTAGTCAAAAGCTAAGATTCAAGCGATGAATTCTCCATGCCCTTGTGTGTGTAGCTTATCTCCCATTAATTATTGTTAACTTTCAATATCTTCTTAATTGTGGCTTCCCACCGTGGAGATGTCGAGATGGAGGTAGACATCTCTAAATCCCTGCAATTTCATCTTTCAGCAACACCATAACAAGTTACAACCATTCAATATTCTTTCTTCCACAAACATTCTACAAAAACATCCCTGAACCAACTCACAATGATGTAAGAGAAGTTGTAAATGACAATCTCCATCCACAACCTGATTCAAAATCAATATCTAATTTGTTATCCCTTAGTCTCAAAGAAACACACCACAAATGTTCTTTCCCAACGCGGATACAAAAATCCTTCAACTGGCCAGACAAGAAGACGAACCAACTAATAGTTCTAAACACTTTGCGAAGAGCATCAAAATTCCTCTTTTCTCCAACTAGAGATTTTTAAATGTTTCCTCATAAAATAAAAATATAATGGTTCACAATTTATTTCACCCAATAATAAAGTTTTCAAACTTCATCGAGTTCTTAAAAATTCTCTCAAACTTTAGAAAAAGCAGGACTTGTAAATTGATAACCTGACAGGCTAGCAGAATACACCTGCTCTGATACCACTAAAATATCCCCAGTAGATATTTACCCGTTCTTCCTCAAACAATAATATTCAAAACTCAAGCAAATAAAAATGTGTTACAAACCAACAGTATAAACCAGTAAATTCTCGTAAAAGTCCTTAAAGCATGTTATTGCATTATACAACAGCAATACAATAACCAATATTCAAAGTCCAATCTTAAACATAGTTTTACAGTCAAATTGGAACACTAAGAAAAGAACCTGTAAGCACACACGAGACACCTGATGTGACGTCTCCACGGACAATGGGTTTGCGTCCACTGCCTGCCGGCACAAGGGGCTACGTCCTCACACTGGTTGAAAGCTGAAACTTTCTAAATAACTCTCGCAAAAGAGAAACTGAAATCTGAATCATAAACCAAGCATACCCCATGAATGAATCTCTTCTCCTTTTAATCCTCACAGTTGTGACTCTTCGACTTCCTTCATGTATTTTCGTCTTATCCCTCCTTGTCACCTTTAGCCCACCTTATAATATTTAATTCCCTTTTCTATTCACGCTCTCATAGATAATTTTAATATTATTGGGATATGTCTTTAAATCTTCTAATGGCCCAAAAGGGGACATTATAAGAAACCAAAAGGGCTTTCATCTATGAATTGGTAAGTGAGTGATGCATAGTGTAGCCACTCTCTCAAGGTCTGAAAATGTTGTCTCCCTTTTTTGAAATAGGAGTTATATTACAAAAATAAAAAATTTAAAAAGAACAGTAATAAAACTTAGCTATAATTATACATAAAAGAGTTGAATTAAAATATATGATCATCAAAATTTATTTAAGTTTAATGAGTGGTCAAAAAGCATGAAATTAAATGTTGCGACTCCCTCAAACATGAGATACAAAAGGGAGAGAGAACATCATTTGAAAGCGGATATGGAGGAAGAAAGAGAGAAAGGAGCACAGGAATTAATTAAGGGTAAATGGAAGTGGAAATGAATGGAATAAGGAAGGCTATTAATTGTGAAGTGTTGTAAATCTCTTAACGGGTGGCAATTATGAAAGATAGAGACTCTCTCAAAGAACGGCAATGATGAAGGGTTGTGACTCTTTTAAAGGCCACTAATTAGGAAAGGTCATTCTCTCTCAAAGGTTAGCAATTATGAAAGGTTGTGATGCAACACTCTCAAAGGGCACAGACGATGAAGGATTGTGATTCTTTCGATAGGTGGTATTTTTGCAAGCTTGTGACCGTTGCAGAGGGTAGACATGATGAAGAGGTGCGACTCTCCCTCATATTGGAAGATATAAAGGGAAGATGGTTTCATTTGAGGAGAGGACATCCAAAGGAGATTAATTTGGGATATAATGTGTTATTCGCCAAGGCAATGATGAAAAGTGGTGACTTGATTCTTATAAAAGGTGGTGACACTTTTACCAATAAAGTATAAAGGAGAAATTTTCCCAAGCATTCAAGGATGACTTATATACCATCCCTCACCAATACATCAAATCTGCATGCACCCAATTATCACTCATCACTCAGAATTCCACGTCCATTCAATCATTATTCACTAATATATCAAATCACCAAATCAAAGTAAGTCATTCAATCATCCGCAAAACATCAATCAAGAAAGAAATTGAAAAGCATCATGGACATATAGCAGAAATCAGGATCAGACAAAAAATTATTATTGATTTGCAGGCAGTAACATTCTTATTTGTTGTGGTATGCATGAACATATGTTAAAATATGTCTCTCTGATATATGCAGCAATATAATGTTTAATGCACAATTCCTTATATTTTCATATATACTAGATATAAGCAATAATTTCCAAAAAACAACAATCATTTATGGCAAGGTGAGGAAGGAATACAGAGAGGGAGAACCGATATAAGCTTCCTCACTAGGTACACCATGTCATGAAGGATGGATGGCAGATGGCCACATGAGGTCAAGAGGGATGGTATATCAGCTCTCCGGCCTAGGTAGAGTATTGCTTTGGGCACTCTATTATACATTGATTGATTGTTGGGATGTATTCAAGAGAGCCTCAATCATACGTGGGTAAATAGGGTGGCATGAATACACCACCTCATCAAAATTCCTCACTGGATACACCACCTCATCAAGGATGGATGGCAAAAGGCCACATGAGGCCAAGAAGGATGGTATATCTGCTTGGGCCTAGGGTAGAGGATCGTTTTGGACACCCTATAAAGCCTCCCGATCCAAGCTTTGTTATGGTTTAGTTTAAGTAATTAATTAGATATGCTATATGACTAATATGACTATAATGTTTTTTAATACTAGCAATGGTTGATCTTGTGAATTATATCTTCAATAATTGTCTAACATGATTGCAAGATCTAAAAAAGGATCTATCTTGACTTTACATTCTTTGGGTAAAGTTACATCTCTAACTATAATATGTTTCCTGCATTATTGAATTTGTGATTCTAGGACAGAATATAGGGCAACCCCAAAAGGGTACATTACAAAAAATCAAGAAATGGGCATAGAATGAATTCCTCAATGCTGGTTGACTTATATTTATTCATTGGCATGCTCTGAACCCTAAGCACATAGACTTATTATCAAATAAAAAATTAACTGTAATTGAGAGTACATCAATATTAGTTAATAATAAATATCACTTTTATTAGATATGACACAATTATCATGTAACAGCTTTGTCGCCTGGAGACTCATCTCCAACCCCTTAAGACATGTTTCAGAGACTTTTCACGCTTCTTGAGATATTTCATTTTTCACGTAGAGAAAAGGTTCAATAACAATACAAAATGTTGCTTTCCACCATTCCACAACCATGGTGATTGAAGTGGTTGAACCAAATGGCCTTAATGAATTACCCCTAATTATACTACCACTAAAGGAACCAGAGTTTGAGAGTGATGACTATTTGGAGAACATCACGATAGGACCTTGATATCAATCATCAAAAAGTTTAAGAAAAGGCACTAGATTTCTCATTTTTGTTTTTTGTTTGCATATCAATATCAAACTATCATTTTTTTTGGATTTTAATATGTAATATGTACTCTCTAATTTTCTCTGCTGGGAGAGTTTTCACAAGTTCAACTCTCGAGATTTCATACATGCAAAAAATGTTGAAAGAAGTACAGAAGATATATGTTTCTTTAAGAAAAAATAATTTTCAGTATTCTCTAAGGTGTCAGGTTTGGCCGAGTTCTTGTCGGGTTAAAAATTTGGTGCTTGTTGAGTACTCTCCAAGCCCCAGCCTGCAAACTCTAGTTAATCGAATATGAAATATATAGTCTAAGTGTTAACTTCTTTGATGATTTGACAAAATGACATTTCACCTTCTGATTTTTGTATTTAGACTTTAAAGTTATTTTCAAAGTTTAATGTCATGATAGTTTTTGGAAATTATTATATTATATTAAAAAAATTGGCATCTCCAAGAACCGCCACCTCCTATTTTTCAAAATTGCTCGTACCAGTCTCCAAGTAACCCTGTCTCTTGGATACTTTTCTTAATAATCATGTATCACATGATACTACTTGTACTTTGATTACTCCTACTAACAAGTCTGTTTGAACCAACTTCTTTTATTGGGCTAAGACTATGAGGTATGTTGTCAAGACATGCCAATGTCAATAAACTAAGAGTTGCAATTATGTGAGACAATTATTAACAATGCTTACTCTTACCAAGGTTGACAGGAAGTTGTAGAGCTCTACTACAATGTCAAGAAACTCAGAGTTGCTATAATGTTAGATAATTATTAACAATGCTTATTCTTACTAGGTTGTCCATGTGAATGTTGTCTCATCTTGAGCTAAGACATATTTCACTACCCATGTGAATGTTGCCTCATCTTGGGCTGAGATGTGTTTTGCTACCCATGTAAATGTTGCCTCATCTTGAGCTGAGACTTATTTTGCTACCCATGCAAATGTTGCCTCATCTTAAGTTGAGAATTATTTTGCCACCCATGTAAATGTTGTTTCATCTTGAGTTAAGATTTGATTTTCTACCTATGTTAATTTCGTCTCATCGTAGAGCTAAGCCTCCTTTTGCTACCTATCAAATTTGTGCCTCATCTGAAGGCAAAGTGTAGGAAGCATCGCCCCATCTCAAGCCTTGGAGTTGCAACCCAATCTTAGAGCAATGATCTTTAAACCTTGAAATGGAAGTTGAGCCTAAAAGTTTATTGCAAATTCTTCTAACCTTTTTTTAATGAGAATGGGCCCAAAATTCGAGGCAAAACAACCTTAGAAAATAATGTATGAGCATGGGGGACTAAGATACTTTGGATTAAATATTTATAATGTCATTAATCATGATAGAAATTAATTTCAAATTAAGGTAAAGACCCATTTTGCACCAATATCTAAACAAAAAAATATAAAATATAAAAAAATCAAAACAAATTGAGAGAAAATGATGAAAATTTAAAATAAAATAAAATAAATAAAACAAAAATGGATTTAAATTAACAAGAGATTTACATTTACCTTGATTTTGCAAAATATCTATTGTTGCATTAAAATTATCTAAATGGCATTGATTTTGATAAATGGAAAATTGAATTAATGGAAAATAAATTATAAATGGTAATAATTATGTATTTTCCAATCAATTTTGCATTACCCCATTCAATTTTTTTTGTTGAAAATTAAAATGGCAAGTTTGTGATAATTTTCTAAGTCTTATTGCAATTATTATTTAAAATTTGATAATTATTTACAAGTGGTTGTTTGTCTTGCAAGATAAGGAACACATCTTCCAAAGTGATGAGGTGGCATTGTCTACAATGGCTCTCTCTCATTAGTCCATGTGTCATTCATCATTATCAAGTCGTTATGGATTTAAATTTTCTCATCGGCCCATGAAGGTAGTGTAATTTTTTCATTGGCCTACAAGGTGGTGCTTAATTGTGATTGGGTGAGCATTTATTGCTTGTAACAAGTGGTTATGAAACCTTAAATAGGGATGATGTGGATTATTCTTGGCCCTTGATTTATCATCAATCTTGGTCATTCATTGTATTTGACTCCCTATATAAGGATTGCTCCCATCATTTGTAAAAGAGAGAGGTTGGAGAATTGTTGCTAATGTAATCCCAAACTTGCTCTACTTTTCATTGTTGTGTCTCGCATGGTGAATTGTTGTGATCAAGTTTGCATTATTGCATGGTGATCCATATTTCCTCACTTAGTTTAGGATTTCATTTCATGTTGTTTAGAAGTAGTTGTGGATGTTCACTTGTATGACTCAAACTAATCCGGGCAACTAGGTTCTTATGGATTGTAAGAGTGCCTTGTGTGCTAAGCCGATGAATATTAATGCTCAACTTCAATTGATGTTGAAACTTTAGCTTACATACATTTCATGGGATTGGAGAGGATATATTAATTTGAAAGCCATTCGTGTGCTCCTTAGAAGCTTGCACTAGGTGAGTCAAGTTGATGATTATGCTCCATCTGGTAGAGTCCACATCCATCCTTGCATTTATAGTAGAAGTAGAAGTAAAAATAGAGATTAGAAGCTTATGTTCCAATTGAAGTCGAAAAGTTGAACTATATTTCATTGCACGTTGTAAAGCCAAATCTTTAGAATTGCAAGAGTTGATATGCATTCAATGAATAGCGTAAGTCCCTTTGTGATAGCCACCTAATTACATTATTTCACCGAGTGAGTATCCACAATAGAAGGAACCTTTAAGTCATTTCATGATCTTACTTTGCAAGCTTAGCATGAGAGATGACCTTATATCAAGAAAGGATTGAGTGTTTGGTGTTTCTCCTTGAAACACAATGTATTTGATTCTACATATAGTGGAACAAAACTCACATCAACAGGATAGAGAGTCTTGTTTAAGAGCACAGTTCTGGACATCTCAGCATTGAAGAATCTTCCTGGCAACCTCATCATAAGCCATTTAGCAAGTGGAAAGATAAGGAGTTGCAGATTTGTACACCAATTTGAGCAATTCTGGCCCAGCATTGTTATTGAGGGAAGACCTTCATCTACTCAGCTGTCATTGGAGCCCGGGTGAGATCGCTGCCACTCATGCAGGACTTGTGTGTGAGCTGACAGCTAATACCCAAGCATGTGGGTTTAATTGGGATATTGCGGGTCCTTTCAAACCTAAATTAACATCAACCGCACGTCAATTGTTTAACAGTGTAGATCGGATGATCTTACTGAGCCTATTCAATCATTTCTTACTACTGGCCGAATTATTACAGGGTGAGGTCATTCATAGTTGCTCATTGCGAGCTTAACATTGCAGAATCAGAACTATATATTGTCTCAGAAATCTCAAATTGTTTATAATGTACCTGGTACGAGTCTCTAGGTTAGATATTTAATTTTGCAAGAATAAAGAAATCTGAATCTTCTTGAAATTCAATATTGATTGGATGTATTGAATAGTGGTAGACGTTTCAAGTTTCAAGCTTAATTAATTTTATCATTATTTTGTATTTCCAAAGTCTTTGGAGAGGGAGGCTATGGAGTAGAGGGGTAAATTTGGGTTGACATTGAATAGTATTGAGGAGGATGAGTCAGAAGAGGAGTCATTGCCAATGTCACGAGGAGCTATATCCAAGATGGAGAGCAAGCCAAGCACATCATCAAAGATAACGGGCGAGGAGGCATACCCACACCCAATGGAGGCTTCTGTTTCTAGGACTAGACCCTCTAGTTTGTTAAATTTAAACCAGATTGAGAGCAATAACAAAACAGAACAACACAGAGAACCTTTTTATCCTGGGAAAAACCCTCCTCTCCAAGGGAAACAACCCAGCCCCACAAAATGATGCCTTTATTATCTAATTAACTCAATACTTCTCTATGTCTTTCACAATTTGATTCAGCTGCAAAGTCTTAAATCAAATAGTTTCTCTCTCAGAAATAAACAAGATAAAATCTCAATTGAGATCGCAAGAAAAAGATTTGCTGATAAAGACTGTAATGTCCCCTTCTCTGGCTAGGCTTTTTGGCGCCTTGTTGGTCTATCTTTCCATCCGGATAGGCTAACGGCATTTATTTTGAGGATGCCAGCCAATCACAGGAATCTATTTCATTTCGTTGGGGAGATATTTAAGTTGCGGAGCTTCCTATAGTCAAGTCACTTTATTTATAAAGTTGATTTATAAAGTTACTTTATGACTTAAGTAATTTTATAACAAAAGTAACTTAGGTGACTAAGAGACGAAATTGGCTTTTATCCCACATTGCCTAGTTGTTTGTACTTCCCCTCCTATCGAGGTTATAAAAGCAAGGAGCTACATTGGGATTCACACCATGAGATATATTAATATTTTTAAGACAATCATGGTTGCTTAAATGTGACTGGCTTTCTTAAGGACAAAACCCATTAAGGAGAATAGAGATGTTGGACAAAAACCCACTGTCTCACCTTTTATACTCGGTACTGGAGTTAGAAGTGGCACATTGGAGACAGTATGAAAGCTTTGAGCTTCAACGGCAGATAGAAGAAATAGGCAGCTGATAGACAGTTTTCTTGGGCCATTGACATACAGGTACCAGCAAGTAGCCATCAGTGAAGCTGGCAGTTATGGAGTATAGACAGTTCACAACCCACATAGAAGAGGTAACACTTACATTTAACCATAGCATTGCATCAGTACTGGTTCAGCATAGCCATGGTCTCTCCTAGACTCGAGAGTAGACTGTAGTGTTTTGATTACGTAAAAATAGGTTTTAAAGGACTAGTAGACTGTAGTGTTATCGTGGGAGGTTGAAAGCTACAGTCCAACGTATGTGCTCAGCATATCATGAGCCCCGCATTCTTCAACACGGGAACATCTACTGGCCAGCAGCTAAACAGGTAGTGGTTCAGGTGAGGCCCGAGTGCAACGTCAAGTACAGAGGCAACGGTCACTCAAGGTGGTGTGACAGGGTCTTCATGCGGCCGCAGCAAGAGCATTCAATCTTCAACAAATGAGACTCTTCAATTGGTGAAATCGGGTTTGTACAATACCTAACCGTTCACCTCTAACAAGCTGTGTTTGTGTTTAATGAGGCCTTCCTAAGTACGTAGGGATTCATACTATTGTTTCCTGCATTTTGATTAAACTGTTTGTAATAGTTGTAATCCATATTTCGTATGTTTATGCAAATCTAACGTTCTTGAGCCACCATTAATGCAAACTCTTGGAGGCATTAAATCAAATTGTTTGAGCAGCCATTCCATAAAATTTGATAATAACAATAGATCGGTCACTACAGTGATATCAACAATTTTCAGCTGTCATGTTGTATGCCAACTGTTTGGTAAAATGCCTAGAGTAAAGCTTTAACTTCTCTTAATAAATTAAAAGGGGGATCTTACATTGGTATCAGAGCCACAAGACCTGCTGACTTGTGGGTAAGTTATTAACTTGCAGGCTGGTTTAAATAGGAAAATGTCAGATAGGCATGAATAGGAAACCTTATAAATTTGGTCACATCCGACCTAACAGGCAGGATCTTCATATCAGATTGGCATTGAGGACAGTTATACAGTTGATGAGGAGCTAACCTTTGGGACAAGCTTACAGGTTGAACGGGTATAGATCCTTCAAATGTCACATGAGGGGAATGAACAGGAACAAGAAGATAGAGAAACCTTGTGAGCTATTAGAGATGGACAGAATAACATCGCTACCGCACTTCAGCAGCTTACAGGTGCTATGCAACAGCTAGCTCCAACTCCTAGGAGCAACGAGTCATCACAGTGGAGGTGGTAGTGTGGCAGGACCACCCCGAGTTGCTAGGGCCCCCACATGGAACACTAACAGACCATTGATGCCCATTTTTGCTAAGAACTATGCTAAGGAAGAAGTAGCACAACCCGCGGGACCAGGCTTACTTCCGGATAATGTTATGGCTATGTACGATGAATGGGATTTGTTCCCTAATTAGGTTAAACAAAATTTGACTTTTGTTCAATACATGAATCAAAAAAAGGAGACTAAGAGACCATGGTAGAATAAGAAGCCTAGGGCCAAAATAGGGACTTGAAGCACACCATGAACAAGTTATCTCTCCCAATTTTTTATGGCAGCAACAAGACATCCACTAGAGCTTGGATTCACAAGCTAGACACCTACTTGACACTTAAGCCCATGTTGGAGACAAAAGCCATTAGATTTGCCACAATGCATTTAGAGGGAGCAGCATATGATTGGTGGCATCATGGACTGGTCACCCAGGATCGTGGTCTCATTACATCTTACGAGACTTTCAGCTCTAAGCTAATCACCCATTTTGACAAGGACATTGAGGTCTACTACAGGGATTTGGTGCAGTTGCGATAGGGTGGATCTCTAGATAACTTCATTGATGAGTTTCAGCAGATCTCAATGATGGTTTTGAATATGACAGAACAGCGTAAGGTAATGTTGTTCATTGAGGGTTTATAAGACAGATTTAGAAGTTTGGTCAAGGTCCTTAAATCAAACACTTTGGATGATGCTATTAAGATCGCACATGATCTAGACTCGCCTTCTTCAATACTACAACCTCCTAAGAAACCTTATAAGGGGTCTACTTCATTCCAGAAGAACAAGAATCAGCATAAGACTACCCCTCCCAGATTGGACTTTGAGATGCGGAATGAACTCAGGAGACAAAAGCTATGTTTCATGTGCAGGGAGCCATGGACACCGGATCACAGATGCCTTGGCAAAGGTAAAATACATTATGTCGAGGTTCTTTCGGAAGAGAAGGATGAGCAGCAAGAGGGCAGCGATGTTGATGGCAGCGATGAGGAAGAAAGTGAGGAGCGACCTCCTAAAGAGAGGAAGAAGGAATCCACTCCCTCTTAATCCCAACTTTTGAACAAAAGTTCTAAAAAAATCCCGACACATGCTCTCCCCCAGTGTTTGATCTCAAGGTCTTAATTCTTTTGTTAAACAAGTTTTCAAACAAAGCTTTAAACTCTTTCAATTAAGTAAACACTTCATTTAATTCTTTAGAATTAAGAAAGTATATCCAACATTTAAAAGAAAATCATCAATAAATGAAATATAATACCTAAATCCCCTAAGAGAAGTAACAGATATAGGACCACATAAATCTAAATGAATAATTTCTAAAATTTCTTTAGATCTAGATTCACTACTATGAAAAGGACTCTTGATGTTGCTACCTAAAGCACAACCTTTGCAAACTTGTTCATGATCCTAATTAAGATGAGGAAGACCAATAACAGCATCCTTCATAGATGATAGAAACCTGAAATTCATGATGCAGGAGCATCCTGTGTGTAAGAGCAATTTTGCATCACCCAAAAATATTTCCTTTTTGTTTCTTGAATAAGGATTGTCTTAGTGCAGAGTTGTTGGTTCTAGAGGCTTGTTACTTAGTAAATCAGTCATACGAGCTCGGAATGTCCTAATTTCGGAGGTGGATGTTCATCTTGGATATATCAATCTACTAGTTGAGGCTCAATGCCATATCATGAGTATTTATGGATTTATTGTGTATTTTTGGTGTGCAATTTTGGTATAAAAACTTCAAGCTCACCATTGAAGACCTTAGAGGTCCCGAATGGGCTCCGAAATGGGGTTGATGAGAGCTTGAGCGAATCAAACTTTGTAGATCAAAAGTTGAGCATTACGAAAAGTGGTTATAATAGCCAATCAGAGCAACAGTTCAAAAGTTATGGTCTTCCGAAGTTGGGCCGACCAAAATTTCCAAAATAAGTGTCAAAGATGTATTGGGCCAACTTTATATGTAATTTTAGAGTTAGTCAGTCTCAAGGGTTAGAGTTTGATGTCTAGAAACTTCACGGGCGGTGTAAAAATGTCTATTTAAGGAATGTCCATACATTGTCTAGGACAGCTCTGGGTGATAGTTTGCAACTCTGTGTTGCATATTATTGTAAGGAAGGTGCCCATGTGGGTTTGCATATTTTGTTCTTGTTAATAGCTTTTATTTTCTTTGTTCTTGTTACGTGTTTGTACTATTAAAGGGAGCACCCTTCATCAAGTGGTATTAGAGCACAAGTTCCTGAGTGTGTAAACAAATCGCCGACTATGAGGCAGTTGCACCAGGACCGTGGTTTGGGTTGTGCATGTAGACAGATCACCGACTGTGAGGCAATTTGCACTAGGGTTTCAGCGGAAGCACAAAGATGCCTCCATGAAGAGAGCATAGTGGGAGAGTCGTAGGTGTTGCACCTGAGGGTTTTAGAGCCCTCCAAAGGCAAATGCAAGCATTGCAAGAAAAAATGCGCAGAGGAATGAATCTTGTTGTAGGAGATGATGAAAGTGAGGATGAAAGAGAAGAAAAAGGAAACATTGATCAAGCGACAGTAGATGAAGTTCTAAACCCAGAGGAAGAGAGGCTTTTTAAGGCTATTTCTAAGATTGGAAAAAGACCTATGTTTGATGTTCCCACATTTTTGGGAAATCATAACCTAGAGGAATTGATCTATTGGATCAATGAACTAGAGTACTTTGAATATGAAGATATTGAAGATCCGGATAGGGTCAAGTTTGCAAAGGCCAAACTGAAGGGTCACGTAAAGATTTGGTGGCAGGAGATCCAATTGGAGCGAAATTGAAGAGGGAAGGACAAAATCCGCAAATGGGATCGAATGATAGCTAAGATGAAGTGACAATTGATTCCCGTGGATTATGAGCTTGATCTACTAAAGAAAATGCAAGGGTTGAAGCAAGCAGGAAGATTTATTCAAGAGTATACTAAAAAATTCTCTTGAGTTCTCATTAGAACCAGTCATGTGGAAGCTAATAAGGAGAAAATTGTCTATTATCTTAATGGGTTAAGGCCAAGCATTCAGGAGGAGTTAAGTCTAGTTCGAATAAATAGTATTGAGGAGGTGTACCAGTTTTCCCTATGAGTTGAGGAGAAGCTGAGAAAAAAGTTAAATAACAAGAATAGTGGAAGAGGTCACAGTGCAAGATGTGGCGGACGGTCTTATGGAGGCCGAACTGATGATCAAAAGAACAAGGATGAGGCGAGTAGTACCAGTCAGAACCAAAGGAGAAACAATTCCAATCATTTCCATGAACAGAACAAGGATCAATGAGGAAGAGGAAGAGGGCAAGGATCTAGAAGAGAGGTTTTCATGGAAAATATTTCACTATGGAGAGGAAGGACATAGAGCATTTGAATGTTTCCAGTGCCAAGGAAGGACAGATCGGCAAACCAAAGGCTAGGCCAGAGTTTTGCATGTTGATGAAGATGCCAAATAATCCCATTCTAAAGACGTTGAAAGAGAACAAGTCCCAATTAATAGGAGACTCTTATTGAGTGGTGAAAATGAACCTAATCAAAGGAGGAGATTGTTTTGCACCAGGTGCAAATGTGAAGATAAATGTTGTGATGTGATTATTGATGGTGGAAGTATTGACAATCTGGTGTCAAAAAGATAGTCGCCAAATTAAATCTCAAGAGGCAGAAACACCCATGTAATGTCCCCTTTTTTCTGGGACATTATAATTCTATGTTGCCAGCCCCCTTTGCCTAGGTTTTGGGGCGAAAAGGTTCTTTACGGGGTTCAGTTCAAGATTTGGCATAGATATTTCCAATTCCAAACCCATCAGAGCAATTTTGATAGGTTGTCCAGATGCTTACTATTTTTAGTAAGTAATTAGAGCTCAGTATTTTTGGTACCTTAGTGCTGGGTTGGAAGTGTCTTGCCGAGAACTTTCCAACAAGCTATTGCACATGCTTATCAGAGTTCATTTAGTCAGCTATTTTAATGCCTGAAGACTATATGGTTTACTAAGTGACTATTAAAGTTCATTTAAATTGCCACTTTATTTAAAAAGGTACTATGTTCACTTAAGTGACTAAAGGACAAAAAAGGTGCTTTATCCCACATTGCTTGAATGAGCGTGCATCATATTGGGAAAAGTGATAAAGGTACAACAAGCTCCGCATGAGAGCATATGTGAAGATATAATATTTAAAACAAATATTAATCTGGGAGCTGGAAACAGTTGTTGGTTATTTCTTCGAGGACGCAAACCCTTGAAGAAGATTTGGAGGTTGGATGCAAACCTAGCCTTCTTACAGGTTTTATCTATATTTGCCAATCTGATTGTTTTTACTGTTTGTAAGATTGGATCATCTGGATATTTGCATGTTATTGTATTGTTGCTGTAAAATACAGTAATGCATTTGATGGTTATCTAAGTT
This sequence comes from Cupressus sempervirens, assembly GCA_028749045.1. Classification (NCBI taxonomy): domain Eukaryota; kingdom Viridiplantae; phylum Streptophyta; class Pinopsida; order Cupressales; family Cupressaceae; genus Cupressus; species Cupressus sempervirens. The sequence continues at coordinate 569,217,954 of CM053792.1, read as the reverse complement.
AACTCCTGGTTTATATATGCACTTTTTGAACATTGGAGGAATAAACAAAGCTTTTCTGAGTTTTATTGTATGTAAATCTGCTGATTAGAAATTGATTTAAATTCTGAAATTTATATTGGATATTGGTTTACTGTTCGGATTTAAATCTGCAAGCATATATCTCGGGTTTTTGGTAAAATATCCGGAAAGGAATATTACAACCTGTGTCCATACCATATTGCCTGGGTGCACAATGACCACAAGGTCATGTTCAATGAGCAGTGCCTAGTGAAATTCAAGATTGGAAGCTGCCAGGATGAGGTGCTTTGTGATATTATACCTATGGACATATGTCATATGTTGTTGGGTAGGTCATGGCAGTTTGATGGGCATGTTGTACATGAGGGGGAGCAAATACCTACACTATGACAAAGGATAGAGTGAAATATAAGTTGAAGTCGTTGGAGCAGGAAGAAGAAAAGGTATGTAGTGTTGCCAGAATATGTTTTGTTGATGGAAAGGAGTTTCTCCAAGGTATGAAGCATGAGCATATGTGTTTTGTTGTAATCCCTGAAGATGGTAAAGAAGAAGTAGAGGAGGTACCTGCAGAAGTTGCAGATTTGTTGGGAGAGTTTCTTGATATTGTGTCAGATAATGTACTAAATGGATTTACCCCCATTAAGGAAGATCAATCACAAAATTGATTTGATTCCAGGAGTCAGTTTGCCAAACAAGGCAGCGCACAGAATGACACTAGCAGAAAGTGAAGAGTTGATCACAAGTGCATGAGTTGTTGCAGAAAAGGTTTATTCAAGATAGTCTGAGTACATGTGTTGTACCTGCAGTATTAGAACCAAAGAAGAATGGAGAATGGAGGATGTGCACAGATTCACGAGCTATCAACAAGATAAAAATCAAGTACAGATTTCCATTGCCAAGGATGGATGATATTATGAACTATTTGAGTGGAGCTGTGCATTCTTGAAGATAGATCTAAAGAGTGGGTACCACCATATTCACATCAGAGAAGGAGATGAGTGGAAGATTGCCTTCAAGAGAAGGAAGGATTGTACAAGTGGTTAGTCATGCCTTTTGGGCTAACCAATGCACCAAGCACTTTCATGAGGCTCATGAATGAGGTACTAAAGGAGTTTCTGAGTAAGTTTGTTATTGTTTACCTGAATGATATATTGATCTTTAGTAAGACATTGGAGGAGCATTTGATGCACATTCGTAAGGTGTTTGATAAGTTGAGGGAAGAAAAGTTGCTGATAAATTTGAAGTGCTGTTTTGTGAAAAAAGAGTTAGTGAACTTGGGATTTGTAGTCTCAACAAAAGGTTTGAAAATGGACCCTGAGAAAGTGCAACAGAGGTAAGATATTTTCATGGACTTGTTAGTTTTTACAGCAAGTTTATCAGAGGTTTTGGCAATATTTGTGGGCCTTTGACTGAGACAATGAGAGGAGATGGGAAAGAATTTAAGTGGATTGTACAAGTAGATAAGAGTTTAATCTGTTGAACGAAAAAGTTATAAAGCAGCCTGCTCTAGCACTTCCAAATTTTAACAAGGTGTTTTAAGTAGACCATGATGCTAGTTGTACTACAATAGTTGTTTTGAGTCCAGAAGGTAGACCTCTTGCTTATTTCAGTGAGAAGTTAAATGATGCTAAAAGAAAATATTTTGTTTATGATCATGAATTTTATGCTATAGTTCAGGCATTGAAGGAGTGGAGACACTATCTTCTTCCTAAGGAGTTTATTTTGTATATTGATCATCAAGATTTGCAATATTTGAATAGTTAAGGAAAACTGAACCAAAGGCATTTGAAGTGGGTTGAGTTTTTGCAAAGTTATACATTTGTTTTGAAACATAGGAGTGGGACGTCTAAGAGAGTTGCAGATGCTCTTAGTAGAAGACAACTTTTGCTAACGGAGATGCAGATTGAGGTGGTTGGGTTCAAGGAACTCAAGAACTTGTATCCAGAGGACCTTGATTTTGCAAAGCTAGGAAGGCTTGTACAAAACCAATTACACTTAACAAGACAAAGTGGTTGGATTTCATTATCCAAGATGGTATGTTGTTAAAAGGAAGTCAGTTGTGCATTCCTCTAAGTTCTATGAGAGAGAATCTCATTAAGGAGAAGCATAGTGGAGGTTGGTTGGACACTTTGGTAGAGATAAGACCATTGCTTTGGTTGCTGAGAATTATTATTAGTCATGGTTGCAGCAAGATGTGAATTAGTTTGTGCAGAGTTGCAGAGTATGTCAGATGGCAAAAGGAGTGAAGCAGAATACTGGGTTGTATCAACCATTACCTATACCAAAGAAGTCGTGGGAGGATATCAGCATTGATTTTGTTCTTAGTTTACCAAAGACACAATGAGGGTGTGATTCCATATTTGTGGTGGTTGACAGGTTTTCAAAAATGACACATTTCATTCCCTACAAGAAGACAACTGATGTTGTTCATGTAGCAGAGTTTTTTTCAGAGAAGTTGTGAGACTACATAGTCTGCCAAAGAGTACAGTTTCTGATTAAGATACTAAAGTTGTGAATCAGAGTTTGAGGAATTTACTGAGATGCTTGATTGGAGATAAACCAAAGGGTTGGGATCTGATTTTACCACAGGTGCAGAGTATGTCAGATGGCAAAAGGAGTGAAGCAGAATACTGGGTTGTATCAGCCATTATCTATACCAAAGAAGTCATGGGAGGATGTCAGCATGGATTTTGTTCTTGGTTTACCAGAGACACAATGAGGGTGTGATTCCATATTTGTGGTGGTTGACAGATTTTCAAAAATGGCACATTTCATTCCCTACAAGAAGACAATTGATGTTGTTCATGTAGCAGAGATTTTTTTGAGAAGTTGTGAGACTACATAGTCTGCCAAAGAGCATAGTTTCTGATTGAGATACCAAAGTTGTGAATCAGAGTTTGGGGAATTCGCTAAGATGCTTGGTTGGAGATAAACCAAAGGGTTGGGATCTAATTTTACTACAGGTGGAATTTGCATATAATAATTTTGTCAATAGGAGTACTGGAAAATCACCATTCCAGATTGTATATGGGAGTAATCCTAGAAAAGCTTCTAAATTGAGGCGATTGGATAAAAGAGAAATGAGTAGTGCTGAAGCAGAAGAATTTGTTGAAAATTTGAAGAATATCCATGAGGAGGTGAGGAAACACATAATTAAAATAAATATACAGTATAAAGCTAAGGCAGATGTGAAAAGGAGGTATAACGAATTTCAAATTGGAGATAAAGTCATGGTTCATTTGAGAAAGGAGCGTTTTCCAGTGGGTATATATAATAAGCTAAAAATGAAGAAGTTTGGACCATGCAAGATGGTGAAAAGACATGATTCTGGAGATGCCTATGAAGTGGAGTTTTCTGTTGAATTGAATATTTCATCAGTATTTAACATTTCGGATTTAACAAAATATATGAACGAGGTGATGGAGATGAAGTTGTAGAAGCGCAGCGGAGTATTCCAACAGCTAGTTCGGCTACAAAGGAGATTGAGGAGATACTAGACACTCGTTAGTAGAAGTATAAGGAACAAAACTTATGAAGAGTATCTGGTCAAATGGAAAGGGAGGCTAGTAGAAGATTCATCATGGCTAGCAAGAGAGGAGGTTAACTATATTGGTTTTCCTCTAAACACCTGAGACATGGTGGGGTCACTTCTCAAATTACTGTTAAGAGGGAATATTTTTGGAAAGAGCAGGAACAAAAAGAAAAACTTCAGAATTTTTGCAAAGTTCCTTTTTCGAAGAAGAGTTCTCCACATCTACAATAGAAGCTCCATGAGATGGTTTTGGTTTCACATGACAATCTCTACCATAATGGCCAAACTTATCACATCTGAAGCACTGAATGTGAGAGAGATTTCTTTTTTTTCTTGATGTCAGGAGAGTAATCAATACCTTTCTCTTTGAACCTTTTAAAATTTCCTTTTTTCTTTTTTCCTTTAGATGTATGAATAGGAAGTACATGATCATCCTCAAAGAAGGATTTCTAATTAATACCTCTTGCTTCTTGCCTGCATTCTTCTTGAACACAATCTCCTCTTAAATGATCAAACTTGGGAATTTCGCCTTTACCACTGATGCCTTGAATGAATGATTCCCACAAGCAAGGGAGACCATTCATAGCTAGCAATTATTGCCAAATCCTTGTCACCAAAAGATTCCCTGTGGCAGCAAGTTGATCTTTTAGATCTGTGATTTTCATGAAGTAAGAAACCACAGTTTCTCCTTTAGACATCTTAACAAGCAATAACAGACTTCTCAAGGCAAGAGCCTTGCTGGTGTTATTGATTTCATATAACTCCTTCAAGGTATCAAACATCTCCTTAGCTGAAACTACTTTGGAGATGACTGGAATCAAATTATCTTTCACAAAATCTATCAGGATCTTTCTAGCCAAAACTTTGTTTTTTCCTCCAGATTTAGCAAACTCATCAAAAGGTTCAGAAACAACAGAGGTAGCATAATCCAATAAATCATTTTCTTCTAAGCATCTAGGATTTTGGGTTTCCAAGATGCAAAGTTTGAGGAATCCTCCAATCTATCCTCAACTTTTAGCTCATTCACCATCTTTAAATACTAAGAGATATAAAGATAAAAATTGAGCAACATGGTTCAAATTAGATCTTCAGCAATCTGGTTCTGATACCATGTTACCTTTCAACGAGATTGAGAGCAATAACAAAACAAAACAAAACACAGAACCTTTTTATACTGGGAAAAATCCTCCTCTCCGAGGGAAACAACCCAGCCCCACAAAATGATGCCTTAATTATCAAATAAAGAATACTTCTCAAAGTCTTTCACAATTTGATTCAGCTGCAAAGCCTTATATCAAATACTTTCTCTCTCAGAAATAAACAAGATAAAATCTCAAGTAAGGTAGCAAGGAAAAGATATGTTGATAAAGACTACAACAAGACCAAATAAGCCACTACAAACCCATCACTAATGACATGGGGAGAACACATGATTCAATAAAGATGGCTCCCGACAAAATACACACACGTGGAATACCATGAGATGGATGGCGATAAGAAGTTGGAGAAGTATAATGATATATATGAAGAATAATATCACTGCTGAGAGTTGACTGATGACCAACCATCGAGCAGAGCACGCACACACCAAAATTGCTAAAAACTGTCTTCAGTAGAGAAAATCAAAATTGCTTAGAAGCTACTAAGTGCTGGTGAGATGCAGTAGGCACATACACAGAGAGAAGGTCTTGCTTGAAGCTACATCACATTTCAACATACTTTATCTCCCTTATTTGTTAGTAGAGTTGGGAAGAGGAAGATGTATTTGTAATGATGTATTTATTTCTAGTTTTACAGAAACTATTTACTATTTTGCTTCCAGCCATCAGCACTCCGCATGTGAATGCAATTTTGTACCCACTTTTGGATTAAATATTTATTAACTAAGCTTGGTTATTTTGTGTTCTCATTAATTGATTCATTGAATGCATCTTCTCATTGAAATTTTTTTTTTAAAATGCATATCTGATTATATTTAAGCAGGTTTTTTTTTTTTTACTTTTTTAAGTTCCCGAGTTTTTTCCTAAAAATTGGTCAAGTTTTTCACAAAACAAATTCAGGCCTTAGCAAGTTTTTGCCAACTATGATCTTAATAAACTTCAGTTTTCAACTTCTACTTTCCTAAACTCAAAAATCTACAAATGAAGGAAAAACTCATACTCTACATGATTTAAGGTATTTTCTTCGAAGGAAATCACTATGACAATTCTTTTGTGCTTTTGCTCAAATATATTTATTATTTTCTATATTTCTCTCTACCTTTGCACTTTTGCAAGCATGACTACAATGCATGTCATAAACACTTCAAAAGTCATTTCTTCACAAATAACAGAATTACTTTTTAATTCTCGAAGACTTATTTACAATAACAACAGAAAATTTTCAAATTTTCAAATTTAATTATGCAATGATTGATATAATAATAATTAATAATGAGAATACAAAAAAAGTTAACTTACATGATTTAGTAGATCCAGGACCAAGTGTCATGTTAGAGACAATGGAAGTTGGAGTCGAAGCAAAGATTGCATGTTCCCCTATATATGTATCCACCAATAAATAACATAAGATTAAAAGAGAAAAAAAAGTCAAGGCAATGGAACTCAAACATATATGAATTTTTCAAATACTTTCATGACATTTATATATATTATATGTGCTGCATTCTTCACTAAATTTATTTAAACAGAAAAAATTATAGTGGCCCAAACGTTAAAATGTTTCAGAGGCAGACTAACAAAAATCATATGATCATGACATTTTATTGTTCCAAACTAAAATGGGAGGATGTCACTGTTGTCATTCTTATAGCATTATTTAAAAATTGCAAATTCAAATAAACAACAAATGAAAAAGCTTACATCAGCAATCCATTGACCATCATAAGACATTTTTATAGGATTATTCCCTTCTATAAATGCATCAGTACATTGGAGTCTATGGCTTCATTTTATACACACTAAAACCATTTTCATTACAAACTATGTTTTATGCATATTGTGCCACACAAACAATGAGTAATCTATAAATGCAAGAATGGGTTTATTTTTGACATTAACAATGACTCCTATATGAGACTCACTCAAACTATTAAAACATACAGCGACAGATAAATCATTTTACTTCTATATTATATTATATTATATTATTAAACATCTTAAAATAAGTTTAGCTATTTTGTTGCTGGTTTATGTTTTAAAATTTTATTAATGGTTAACCAGTTCCCTTTACTATCTTGCATTGCTAAGAGCTAATCATGCCTTTGCAATTTAAGAGTCATATTGGACAGATAGGACGTCCCAAAAACTTGAGACAAGGGCAAAACATCCCTTCACAATCCCCAAAAATAAATTCAAAATAAAGGTGCATCACCATTTGTGTACATCTATGTAACACAGGGACACATCCCCCCAAAACCTCCACATCTCGGAGACAGGGACACATCAGGCGCAGGGGTATGTTGTTTTGGCGTCTCCAACGGCACCACCAAATGTCATCGTCTCAAAGGAGATAGGGAGACCGGGGAAGTATCCCTCAACCCCTCCAGGGGATTGCCCGGACATCCCTCGTCACAGAAAAAAAGAAAAAGAAAATTTAAAAAAAATACATTTCACTTATATTCTATTAGTCATTTTTTTACCCTAGGCCATGTGGGGCCCATTACTTGTGTTAAATTGCTTGCATTCACTATGTGGCTTCATTTGCATTCATTTTGGGTTTCTTATTGTTTGCACCAGCAGTAAGAAGAAGAGTGAGGAGTTGAGAAAAGGGTGCTTGTAAGAGTGAAAAGAGTGATTGCAAGGCAAAGAGGAGTATTAAGGAGCAAGAAGAAGAGGAGAAAGATTCTTCACCTTGTTGAAGAGATTTTTCAAGCAAAAGGGTTTCTCACTGATTTTTCATTGCTTTTAGTTTTATATTTCTTGTTATTTTTTTTTGTTATAGTTATTTGAATTTCATTTGTAGACTGAAGTAGATTCTGGTTGTTTCAATTAAAAATTCTTGTTGCTTAAATTTTAACCTTAAATTTTGTTGTTCTGAAGAAGGGCATAGGCTGAAACTATGTATTTATTGTTTTTTTTTTTCATTTGGTGAAATGTTGTGTCAAAATGAGCTCCCACAGTCATGAAACAAGTAGCAGTGATGATAAGATGAACTTGGAAACTCATTTTCATGGTAGCAAGGAATATGAACTTGAGCATGATGATGAAAGCAATGAAGGAGATGAGCAAACTGAATCTCAATCCACAGATAATTGGCCACCTAGTCCACGATCTACCAATTGCTCCTCTCACACTTTTGAAAAAGTGGACTAAGGATAAATATTATCCTACATCACCTCTTAGACAGTTTGAAATTAGGATAGATGCTCCAACACAAGCAGGTGGTGGCACAAGTGAGTGGAAATGCAGCATATGTGGTACAGAATGATTTGGTAGCATCAGTAAAGTGAATGGATAATTCCTCTTTTGGATAGGAAAAGGTGTGGGAGCATGTGAATTTTTGAAGCGCATAAAAATTTGCATTATAGAATTGAATTCGGCAAGCTTTGGGGAATTTTAGATGACTTGGGGATTGAAATGTCTACTACCATATCTAGAAGGCAACAAATTCAATGTATTCAGCAATCACATGAGCAGCAATTAGAAGGACAGCCACATGTTTTATCTCTAAGATCGCAGCTGAAAGCGTCATCATTTACAAGGGCAGCTTCGGGATCTCCTTCTACTTTTAGTGTCATGGCTGAAAAAGAACCGAGCAAGTGGAAACGGATGGTGACAATGGAAAGTAACAACATAGCAGATTTATTTAATGCACACATGAAAGAGGAGATAGATGTATCCATTAGTAGATTAATTTTTTTCCAATAGCATACCACTTCATATAGCTCAATCTCCTTATTATAAGGAGATGATGCATATGGCTGCGAAGGGGGGAAGACCATCATTTGTGCCACCAGGTGAGCGCAAATTAAAGACCAGCCACAGTCTTGGATAATGAGTATGCCAAGATCTGTAAAACAACGTAGACCATGAGAGCAATTTGGGAGAACTCGCAATGCAACATTTTCATGGATTGGTGGACGCACATTAAGAACTATCCCCTCATCAATATCATAGTTACATGCTTACATGGCCCATTCTTTCTCAGGGCAGTTGATTGTACAAGGTGGTGAAAGGATGTTGATTTTCAGCTTTCCATCCTTCGGAAAGCTATAGAGGAGATTGGGCCACAAAATGTGCTCCAAGAGGTGGCTGATGCATATAGACATATTTGGTAAACTCCATGTTGTGTGCATGCAATGAACAATGCACTCAAGGACATGGGGAAGATTGATTGGATTAAAGGAGTGGTCAATGGTGCTAGAGTTAAGCAAATGTATATTTACAACCACCAAATTTCACATGCTCTCTTTACGAGCTTCACAAGAAAAAAGTTTTGAGACCAGAAATGCATCTTACTTCATTCTTTTGGACAGAATGATCGTGTTGTATGAGCCACTACAACTCATGGTTATGATGAGTGAGTGGAATAGGTAGGATGGATCCAGGACAGAGTGGGGGATGAAAATGAAGGAGATAGTGAAGACAGATGTATTTTGGAGTGATGCAAAATACACAGTCTCTATCATCGCTCTAGTTTTCCAGGTCATCCGATATGGGGATAGGGATGTGACTAGCCCTATGCTTCGCCATATGAGGGCAATTGTGTGAGAGAGGGATCCAAGTTTGGCATTCTACAATGAGCACATCTGGTCTATCATTTATCGCAGATTGGACAACCTAAACCCTCCCCTGCATATGATTTCTTATGCATTAAGTTTCAAGTGGTGCATGCCTAGGCCTAGTAGAGTCACATCGATTCAGGATGAAGAGGTGATATACATATTTATCTTATACTATTATACATCTTGATACTTGAACTTTTTCATAACTACCATCTTATTTTTGCCAATAATTTGAATTTTTTATTTTGTAGGTGAAGGAATGGTTCCTCAAGTGCATTGATAGGATGTATGACTCTGAGACAGTAGAAAGGTTCGCCTTAAGTGGACCGAATTCGCTACTCTTAGGGGTTATATGGCTGCAACAAAGGTGGACCTAAAAACTATGGGATGGTAGGATACAATTTTGTGGTGGACTTGTCATGGACTGAAATCAATAACTACCACACTAGTTATTCACTTGTTGTCTCATGTATCTATTTCCTCAGTTTCATAGCCTATTTAATAATAATAATATGTTTTATCTTTAGGGGAACTTAAGGCTTTACTTCTCGACTTTTCTCACACTAGTCATTCGATTGCTCTGTCAGGTGTCTAGTTCTTCAACTTCTGAGAGGAACTATTCTACATATAGCTTTATCCACTCCATCGAGAGGAACAGGCTTACCTCTCAAAGAACAGAGAAGCTAGTGGCTATACATAGTATCTTGCGTATGAATGATCACAACACACGCATGTACAAGGAGAGGCCTGCAGCATAATGGAATGTAGAGCCATCACAGATTGACAACGATGAGAATACTACAAATGCACGGCTGATTAGTGTTACATTCGCAACTCTTAACCTTGGAGAGTCTGATAGTTCCAATGATAACAAGCTTGTTGACCTCCCAATGGTTGATTAGAGGCATCCTTCGCTACATTTTAGGCCTTGGCCCTTAGCATGTTGATCATGTAATCTGTACTTGTTTTGATATATGAACATTGAATATCATATTGACATTATGTTGCACTCACTCAATGTAATCATCGTTATGATGATTGATGAGATACTCCTACTTTTGAAAATTTGAGATCTATGACTATTATTTGGCTTTGTTGACTCAAGTTTTTTAATTTCTAATATTTACGATTCAATGTTCAAGTTCTACTTTCATGTTCAATGTTTAATCATAATTGCAATGTTGAAGTATTTAAATTTTAGAAAATTGATATTTTTAATATTACAATTGTATCTCTCATAATGTCAATGTTATACATCTCTTCATAACTAGCATATGGTATATAGTGTATACAACTCCCCCATCCCATCCCCCACCATCATCGCCAAATTGAGGCCCCTCTATCCCCCCTACTCAGAAGCTTGTTCACCCATCCCAACGTCTCACTATCCCCTAGGACGGTGTAACTATGGATTGTACATCCATGGAAACATCTCCACACAAAGTAAACCTCAAGAAAACATCTTCCATGCCCGTAAAGTTGTCTAAACTCACTCCCATTATATTTTGTCTTTGCAACAAACAAAAACCGAGATGAAAATAGAGCCATCATCACTCTAGATATGTTCACTTGTCACTGTACAGATTATGTACAAAAGTATTGTAAACAAAACTCGTTGTTAAATAATAAATTAATGGAGAAACACATTGTGATTCAGCCATAATTGCCAAACTCCCCATGACTCGCACAGTCTTGGCGAGTCGCAAATCAAGACACACTTCCCGAGTCAAATTGACTCTAGGTTAGACTCATAAGAATTAGGCAGATAACTCGCCATGACTTGCCAAGTCATGAGTTAGCCCATGATTCAACGAGTCCAAGTGAAATGACTCGGTTGGCGTCATAAGACATTTGCCAATAAAAAACCTTAAGGTTTTGTTGACCTTTTTTTGTTCTATTTCTTCCATATAGCCCTCAATGTCCTCATCACTCAAGTTGTTAGACTCGACAAGCTCATCCATAAAAATACCAACCAACCCTATCTTTATAGCATCATCATCAATCTGTGCTAGCTCTTTAGGCTTGACATTGCATCTAATTGTTGGACTCTCCTTGTATGTAGATGTGTTGTAGTCAATGAGATGCAACTAACTATGCACTACCACAGCCTTCTCTATTTAGCTCTCCTAGAAGAAAGCTTTTTTATCTTAATAGAGTGGATGAAGCTATAAGTAGACCAATATCTCTCAACAATAGAAGAACTAGAAACTTGGGATGGCAAATGGCTAGAGTAGTTAACAAAGATTGAGGCCTATGCATAGTCAACCATAACTTGGGGACCTATCATGACATAATCTCTAGATCTATCTTCACTACCTCAAAATATCTCCATAGAGTGGCAAGTTTTGTCCAACCAATACGAATCTCGCTCACCTCATTAGGAAGATACATTTTGTCAATGATACTCACGAATTCTTGTTTCACCTAAGAATCATGTATAGGTGTAACTCTATCTAGAATTTGCATGTACAACTCTAGGTTCAATGCATAGGCAACAATGTGTAAGGGAGTGTTAAGCTTCTCTCATCTACAATGAATGATCGGCTGAATTTGCTCAGTATAGAATTGCAATGTAGGGTCCTCTCGCATAACAAAATTCATTTGACCAAGCATATAATCAATGCACTCATACAATTGAAGGTGCATTAAAATCCCCAAATCTAATAATTGTGAAGATTGAAGGAATGATGGAGACAGTATGTTTGGCATCATCCCAAAAGAGTTCATTCTTCACCACCTCATTCACCATCTTCAGCCTAGGCCACACATTCCAAATTGTTGTCATTAACAATTGATTGCAACACATCTTGCAACTCAAGCATCCTCTACAAAAGGATAAAGTATGATACATACTGAGTCTCCCTAGGTTTTAGGAATTCCTTCTTGCAGAAGGTCCTAAAGAGTGCCTATGAAATGATATTGCACACTTCTAATGATTACACAGTTATAGCATCATGGAGCTCTTGATCTCCCATTACGTTATAAGTTAGGCTAACATTCCTTGTTTTCAATGTGTTGATGTAGTGCTCAACCAACCATCCTATAAATTCTGTAATTAGCCTCAATAATGTATCCAGGTCTATTATTTAAGGTCCACACCAATCAGACAACTAGATAGACTTATTTTTCTCTTTATCAAAATCAGGCTAAACTACGATAGGGTCCTCTTCTACTTGATCTGACGCTAGATGGATTCTACATATTTTGTTCATCCTAAGTAGTATTGCAAAGCTCTTCTTCTTTTCATAATCATCTACAACATTTATATGAATAGTCTTCAAGTTGCATCATGTGCCTTTATTTTTGCCAGGCACCATTCTTATTCTATCCTAGGGGTCAAAATCTAACCTTGTTGCATAGAATGAGAGATAATAGAATTGTAATTCTTTTCTTGACCTTCTGCTGCTAATAGTGATGGGCATCATAAGTTGTCAATCGCCTTGTCACCTCCAATAGTAGCATCTTATCAGTTAGGCATCTTCGAAGCATGGAGGGATAGCAAGAGAACCCTTAAAGTCAAATATAATTGTCTATTGGGAACTGGATGGACCATGAGACGTACTTTTGGATCAATTTTATTGCTTCTTGAGATAGTCTCATGTGAAGGCTGACTTAATGAGATCTAACAATATACATTGTTAAGGCATCATTAGCTCTTAAAAAATTAGCAATATTACACAAGGGCAGTTAAGGATAGCATTCATACACCATAAGTTGTCCAAGAGCACATCCTTTGGATCCCCTACATCTCACAACTTCATATCTAGTCAATCTTGCTAACATGTATACAATGTAGGAGCTCATATAGAATGATCCGCAATGTTCCAAATTCCTCAATTGCTTATCTATGTTGTCACTAATTAATCTTGACCAATCCGCAGTATTTACTCCATCTGTCACTTATTCAATGAAATGGAACATTTACAGCTCAAAAATTACTGATTGTTGGCATTCCATGATTAAGCTTAGCAACATCGCCAAGTCATTATATTCATGTTTGAAGTTCGTACCAAAAGTTGCTTGGGCATCTTGGAATGATGATGAGGCTTGGAATTTTGCATCCACTTGCAATTGATGACTTTTGCATGCCCATCCACTCCAAACTCATAGATTTAACACCCTCTCCTTTTACTTATAGATGGTGACTCCTACAAAGCTTCTAAGGTATTACAAATAGTCTATGGTGATATCTACAGACACTCCTATTACTGGGTCCGAGTATTTTTTAAATTTTGTTGATGATTTTAGTCATAAAATGTAGGTGTATTTCCTTTTTCAAATATTAGAGGTGTTGTTTCAAAAGTTCAAAGCATTTGTGGAAAAATAATTTGGCCAACATATTATTACTCTTAGAACTAACAATGGGGGGAGAATTTTGTTCTTTTGTCTTCTCCTATTTCTATGAACATGACGTAAAACGATAATTACAACACTCTACACCCATAGGAAAAACAATCGCATTGAGCATAGAAATTGCACAATCACCAGAATGGTCTAGTCTAACAACGGTGTTCCAAAGGATTTTGGGTAGAAGCAGTCCACACTATTTTCTATCTTCTTAAATACTCTCCTATAGTGGTTGTTCAAAAGTTGTATAGCCAGGCGTAAGCCCGAAACCAGCCATTGCAAAGTTTTTGTCTCCACTAATTTTGTCTAGATCCTTGATGCTAAACGCACCAAGTTAAATGCCAAGAGCTAGAAACTCATGCTAACTGGCTATAGTGATAATCACAAAGCCTACCAATTAGTTGACATCGAGACTTATTGTCTCATCTTCAATCATGATGTTGTCTTCGATGGGGAACAAATGATATTTTAGCTCTCCTCTATTTATGGATTCTGAAAACCAGTCTCTCAAGGCTCTAGACTTGGCTGTCTGTTTTTCATGAGGTTCACTTGATGGGAGGGCTCCAATTGTTCCTGTTCCTACCTCTCCACCAATTCCTTCTCCTGCAAGATTGCCTAGACATACAACTGCACCTAATTTTCCTTAAGATTCCTATGTTCTTATGTTTGACGATGATGATCTTGTTGCACCTCCTGCTTCTAATGTTAGCGCTTCTACTCTCTACCCTAAGAGGTAGGCTAAGACAATTGGCAATCTTCATGATAATGAGCTCATCGAGGGTAAGATTGCTCAAAAGAAGAGAAAACCTTCTGATTCTATAAATTGGCCAACATTCATAGTGTGTATGAAACTCAAACATACACAGAGGCGAAAGGGAGACTTGAGTGGGAAGAAGCTATGAAGACTAAGTATCATAGTGTGTTGAAAAATAACTCTTGGATTCTATTAAATATGCCTTCAGGAAAAAAAAAATCGGATGCAAATGGGTCTACAAAGTCAAATATGAGGTTGATGGTACTTTAGATAAGTACAAGGCCCATCTCGTTGCCAAAGGCTTCTCTTCACATGAAGGAATTGATTGTAAGTTGTTAGTGAACAATTTTTCCTTCTTCTAAAATCTTAACCAATCCACAAACTCTATCCCTTTTATCAGGAGAAACATATGCACTAACGATTGAGGTTCTTTCTTAGCAAGCTCTCTGCATTTGCTAGGTGCAGCTCCCTTCTTGAAAGATTATACAATTAGCTCTTATTGTGAAAGAATGATTAAAATTGCACTTTTAACCAAAAAACATGAGGCTTTAACATTCAGCTCATCAATATGAAAAGAAAGTGCAAATCAAAGGATCATTCAATCTCATGTTAACAACAGGCCACATGACCAATTATCACAATGATTCTAAAATAAACTTACGCAATTGACTTCTCTCTGTCACTTTGGATATGAATATCTCATATAATGAAATAAAGATTACCTTCACATAGCATTCATTCCCACAGGAAAATAAATTGCATGCATTTATGAACCACATGATCCAATATTCGGATAATCAATATATAAAACCACAAGACTTCACATATATTGCATTATATAATATCCAACAGATCCAAAGAAAAAATATCAAAATATAAGTTTTTGAAATCGCAGAGAGCCAACCTACTCAAAGTCTTGAAAATGTACTTAAATAGCCTCGCAGGGCCAAGATTCAGTTTTGACAATTGACTTGCGCACGAGTTGATTAACTACTAACTATTCTATAGCTAAAACAAAACTATATCAAAAAAGAAAACAAGCTATTGGCTATTGATCCTTAATTCTCTATCTAACTGTCAGCTGGGGTAGAGGAGTTGATAGGTGACTATTGATCAGCGACAATTCCTCTAATTGATTCTTTCCATTCTTTATATGCAGCCATGAATCCAATTAGCTCCTTCTAATGCAGCACTCCTATGTGTTTCAGTCGTAGCCTCCATATCTCTTTCACTTTATGAAATGTTCCACCTTTCTCTCATGACCTCAAGATGATCCCTGCATATAATTTAACATTGAATCAACCCCGGAGATGGTGGTGAAATCCTTGACAAAGACCTCCTAAATCTCCTTCATGACCACCATCTTATCTTGGAAAGAAGCTATTATTTTTGGTTATGCAATCAGGCTTTTCTTTGTTTTCCATTAATCTAATATCAATACACTTGATATCATCATCCATGATTTCTGTGAGGCATTCTACTTCCTTAAGGTCTACTGATTCATCCATACCCTGCTCGATGACAACATTCCTCCATTCAACATTAGCCCTGGCTAAAAACAAGAGATGCTCATCTATACTACCTGCAGGATTTTTGGTCAAGAACTTCATCATACAATAAGTTTGGACTTCGCTGATCTGCATGATGTATTCGTCTCATTTAACATTTTCTACCTCCCAAGCACTAAGCTCAGATTCTAGCTCATTGGTTACCTTATTTGCTTGCAGCCTGGTTTCAGTAAAATTTGCAATATAATTCACCCCATTAGACATTACCGAATCAATCCAGTCATTGAACATTCTAGCTACCACTCTATCTCTCTTCATTTGGTCCAGGAACTTCTGATTAGCAGGGTTGGTAACATCTACTGCTGAAGTGGCATCTAGCAAAGCTAGAGCATCCAGATTTTGCAAGGTGTAGATATATTTTGCCATGAGTCTCATAGACTAATTCAGTTCTCGTTTATGTTTCCAGTCCTTCCATATTCAGTTAGCAATATTCTGATTGTTGGTGCTAAAAATCTTCATGTCAACCGCCCTAGTTGCTAATCCAAGGTTGGTTCTTTCAACAACATAATCCTAAGGCATAAATTCATCGTGTCCTTTATCATTAGCCGGTTATACACATCAGCAATCCAATACATTTGTTAACCATATCTTCCATAGGGACAGTTCCAAGTACGATGCCGCGTCTCTTGCTGAAAGAAAGATCAAACCACTTTGGGGTATTAGGATTACCTTTGTTTTGTGCAGTTTAAAGGTCTATAGAATTTCCTACGGCTAGTGAATTGGGAACATTAGCGCTATCCATTGCTTGTTTTTCTCCCTATCCCATGATTCTTGTTGAATTGCCCATGATAGGTTCTAATACAGGTTCACCAACCCCTTCCTCTGCGTCCAAGTTCACTACGACCAGTTCTCCAGCCTTCTTCCTCTGACTCCTCGAACAATTAATCCTTGTTGGTGATTGAATTTGAGCCTGACCCTGCTCCTGTACAGGAAGTTCAACTTCAATTTCAAATTCTAGGTTACCTACAAGAGGAAATTGCATGATTTCATCAGTATGCTCAAGGGGTAAGGCTGAACTAGAAGTTGTTGAGTTTATTTGGGGATTTTGCCATGTTTCTTTCATTTTTAGCATCCTCTTTTCTCTTAGCCATTTTTTTGTCCTACTCACGACATTGTTGGTCCTTATCTGGAGATCATCCTCCTTGCTCCAGTTAATTTTGGGTATGGGAAAAGCCTCAATTTGTTCTAAAAATTTGGAGTTGACTACTTCACCTTCGGCCTCTTCTACTCCAAAGATATCCAAATGCAAATTGAGGTCAACAATTTGCCTCAAGGTGAACCTTGACCATAATATCTTTCTCACTTCATAGTCATCTTCACAATCAGCCCAATAATCCTCTATTTAGGACTCGTGTATATGTGGGCTCTAGTTCAAACCGGGTTTGAACAAAACATTTACTGTCAAATTTGGGCCTAGCTTGGTAAGGGGTTAAATTCATGGCTTTTATTTCAGGTTTTAACATTGAGGCATCCTGAATGCTTTTACAACGGTAGTGACCGAGTTCAATGGGAATAACATACCCGGAACCCCTTATGGCCTTGCAATTTTTATCTACGTCAAGAATTTGTCAACAAATTTAAATTAACACATACCTGTCCAAGCAATATTTGGGCAATTTCAAAGGTTCACCTTGAAATCCACCAACTCTTAGGTACGTGAACTTTGGAAATTGAATAAAAAGCTGCCATAAATTGTGACTAACTGAATGGCTTCTTAAGACAGACTCTTGCATTCTTTTCCTTGCAATTCAAAAACAAGTCTTGTCAGGAGCACGATTTCCACTCTTCTAAAATTCTCAAAATTATTCTTCTTCTGCTAAAGAGGATATTAGTCGTAAATGGCCATATTTTTTGCCCAAATCTGGTGTGGCAACTTGTCCCATCCTCTACAACAGGCTATGATATAGAACAAATAGGAAGACAAGTAGAAACCAGCAATCCCAGAAACTTGCAATAGTTCTTCATGAAGCCTGTCTACAGTAACTTTTGCCCAATCAATATACTCACCTTCACCTAGGATGGTTTGCATGAAAAAGTACATCAAATTCTCCCATAAGAATGTGTGTTCGTTTCCTTTCAACCTATTTAGCAAAATAATGATATCTCTTACTTCTGGGATCATATAGTCTCTAGTTAGGGGAAGCAATATAAGGGAACATCCTTTCTTAGGTTTTAATAACTAATTCTTAGCAATGATGTTGTTGAAATCCTTGGTATTGGTAGTGAATTGGGAATAAGAGAAGCTTATAGTCCAGTCTTCAAAAATCTCCTTCGGTGGAATCCTAAGAGCACCCATGATAGTAATACAGTTCACATAAGCTAAGATTAACATTGTGAGTCCTAATACATCTTTTTGTGGTATCATACTTGTCTTAGCACTCAAGAACTAGCTTTGGACATAATGCGGCTTCAGGGAAACCACAGGCCTGTATTATACCACTCATAGATACTCTGTTTGCCATGAACCCGAGTAGAGCCTTCTCAAACCTTGCAACCACCCTTTCAATATGTTCATCCATTAATGTAGTATCCCCTAGTTTTGGGAGGAAGATCATTAAAGGCACTGATTTATTTTCTTTGGGCCTTTCAGGGCTGGAAGAAACCAAAAAAGCTTCTAAAGACTGAAAAGAGAAACCAAAAACGGGAAATTCAAAAATGAATTTTGGACTCACCTGTGCTTCAGCTCTTGAAAACCTCTAAGAAGAAATGTCACTTTGCCACCTTCCCTTTCATCCCAAAAAAATTACAAGCAATCATGGCTATTTAAAAGAAAAGGGTTTATTTATAATCAGACCTGAGTGGCATGCTCCCCTAGCTTATAAGGAAAGTAATGATTTAATGGCATGTCAAAACCTTCAATGGATCACGATATTCCTTGCACAT
This sequence comes from Cupressus sempervirens, assembly GCA_028749045.1. Classification (NCBI taxonomy): domain Eukaryota; kingdom Viridiplantae; phylum Streptophyta; class Pinopsida; order Cupressales; family Cupressaceae; genus Cupressus; species Cupressus sempervirens. The sequence continues at coordinate 569,199,127 of CM053792.1, read as the reverse complement.
TGCAAATCTACCCCACTACCACCTTTTACAATCATCATTTAATGCATGTCCTTACATCTTTTGCAGGAGGCATTCCAAGTTGTGTCACCACGTCTCTGTTGGCGGTTTTATCTATCTTGGAAATCATGAACCTTGAACCACAAAGATAAGGTTCAAAAGTTCAATTTCCCTCACCATAAAAACATAGGATGGAATATTCTAAAGACTAATACTTTGGGCACACACACTTTGCAAACAATGAACTTTGAACCATGGAAAATGAGGTTCGAGATTCAGGTTCAGTGCGAGATATTACCATCCATTGTGCCACAATAGAAAATGAACAATGTGACATGTCCATAATTTTTGTGCACAATGTGGGATGAACTTGAACTTCACAATTCAGCACTTCAAGTTCATAGGGCAAGCGGAGTAACTGCTAGGCATATGGGAAGGTGACAATGAGGGGAGCATGAACCCTATACGACTTTGAACTTTGAACTTCAAAATTCAAGTTCGACGTTCAACGACTCAATAAAGATTTAGCAATTTGAACATTTGAGCAAAATTTGACAAGACTAAAACACGGGTAACATAAGGACACCTTTGCTCCGAAAGCAAAGATGAGCCCCATCAATTTAGTCCTAGCCATGGTCAATCAATGTAGTCAGAAGGTTCATCAAATGGATGTCAATAGTTCCTTCCTAAATGATGAGTCAGAGGAAGAGGTTTACATGTCACAACCTCCTAGATTCAAGGTTGTTGGTAAAGAACATCATGTACTTAAACTAGTGAAAGCACTCTATGGCCTCAAATAGGTTCCTTAAGCATGATAAATGAAAATTGATAAGTAACTCACATTTCATGGTTTCTATAGGAGTCCTTCATATTTGAATCTATATGTCAAGACTTTTGGCACTAAAGTCATCCTTCTGCTTATTTACCATCTATTGATAAGTAACTCACATTTCATGGTTTCTATAGGAGTGCTTCATATTTGAATCTATATGTCAAGACTTCTGGCACTAAAGTCACTGGCAATTCACCATCTTTGGTTGAAGAAATCATACAAAATTTATGCTAGTCTTTTGACAAAACCAACCTTAGGCTTCTAATATCCAACCTAAGTGTCAAGGTTTGCAGCAATCACATGCCATCTCCATCTCTTAGTCTAAGTATGTAGAGGCTCTGCTTGACAAATTCAAAATGCATGTCTAAAAACTTCCATCTACACCTATGCAGTTGGGTCTAAAATTGTCAACCAACTCTAGTTCTCATTTTGATTATAAATTCACATTCAGGTAACTAGTGGGCAATTTGATCTGTCTCACTGTCACTATACCTGATCTGATTTGCAATGAGTTACAAATCTTGCTTCATGACAACTCCTAGTTTAGACCATTGGATTGCAAAGAAGTGCATCTTGCACTATGTCAAGAGAACTCCAAAATTTAGTATCCTATATGGACAAACTAAAGATCCTTGACTCATCAACTACACAAACTCGGATTGGGGAGGCTCTGTAGATGACAAAAAGTCCACTTCCAGTTATGTCTTCAATTTGGGCATAGGTGTTATCACTTGGACTAGCAAGAAGCAGCAAGTCATATCTCTTTCCTCAACGAAACTGAATAGCAGAGAAGAGTCAAAGCAGGTTGTGAGGCAATCTAGCTTTGAAGGATGCTTTTCGACATCCATATGTCTCAAGCAAACCCTTCACCCCTCTTTTGTGGTAATCAAAGGGGTCCTCAAACTTGCCAAAAATTAAGCCTTCCATGAGCGAACCAAGCATATTGACATTCATTGTCACTTTATCCATCCATTGGTAAAAGATGGATTCATAGATTTGCTATATGTTCCTACAGCGGACTAGACTGTTGATATTCTCACTAAGTCCCTACTTCCAAAGAAGTTGGTTAAGTTCTACAAGCTCCTTGGTGTCGTAGACAAATTGACCATTGAGGGAGGGTATTACAACAATATCTCCTTAGTATTCTATTTTTTATTATTTTTATGGTCAAAATTTTTAATATTGTAAGTACTAAAATGTTTCTAATATTGTAAATGTTCTTCCATTATTAGAATGTTTCTGATAACGACAATCTTTTCATAATGGAATCATTGTGTGTGTAAATTATAAATGAGTGTCTTGCTCATTTATTAATTGGTTGAATATTTTACCAACTACTTGTTAATAGTTTCGATGTGCTTGTTGCCTTTAATTCTTAACTTGGTGTCCTTACTCTTCATTTTTTTTTTGTGTTATTTTGTGGCCTTTTACTTGCCTGTCCTTGTTTGTGGGCTGAGTGTTTTATTGTTTTTATTTTTTGCCCTGGTTTGTTTTAGTGCATCTTCGTCTTCCCTTTCTACACTTTGTTAACCCTCACCTTGCAATTATTCCCCCACCCTAGATCACTCATGGGAGATATGATGATCAAAATTATGAAAGATAGAGGAGGAGAGCTTTCTGCAAATATGATGAATGAGGACAGAAATATAAATAGTGCCAGTGTTCAAGATGTTTCACAAAAGACGACAACGAATGTAAGTAATAAGCCATCCTATAACATCGTTGTCATTGAAGAATTAACCGCCTACAGCCTAGTTTTCTGGGAAAATTTGCAAAGGTTTTTCAAATGGAAGTCAAAATGACGGACACCCAACCGATGGAAGTGGACTTGGAGGTAGAGTACATGCCACAACTGATGAAGGTGGAGGAGAGGAGGAAGCTAAGTCTTCATCCCATAAACTGAAGACCCTTTCTCTCTCGTCGAATGAGGATATGGCAAGAGCCATTAGGGTAAAACAATCGTGGTTCAAGAATATTGCAGTGTTTTTTACTTGTTTAGATAAAGATTTTCTACCTTCCCATAAATTTTTCGATGAATGGATAGTTAATGTTTTGTTCCGTCGGATGATTCAAAAAGGTTTTTTTGTGCCTTTTGTTAAAACCCACAATACGCAGGAAAGAATTCTTAATGAAAAGTTCTGGAATGTGGGTAAATCCCTCTTTTGAGCCTTTCCATGGTCTCCTATTGGAAATGTTGAGGAAGTCTCTGCTAGGGCTTCACCTAATTGGGTTGAAATAACAAGACTGAATGTAGAATTTTGGCGCTTTATTCATCAGTAGTTAAAGCCTATCGGCTATGTTCTACAAATTGAACAATCAAAAACTACTCTTACTCATTTGAATGCTAGGGTTCTGGTAGCACTTGTACCAGGAATTTCATTTTCAGATGTATCTCTTACCATTGATTGTGATGTTTTTTCATGGAATATATCCTTACTTGGTAACTTAGGTGCTTGTTTTCATTGCAAAAAAAATGGGCATGCCAGGAAAGATTGTCCAGAATTAATTAGAAATCAAATTGCCAACTTTGATGTTTTAAAAGGTAATGTTGGTAAAGTCCCTAGTTCTGAAAGGATAACAGATGCAAATTCTATTTACTCTGAATCTAGCACAGTGCCTACAAAGCCACAAGAAATTGATACTAATAAGGTTGTCTCTCCTCCCCTTGAGGAAGAATTTGTTACAGTCGCCAACCCTTTGTTTGACTCTGAGTTAATTCCTCCTCTCAATAGCGCCATTCCTAGCTCTAAGGTCATCCTAACCGTTCCTAACCATGGTTAAATATAGAGAAAATAACGTGGGAGGTAACTCTTTTAGTTGGAATGGTAATGAACTATTCTTCTGGAATCAACTTAAGAGAAGATTTAATGGATTAGATCCTTTAGAAATCAGGAAAGCTGATTTCCAAGACATTTGGTACACTTGGTGTAGTAACCAAAAAGGGATCCCAAAGGGTATATTGCCGGCTTGACAGAATCTATGTTAAGTCTAATTTCTTTCGCTTCCAGTCTGAACCTGGCCACTCTCCTATCTTTGTTAATCCAGCCTCTCTCTCAGATCATTCTCCTATCTCTGCTAATATTTGTTTTCAGAATGAAGAACCAGCTCCTAGAAAGACTATGTGCAGACCCTTTAAGTTAAATTTGCCTCTACTTAAGGATCAAGATACAATTGGTGCACTTCAGCAGGTGACTTATCTATTTAAAATAACTAGCCAAAATACACAACCAAGAGAAACTTGGGAAGGTTTGGTTCAATCATGGCAAAAAATCTTTCAAATAGTAGCTCAAAAAAGGAGCATGGACATGAATATTGAAAAAACTGGGACTCAAGCTAACCTTAACATGATAGAAAAGGAACTTCAGATTAGAATTGAAGACTTAAGAGTTATAGACTACTCCAATCAAGACTAAAAACTCACTGAGGAAGATACAAAATTACAAGATTCAAGGTCAAAGGATTAGGTCCAAATTGAATCAGATTCTTGAAGGAGATAGAGGATCTAAGTAATTTTTTAATATCATTAAAGCTAAAAACAAGGAGCTTATTGAAAGCATTCATATTAATGATGACTATACTTCTGATCTGGAAACTGTGAAATGAGCGTTTTTTACTATTACTCTCAGCTTCTTTCTTCTGAAATGACCCATGTCAATCATGAGGCTCTTGATAAATGTCTTCAATTGATTCCCAAAAAAGTTTCACATGAAGATTTTATAAGGCTCGATAAGCCTATCACTCTAGAAGAAATTAAATGGCCTATTAACTCCTTAGCCAAAAATAAATCTCCGGGAATTGATGGACTTCCTGCTGAGTTTTACAAAACTAATATAGATTGGATATCCAGTGGTCTCTTGGCATTGTATGAAGATTCTTTTAGCAGAGGAACTTTACGTGTGAATATCAATAAAGGAATAATTAAGCTGGTGATAAATCTCAAATTAAGAATTGGAGATCAATTACATTGCTAAACCTTTCTTAAGATCATTGCAAAGTTGCTAGCAAAAGAATTGAGGACATGCTTGATAGGTTCATCTCAGTTACAGAAACAGGATTTATTAAGGGAAGGTACAGTTTGGAGTATTTAATAACAAATTGGGAATCAATGCATTGGGCTAATAAGAACAATCAGAATGTGGCAATATTTTGCTTGATTTTGAAAGAGCATATGACAGAATGGAGTGGCCATTTGTTATTAGAATGCTTAAAGCATTTGGTTTCCCTGATTTCTTCTGCAGTTGGATTAAGGTGTTGTTCAGAGATTCCTCTACAGTTATTGATGTGAATGGCAATCTTACTGATCCAAACCCTCTTGGGAGGTCAATTAGACAGGGCTGCCCCTTCCCTTTTTGTGATAGTTGCTGATGCATTATTTTATATCCTTAGAGACCCCTCTTTTGGTCCTCCTGTGAAAGGTCTTCTCCTTCCTAATGAAGACACCCTACTAAACTCTCAGTTTGTTGATGAAACTGCTTTGTTCCTAGAATTAGAAGAAAGAAATTTCTCTAATACCTTGAATAGACTTGAATTCTTTTGTTTAGCTTCACTGGCTAAAGTTGCCCCACATAAATCCTGTCTTGGGCTGGTCTGACTCCCCCACTAATTGGATTCAAGCAATGGGTTGGCAATGGAAAGGCCCAAATGATATTGTTAGATACCTTGGTATCCCTTTTGCTATTAATCCTTCAACCAAAGACATGTGGCAATGGGTTTTTGATAAAATTGAGAAAAAAAATATTAAATGGCAAACACGTCACCTTTCTCTAGCTGGAAGGATTCAAGTTGTTCAAAAGGTGTTGTCCTCTCATCATCTCTATATTGCCTCTACTTGATTGTTGGCAAATTAACAAAGGGACAAGATTGAAAAGATTTTGAGAGATTTTTTGTGGTCTGATGGGATGGGAAACAAAAAAAGGCACTATGTGAATTGAAATTGGTGTTGTAAACCCAAACAATATGGAGGCTTGGGATTGAAGAATCTCAAAAAGCATGTTATTTCTCTTGCTTCTAAGGGGATATTAAAGGCTATCCATGGCAAAAAGCATTGGAATGTTCTTATTAGACATAATATTCAATGCTCCAGTATTTTCAAGGATAAAAATTGAAAGAACATTCAGTTGTGTGACATATTGATGGGGGATTTTAAAATTTAAGAATTTTGGCTCCAATGTTTTTGCTACCCTGTACCCATGCAAAGATATTCCTTCCAGTCAGAGCTGTTGTTGGTTCTTCTCCATCTTATATTGTCTTGGATAGGTTAGTTTGGTGGAATTTGTATTTAAATGGGAAACTATTGGCACTTACACAAATTGTTCAGCCAAGAATTGGAATGATCTTGGTATTTCATTAATCAGTGACTTTATGATTAATAATCGGTTGTGAACCTGGGAGGAAATTAGAGACATGTTTGGCATCCCTTAAACTCACAAGAAAACTTATACATTGATCATTAAAGCACTGGGCAACTGTAACTTTTCTAAGGTAATTGATTCAGATAGTTTCCTCAAACAGATGATGTACAATGCTTAATGAAGTAACGCCAAAGCAAATCTATAATATGCTTGTATCAGATCCGGATATCTACCAAAGAGGATCCAAGGCTGGGGTTTTTGCTCTCCTTTTTCTGATTGGTGCTTCTTTTTTCAGTATTTTTGGGAGTCAAAAGTTGAACCAAAGAAGTTATGCTTTAGGTGGTTATTGTTACTTAAAAAGCTTGCTTTAGGCTCCAATATGGAATCCTGTTGGAGTGGGGTTGTCATTGCACCAAAAGACCAATCTCTCAATGCCTAATACAACCACTCAACTTATAGTACACAAGAGGCGGTTAAGCCCTTGTCACAAATCCTGAGGGGAGCATTGAATAAATTTCCAACAATCTCCCCCTTAGCGTTACCCGAGGGTCTGAGGATTTGAACCTATGACCAAGCTCTGATACCAATTGTTGGAGTGGGGTTGACGTTGCACCCAAAGACTGATCTCTCAATGCCCAATACAACCACTCAACTTATAGTACATAGGAGGCAATTAAGCCCTTGTCATGAATCTAGAGGGGAGTGTTGAATAAGTTTCCAACAAATCCTTGGGTCTTAGTCCTAGGCATTGCAAGATTGTGATTCAATTGAATCTTTTAAACATGTCTTTTTTCAATGTGATTTTGTCATTACAGTTTGGTCAATCTTTTTAAGAAATCCAATTGGGTGGAATGCAAAACCAGGTCTTTCTTGGAGTGAAATTTTATCAGGATATGCTATACAATTGATTACATATCATATCCAAAATGGGAGTATAAGGAGTATGACAAGCTCAGAGCAACTATATAAGGTTCCCAGTATATCACAAAATAAAAGACTCAAAAACATCTAGAAACTTGAATTTTGGTCTGTTCTTACTTGTGAGATCTTGTGGTTCCTTTGGAAAGTGAGAAATGAGGAGGTCTTTCAGCAAAAAGACAAAGGACTTACTGTGTTTACATGTAAACTCACCCACTTTTTAGTCATGTCACGGGTTTCTCTTTCCTTAGAGATCTCTATGGCTCAATTTATGATGTTAGTTCAAGATGGTATGCTGCTTATTCACAGAGAAGAGGTCAAGGCCTTCCAGTATTTGGATCAGTTCAAAGGCATGCTAGATCCTGCTGAAATAACCCAGCTTGAAAAGGTGATGGAAGACTTACACATTTCTAGTAATGTTGAGAATTTTACTACTGCTACTAGTGACAATGAAGAGCCCAAAGAACCTAGCGACAATACCTTGAAGGAATATGTTATTTCAGGCTGGAACGATGAACTATTTGATACAGATTTTTTACAATCTCTGGTTTCTAATGATGGTTGGGCCCGAATGGAGAAGGAATTTCAAGTTTCTAGATGTTCTTGAGTCTTTTATTTTGTGAAATACTCTGAATCTTATATAGTTGCTCTGAGCTTAAAATTAGACCAAACGGGGACATAGTGGAACTTACTAAATATAGATATTACTAAAAATAGCAAGTTTGTCAAAGCACTTAAAACTTCATTGAAAGATTTGTTTCCTTTTCCATACTTAGCTAGGTTCCATTGTCCTCTTAATAACAGAACTTCTTTGCTCAGAGCCAAAGTCAAATGGCACTTGACTCTAGACTTATCACAAATAATTGTCCATCCAAACACTAGAAACTTTGATAAACTACACCAAAATACTACGAACACAATAGCAAATGACCAAGTGGACAAAAATGTACGAGGTCCCCCATTTGCAATGGAGTGGTGTGAAAAGGTCACAACAATTAGAAACAAAGATTATATCATGATTGTGCCCATAGACCTTTCAAATGATGAGTATAAAACTTTTCCTCCTTACTTTGTGACAAATAACATAAATCGACAACCTTGAACTTAAAAAAAGGGGCAAATACAGAAAGCACTTCAAATCAAGGAAAAGCCAATGCCATCTTGAATCAAAGTTGCATTAATATCAATTCTTGTTTCAAACTCATTTCCAAGTTCCGTCATCCCATGCTCATCTTCTTTTCTATCCTAAACTATCCCCCACCATTGGCATTTCCTCTTCCACTAGAGATATTCACAAAATGAAGGAAAGAGGAAAAGATGCTTTGAAGTGCCCGAAATCCATGGATACAAGAAAAAGAAAATCTCATTACCAAATCAACTTCTCTACACTTTTAACCGTCATTGAAGAAACAAGCAAATAGAAGCCTGTGCAAAAATCCAGAATCAAGGGAGCTTCAGGTTGGAAGTTGATTGTGCAGAAAGATGTTACTCCACAAGATACATAAGATGCTAATCCAGCTGACTTTTCGATAGCCATGATTGATTTGGGGATCAGTACATATTAAAAAACGTAAACATGTTCAATGAGAGCAATAAAAAAGAGTCATCGGGGACAATGAAAACAAGGCAGCCTGTAAAGCTGAAATTAAGCAACTCTCAAGACTCATAGATTGCCACTTGCAGCCCATCACTGGCCGTACAAGGATTGTAACTCAAAATCTAAACACTAACGAGAAAAAGGTGATTACATCAGTTAGTCACAAGCAGGAAAAATACAAAGCAGTGGATGGATGATATATGCTAGCAAGGTACCAAGGTGTTGGGTAAGTTATTTGCTTTGATATCCAAAGCAATGGAAGTAAGATGAAATCACAGAGATGGGAAAACTGATATATACAAGTAAGGAGCAATAAAAAATTCTTATGAGCACACCAGATGAAGCCACCCTATTTTCTATAAACAGAAAAACAAATTGAATGGAGTAGAAAAGCTTGTTTCCAGTTTTTTGGTTACTCTTTCATTTAGGTTGATTAGGTTACACTTTATTTAAGTATGTTGATAAAAATTGTACAGCAATTGATCTGGATGAGGTTCAAGAGTTTTTGCAGTTAATAAAAGATGAATATGGGAATGCTCAACATGCAAGCAATATGCATGAGCTAAGCAGAATTGTGATACACGATCAGAAAGTACAAAAAGGCATAGAATTAGAGGCATCAATTTTAGGGAATAGATAGGTACTACAGTTACAAATACTTCAGATGGATTGAGTAGATGTACAAGGTGAATTCAAGGTTTATGAATTTCTTCAAAGCTTCCAATCATCCAGAATGATGCTTCAGTGTTAGGGCCATTCAGTGGGGTTACTAAGTATATATCTTAAGCTGCCTTTATTTTTGGTTAAATGCGCTTTTTGAGGATTTCTTATTTTTAAGACTTTTATCCTAAGAGACGTAAAATGGAACATTATAATGTGGATCTGTTCTAGTAAGATTTATCTTATTAGAAAGTTATTTCTGATTTTATATTATAATTTATTGGACAAAGTGCTATTCCAGGCTTCTTTTGTCCACAATCAAACTATTATTCACTTAGTAGTTCCAGTTAGCTTTTTTATTTATTTCTCATTCAAAGTTTTGTAATCCTTTTGAGATAGTATAATTTGCATTTAGTTTTTCAATTTTAATATTCCAGCCTACTTGTTTCTAACTTTCTAGAATTGCTGTTCACAAAGATTTAAACACAATTCTCTTGTGAGCTAGACCTCCATCATGCACATCCATACCATAAAATACAATGTTTTTAGAGAAATGAAGAAGCCAAAAAAAATCAAATGTAGATCAAAACACAACAATCATACACACCAGTAATTTAAGGAAATCATTTGACAGAATTGTTTGGGGCAAATAACATGAAAACTGCCAAGGAGAATAAAAGCGAAAAGAATTTCTTGAGATAACATAACAAAATAAAGATAGATCATGAAATTTTGCACAAGTTAAAGGAGACAGATCTAAAGGAAGTCATCAAAATGCTAGTACTAAATGTAGACCCTCAAAGCATTGCAAATTCGGAGGCTGATTTTGATTCATCATGTTATTGGGTATGTTTCAACACCCACAACTAAAGGAGAAATTTTCACAAGATAGCTGCAAAGGACATCATGAAGATATTACAAGTGGACATTAATAACATCATAAACCCAATGTTAAATTTCTCTCTATATAGAGAATTCAGAGAACAACAAAAATAATGAACAGCAAGGCCAATATTATTGAATATATTATGCTATTTTTCAATATTCTTCTTTTGTTTCTTCCAATAACAAACTTTACTGTCACCCAGAATAACAACGATCATAATTTCTAAGAAAAAATAAGATCAGAAGAAACATGGATGTATATCTTACCACGTCTTTGCTTTGATCCTGGTGATGGTTTTTGTGTGATGACCCACTGTGTATCAAACTTTTGAATCCCTTTTACTTCAACAATTATCTTTTCAATTTGAACTGCATCTCTGACATCTACACCAATCCCCGTCTGTCCACCACTTTCAACTAAACACTTTGCATTGTGTACTTCTACTGTGGCAATGATCAGGTCTCCAGGCCTGTAAGCTTCCCGATCTGTGCTGACTTTCAATGTGGGAGCAGATACACTTTCATTTTCCAAACTGCTACTTGTAGAAAAAGTACTTTCTGGAGGTCCTTTTTTGAAAAAGGGGAAGACTTGTGGAATGCTAGATAACATTGTCTCAGTTCTGTATATTCATTCACTTTTTCTTCTCAATAAAGAAAAACTACCTTTTTCAGTAACTCGATACTTTTAAAAGTTAGAATAACTTTCAATATAGCAGGTTGGGTTGTGGTCAACCAACTTGTAGGTAAATGAATAAGCATGTACAATGCTCGTGAAAATTTAATCAGCAATGTTTGTCAAGAGGATTAACTGAACACCGTAGAAAATTTAAACCATGGTACCCAAGGTTCAGATATATTCCACAAGTAACTGCTGAAAACTAATCTCCACCTGTCACCTTTCAAGGGACAGCTCAGTTGTCTTTAACATCTCCAAACATGTATTGTCTAAATTAAAACTAAACAAAAATTAAAATAGTTACAACTTTCTAAGAGCTTACACAAAGGCAACATTCCATTCTTGATGCATAAGGCCTGAAACACAATTGCTTTGACCTTTATTAGGTCACAGTTGCCACTACAATATACTCTTTACAATTTAAAATTACCAGTGGTTGAGAATTACAGATAAAAACTGCCTCCCAAATGCCTAAACCTCCAAGTACATTACAGACCGAACTCTCCTATCTCTTAAAGCTCATTCCCGCATCTAGCATCACCATATCTTATCTAAACACTTTTCAGCATTCCCGTATCATACTAAGTAAATCAAGGATCAAATTGATTTCCAAATTACACAGATCTGTGCCAAGAAAATTCAACACGCCTGCAAGACACGATAAACAATAAATACAACCATAAACCAAATAAAAACTCTAACATAATGAGAGAAGTAACAGAGATTTCAAAAAAAAATTAACTGAACCATGAAAAGCTATGTAGTAAAGTCTGGCACACCAATGCAATTATGCATATTCGCGTCCTACTCCACATTTCATAAAACAATATAAGAATAGGAATCTTTAAAACAGGCATTCAAGCCTTGGCTTTACCGCAACAACAAACAGGATATATCCCTTCTGCAAAAGCGGGAAAAACACAATCCACCTTCCACCAAATTCCCTTTTAGGAGAAGTAAGATTGCACAGAAAAATGATAAGAGAAACCATATTTGAAATTTTGAATACTAAAATAACAATGGGACCAAATAGCAGGACGGTCTATAAAGCAGTGGGGATGCAATGCAATAGAACATAACTTGCAAAGCAGAAAAGAAACTCAAACAGAAGACAATGAATCTTCAATATCTTAAATTTGCTTCAAATAACCTTCCTTGGCTATAAAATTTACAGAAAGGCAGAATTAGCGCAAGTAAAATATAACACATACAGAAGTAAACGTCAGTTAAATGCAAGTTGCTTCAGAACAAACGTGTTCCTCACCAAGTATTCAAAAACAGAGCAAAATTTTGACAAAAGAGTGGACTAAGTGTTGGGTGCTTTATTTTATTCAAAAAAAATCTATCGAGCATATGCATAGGAGAGCAAGTGCAGGCTCCTTCTGTTGACCAAAGTTTTACAAGCAATCTTACAATCATTTTATATTTCACTTCTTTGACCTACAATCAAGGTCATAATTATGAATTCTCAGAAGAGCGAGTTGCTCTGGTCGGATTAGAAATATTTGACCATTATTTTGTAGCTCTAAAGGATTTGTCCAAGATGGGAAGCTGCTCGCATTTTATGATTGGGATGGTTGAGGTTGAGCGCCCGTGCAAGAACTTAGGTTTGTCGGAAACCCAGTAATTGGCTACATTAGTGAAATTTCATGTTGGAGCTGTTAACGTTGGAATTAGAGGATGCGACATTGTGTGAGTCAATCTAGAATTCGTAGGATCTCCTCTGAATAATTCTGTTCAAGCAGACCTGTGTCTGGTAATCAATGCAGTGGAACACGGGAAGCAACAATTATTGCAATATCTGCAGCCCCATATGGCAATTGCAATAGTTTCTGCGAGAATTACACGGCACCCCTAAGATAAAAATCTTGATTGTTAATGGCCGCGGAGAAAAACAATCTCTGTCACATTTTTCTCCAAGCAGATTTGGCCCAGGTGATTTGGAAGAGCGCATTCCTCTTAATTTCCAGCCTCACTTTCATGTGTCTCTCCGTGAAGAAATAAATAGAGATCTAACACTGGGTATTACAATAACATCATCAATGAAAACAGCCATGTAAAAGCACAGAACCAATGCCTTCATTTAACAGATAACAGCACAATCGTTACAGAATGAAACAAAACACAGAAAAAATGATCCAGCCACATACAGTTTCGCCAAAAAGCCTAATTGACAACATGACAAGTGACTTACCTCTGCATAAATTATCTCAAGCTTTCAACAATGTCGATGAGAAAATATATTCTGATACCCAATCGAAGAAGGGATTTTTTCAAATAAGAAGAATGAACCAATCTCCTTACAGTTGCCGCTGCAGTCTCTTCACAATGTCTAAACAGTAGATTAAAAAATATCGGGATTTTATTACACTCGATAATTGAGCTCCAATTAAAAAAATTGATTGTGCGTTTGATTATTAACCGATGGCCTATATTTCTAAAATAGAAACCCCGGCTAGAATAAATTGATCTCCCGCCGGTTAAAAAACTTTCTTTCCCACAGGCAAAAAAAAATATTTACCGATTTACTAACTTGATGACGATCTGGAATATTGTATTGCCAATAAGGAGTTTGACTAAGGCAGCGACTAACACACTATAGATACATAGATAGATAAAAAATTTACGTCCACGAGGCTAAAAATAGCCTATGGGACAGCAAAACAACTCAAACAGACTTAAGTAACAATGTTCGTTGCTTGTGTAGGATGATGATGAGTCCACCCAATTGCTCAATGTACTCTTCGTTGAATAGGTTATGCCAAGAACTGTCACATATAGTGTCCGCAAATTTATCTCTACTACTCTTGTAGGCTTCACATTCTAAAATAAAGTGTTGTTCAGTTTCCACTTTCCTAGAATTGCAGAATCTGCAAATTCTTTCTTCCCAAGCCTCCTTTGGCCTCTTCCAACGTCCGGTCTCACAACGAAGTTGGTGAGAGTTGGTTCTCAGCTGAGCAATAAGAATTTTAGCCCTCCAAGAATGCTTTTTGGAGTTGATCACAAGCGGGGTTGAACTGATTTATATAATATAATTTCTTCCTTTCGATCTCGCTTCTCCAATTTCTCTTGTAGAATTTCTCCATGACAAAGACCTTTATTTCTTTATTATTTGTGGGGCACATATTGAATTGAATATTCCATTTACTCATCCATTTGATGTTTTCTTGCATCCATGTCCTTTTTCGCTGACATAGTGTGTCACTAAAGACCACTTTAGGTCATCTATCCTCTTCCATTTTTTCGATTCTTTTTAGATAACTTAGAAGGCGAACCATAGCAAGTGCCTCAATAGGAGCAGCCCCCATTTCACTTAGCATGATATCATATGGAACAGTGTTTTTGATTTTAAACTTGCTTGTAATCAAGCGCTTTTGGATTCCTTCGATTTGTTTCTATTGTGCTATAGTAGTGTTGCTGGCTCATAATTCACACTCGTAAAGAACAACTGGCAGCACAAGAAGACCGAACAAGGTTTGAATAGTTTTCCAATCCCACAACTCTGCTTCACGGCACCTATTCTGAAGAGCATAAAAAGCCTTCCACCCACCTAATATCCTTTTATACCTGCAGCTAGACCAGCTTAGTTTTTTTGTTGAAATCGATGCCAAGGTATTTATACTCCGTAAGTTCTTCAAGAACACTTCCATTGTAATAAAATTCATGTTGGTGTTGTTTTTTATTATTAGAGAAAATCATAACCTTAGTCTTGCTGATATTGACCTGTATTCCCACCATTCCGCAAAAGCGCTCAAGAGAAGATAGATGATCTTGCAAACCATAGGCAGATTTGGCAATTAAAATGAGATCGTCCGCATATAGGAGCAGCTTTATAACAAATTCACCTAGCTAAATGCCTTCACCATTTTGCATATTTAACCACTCTTCCAGTTTGTCAATATATAAACCAAACAAAGTAGGAGATAAAGGGCAGCCCTGTTTGACCCCGATATCACTCCTAAAACATTATGAAATGCCATCTGAAGTTCTGATATATTTGCATTAACTTCAACTAAGAATCCCCAGCGATCAAACTATTCTTTATGAGGATCTGCATGTTCGGTCTATTAATGCATCCGGGCGGGTTGTACTACTTCGTACACCGTGGATTCACTGAAATTTATCAAATATTAGTTGTAATATGTAGTATACATATAGTTGTGTAAGAATGGTTGCAAGCTTTGGGTTTAACTATGGAGGAAACTCCATAGTTAAGCGCGCTCAAGCTGGAGTAGTACTAGGATGGGTGACTTTCTGAGGAGTCCCAATGCTTCACCCTTATGAGCATCATCTAGATCATGAGATGGATTCATGTTGAATCACTACTCATGAAACATGGGTCAATGAGGTTGAGTCAAAATCACACAGTTAAATCCTGATAGCAATATCACAATTTGACTTGATGTGGAAATGATCTCCTACTTATCAATTGATGAGCTTAAGGGGCTTTCTAATGAATAGTTCATAACGCACAACACTTGGTGAAGGTTTTGCAAATGGGGTTGCAAGCTTTGGGTTTAACCATGGAGGAGACTTCATAGTTAAGCTCGCTCAGATTGGAGTAATACTAGGATGGGTGACCTCCCGGGAAGTCTTGGTGCTTCACCCCTGTGAGCATCATCTAGATCCAATGAGTACTAAGTGTTCCATTTATTCTCATGGGAGATGGATTCATGTTGAATCACTACTCATGAAACATGGGTCAATGAGTTTGACTCAAAATCACACAGTTAAATCCTAATAGCAATATCACAATTTGACTTGCTGTGGAAATTATCTCCTACTTATCAATTGATGAGCTTAAGGGGTTTTCTAATGAATGGTTCATAAGGCACAACACTTGGTGAAGGTTTTGCAAATTGGGTTGCAAGCTTTGGGTTTAACCATGGAGGAAACTCCGTAGTGAAGCGCGCTCAGGCTAGAGTAGTACTAGAATGGGTAACCTCTTGGGAAGTCCCCATGTTTCACCCCTATGAGCATCACCTAACATGGGTCAATGAGTTTGACTCAAAATCACATAGTTAAATCCTGATAGCAATATCACAATTTGACTTGCTGTGGAAATTATCTCCTACTTATCAATTGATGAGCTTAAGGGGCTTTCTAATGAATGGTTCATAAGGCACAACACATGATGAAGGTTTTGCAAATGGGGTTGCAAACTTTGGGTTTAACTATGGAGGAAACTTTGTAGTTAAGTGCACTTAGGCTGGAGTAGTATTGGGATGGGTGACCTCCCGGGAAGTCCTGATGCTTCACCCCTATGAGTATCACCTAACACGGGTCAATGAGTTTGACTCAAAATCACACAGTTAAATCCTAATAGCAATATCACAATTTGACTTGATGTGGAAATTATCTCCTACTTATCAATTGATGAGCTTAAGGGGCTTCTAATGAATGGTTCATAAGGCACAACACTTGGTGAAGGTTTTGCAAATGGGGTTGCAAGCTTTGGGTTTAACCATGGAGGAAACTCCATAGTTAAGCACGCTCAGGCTGGAGTAGTACTAGGATGGGTGACCTCCCGAGAAGTCTTGGTGCTTTAAACCTGTGAGCATCACCTAGATCCAATGAGTGCTAAGTGTTCCATTTATTCTCATGAGAGATGGATTCAGGTAGAATCACTACTTATGAAACATGGGTCAATGAGTTTGAATCAAAATCACACAGTTAAATCTTGATAGCAATATCACAAATTGACTTCTTGTGAAAATTATCTCCCTTATCAATCATTTTTTTATTTTAAAAAAATTATCAAATCAAAGTATATGATTATACCTTTATGATATATTTAGAGTAGATTTAAAATATAAGTATACAAAGGTTTAAAATATATGTATTACTATTATTATGTATTAAAATTTAAATTTAAAATAAATTAGCAATTTCTTAGTGGGCAATGGGTACATGGTAGTTACGTGCAAATGACATTTGTATTTTTTTTTTTTTATTAATGACAGTATCACATTTCAAATCAATGAATACAATAGAAAGTTTTTATTGTCATTAATAAAAAATAATAACATTTTGAATCAATGAATATATTAAAAAATGTTGTCATTAATAGATAGTTGTATTTTAAATCAATGAATACAATTTAATTAAGAGAACAATTTCAATGTTGTCATTCGAAGATCAAAAAATTTATTTATCTCTAAGATATAGGAAGACTTTTAAGGTTTTATTTTCAGGGATATTAATAAAGATTGATGTGTGAATGTAAAAGGGGATTTGATTGAGTGATATATGTGGTTAAACAAAGTGTACATAGGTAATACTATCAATCACACCTTAGGGTGCAATGGGTACACCAAAGAGATGATAATTATGGAAGCCAAAAAATCAATTTATTTTGACATGATCCATCTTGATCCTAAACTAGATCATAACCCAGATTATAAACCTAATTCTAACCCTAATCATGATATAAACCTAATTCATTATCCTAATTCTAAGCCTAAGTATAACTATAAAATTAAACATGTTGCAAAGTTTAACTTCATCTATTCGTAATTATAATAGTTGTGCAACCCTAACCTCTAACACTAAGCATGATGATTCCTTACCCTAACCATAATTATAACCCTTAGCCCAACTGTAATAAAAAGGATTGCAATCTAATCCTAACTCTAACCATGATATAAACCTAGATTATTATCCTATCCCTAACCCTAAATATGAACCTAAATTGAATCCATAACCCTAATCTTAATTACAATCATGTGGTATAAACCTTAAACCTAATCATAATCTATAATCTTGAACCCATATCTTAACCTTATGAAATATGAAGTATGATATAAATCTTAGCCCTAACCATGATACTAGCCATAAACCTAGTCTTAAATGCTAAAACATAATTTAAACCCTAACTCGACTCTAATCATGATCAAGATTGTATTTCTAACTATGATAATAATCATTGCATAAACCCTAACTTGTTATAAACTTGTGGACACATAATTATTAATTCTATAATAGAAAAAATATTAATTAATATGTAACTAAAACTATAATTAATCAAATATAAAGAAAAGTAATACATAATAACAAATAAAAAACCATTACAAACTTGAAGTTAAATATAACAATGACATTTTTAAATAAAATAAATTTAGATGATTAAAATAATACATCTAAATAAATTATTTTAAAATTTGTATTGATCTTATTAGTTTAACAAATATTTTTTACCATAATTGACCTTTAAGCATAGCAATTACGCCTTTGGTAAAACAATACTTCAAAAAATAGAATTAAAAATAACCTATGCTAAAAAATAGAATTTTAATTTTATCATTCATATTTTATATTAGATATAGTATTTTGATACGTATTATATTCATTATATATTATATTATCTTTATTGTATTAATATTTAATAATATATAAATGAGTAGGCAAACCATTGGAGATAACCCTAATTTTCAATGGAGCAACGATTTTGATAAGAAGATCATAATTTTGAAAAGATGATTTATAGCATACTTGTTGATTTTAGGCTAAATTTCTCCAATTAAGAATTGAATTGGTGATGTCACAACTAAAAAATTGAATTTTAGAAAGATACATAATGTGAATATCAACTTTAGTTATACTTCAGTGTTTTGACATTGTGGAAAGTAGCCATAGGACCTATATCAACATCTTGTGACACCTAAAGGTATCATTTTGGTTGTGAGGGCAAAATTATGTGTTGAAGACATTAGCCTTCTCAATCTTTGATGGCCAAAGTGTGAATCGACTCATACATTCCCAGTGCCATTAAAATTCATATCGAATTGGTGAGATATTCTCTAGGTTACAAGTTGCAAAAAATAGAGTTGTAGCACTGATTATCAGGCAGGAAATATTTGGGGATTTTACCATTCATTGGAGTCTTCAATGTCTAGTGGAGCTTGTAGATGGTCTCCAGTGCTAATGTCCAAGCATGTTGGGCTCATGAAAAATAGGAAGATTTGAAAGCACTTTGGTTTATATCATAATATTCATAGATGAAACATCACATGCGTTCTGAGAAAAACAATGAATTACATCCCTCTATTTGGCAACGAATCCTCATAATTAGGAGTGAATTGGCTCTATATCTGGTAGTGCCTTTCAAATTGGAGAAGGCCATTATTTTTATTAATAAGGCAACAAATTGTCTAAAAAAGAAAAGTAAATCTATTTCAAAACTTAGAGAATTTACATCAACAAACTAAATTTGGAGAAGGTATTAAAATATTTGAAATAACAAAAGGATTTGGGTAGGCATAAATGTTATAGTGATCATTAGTAGAACTTGTGCGAGCTGAAAATATCAAAGGAAGGAAGATTTAACACAGTGAACTTAGCATTTGTGATAGTGAATTGAGCCCCTAATTCCTAGAGAGGAAAATCTGGCATTGCACCTTTTTGACCTCAGGCTATAAGCAAAAAAAAAATCTATAAGAGGATTGTTGGGAACAAAAATCAATACAAAAAGTGTGATGCAGGATCATCCTGGGGTAGTCAGCAATCATGTATGCAGGAGCATTAGGCTCATATTTGTGGACCTATGGTTGACACGGTTGTGGATGTGTTTGGGACACATTGGGGAACCTTGTCCTAAGTATGCATAATGTTTGGATTAATCTTCTTAGAGATAGAACTATTTTGGTGGTTGTTGGTAACGTGTTCCTGATTTCTTGGACAAAACTTGGAGATTGCATTTGCATGCTTCGATCAGAGCAAGTTGGCTTATGTGCTCATGGACCTGGATAGTTAGATGGCACATGGACTTATGCCTAAGGGCACATCCTTTTATGTTGTCACACAAGTTAGTTATGCATTGTAAACTTGGGGCTTGTCCTAAGTATTTAGTTATTTCATGTATTTAATATTTCTTGCCAAGTTGACTTGTGGCTTGAGGGTTTATTTAATGTGAGTGTTTATTTAATGCAACTTGATAGGCCAATGTGTGGCTTGGTTTAGTATAAGTAGAGGTTCTTGTGATGTCTTGAGTCATTATTCAGTTCAACATGGAGTAGTTGAAAGGAGCAAAGTTTAGCAAAGCTAGTAGCTAAGTGTGGGCTTGGGAAAACAAGAAGGTGGCTTGGTGGCTTGCGAGCATAAGTTTATATTCTTTTTGGGGTTTTTACCAAATTGTGAATTTGTGCTAGCTAGAGGTTGGATCTTGCGAGGTCTTGTAGAATTATTATTGTAATTATTGGTCTATTTGGTTGTAACTTGAAAGGCCTTACAACTAGGGATGTTGGATGTAACTCTTATGATTCTATTATGAGAATTGGCATTGTTGTAGATCTAGACCTCTGTGTTATTATTTATATTTCATTGTGTGGTTATTTTCTAGGGGCTAGGTCATTCCTTTGGGGATACACATGCCTTACTACATCAAGTGGTATCAGAGTGAAGGTTGGAGTTGGGTGATCTTGTGGTGCTAGTTAATCTTGTGGATTTGTTGCTTTGAGTTTGTGAACATCTTGGAAGATGTCTCTAAGAAGATTGGACCTTAGGGTGATTGATGATCTCTATGATGTTGTGGAGACTAGGCTTTTAGAGAAATTTAGATCAAATTCTAGATATGAGATGAAGTTGATGAAGAAAGATATGGTCGTTGAGATCATAAGAGCTATAGTTGGTCTACCAAGGAATGTGGGTAGATATAATGATTATGAGGAAGTTGTTGAAGACTTTGAGGTTGTTGGTTCTAGTGGTGAAGGCAGAGCTGATCGAATGGAGAGACCTATAGAAGACAAAATAGGTTTGTTGGGTAGATTTGGAGTTCAATTGAAGTTGAAGAATAAGATGGATGTTTCTAATTTCTCAAGTACTTTGAATCCTAGAGAACTAATTGATTGGATTGATGAGTTGGAAGACTAATTTAAGTTAGAGGATATTGGAGATTCACTTAGAGTGAGGTTGGCACAAACTAAGTTGAAAGGACATGTTTCTTTATGGTGGAAAGAATTGCAAAGAGATAGAGAAGAGGAAAGTGAAATGAAAATCACTAGGTGGACATTGATGGTGAAAAAATTGAAGGCTAAGTTAATTCCTACTAATTATGAACTTGAATTGTTTAAGAGTCTATAGGATTTGAAATATAAGGATATGGTTGTGAAATATTATACCAAAGAGTTTTAAAAGTTTATAATTTGGTCTAGACAAAGAGAACTTTATAAGGAAAATGTGACTAGATATATCAATGGTTTGAGACTCAATATCCAAGATGAGATTGGTATGTTGAATATTATTTTAGTTGAGGATGTTTATCATTATGCTCTGAGGGAAGAAGAGAAGTTGAAGAGAAGACATCAAGGTAATTTTCGAGGAAAAGAGAAGCAAGATCACTTGGTGAAGAGCAAACAGATTGTTGAAGATGAACCAAAACCTATTGAATAGGTACTTGTTTCAAGTATGGTGAAGAAGGTCATAGGTCATTTGAATGTCCTAATGTTGATAGGAAGGTTGGCAATAGAAGAGGTTGTGGATGAGAATGTGGATTTAGGGAATGAACCTAAGGTGGAGGGGTATAATTTTATGATTCAAAGAGTGTTGCTTGGTAGGAAGATGTTGGAACCCTATCAAATGAGGAATTTGTTTAGGACTCGTTGTAAGTTTGGAGGTAATTATTGGAATGCAATTGTGGATGGTGGTAGTATTGATAACCTAGTTGCTGAGGAGATGGTTCATGAACTTGGTTTGAAGAGAATGAGACATCCTTGTCCTAATAGGATCGGTTGGTTGCAAGACGAGCATGCTTTGGAAGTAAGGGAGTAGTGTCTTGTTAATTTTTAGATTGGAAAATATGTTGATCAAGTGTTGTGTGATATTGTGGACATGATTAGTTGTTACATATTACTTTGTAGACCTTGGCAGTGCACGATTGTGTCAAGAATGTGTTTACTATTAAGAAGGGTGGCAAGCAGCATTCCCTAGTTCCTTTGCAGAATACAAAATTTTCTAGGAGGAACCTGAGTTTTGGTAGCCGATTTGAGTTAAAGGATTCTCGAAGGGTTAAAGAACATGGAAAGTAGACATGTTGCACACCAAAGACAATTGTGAAGATGACAATTGTAGGAAAGGAGTTGTAGAAATGGAACAAAGGTAGTAGTGTACAAGTTGATAGCTTGGAGGACATGTATGTGAAGAACTAGTTTGGGGTTTATATGTTGAACCATGAAAGATGTTCTTATAGCTATTAGACATCTTTTCTTCATGCTTGAGGTGTCTAATTGTCATGTCCCCTATTCAAATAATTAAAAATAAATAAACTTTGCTAAGGCAGGCAGGCTCCAAAAAGGTGAAGTCGGAAAAAAGGGGCTAATCTTTGGAAACCAATGGACTAATAAATAAAAATTATTATTAAATTATATTTTATTAACCCCTCTTGGACGTGAGTTAGGGTTATGCCCTCTTTAAAAGGGGTTTGGAGGCATTTTGGACTCATTCCAGAACTTGATTTTTGCTAATTTTCTTGTTGTTCTTCAGAGGCTGCCAAACCTGTGGAGAAGGAGACCCAAGAACGGGAGTTTGCAGGTTTCCAAGGAGGCTAAGGATGGGAGTTTGAAGCCATTCCATGTGCATGCTCATACAGAGTTTGCCTTTGTGCTGAATAGTGCCGATTTGTGGGTTTTCGGGGTTGTTTTTGGTTTGAGTTTGGTGTTTTCAGTTGAGTGTTTCATATCAGTTTGGGTTACTGCTGTATTTCAGACTTCAAGATGTTAAAATAGAGTTGAATATATGTATTGGGTCGTGATTAAACTTCTAAGATAGTTTATGAGTGTTTTTGCAGTGTTTCCGGGCATTGTGTGTTAATTTCGGGAGCCCGATTGAGCATAGTTTTGTCTTACATTTGTGAGCTGTTGTGTAAAGGCTATACAAATCTAGAAATGTCATTTTGTAGGCTGTTATGCTGCTGAAATTTCTGTAAAAATCTCCATTCTCAGATTTATTAATAATTTGTGAAGTTGTGAAGTTTTTTGGCACTAATTTGGACATACCCGATTTGGGTTTTATTGGGAAATTGGTTGATCTTTGTAATATTGGTTGTTTGATTTTAAAGATCTGATTTGAGGCTGGAAATACCATGTAAAATCAGTAAAGGGACATTTCAGTGGTATCAGAGCCGTGATCTTGCCAGCCTGAGGGTTTGTAGAAGTTGCATGTCAGTTTTAATAACTACCCAGATCTTGCATGTCAGTTTTGACAACTACCCAGATCTTGCATGTCATATTTTATAGTTGCATGTTGCTTCTAATTAGTTGCATGTCAAAATTTATGATCGCATGCAACTAAGTGAAAGAGAAAAAAGATATTTGCAGCGAGAAAAGAATAAAGAAATTTTGATCAAACCCCCAGTTGAAAGCAAAAGTACAAAATCCAAGGAAGAAAAAAGTACGGCTGATCCAGATGAGATGGCAAAGAAATTCTTCCAAGACATCCAAAATACTCAGAAGCAAACAGTGGATGGTTTGGCGGAAACTAGAGAGGCTTTGCGAATATTGACAGAAAAATTACAAGGAGTTGCATCTATTAATGAGAAAGGGAGCACTTCAGAGGAGCCAAGAAATGGGAGATCCACACCATCTAAATCAACCAAAACTATTTTCTTGCCTGCAGATGAGCCACCAGTACCAAATCCAACCATTAATCCAGTGGAAGAGGTTACAGGTAACTTGATTACATTAAGAGCTACTTATAATGGCTTAGATGATGACTTTCGTAGTTCAGTTCCTTTTAGAGAATATGTGGATATAATAAACACTTTGATGCCCAAGAAAGAGAACAGGAGGGAGCATGACACAAGTGGAAGAGAGCTCAAAAATAAAATAAGCAAGTTTACAGCACCTACTTTTTATGGAACAAATAAAATTTCAGCTAGAGCATGGCTACAAAAATTACAAACTTTCTTCACACTTAACCCCATGAAAGAGAGTGATGTTGTTCAATTTTCAAGTCTACACTTGGAAGATGCAGCCTATGATTGGTGATATCATGGAATGACTACTCAAGGTCACGATCAGGTAACTACATTTGAAGATTTCAATCAAAGAGTGATAGATAGATTTGACCTCAAGGATGATGAAGAGTACTTTAAAGAATTGTCAAAGTTGAAGCAAACCAAATCAGTTAATGAGTATATAGAAGAATTTCAAAAATTGGCTGTTATGGTACCTGATATGAGTGAAAAGAGGATCGTTTATCTTTTTCTTGATGGTTTAGAAGATTCTGTTAAGGGTTTGGTTAAGGCTTTCTCACCCTCAACCTTACAGGAAGCTATCAAAAGAAGCTTGCAACTTGAAACTTGCGTGCCTATGAAATCAATCACTAATCAAAAACCCCCAAATCTTTGGCAACATAAGGGAAATTTTCAGAAAAAGACTTTCCCAACACTACCACCAAAAGATGTGACAAATGTGGCAAAAAAGAAGGTAGATGAAGAGATTAGGAGTGAATTACGAAGGAAAAAGCTTTGTTTTACTTGTAGAGAACCATGGGTTCCAGGACACAAATGTTTGGGGAAAGGTCAAGTGCACTATATTGAAGTTGCTTCAGAATCTGATTCAGATGAGCATGAGGAATTTCATGATACTAAGGAGGAGGTAGAAGAAGAGAAAGGAAAAGAAATCAGCAAGGATGGCACTTTAGCAGCATTATCAGGAGTCCCAAGATACCATCCCTTCTGAATTCGAGGGGTACTAGCAGGGCAAAGGTTGACCGTTCTTCTTGATAGTGGGGCAACTCACAATTTTATTGATGAGGGATTTGTCATGAAAAGAGGGCTTAAAGCAGAAGATTTTGAGGGATTCAATGTTACTGTAGCTGATGGATTCACTATGCCTTGCACACGGGTGGTGAAACAACTCAAGATGACCTTAGGAGATTATGAGTTATGTGATGACTTCTATGTGGTTGGTATTGGGGAGACAGATCTTGTATTGGGTGTTCAATGGTTGCACTCTATCGGAGGCTATTACATGAACCATCAAACTATGGAGTTTAAATTTCATTCCAATGGGAAAGAAGTCATATTGAGAGGGTTATCGAATGGAGCACCTAAGGCGGTCTCTGCAAAGAGGATGGAGAGGACTTTTCGAAGAGGACAAGTAACATGGGCAGCAGGAGTCATAATCCAACCAACAAGCTCTCCAAAGAATCAAGGTAATTTCCATTTTGAAATTCA
Organism: Cupressus sempervirens; assembly: GCA_028749045.1. Lineage (NCBI taxonomy): Eukaryota > Viridiplantae > Streptophyta > Pinopsida > Cupressales > Cupressaceae > Cupressus > Cupressus sempervirens. The sequence continues at coordinate 569,174,041 of CM053792.1, read as the reverse complement.
AAATATTCTTGATAAGCATAGTATAGTTTTCAATGATTTGCCTCCAGGATTACCACCAGATAGAGGTTTTGAACATGTTATAGAGTTAGAACAGGGTGCCAAACCAGTTATAACAACCCCATACCGCCATCCAAGAGGTTATAAGGAAGAAATTGAAAAAAATATTAAAGAACTCCTGGACATGGGATTCATAAGGCCTAGCTCTAGTCCATTTGCATCATTTGTGGTACTTGTCAAGAAAAAGGATGGTACAATGAGAATGTGTATAGACTACAGGGCTCTAAACAAGAAGACCATAAAAAATAGGTATCCCATACCACGCATAGATGAACTCATTGATGAGTTACATGGTGTTGTATACTTCTCAAAAATTGACTTAAGATCAGGCTACCATCAAATCCGAATGAGGAGTGAAGATGTGGAAAAGACTGCTTTTAGATGTCACTATGGGCACTTTGAATTTCCTGTTATGCCATTTGGACTCACTAATGCACCTGCAACATTCCAATCTTGTATGAATAAGGTATTCAGTCAGCATCTTTGAAAATTTGTTTTGGTATTTTTCGATGATATCTTGATATACAGTAAAACATGGGAAGAGCATCTAAAGCACATAGACACTGTTTTGGGAATCTTGGAGCAGCAATCCTTCTATGCTAAGCTATCTAAATGTGAGTTTGGTTTGACAAAGATCCTATATTTGGGACATATTATAAGCTCTAAAGGAGTACAGGTTGATCAACAAAAAATCCAGGCAATTTTGGATTGGCCTCCACCCACTAATCTTACACAGTTGAGAGGTTTCTTCGGGTTGTGTAGGTACTATAGGAGATTTGCCAAGGGATTTTCTCAGCTTGCTGCCCCCTTGACTGATTTGACAAAGAAAGGAGCTTTTGCTTGGACAGAAGAGGCACAAAAAACATTTGATAAGCTTAAGGAGGTAATGAGTTCATGCCCTGTGCTTGCAATTCCAGATTTCTCTTTACCTTTTGTTGTTGAATGTGATGCTTTTGGAGAAGGTATAGGGGCTGTCCTAACTCAAAGGGGACATCCAATAGCATTTGAGAGTAGAAAATTAAATCAATCAGAGAAAGGTTACTCCATCTATGATAAGGAAATGTTGGCAATCATGCATGCACTTCATAAGTTTAGACAATATTTGGTATGTGGGAGATTCATTGTAAAGACAGACCATAATAGCCTCAGGTTCTTCTTGAACCAAAGGGATTTTAATGATCGTCAACAAAAATGGGTAAGCAAATTGCAAGCTTATGATTTTGATATTGAATACATGAAAGGAAAGAATAATGTGGTTGCTGATGCTCTCTCAAGAAAGCCCACTTTGTGTTCCTTATCATCTATCTCTGCTGATTGGAAAGTCTCCATAATTTTAGAGTATGCTAAAGATTCATTTGCCACCAAGATTTTGGATAAGTTAGTGGATGATAACAGGTTCAAGGTTGTTGATGAATTGATTTATTACAAGAACAGGATCTTCTTAGTGCCAGGGTCAAAAACTAAGGAGAGGATATTGAGGGCCTTTCATGACACACCTTTGGCTGGTCATCAGGTATACTTCAAGACATACAGGCAAATTCGAGAGCAGTTTTCATGGAAGGGTATGAAGGAGGATGTCCTTAAACACATTAAGGAATGTATGGTATGCCAACAAAGCAAGAGTGAGCAAAATTTTCCTGCAGGGTTGTTGCAGCCACTTCCTATTCCCAAACAAAAATGGGAAAGTATTTCCATGGATTTCATCACTGGGTTGCCCAAGGTTCAAGGTAAGGATTGCATATATGTGGTGGTAGATAGACTAACTAAGTATGCACATTTCTTTCCTATCACATCTGATTTCAAGGCATCACAAGTGGCCGAATTGTTTTTGAAGGAAATTTTTAGATTACATGGTTTGCCTAGAAATATTGTTAGTGACCGGGACAGTAGATTCCTCAGCTCTTTTTGGAAGGAGCTCTTTCATTTGGCAGGAACTAAACTCACTCCTAGTACTAGCTATCACCCTCAAACAGATGGACAAACAGAGATAGTTAATAAATGGATAGAGGGATATTTGAGGAACTATGTTTCCAATCAACAACATGCTTGGGTGAAATGGTTACACCTAGGGGAGTATTGTTACAATACATCTCATCACATGTCTATTGGTATGCCTCCTTTTCGTGCTCTTTATGGTTATGATGCCCTTTCCTTTGTTGATCTAATACTTTCCGATAGCAGAGTACCTGCAACAAGTGATTTCATCAAGCAAAGCCAAGACATAATAAGGTCCCTCAAGGATAATCTACAACATGCACAGAACCAACAAAAGATATATGTTGACAGGAAAAGGATTGAAAGATCTTTTGAGGTGGGAGATTTGGTATTTGTTAGGTTGCAACCATATAAGCAAAGCACCTTGAAGATGAGTGGGGCAGAGAAACTCAAGCCAAGGCTCTATGGGCCTTATAAAATCATCAAGAAGGTAGGAGAGGTAGCTTATGAATTGGAGCTCCCACCAAACAGCAAAATACATAATATTTTTCATGTATCTTGCTTAAAGAAGGTTCTAGGCCAGCAAACCATAATATCTACAGAATTACCACCTCTTGATGATGAAGGGAAATTAGTTTTGATACCAGAAGAGATTTTGGATACAAGAGAGAAAAAGTTGAGAAATAGGAGCGTCATAGAGCATTTGGTCAAATGGAAAGGATTACCACTAGAGGATGCAACTTGGGAAGGAGCACATATTCTTGAGAATTCCAACCTTCATTGCTTGAGGACAAGCAATATTTGGGAGGGGAGGACTTGTCATGTCCCCTATTCAAATAATTAAAAATAAATAAACTTTGCTAAGGCAGGCAGGCTCCAAAAAGGTGAAGTCGAAAAAAAAGGGGCTAATCTTTGGAAACCAATGGACTAATAAATAAAAATTATTATTAAATTATATTTTATTAACCCCTCTTGGACGTGAGTTAGGGTTATGCCCTCTTTAAAAGGGGTTTGGAGGCATTTTGGACTCATTCCAGAACTTGATTTTTGCTAATTTTCTTGTTGTTCTTTAGAGGCTGCCAAACCTGTGGAGAAGGAGACCCAAGAATGGGAGTTTGTAGGTTTCTAGGGAGGCTAAGGACGGGAGTTTGAAGCCATTCCATGTGCATGCTCATACAGAGTTTGCCTTTGTGCTAAATAGTGCCGATTTGTGGGTTTTTGGGGTTGTTTTTGGTTTGAGTTTGGTGTTTTCAGTTGAGTGTTTCATATCAGTTTGGGTTGCTGCTATATTTCAGACTTTAAGATGTTAAAATAGAGCTGAATATATGTATTGGGTCGTGATTAAACTTCTGAGATAGTTTATGAGTGTTTTTGTAGTGTTTCCGGGCATTGTGTGTTTTTGGGTTTTATTGGGAAATTGGTTGATCTTTGTAATATTGGTTGTTTGATTTTAAAGATTTGATTTGAGGCTAGAAATACCATGTAAAATTAGTGAAGGGACATTTCACTAATGTAGGAGCATCCTAGGGTAGTCAACAATCCTATATGCAGGAGAATCAAACTCAAATTTGTGGACTTATGATTCACACAGTTGGGGATGTGTTCAAGACACAATGTAGAACCTTATCCTAAGTGCACATAATATTTGGAGTAATTGTGTTGGAATTAGAGTTGTTTTGGTGGCTACTAGTAGCATGTTCTTGATCTCCTAGATAGACCTTGGAGATTTTTTCCCAAGCTTCAATTAGAGTGAGTTGGCTTATGTAATCTTGGATTTAGATAGTTGTATGGCATGTGGAACTATGCTTGAGGATGCATCCTTTTATGCTGTCATATGAGTTAGTTATGCATTGTAAACTTGGGGCTTGTCCTAAGTATTTAGTTAGCCAAGTTGAATTGTGGCTCGAGAGTTTATTTAGTATGAGTGTTTATTTAATATAACTTGCTAGGTTGGCATGTGGTTTGGTTTAGTATAAGAAGAGGGTCGAGTGATGTCTTGAATCATTATTCATTTTAGCATGGAGTGGTTGAGAGGAGCAAACTTTAACAAAGCTAGTAGCTAAGCGTGGGCTTGAGAAAAAAAGAAGGTTGCTTGGTGGCTTGCAAGCACAAGTTTAGATTCTTCTTGGGGTTTCTACCATATTTTGAATCTAGGCTAGCTAGAGGTTGGATCTTGAAAGGTCTTTCTATTTGATCATAACTTGGAAGGCCTTATAGTCGAGCATGTTGGATGTAAATCTAATGATTATATTATGAGAATTGGCATTTTTGTGAATCTAGATCTCTTTGTTATTGTTTATATTATGTTGTGTGGTAATTTTTTGGGGGCTAGGTCATATCCTTTGGGGATACACCTACCTTACAGTGCATCAAAGTGATTGAGCAAAGGGATCTTGATAATTGTGAACAAGGATTGCTAATACTAGTTGCTTTTATTTGCCAACAAATTATATCAAACTAATCAATGAATTTCATTAGAAAGGTTACACTCTCTAAAGCTCCTTGTAATTTCCTATCAAAATAGTCTCCCTATAGGAAAATGAATTGAATTAAGTAACTCAACAATTGAGTGATATAAACTTGTCTCTTCTTCTTGGTATAGTTTATTTTTATTTTTATTTTCTTGAAAGAAAATACTTATTTCTAAATCTAGTTAATAATTAATGAATTATTAAACTAGCTTGAAATTAGTGAATTTTCTTATCCCTAGATTCAAAGTCATTAGAACATCAATTAAGGTCATTTCCTTTCAAGAAAATCCAATCATTAGTCTAATTAAATCAAAGATTGCATTCAAATTATGATCGAAAGAATTATTGAAGGGCAATAGGATTTCTACTCAAAGACCAAATACGCATATAAAAAATAAGTAGACAAAATGGGTAATATATACCAATGCCTTAGATAAGTAGGAAACATAACAAGAGCCATGTAAGTAATCAAAACTAGGTTTCAATTTTTGGTTAAGTGTTAAATAAACATACAAATAGAATAAGATTTTGATTGGATAACAAAAATAGAGGGACAAATTGTTATAATGTTTATAATAACTTAGAGGGGGGGTGAGGGGGTGAATCAGTTATCCTTAGGTCCAGATGTATAAAACCAACTTTTAACAACTCCAACAACTTAATCAAACTCATGAATATCATATCAAATAAAATTGTTCATCACCATGTTCAACTTATTCATTCCATTTAGCTCTTTGTTCACTATGTGCCGACTAGCAGAATAATATCACACTTAACAATAAACTTAAAACTTAAAACAATAAGTAGCATAAATACATTAAAAAATATCCACATAAATGTTTGACACTTGTATTTAACATGGAAACCCAATTTGGGAAAAAACAACAAGTAACATGCTACCTCTTGTTCACTCTTCTACAGTGATCTCTATTAGTAGCCAACCTTGTTAGATGTTACAAAACACATTTAGGTGTGACCCTATTAAAGAATTTAATCATCCTCTTAGGAGCGGCCTTGTTAGAGGACTTCAAAAAATTCCCTTGGAATGTCACGTTGTTAAAGGATTTACAACTGACTGTTAGGTCAACCATAATCAAAAGGATTTTAGTACAACCACAATGATTAGAAAGTAATAGGTAGGTTTGATTTGATATCATACAACTTACTTCATGAATTCAAATCTCCATTCAACTCAATTATGGTTAATTGATTAGACTCTATTTCTCTCAATAACTTAGATCTGCTTAGCACCTCTTCAAGCAATCTCCCACATCACAAACTTCAGGCTTCTCCTTTCCAATCCTTTTCTCCAATTGTCTCCACAAATTCTAGTCCAACAACCCTTTAAAATATCTCATATGCCTCCTTAAATAGGTAGCTTAGATCTTTTGTTGCTTAAACATAACTATAGATCTTAGGGTTAAGATTAGATTCAACATATTTAATGAATCTATCCATCTTTCATTCTTCTTCTTCCTTCTTGAAATTTCTAGAAACATACCTTCAAATCTTATCTTTTGATCTCTCAACTAATCCTTTTCATGCATTAAATAATCTAACTCATCAATCCTTATCGTCAACATGTTTTGATCATTGACTATGTTGGCCACAAATCTTGATTCTTTCTCAAACTATTAATTTGTTGACACTTGGTCATTACTACGTTATGTTTCTTGGTCATCACTGGATCGCTCGGTCATCACTAAATTTGTCTTTCTCAATTTACACTATACAACTTAGTTGTTACTATCACTTGGGATTCTCTATCACTCAGCCAATAGTAATACTTGGCCAACTTGTTCTGATAAAAAATGCTTAAATTCCTTAATCTTTTACTTCAAATACTCGGTTACTTCACAACTCCTTAGCTTCACAACTCTTTCACTTCTCAACTGATCTTTCTTCATTTCTTATTGTAATGAATAAACAACACAATATCTAAAGTTCTAAGTAGTAACGTATCAAGTACCCATTGTAATTCCATCATACTTTCACATCTCAACTCAACCTTTCACTAAGCCATCTCATGATCTCTTCTTTTCAAATCATCTTCATCAATTAAATGATATAGTAGTCTACACTATAATAAATGTCTTACTAGCAAGGTTTGAAATCAATGACAACATAATAATTGTTCCATAGTTTTAGTTCCAACAATATCCCTCTTTGGCATTGATGGCAATACCTTCAAAATGCAACACCTTCTAAGTTACCATACAATCCAAAAGGTAACCAATACCTCAAGTATTTCACTTCTCAGCTCCTTCTATGTTAAAATAGGTAGGTCTTCATTAATATCCTTAGTTTCATTCTAATTCTCATCCACCATCTCTGTAACACCCCAATCAGGAACCCAAAAAAAAAAACCTAATATGATACAAAGTTTACTAAACTATTTTTTTCAAAGGTTAAACAACATCAAAGTAACAATGTGGAAGCTATATACACATGCGCATTATTTACACATAAGAAATACAAATATAGATTTCATTCCCCAAGGGTTCCTTCATGTTGAGTCACATTTAAGAAAGTTTTATTAATAAGTTTAAGTCTCAATTACAATGTCCATAATCATAAACTGAATAAAAACATACAAAATCTCATATACACATACATATAACCAATTGATATGATAAAATACATTCAGATAACATCATCCACTGCTCATGTCATAGGTCATAAAATTAACAATACAAGTACATCAATATACAATGCAACATCTCATAGGATCTCAAAATACAAAGTGATGCATAATACATAGATACATCAAATGAATAGAAGTCTCTAGGACAATAACAAGAATGATAAAGGTGCAACTGCATCAACAAACATCCAACATTTGTCAATCTGAGGGGGACCCAAATGGTAAGAAGTCACTACCTCTCTGTTGCGTGGTCACCTAATCAAGCTCCCACTCCCACCATGCAGGAGAGATAATGTATGTCCACACATAGTTAATAAAATCATAAAATAGTCGTAGGCAAGGGATCTTGATAGCCAAATCTACCTTAAGGTATACAAATGACTGATAAATAAAGATAACCAAAGTCAAAAAGACACTCATCCAAACCAATATCACATACCAAAATCAACAACATATACCAAGTACAAATCAAATATCAAAACCAAAAAGATACAACCACCTCCAATTCAATGTCAAGCATCACAAGTGATGAGACAAATTAATATCTCAAATTTGATATTATTTTTATATAGTCTGATACTTGAGCCATGTGAAAAAATTTTCCAAATACTTGCTTTAAATGTCTTATGCTGAATGCAGCCAGAACCTATTAAACCTATGGATAGTGCATATGATGTACCTTTCTTAATATTATATATAAAGTGCAATATTTCATATAAATGTTTTAAGCTATGTTTTAATATTTGAATGAGAGTAGAAATGTTGTATATGTTCAAATGTTTCTAATTTGCTGGAAATGAGGAAGTGAAGTGAAGAGTGGCAAACACTGCATTAAAGAAGAAGTGATGAAGACCAGTCATGGCATAAGAAGTGATGATCAATTCCAAGCGATAAACTGCGTCTGTGAAAGGAGTTATTTTAGAGAGCTGACTTGTTACATTATTTGCAGGCTATTATTTTGTTACTCAATCAATGTTCTAAAGTCATGGTTGACATACCACCCTTTTTCTACTAATGATGTTTGCTTACGAGTTTTATGTTATGTTTTTATAATAAGTTCCAATCCTTTATATAAATGGAAAGTTAGAGTTGGTGAGGGGATTCAAAGATTCCGAAGTTGTTTTCTCTATTCCTTATGAATTGTTCGGTCATGTAAAAAAAATAGAATTCTAATGAGAAAGTGATTTTGGATTACCTATTGTGTTCTTAGTTAGTTGAAGCCAACCAAGAGGGCTCACTTGGGAGGTGGAATAGATTTAGGTAGAGCAGATTTATTTCTTGTAATTTCCTGTTTAAGATAGATGTACTATATTAGTCTTGCAGCATAGTTATTGTGAAAGTTCCTGCAACACTTGTGGAAAACTATCATAGTGAATATTTAAACTATTAACTAGTTCAGAATTCCCTTTTCTGTAGTTTCTACAATTCTCTATTGAGAATCTAAGTATGCTTACTATTCTGTATCAATAGTATAGGTTCCTTTCATGCATTTTACTTTCCTCTAGCATAGGTGTTAAGACTCTTTAAGGAACTTGGTGCACATATTGTGCTAACCCATTTCAAGTCCTACGTCCTTGGGTTGACAATTCAAATGTATTTCCATAGTAGAATAGATAGTTCTCAAGATGGATAGAGTATCCCTTGTTAGAGGAATAGTAGTGTGATTATCTTGATCTATTATGAAAACTTGCATTTTTGGTGTCGTTGCTGGGGATGGTGTCAAACTAGGAACCTTCATGAGTCCTTTGTTCCTAGATTAGTATGTTAGTTAGAAACTATTAGATTGAGTGCTTGATCCACAAGTAACCAATTCAATTGCATGCATCGAAGAGGAGGACCACGAGATGAATATGGAAGATTTCTTCCATGGGAGCTTGTTAATTTGAACAAAGACATTGAAGAAGAAGTTGAGTTACCTTTTTCAGATGCAAGCCCTATTTTTCCTACAAAATCATCCTCAAGGGCAGAACCTTTGGATACAAGTGGCCTTCAACCTTTTGTTGAAATTTTGGCCAATTTTCTTGATAGCACTGCTCCAAATCCACCAGTTGTTAACAATTCAATGCCCAATATCCCTTTTCAACATTAACCTTATAATCAAATACCTCTAGTAATGGCACAACCTACTTTTCCATTTCCTCTCCCAAGCCTTGTAACTAATGCTAGAATCTAAAAAATATACCTCCAAATGCTCTTCCAAAGTCTTATGGCCTCGCAACTGAAGATCCTGATACTTTCTTGTTTGAGTTTGACATACTCTGTCATAGCTTTGACTACAAAACTGATGCCCATAAGCTCGAATTATTTCCAACAACACTAAAAGAGTTAGCTTTATGATGGTTCATGGGTTTAGGAGCCAATGCAGTGGGTACTTGGGATGAAATGCAAACTCTATTTTTGGACAAGTACAAAGAGTATTGCAAAGCAAATGATTCAAGAGGAGATGATATTTTTAGAATGTCACAAAAGGAGGAAGAAATGTTGGAAGACTATGTTTCATGTTTCTTGTATACACTGCAGAAGAACCCTCAGCATGTGTTGTCTGAGGATTCACAAAAGCTAGTCTTTTTGAGAGGTGTGAATGATAGTTGTCTAGAAGCATTGGATTTGATGGGTGGAGGATATGTGTATCAATATTATTGGAATGACCTCAAGAAAATTTGTCTTAATTACTCAAGATCAAACATGAAGAAAGGAAAAGGACACCAAACTACAATTATTAAAGGAATCAGTCAAGGTATTTCAAAGCTCAAGATATCTAATCTACTCTTAGATTTCAAGCAGGAAGTTATAAATGATGTTGCCACACATCTCAACACAATGACTGCAAAGAAGAAACATGCAGAAGCTAAAGTACAACTAGTTGAGTACTGTCACCATTGCCGGAAGCAGGAGAAAGATTGCCAATGTAAATTGGTCGCTAGCATAGAAAACCAACATCTTCCAACCGAGCATATCAAGATAGATTGAGATGATGAGCAAGTATTCTTTGTCGCTCAATGCCGACCATGAGCCCAACATCAAGGTATGCCTCAGGACCCTTTGCAAAATTCAAATCTATATGGTAATCAATGGCAAAACCGTAATACGCAAGGTCCTCCACAATATAGTCAACCTAATTGGAATAATGCTTGGCAAAATAATCCACAACAACCCTATGGCCTCAAAATTCCCAACCTTCCTAGCCAAACCAATAGAATAATCAATGGAAAAATTAGTAGAACTAATGGCAACCACCCCAGGGGAATGGGCAACCTACAAATCAATGGAGAGGACCTCAATAGTGGTCTAACCAAAATACTAGTACTCCACAATTACCATCCTCAGTCTAACAACTTACACTAATGCCAGCACCTGCGAGTCTTGGACCTCAAAAGTAGACTTAGTTACCTACACAACCTCAACCAAATCCAAATAATCAGTTGTCACAACAACCCATGTACTCTGCTGATGCTCAACAATAGCCTGCTTATGCTCTAATTGTTGCAAATATACATTTGAGATCTAGTACAACCATACCAATGTCTAAACCGTCTCTTATAACTAAAATACCAGGTACTCCTACAATGTCGAAACCCCCAGTTTCTAAAGAGGTTGATCCAACTAATGTCACTATTTCAGTTCAAGCCTAGCCAGTGGTTGAACCTCCTTTTCCAGAAAAGGTCATACAAAGTAAACGTGTCCAAATAGAGAAACGACCTTTTGATATTGTTGATCTATTAAGGAACATGCATGACCAAATTCCCCTATTCCAAGCTATTAAACATGTTCCCATATATGGAAAAGCCATTAGAGAAACCTACTTGGAGAAGCTTGGGAGGAAGAAAAAGGACCCAACTACAATCCATGTGGTAGGACAATTGGCTGACATTATGTTAGGAAAATTGATAACTCCTAAATATTCTGATCCAGGTAGTCTAGTTGTGAATGTGGTTATAAATGGTTAGTTTGTTAAAAATGCTTTAATTGATCTTGGTGCCGCTATAAATGTCATGACCAAGGATACTATGAAGAATTTGAAAATAGAAGGATTAAGGGATACTCCAACAATTTTGCAACTTGCAGATAGTTCTACTATCACTCCTGATGGGATGATAGAAAACATAGTTGTAACCCTAGACTCTCTAAAGTACGCTGCAAATTTCCTGATTCTATCTCCCAAAGTCAATTTATCTGGTTACCTTGTCATCCTAGGATGACCATGGTTAGCTACAATTGATGCAAATATAAGTTGTAGGTCAGGGAATATGACCATATCTAATGATCAAGCAACAAACAAATTTGATTTATATCCTCCAGCCCAACCACAACTAGATTCAAGCACATTTGTCTAGCTAGATTTAGGGCATGAAGAAGAAGAGTTAAACTCTATAGCACAACTTATGATGTTACGTACACAATCTTTCCTAAAACTACAGGAAGGGGATTTAGTAATTTAAAGTATCCTTACTAACACTTGTTTCGTAGAAAAAGATGTATCTAATAGTCTCGTATTAAAGTTAGCCACATGTGAGGAATGTGATGAGAATCGTATTCTGCTCAAAGAACCAGACATTATTCATCAACTCTTACCATGTGAATTAGATACAAGTCCAATCTTTGAAGCTGCTATAATTGAGTCTACCACTACTGTTGAGCTGTCAAAAGGTCATAATCTTGCTATCAATCCTAAATTATCTTCCACATAGATGAACCAGTTAATAGAGCTACTTCAAAAACATGAAAAGGCTTTTGTATGGGACTATGGGGATATGAATGGGTTGAGTCCTACATTATGTGCCCATAGAATATACATCAAAGAAGGGTGCCTACTACTCCGTCAACCCCAGAGAAGGATTAAACTAGCCCTTAGAGAAATAGTTAAAACTGAATTGCAAAAATTGCTTGATGCTAGTTTTATTTATCCTATATCTAATAGTAGACGGGTGTCACCCCTAGTCATAGTACCTAAAAAGGGAGATAAATAGAAATTTTTTGTAGATGATAGAGAATTGAATAAAGCAACCAAAAAGGATCATTTTCCTTTACCATTCATAGATCAAGTTCTAGAAACTCTAGCTGGAAAGAAGTATTTCTCTTTTTTAGATGGGTATAGTGGTTATAATCAAATAAGTATTGCTGCTAAAGACTAAGATAAAACCACTTTTGCATGCCCATGCGGTACTTTTGCATATTTTGTTTTGCCATTTGGCCTGTGTAATGCTTCTGCAACATTCCAACGAGTTGTCATCAACATTTTTGTAGATATATCACATGATTGTATGGAAATATATAAGGATGATTTCACAACATTTGGAGTCACCTTTGAAGAAACCATCATGAATCTTGAAAAGGTTCTTATTTGATGTAAAGAGCATAGTCTGGCACTTAAAAGTGAAAAATGTTCCATGCTCATGCAGGAAGGAGTGGTTCTTGGTCATTTCATATCAACTATAGGAATACAAGTGGACCCAACTAAGATACCTAAAAAACCAAAAGATGTAAGATCTTTTTTAGGTCATGCTAGATATAATAGACATTTCATAAAATATTTTAGCAAAATAGCTAGCCCCTTGTACACATTATTGACTAAGGAAGCTGAATTTATTTGGACCCCCGAATGCAATAAATCCTTCCTACAGCTTAAGAAACTTCTCAGCATGACACCGGTTTTACAAGGACCAAATTGGTCAATTCCATTTCATATTCATACTGATGCATTAGAGTATGTTGTAGAAGCTTTATTAGGACAAAAGCCTGCTAATCTTAAGAATGCCATCTACTATATTAGTAAAAGCCTTCATGGACCTAAGCTAAATTACACAGTAATAGAAAAGGAACTTTTAGTCATAGTCTATGCATTGAACAAATTCAGACACTATGTGACTGGATATCCTATTTTTGTTCATACTGATCACTTAGCTATAAGGTATTTGACGAACAAACTAGCTGTCATTGGTAGATTGGCAAGATGGCTCTTGTTGTTACAAGAATTTGATATTACCATTATTGATAAGCCAGGAAAATGCAACATAGTTGTAGATTATTTGTCTAGATTGATTATAGTTGATGAAGATCCAACTCTAATTGAAGACACTTTTCTAGATGAGCACTTGTTCCATATAAAAACTCATACACCATGGTATGCAGACATTGCAAATTATCTTGCTACAAATAGAATTCCCCCTACTTCTCTTACAAAGAAAAGAGAAAGTTAGTAGAGAAAAGTTTTCAATACTCTTGGATAGATAGCAATCTATTCTATGTAGGGCTAGATCAAGTCATGAGGAGGTGTGTCAGGGAAGATGAGACATATGATATACTACATGCTTGTCATGATGAACCATGTGGAGGCCATTTTGCAAGAAAAAGAACAACACTCAAGATACTTACAATAGGGTACTATTGGCCAACCCTACATAAGGATGCAATAACATATACAACTAATTGTGACAAATGCCAAAGGATGGGCCGACCAACCAAAACTAATGAGATGCCACTCACTCCGCAAGTTGTCATCACCCCTTTTGACAAACGGGGCATGGACTTCATAGGTCTAATTGACCCACCATCAAGTGGCAAGTCCTATATCTTAGTATGTACAGATTATATAACTAAATGGGTGGAAGCTAGAGCAACGAAAAATGCCAAAGATGAGAAAGTAGCTAAGTTTTTGTATGAAGAAATTTCACCTATTATGGAGTACGAAGAGAAATTGTCATAGATCAAGGACCTTAGTTTACATCAAATTTGGTCACTAAAGTTATGAAGGAGTACAACATAAGGCACCAAAATCTAGTCCTTATCATCCTCAAGAAAATGGGCAAGCAGAGGTTATCAATAGAGAACTTGGAGCCATTTTGACCAAAATAGTACACATACATAAGAAGGATTGGACAAGTAGATTCACTGAAGTTGTTTGGGCATATTGGACAACATGGAAGACAACCATTAGATTTACTCCATTTGAGCTTGTCTATGGTAAAGTAGCAATGTTACCCATTGAATTTGAACACAAGGCGTTATGCACTGCTTTAGGATTGAACATCAATCTTCCTACAATACAACAAGAGAGATTCCTCCATTTAAATTCATTGGATAAAATACGAAAAGAGCTCTAGAAAGAACATAAATTATTCAATACTAGCGAAAGCAATGGCATGCTGCACATATCAAGAATAAAAGATTTCAAGCAGGAGATTGGACCCTCCTTTATGATTCTCGTTTCAAAGAGAATCCAGGGAAATTACAGACTCGATGGTTAGGGCCTTATGAAATTCAGCATGTATTTGATAATGGCGTAGTACAACTCACAACCATTGATCTGGTTCAATTTAAGTTACTTGTGAATGGCAATAGGCTACGTCTCTATCATAAGCCATAGACTAAAGCACAGTTCCTATAGTAATTTCAACCAACTAGTGCACCATCTCTTCTGAACACAGTTCCTGTAGCAGAAGATGAAAATCTTCTTCCTACAGCCATGCAATGATAGAATTCCAAGAACCTTCATAATAAAACCTCATTTAAATATGAGGCCCCATTCTTCCATTCACTTCTCTCTTTCTTCATAATCAACCCATCTCATTTATTTATCTACCATCCACCCACATTCCACCTTCCATGTCAACCACACTATTTCTTATCCTTTCAATAAACAAGACCGTTAGCACTTTCTGCAATCATCAGCCTTTGCCACCTCATCAACTTGCATGCAGATGTACAATCACAAATTTATAGGTACAACAATTTCTTTTCCTCTTTATTCATTTTTTAAAATATAGGTTTAGATATTTATATCTAATATTGCATTATATATATCGTATAAGACTTAAGCCAGTTTCTCCTTCCCATACCAAATTTTTTAAAGTGAGGACACTTGTCAAATTTTAGTGGGGGGCTGAGAAAGTGTAGTAATTTCTAAATGTCACCTCCACATTATCCTAGTCATGTCTACATCAAAGAATGTACTTTGGTGGTAGTCTGATAGTTTTCATTTCATTACTTTTTAAAATCATTTTGTATCTGTCGTACCTTTTATTGCAAATTTTGGGAAAAGATCTCTTGTACTTGGCATGATTGAAAGGACTAAGAGCTATTATGGTAAAATTTGTAGTTAAAGCCTCAATGTAATCCATCATTAATGCATCATTAGTCTACATTCCAGAAACAAAGGGGTCTTGATTATAAGAAGTGGTAACAACATACGACATTTTAAAACAAGTTTTGAAGCTTAGAGAAAAAGAAAATTTTGTTGCAATAGCAAGAGTGGAAGCCAAACATTTTGAAGATGGGAAGACAACTAAAGATGTATGAGCCAGTCATGCATAATATTTTACTCATAGATATTGAAGCAGTGTGATGATTCCATGCTTATGGATGGCTCGGTTATTTCTTACAATTAATAGAATTCAGTGAAGAAGTGGAAATGGAGTTCATGACAACATTTGATGAAGGAGAAGCCCCAGTTTGGGTATTAAGAGTTGTTTCTACCAAGGAAAGAATAGTAGAGGTCACCAGGTTACCAACAATTGGGGAACATTATCCAAATGAGCATGATACTAGATCTTCAAGGGCACAATTCACTCAATAAGGTGACCCTCAACTAGACATCACAAAACAAGGATGTAAGAGACTTTCTCTTCCACCTCCATATCTAGAGCTAGCAACCCACATAATCAGATATTTAACCTATGAATGTAGGTTTTTGAACTTACATGCTCATCATTTTAAATTGCTTAGTTGCATAAGGCATAACATGCAAGTTAATCTTCCCAACTTTCTTTACAATATGTTATTTATCAATGCTAAGGAAACCCAAAAAGGAATGCCAAATTTTGTTTCCCATCATGCCCTCATTAAGCTTCTAGTTGAATGATGTCTTAGGGATTGTTCCTTTATTTCATTGGCAGAATTTGTTGAAACCAAAACCTTACAGTCGCAAGTTAACCTTGTTCCTCCAAACTTAGAAAAATGAGGAAGAAGCCATAGATCCAATTCAACATCTATCTGAGAAGGAAAAAGAACCCTCTCCTAATAAGTTTGCGAAGCCTAATTTAGAGGAAGATATGCCTAGCTCTTCTAGGGGTAAAGACAAGAGTAAGGTTAGCCCTAACCTTGAAAAGGAAGTGCAAAATCCCTCTATTAAAGTAACAAAAAGAAAGAGGTTTGCTCCTACAGTAACTGATTCTACGACATCTGCTCCAGTCATGCCTAAACCTAAATAGACCCATAAAGTGGTTGAAGTTGAAGAAGGTCCTGTATGTAGAAGCCCTCACATGCAAGGTCAAGTATCTCTAGCTTTTATTGAAAAACCAAATGCCCCAGTTTCAAAATCTCAAACAGAGTCAGTAGTTGAAAATGTTCTGGATGATTCTCTTGTGCAAGTAGAGCCCCAAAATATAGAAACACATGAAGTTGAGTCTATCAAGGAGACATCACAAGAGAATTTGGAAATGTGTAATCCAATTCCTATTGTTGTTCCAAAAGAAGCACCCAGTAATGAGCAACTTCTCATGCCATTAGTTTCTAAATATTTCAATGTCTCCCTTATACCTTATAAATCTTCCTGGTACACCCAGTATTTCCAACAAGTTTCCAGAAAATAAAAGATGAAATCTAAAACTTGAGAATGCTTGTCATCAACAATTCAGTTAATATTGTTTGGTCTATATAATCATTTTATTTTTTAGAAAGTCTTGTGGAAGCAAGAGAGAGACTAGATGCAAAAGGAAATATTTGATAGAGAAGAAGAAATTGAATCATTAAAAGAGCAACTAGAAAAGTAGAAGCAAAAAATGAATAAGGCTTTGAAGCTAGCTAATCAAGCTATAGCCTTTAGACCACTCCCAAGGGTGCATGCTATGTGTTTGAAAGAATAATTTTTGTTGTTCCAGTTGATGATGACAATAAGAAATATTGACTATGAGTTTAAAAATGCCTGAGATTTTTATGATATGTATCAAACTTTTCCCTCACAGAAAAAGAACTTGTTGTGTGAGCTCTATTTGCATAATTTCATAATTCCATAAGAAACAGAGTGGAATCCCTTGCTCTACATAGGGGGTTTTTAGTTAAGAGCTCTAATGTCATGGATACACAATGAAACCAATTATGATAGAAAATTGGATGCTTATAGAGACCTCAAAAAATTTGAGCCACTACCACTCTAGGTTGAATCCCATAAGCCTTATGACCTCCTGAGGGATTGGTTCAAATTAACTTGTGGAAGGCCAAAACTAGAAATCAAAGAGAAAGTGTTTGAAGAAAAGGAAAAAGTTTATAGAGAGTATCAGATGCTTCCTAATTTTACACAATAGAGAGCAATTGCAAGGCTTAGAAATAGGTGGAGTTGACTGCCAGAATCTTTCAGGAAGGCTGAACCACACAACCCTATTAATTTTGAGGCAATAGTGAATAGAGTGCCTAAATACATGCAATTGGGAAGGCAAACAAGGAAAGAGTTATGGATGCCACTAACCTTCCAAACTCCTACCCATCTCTAGCCCTTGTATAAAAGCAACGCTACCAAGTTAGATCCATTAGTTGAAGAACACTTGGGTGAGCATTGGAGATGATCAAGAGGATACTTCTACACCTTCATAAGTGGGAAACAAGGGAAGACAACAGTGGGAGATTTAAAAACAATGGAAAACAAGCACAATGGTTGAGGAAAAGCATTGGCATAGTGGGGGGAAGATGATGAGACAAATTAATGTCTCAAATTTGATATAGTTTTTATATAGTCTGAACTATCTATTTGAACCATGTGAAAAACATTTCCAAATACTTGCTTTAAATGTCTTATGCTGAATGCAGCCAAAACTCATTAAACCTATGGATAGTGGATATGACATACCTTGCTTAATATTACATATAAAGTGTAGTATTTCATATAAATGTTTTAAGCTATGTTTAAATATTTGATTGAGAGTAGAAACATTGTTGTATATGTTCAAATGTTTCTAATTTGTAGGAAATGAGGAAGTGGCGTGAAGAGTGGCAAACATTGCATTAAAGAAGGAGTAATGAAGACTGGTCATGGCATAAGAAGTACAAATTAGTTCCAGGTGATAAGCTACATCTATGAAAGGAGTTATTTTAGAGAGCTGACTTGTTACATTATCTGTGAGCTATTATTCGGTTACTTAATCAATGTTCTAAAGTCATGGTTGACATCCCACCCTTTTTCTACTGATGATGTTTGCTTATGAATTTTATGTTATGTTTTTGCAATAAGTTCCAATCCTCTCTATATATGGAAAGTTAGAGTTAGTGAGGGGATTTGAAGATTCTAAAGTTGTTTTCTCTGTTCCTTACAAATTGTTCAGTCATGTAACAAAAAACAAAATTCTAATGAGAAAGTGATTTTGGATTACCTATTGTGTTCTTAGTTAGTTGAAGCCAACCAAGGGGGCCCACTTGGGAGGTGGAATAGATTTAGGTAGAGTAGATTTGTTTCTTGTAATTTCTTGTTTAAGATAGATTTACTGTATTAGTCCTGCAGCATAGTTAATGTGAAAGTTCTTGTAGTACTTGTGGAAAACTATCATAGTGAATATCTGAACTGTTAACTAGTTCAGAATTCCCTTTTATGTAGTTTCTACAGTTCTCTATTGATAATCCAAGTATGCTTACTATTTTGTATGAGTAGTATAGGTTCCTTTCATGTATTTTACTTTCCTGCAACATAGTGTTAAGACTCTTTAAGGAACTTGGTGCACATATGGTGCTAACCCATTTCAAATCCTACATCCTTGGGTTAACAATTCAAATGTATTTTCATAGTAGAATAGACAGTTCTCAAGATGGATAGAGTATCCCTTATTAGAGGAATAGTAGTATGATTATCTTGATCTATTATAGAAACCCGCAACAAGCACAATAACCAGTAGATAAGAACTATCATCAATAAAAGTAAACCACCAATCATTAACTCCAACAATTAAACACCACCAATGAATAACTGACATTCATCAATAAAAGTCAACTGAAAACAATAACTAGCATCCAATCAATAAATAATAACTAATAATAAATACACCATCAAAAGTAACATCCAACAAGTACTGTCATCACATGAGCCAACTCTAAGGTTACCCTAGCAGTCTCTCAGGACCTCGACCCCCTAGTGACTCTATGTAAAACCATAATACCCTCTTGTGAAGATGAAGAAACTAGTCATACCTCTCAAGGTATCATCCCATTCCCATCCTTAGCCTATACAAGCACTTAAGCCATGGATGAGGAAAAATCTCAAACTTATCTTTTTAATTTATCTCAAGGCATGGGTGAGATAAGATTTTTAATTACTATGTTATCACTTGTTACACAACTTACAATGAGTTATCCTGGCAGCCACTTTGGGCCCCAAACCTCATCACAAGCCACCCCCATAGACATGCACTTAGACTACCTTCTCAAAACTCACAAACCATAATTGTGTCTCATACCACAAAATTAATACTGGTTGAATTCTTTTCCTTAATAGGAAACCTAAAAATAACATTGGTTCTCAAAAACCAAGTTCTCATAAATGCTTATCAAAAGAAATCTCATAAAAGAAATCTCAATTTGAATCATAAGATACATCATGATATCTATTCAAATAATCATAAAAGATATCTCAAAAATGCCTTTGGAGCAAATCCTAACTTAGCCAACTAAATAAACTACAAAGAAAACCATAATGAAAATAAACATCACAAGACTATAAATAGAATATAAGAAAACACATAGTTTTTAGCCATATGGTTTAAGTCCATCATTTTCTATTCTTTAGTTTGGGCCACAAAGATGCGTTTAGCATTATGGTAAGAATTGTTGAAAACAAGATTGTTTTGATATGTGGAAATTGGAAACAATCATTATATTGTCAATGATGTCAAATCAATTACCTGTTGGTGAGACAATTGCTTGTTTGGTCTGAATGCTATCATTTGTTTGATTGATGAAAAGGATTTGATCAAATATAATAATAAGAGCACCTAGAGGAAAGGTTGAGTTATTCGTTGTAGAAAAGAAGTACTAAGATCAAGTAAGACATGGATGATATAATATATTTTTATCTACTTAAAGCTAAAGTTGATGAATACACTAACTAAGTCTAGAAGAATAAGGAAGAAGAATTGTGTCTGCTAAGCTTGACTGAGTGAATAATTGGTGCCGAGCAATGTTAGTGCAAGCCGAATAGAAAATTAGTTGGTGCCGAGCAAAGTGAAGATCTAGTGTATGTTGAGTGAACTTAGTGTATGCCGAGTAAAGTTTAGTTGGTGCCAAGCATCAGTAAACTTTAGTATATGCCAAGTGAATTGCTCGTGGATGTCAAGCAACACAATGTATGTTGAGCATCAAGGCTTAGTTAATGTTGAGTGACATCATTATGGGTTAGATCATTAAAAGCTAACAAACTTGATTTCTTGAATTGTGTGAACCGTGTGGAAGATAAGCTTGATGAGCTAGTGGCACAAAATTCAAGGTAAACCATTTTTGAGGTGAATTCAAGGAGGATTGAGAAGGAAGTTCTGGAGGGAGAAAAATGGAAAAGAGGGAAGATTCAATGAATCTGACCTAACCATAGAATGGATAATTGTGATTGAGCAACAAAAGACCTAAATTCTTTTATAAGCTGATAGAAGGCTTGAAGCAACAACTAGCATGTGCAAGAACCCAAGGAAGACAAGAAGTCTAGGGTGTTGCTTCATATAGTGGTCGAACTATAGAGTCTACAATTGGCATGCAAAGCAAGAAGGCTTAAGAAGATTAATGCTTGAAGGGTGAACAAGCTATCAGAGCTGAAGTGAATGATGCCAAGCAGAATGGAGGGCTGAAACAGAGATTTGTAATCTACAAGTGAGTTGTGATTTGTTATTAGATCAAAGCCTTACTGTTACTTTCTAATCATTATATCAGTCTAGGGTAAATTCTTTGGATTAAGGTTGACTAAACAATCATTTATAAATCCTTTAATTGGGCGAGATTCTAATGGAATGGTATAAAGTCCTCTAACAAGGCTCACTCCTAATAGGGTGATTGAAATCTTTTAACTAGGTCACATTTAACAGTGTGTATTGTAACCTTTAACAGGGTTGGCCTTTCATAGGGCATCATTTCAGAAGAGTGAGAATTAGCAACATGTTACTGATGGTTTTTCCCAAATTGGGTTTCCACGTAAAATTCTTCTGTCATATGTGTGGATAATTTTGTTATGTTTCATGTTTACATTTCTACAAAGTGATTTTGACCTAGGATAGTGACCTACAATTTTAAGTTTTGAATGATCTAATGGATGCATGCAAGATAAATGATAAGAAGATATATGTATGAGTTTCGTTAAGCACTGAAAAATTTAATAGAGAGTTTTGGACCTTGGTTAACTGATTCTCCCTCCGTCTCAATTATTCTAAACTATTCCAACAAGAATATACATGTTAATATAAATTGTTATGCTAATATACTTATTTAAATATATAAGTATTTAAATGTCAAATCTCTTTGTGCGTATAAAATATCATGCAACATTATCATGTTATTAATTTAATTAATATTAAATCATAAATGATTTATTTAATAACATAAATTTATATTATTAGATTAAATATTAATATTAATTTCACTTCAATTTAAGGTTAATATTAATATTTACTTTTTCCTTTAATTTAATGTGTAACTACAACTCAAACTTGAAATTATAATTATAATTTTTTAAGTTTATAATTTATCTCATTATATTTAAATATTCATAACTAGATGATTATATAGTGAACTCCACTATAACTTCTCTTCAAATATAACTACGCCACAATCATATATTTTTAAATTGGTAACTCCACTTACATTAATAAATATATAATAAGTTGTAACCCACTAAGAGTTTTAAAATAATTAATATTAAAAATCCACTTATAAGAAAATAAGAAATATTTATTTATTTGTTTTTCAAAATAAATAAATAAATTATTTTTTTAGTTTCCATTTTTTTTGCATTAAAGATAGTTTAACAAGTCATCTACAATGTATAATCACAACTTATGGAAACTAACAAAGTACTTTTATTTGGGCCCGTTTAGATCAACCACTAAACATCAGACCAATCAAAAAAAAATTCAAAGGTTAACCAACTTTGACTATACTAGACTATATTATTGATCCATGTCGTCCAAGCAAGTGGACCTTTAGACCATACAAGCTTGAGATTACCATCTCGAATCATAGGAAATGGGGATTGCATAATATTCTTCCAAGGCAGACTGGGGGAATGTGGAATAACACTAACCATGATACAAGGAGGTTTGTCATCATTGATATTAGCAATGTTTTTAGTAACCACAATTAAGTTAGGGATATTAATGCTGTTAGCCAAGCTATTGATGATGTGATCGAGCCTTGATCTGGCTTGTCTTGGTCTTACTGGTAAAACAAGCGTTGGGTTTCTTGTACCAACTTGTTCATTCAAGGCTTCAATTCCTTTTCTAGTTTTAATATGATCAATCCTCTCCTTCAATGTAGCATGAAGTTGAAGGGTTCATTATCTATTGTTTGAACCTCATACCTAACCCCTTCCTCTAAGAGTGTTGTAATGCATGCATTAGTGACTTTCAACAATTTTTTCATGTTCACCTTGTATGAGATTGAGTTGCACACAATTTTTTTTGCATAGTGAGTCTCCAAAGAGACTTAGTAAGAATTCAAGACCTACCTTTAAATATGTCATCATTCCTGGTAATCCAAATAAACCAAAGCACATAAGTAGAAATGATAGCCCATAAAAGGTTCAAATGTTTGGAAATACCAGGGAGATGGCCAATAAAA
The DNA here is from genome assembly GCA_028749045.1 of Cupressus sempervirens. Classification (NCBI taxonomy): domain Eukaryota; kingdom Viridiplantae; phylum Streptophyta; class Pinopsida; order Cupressales; family Cupressaceae; genus Cupressus; species Cupressus sempervirens. Next base: position 569,151,145 of record CM053792.1, on the reverse strand, counting down.
GCTTGAAGGATGTGAATATGACTTCTAATAGGGATATCAAACTAACCCCAAACCTCCTTGGCAAAAGAGAAATTTAAAAATAGGTGGGAGATATTCTCAAGCTGAGGGAAAATAATACAGATAAAGGGTTCACCATCAGGTTGGGAAAGAGGGAGCTTGTGAAGAAGGGCGTGCCACAGGAAGCATTGGATCTTGGGTTTGACCTTACTGCACCAAATGGAAGAAAAAAGTTTGTTCATTTAGTGATGTCTAAAATTAGGGTCCATCTATCATTGAGGTGAGAAAATATCTCATCACTGTCAGACATGAGACCACAGAGATATTTGGCTTTAGTGGAGAAAAGTGGGGTACCATCTAACCAAGCTAAAGAGGGGAGCCTGTTAGCAATCTCTACAACAAAATTGGGGAGCCTAGCCTCAATCTAGGCATCTTTAACCATGGCATATGTTCTCTTTTGGGTGAAAGAGATGTTGAACTTATCAGCCAAGTCATCCCATGTGATCAAACCCCCATCTCTAATAAGGTCACTAAATTTATTGATTATCATTCTAGCCCACATCTTGGATGAGCAATCTTGAATCAGAGAAAGGGGCCTCCATTTTCTTTCAAGATTCCACCATGGAGATCTTTCACCATAGATCTTAGATTTGTTGTTAATTATTTCTACCACTGAGATCCATCCCCTTACATATTCTATTGCTTTCCAAATTGTTTTAAAAATTGTTGATCCTTCAACTTTGATTCTCCACTTACAAGAGAGAAGATCATTAAGATGCATGTTTTTCCAGGATTTACCTTTATGTGGGGATCCTCTAGCTATGTTGTTCCTGATGAAAACCTTCCATGGTTCATCCCTGTTAGTGGCATTGGTAATCCATTTAGCAACCAGTGCAATCCCCTACCATCTAAGATCCTTAAGTATTAGACCCCCTCTTTCCTTCCTCATTGCAAACCACCTCCATTTGATAGTATATCTTTTCCTATGCCCTTTCCCATTAGATTACATGAAGTTTCTAATGTTTTCATGGACATACTTGATCTAGGCTTGATTGAATAACCAAGTTGAGGAATAATAGACTGTATAAGCTAACAACACTTTCTGACACACCTGAACTCTTCCTGCCAATGAAAAATAGTTATTGTTCTAGTTGTTTATCTTCTTGTCAATTTTACTTTTGACCCACTCCCACATTGCATTGATATTAGGTGCAACATAAAATGGAATTCCTAGGTATCTAACTATATGATTGGGGCCACCCCAAGAGAAGCCAAATGTATTGTACCATGTTGGGGGCTAGTTTTCCCAGCCAAGCATCATTGAATTGACAATTGATACTTTGCTTCGACATGCTTTATAGAAGAGCTCAATTTTATTGGTAAGATTAGTGGTGTTGCTCTCTGAAAGTTCAATCAGGAAGGAATTGTCATCAACAAATTAAACATTATTCAACTCTTCTTCATTGGGAAGGGTAACTCCTTTGACCTTAGGGGAGAGGGTGTCATCCCTAAGTATATAGTGCAGACTATCTATAGCACGGAAAAACAATGTTGGGGCAAGAGGACATCCTTGTCTAATTGACCTTGATAAAGGGAAAGATTTTGATCTTGCTTCATTGATTTCAATCATTGATGATGCATTAGCCATTAGGAGCAACACCATTTTATTGAAAGACTTTGGGAACCCCAAACATTCTAACATCATTTGGATGAAACTCCTTTCTACGAGCTATCATATGCATTTTCATAATCTATTACAAACATAGTTGCCTATTGACCTTAGCATTTGGCCCACTCCATTGCTTCTCATCAAGTGATAAGGTTTTCAAGTATGCATCTTCCTTTAACAAAGCTTGTTTGAGTGGAATTTATGACATTAGATAGAATATCTTTAAGTCTCAAGGCTACAATTTTGGCAAGGATTTTGTACGAGACATTGAGTAGAGTGATGGGCTTCCAATTCTTAATAAGTGTTATGTCCGCATCTTTTGGAATTAGCTTAATGAGTCCTGCATTAATTTCAGCCCCCAATGCCCCAATTCTATTGCCTCATTATAGAGCAACAATAAATCCTATCATATCCATTCTATATGAAGTTTATAAAATTCCACTGGGATGCCATCTAGCCCTAGAGCCTTCTCATTATTCATCTGATTGATAGCTTGCAAAATCTTTGCTTTGGAGATGGGTTTCAAGTATGGTTCTATCACTAACTAAATTTTTTTCAGGGATTAACTTCCCAAGTCTATTCCTTTCCCTTTTCATTTCTCTACCATTATATTTTGATGTAAACAAACACCTATAATAGTTAGCAAAGGTTTTGAGGACTTCATTTTATCTTGAATTATCTTGTTATCATCTTTGATAACCTCAATCATGTCTCTTGCTTCTTAACTTTAAGGAGTTGATAGAAATATCTCGATCCTTTATCACCTTGGTCAAGCCAGTTCATTCAAGCTTTAATTTTAGCACATTGAATTTTAATTTGTTGAATCTTCCTTAGGGCATCATCTATTATTGCCAGTGAGATTTTTGTTTGTTCATTGCCTAGATCAATTTGAAGGGCAATCTCTATATTAACTAGGCTTTTATGCTAGGTGTCTTCTTCCCTTCGCATATCCTTAGCCTTTTTTTCCCCATAGTTTGAAACAATCCCCTCCAACTGTCCATCATAGTTTCCCATCTAATTGTGGTACAAGGGTTCTTTTCAATACAATGGTTGTACTATCTAATCATTATGGTAGAAATATTCACATTTGTATCTTTGATAATGGAGGTGTTGAGAGTAAACCCTGAAGATTTGAAAGGGGGGAGAGTCCATTGATCAATCATGTCAATGGTGGTCACATTTGGGTGATGGTCTGAAAGCGTGAATGGGTGAACTTGGACATAGGACCCATCCTTAGTTGGCTAGAAACTAAAGTTGTTCTTGCGTACATAGAATTTTTCTAGCCTACTACAAATCCTTTTGTTTCTCTTCTAGAAATTGGTCCAGGTATACCAAATACCTTTACATTCACTCATATTTTTAGCTAGGGGATTAAATAATTGAAGTTTGTTCATCAATTTGGTCTAGAAGAATTTCTCATTCCCTTTCCATTCAAATCTATATCCACCACTCTTATCTTGTTTTCTTTCCACCATATTGAAATCCCTAGCTAAAATGCAGGGAATATCTTTAAGCTGACACATCCAATTTCATAAGGGAATTCTATCTAGATATTCATTTGGTGGGTAAATTGAACACACTCTAATTTTTTTATCCTAACAATTCAAAGTTACCCATACCACTCTATTATAGGGTGAGATTCCCCAATTAGTAATCACATTCTTTATTGAATACTTATAAGAATAGTAGGGCCTCATTTTCCTTTTGGATGACACGTATAAAAGGGCAAAGCATCTTTCCATATGCACTTTAAGGCTATATCCAATTGGAATCTTGTAGCTTTTATTTCTCACAATAAAAGGAAATCCATATCTTGATGTGATCTCAAAAGTCTCTTCATAACATACTTTCTATCTAGGGTTTCATGTCCTCTAACATGCCATGAGATATATTTAGCCATATTATCTAGTGGATTATTGTTAGCTTCTATATTGGATTTAAACTTCTTAAAGCAATTAGGCAAATCGATCATTTGGTTCAACAGGGGTTTGGAGGAAATGCTTGACATCATAGGTCTCCCTCTCTTCCTTTTCCCAATCTGATCTCTTTCCATTTTTCCTCCTTCAACTGATTATAGAGCATCTAAGTTTTCTATTGATCATTTTCTAGGTTTCCTCTTCTTCTTTGCATTGAAAGTGTAAGTCATTTCCCCTTTGGTAGGGTCATCATAGTGGAACATGCCTTTCCTACCCCCAATTGTTCACCTTTACTATCCCCTTTAAATTCTTCATCACTTAGGATTATGATTTTAGAAGTAATCCTCCTATATGATTTGTTGTTTGTGTGTTGCAGGGGGTGTCTGTTCTAGCTAGGATTACTATCAGGTCAAATCCATTGAATTTATTAGGAATGCATGATAGCATCTAGGCCTTCACTATTGTTATTCACAATGCAATCTTGGGTAAGATTAACTAGAGGAAAGTTATGAGGGGTCAATCCATCTCTAACCTTCTTACTAGGGATATTCAAATGAAATCTACTTCCTCAGGGGGGTAGAACATGGTGTGTATTAGGGCCATTTATGAACTTATGCCCAGATCGCTTCTATATTTTTTCTAGCACAATATGTTGTGCATTCATGTTTCTATGATTAGTTTTCTTTTGACGCAGTCTAATGTTTCTAGGGGACGGTGGAGGGATGTCAATAGGTAGAGGAGCATTAGAAAACTTGGTGGGGTCTATCTCAGTTGGGGGTTTAAAAGAGGATCTCCATTCATCAAGTTCTACACAAAGATCCATAGAAACACGCGGGGTATCAAATTTCAAAGAGGATAAAGTGGGAACCAATGCCACATTTTTCCTTGATACTTTTTCTTCGACTGAGAGAGGGAATTTTGACCAACAATCTTTCCAAGCAGACAGTGTTTCTAAGGTGGCCATGACACTCTTCTGTGACTTCAAATCATCAAAAAAAATTAAGAAGAGACCCTTCTAAATCATCCTAAGAAAGGAAAACAAAAAACCTAGTTTCTTGGTCCAAATGTTGTGTAGTCATTTGTTAAGAAAGGATCTAGTGAGAATTTTACCAATGTCTTGAATAACAAGAAAAATGGCAGTGTCTCTGAGCCTTAAAATTTCATTCTTGATGGCTTTGTTCATTTCCAAGTTAGGAACAAAAACATACCCAGAGGGGTTCGACTTCTTACCTAAATCTCCCCCTTGTCATTCATTATCTCTAATGCCTTACCTTAAGAGGTCGAACCTTTATCCATTTGGCATCACTAATTTGTTGTGTAGTGCTTGAGAGAAAGTTTTTGATTGATCAATGTTCTGGGCAGGCATTTCTTGGGAGTGAGAATATGGCATCTCTAGAAAAATACCACCCGCCAAAGCAATAATCATCTGTGACCACCAATTTTTTCATTAATAAATGAGGGTGGGTTGGCAGAACAGAGGGAGGATGACCCTCTGCCATTTGGAAGGCCTCCTTGAGATTGAAAACTGTACTTTCATCCAAGTTAATGGAGTTGCAGACCTCAAGGCACCCTCCAATTTCAAAATTTAATAATTAATTATAATTTATTATTATAATTTAAATAAATCCATAAAATAAATTATATTTTTATAAAATAAAAATAAACATGTAATTAGTATTTTCATAAGCCTTTGATCTCTCAAATCATGTGACCATAATATACTTAGTTTTCTATCTTTAGTATTTTTTTTTTCACATGCATGTATAAGTTTAGTTGCAACATGCTTTCCTCTCAATAAATCTTTTGCTTTTTCAATAAATTTTGCAACAAAATTATTTTAGATATAAGAAGAACCCTTACCTTTATTTAGAAAATTCATGATAATCACATGGTTCTAATGGCAAATTTAAAGTTGAAACCCTAGCTATTCAATTTTTTTTTTCTTCCAATTTTCTATAATTGAATTTCCCTATATTAGAAAAGTTTTTAAAAACAATATAGTCATAATAATTTTCTAAAATTTTCTACAGTTTTCCCCAGTCAAATTTTCTTGATTAATAAGTTTTACTTTTCAAAATCTACAACATAATTCTTTATCCAAAAATCAATACAATAAACTAATAAGCATTATGCAAGCACCCATGAAGACATGAAGTAGACAAATCTTTCAATAAAGTTCTACAATTGGTTTTCAAACCCTACCTCAAAACAATAGCTAAAATCAGAGACAATATGTGAATGCATGAAAATCCAAACCCTCCAAAACTTTCAACAATTCTTTTGCTCCAATTCCAAAATTTGCTCCCCAAAACCTACGTGTCCCTCCAATGAACTACAAAGCCTCTAATCAAGAACCATAACTCTAACTAGGGTTACTAATCCCCAATTACTAAAAGCCACTAACTCTATTAAATAATAATTACTTTAATTATTTAATACTTTCATGTACACTTAAAGAATTTTTTAATTAAAATATTATTTTCTTTTATTTTCCTCCTCTTTATTAATTAGTGCAAGCACTATTTAAAGCCTAGCTCATTATTTAAATTAATAATAATAATTAAAACTCATTACTTAAATGCAACTCTAATTTAATTATTATTAATTAAATAATTATAATAGAGCAATCTTAAATCTTAAATCTTTTAATATTCTAATTCTTTTTATCCAACTTAAATTAGATGTTTAAATTAAATCTTTTAAGCTGAAGCACACATTTAATTAATTTCCAATTAATTAAATATCATCATATTTTAATTTCTTTTTAACCAATTTTCCAAATTAGACTTTTAAATTAAGTCTTTTAATTTAAAGCACATATTTAAGTAATTTTCAATTAATTTAATATTCTCATAATTTAATATTTTCTTTTTAATAAAATAATCTTTAATAATTCTCAATATTATATGACTAACCCAAATATTATAATTACATCATTTACCAAATAAATTACATAGCCAAATCCACATAAAAGTAACATTACCAAAACTGACCAAAACCCAAAATCAAACAACACATGCAAAGATAAGCTGATGGGTTTAAAAGAGTAGGCAATCAAATACATATCATCCTTCTCAGGACAAGTAATTAGGCTATGGCTAGGATTGTACCTTAACAATATCTCTTTATTCTTACCATTGAGTTATCGCGATGAGCCATGCTCATCTTGGTGATTCGGGACGTTGGTGCCTAGTACTTGCAAATTTGTATAGAAGATAAGCATTTACATGTGCATAGATATCTAAGCTAAATAGGAAATGGCAGGAGTGGTACATTATGTAGATTGTGATTAGTAGGTAACTACAACTCTCCCCTCAACCATATCAGACACATTAAACATAAATATAAAACAGACACACACATCATACACATGCAAGTATGGGATAAGTATAATAGTAAATCTTAAATATAAATAACATCATATTCTAACATGATCATCTCATCATCATGAGGGCATAATAAACATCTTTTTAAGATACACCATATGAAATTATCACAAAAGTAATTTCATTAACTAACTAAGAAGAATTAAAGCGTCATCACTACAAGTAGGAAATTGCTACAACCTAACATAATCAATTACTCAACATATCAAAGTATTGCATTTTAAATATCAAACAAGGGCTAACACATCTATAGAAGGGTCATATAGAACTTTAACAACCAAGTCTATAATGATAGCAGACGAGGGGTATTACAATCTCAAATATGCTCTTTCTAAATATCAGTTTCTTTTTCTCATCATCTTGTGTATCACCATATCCTTCTCATATATTTCTCTCATCAAATAGCCATGGTAACTTACACATCTATTTCGTGCTCTATTTCACTACTTTCTTGACTTTCTCTCCCTCTTGATAATAATGCCAAAGACATTTTAGTCATCATAACAGGTTCATTGTCAAACATTTCTATTTTTATGCAAATATTGTTAGAATATATAATCCACTTATATAACTAAGAAGGAGTGGGCATGAATTAGTTATCGAATTATTATTACAATAATCAACCTTAAAAAAAGTTAACCATATGAGCAAAATAAACTGAAACCACAACAAGATACTCATACACAATTAACACTAGATATGTTAACTAGGGAAACCCTTGATCAGAGGGAAAACCCTAATGGGGATGGTACCCACAAGATGATGTACTAATATAAACATTCCTTGTTAGAGGATGGACCCTGTTAGGAGTCTATGAATACATTCAGTACATATGAGTCTCTGTTAGGAGACTTTGAATCCCTATTAGGAGATTTCAACCTTGTTAGGAGTTTTGCCAACCTTGTTACGAGTTGTAGAAGACAGCTGGACCCATTGCCCAAACAACTTCAAGGTTAAGATCAATGAACCCATTGTCCAAATGATCTCTATATTATTCCTTGTAGAATAATAGAAATAAAATGTACTTCCTTCCTCTTCCTTTGTCTTGTCAAAAGAACTTCTACTCCTTCAGATCTTGTAACCAGATCACAAAATTCACATCCACTAATCCCTTGGATTGCTTACTCACATTCAGTACGCACTCTTGGATCACTTACTTGCATTCAGTAAGCACTCTGCTCCTTTTCACACTTTGCATATACTCCAATCATTACACTTCATACTACACACTTACAAACAAGGAAAACATATTTTCTTTATACCATATCTTCATAATAATTCCTTGAGTCGGCCTTGAAACTTTCCCAATTAATTATAATAAAATCATTAATTAATTATAATTACAATAACACTTTCATCTCATAGTCTATACAAAACTTCACATGTGTGATACCAGGGCTTGCACACTTGATGACATCACCATACAATTGTCCTCTATCATTGTGTGAGTGCACACTTCTTCATTGCATCTCAAATGTAAGATAGCAAAAAAAATCAAAATAATGTTCTCCAATACTCTATTTCTATACTGCTTTGAGTAAATTAGGTACAACTACCATATGTCTTTGACTTAGACTTTGTGCACTTAACCACGTCATTAGGACATAGTTTGGAACATGTTCTTAACTACACATCACAAAACAATCAAACCATTGTGCGTATCATTAAGATTTCTAACGATTGTTCTCCCAGTCTTTACAAAAACAATACTATGTTGACATCAATGAATAACATAGTCATGAATGCAATATGTCAATACTCTCTAATGCTTAGGATACCCCCCAATGTAGTATCATCAATATTCACGCTAACAATCTCCCCCTTTGGCATTGATGACAACATAGATTAAAAACATCTAAGAGTACCAAACTAGTACTCTGTTGTTGTTGTTGTTGTCATCTTCTCAAATCCTCTTCATCAATTTGAAATCCTTTAGGTTCTAGAACTGACATCAGCTGTCCACATGCTAAAAAAATCTCAATACAATGGGTGCATATTCTTCTTCTGGATTGACGTAAATTGTTCACTTCACACTAAACAATTCACAATAAATTAGGTGCATATCCCTGCTTCCTTACATGAATCTTTCTAGATCTCCTTAAAGAGATATCTCTCCCTCATACATACTTATGAGTTCTTCTCCCCCATTGCTTAGGAGATGACTCCCTCATTGTTTAGGAGATGTTTTTCATGCAAATTATCCCCTATTGACATCAATGTCAAAAGGCCTCAATATTACGAAATACTAATTGGTTAAATACCAATTTTGTTATATATACTTCTCCAACTCTTCAACTAGCTCAAATGTCCAAAGAAACTGGTCAATACCAAAATAAAAAATACCAAGAGTCCTTAGTGACTCAGTACTCACTAGATACTCCCCCATACAGGAAGCATCAACATTCAATCCTGTCTAAAAATAGTGTTATGTACCATTGGACTAATGCACTCTCTGCATCATCTACTTAGAAGTAGGCAGGGGCATAACCCCAAGCATACCTCTCAGGTATTCAAATGTATCTTTAGGCAAAGGCTTCATAAAGGTATCTGCAATTTGATCTTTAGTACTTACATACTCCAATCTAATCTCCTTTTCTATTGCCTTCTCTCTTAAGACATGATACTTAATAGGTATATGTTTTATCTTATAATGCAATACATGATTCATAGACATACTCACAATACTTGTGTTATCATAGTTAATGATAACAGGTTCTATAAAATCAATCTCAATATCCTTCAAAATCTACTTCATCCACATAACTTGATTATAGTTATTTGCTGCTGCAACATACTTTGCCTCAACTGTACTCTACAAAATACAATCTTGTTTCTTGCTTAGCCAAGAAACCAATCTTCCTCCAAGAAAGAATGCTCCACCACTAGTTCTCTTTTTATTATCCATGTTGCCTGCCCAATTTGCATTAGTATATGTATACAAAGTGAAATCACTTGATCTATCATACTAGATACCATAATCAGATGTTTCTTTCAAATATTTGAATATCCTCTTTATTGTTGCATAATGATATTGTTTAGGATTAACTTGAACTCTAGCTACAATCCCAATTGCATTTTCTATATCTGGTCTAGTGTGAATCAGGTATTGCAATCCTCAAATCATGGATCTATACTTCTTCTACTCAATTGTAGGTGTCTCATACTTGCTAGATAACATGTGACCAATTATCATAGGTGTACCAATAGGCTTACAACTCTCTAATCCAAATCTCTTCAACAAATCTTTCAAGTAATTAGCTTGTGAAATGAAAATACCATCATTGTTCTGTACAATTTGTAATCCTAGAAAAACTTCATTTCTCCTATCATGCTCATTTCAAACCCATCCTTCATCTCTTCAGAAAATTTGTCATTTTCTTCATCATTACCTCCAAATATTATGTCATCAACAAATATGACAATGATAAATAAACCATCATCAACTTCTCTCAAATATAAATTATCATCTGTCATATCTTTAACAAATCCAAGCTTTGTCAAATACTTATCCAACCTTGCATACCAGGTTCTAGGCACTTACTTTAGACCATATAAAGATTTCTTTAGTTTGCATACCATCTCTTTGTCATCTGTTAGAGGGAATCCATTAGGCTACTCAATGTAGACTTCTTCTTCAAGTTCTCCATTCATAAAAGTTAACTTGACATCCATCTGATATACCTTGAACTTCTTATTCGCCGCATAAGCTAAGAATGTTCTTACTGCTTCCATTTTGGCTACAAGGGCATATTTCTCCTCATAATCTATGCCTTCTTGCTATGAGTAACCTTTGCCAACAAGTCTAGCCTTGTTCCTCACAACTTCGCCTTGCTCATTCATCTTGTTTCTGAATATCCATTCAGTTCTTATCACATTCTTGTCTTTAGGTCTAGGAACTAACTCCCATTTCTAATTCCTCTTAATCTGATCCAATTCTTCCTTCATTTCTTGAATCCAATGATCATCCTTACATGCTTCATCTGTGCTCTTAGGCTCAACTTGAGAAATCAGACACAATTCCTCATTCACTCCATTCCTTGTCATCACACCTTTATCTTTACTTCTAATTATCTACTCTGGAGGGTGATTCTTTGTCATTTTTTACTAGAGGTAGGAGTTGTCATGTCAACTCTTATCTCATCTCTAGGTTCAGACCTCTATTTTCCTCTTTGCTCAATATATAGCACATCATTTTTAGTCTTAAAGAAAACTTTTGCATTTTGTCTAACAATTCTAGAATTATCTTCTTCTTTATCTAAATTATAATCTACCATCTTTTATTTAGTTCCAAACTTTTCATCAGTCCTAACATTTGTGCATTCAACTATTGTCTTAGTTCTATAGTTGAATCATTTGTTTGCCTTTCTTTTCAATGAGTAACCAAGAAACATACCTTCATCACTTCTTGGATCAAACTTACTAATGTCACCATCTCTCTTAATGTAACCATTTCTCCCAAATATTATGAAATACTTAACTAATGGTGAATAACCAAATCATAATTCATTAGGTGTTTTTCTTGTACCTTTTCTAATCTATACTCTGTTTAGAGTGTACACTATTGTATTAACTACTTCTCTCCATAATGTCTTAGACACATCATTCTCAAACAACATCGCTCTAGCTGCCTTTGCTACTGACTTATTTTTTCTTTCAACAATCCCACTTTGCTCGGGTGTTCTAGGTGAAGATAGCTATCTTTTGATTCCATTCTCTTCACAAACTATGTTAAACTCTCTAGCTCTTTTGATTCCATTCTCTCCACAAACTATGTTAAACTCTCTAGAAGTAAATTCTCCTCCTCTATCTGATCTCAAATACTTTATCTTAACACCAGATTCATACTCAACTCTATTCTTAAATATCTTAAAGTTCTCAAAAGCTTCAGATTTATTTTTAAGAAATGCTATCCACATCATTCTAGTGAAATTATCAAAATAAATCATAAAATACCTTTCACCATAGAATCCTCTTGTTCTTGAAGGAGTACTCAGGTCTATGTGAACAATCTCCAACTTCTCTGTAGCAGTGAACTTCTTGCTAGGAAAAGATACTTTCTTCTGCTTAGCCAAAATACATTGTTTGCAAACAACATTAGTAGGCTTCGTTATCTTGGGAGAGTCTTTAACTGGAAATGCGCTACTAACTTTCACAATATTATCAAAGTTTATATGACAAAATCTCCTATTCCATAACCAACTATTATCAACTTTCACAACCAAACATGTCATTTGAGTAGAATTTAACTAAAATACATTACCTCTGGATCTAGTTCCAGTTCCAATCATCTTACCATCCTTATCCTTGATAATGTATGTCTTCTTAGTGAACTACAATTGGTATCCCTTATCCACCAACTATTCAATACTCAACAAATTATACTTCAATCCATCAACAAAATAAACATTGTCAGTGTTAGTCCTTCCATCTAATGGAATGGATCCAATCCCTGTAATATGACAGATTGCATTGTTATCAACCCTAACAATACCTCCATCACAGTTTTTGAACTTAACAAACTTATTTATATCATTAGTCATGTGATGTGAACAACCACTATCAATTATCCAATCAGACTTCTTTTTAACTTGGCAAATCAGAGCTCTTTCTTCTCTAATTTCTTTATCAAGATCACCTCCCTTGATAGCCACAAATCCCAATTTATCATCACTTTCACTTTGACCTCTCTCATCAGATTCTTCATCTTCATTAGCATACAAACAATTTCTATCTCTATCTCTTCTAGGCTTAAACTTTTTCTCTCTTTTAGGACATTTAGATGCATAATGACCAAATTCATCACAAGTCCAACATTTAAAGATTTTCTTACCATATTTTTCTCTTCTCACAAGAAGGGCTATACCTTCCTCAATCTTCTTGTCCTCATCAAATTAGTTGCTACTAGCAAAATCTCCACGTGTTCTTGCACTCCTTATCAGATTAGGTTGAATGTTCAGGGCACTAAAAGTTGTTTTGACTCTAGCTAGATCTCTAGACTATCTTAGATCTACCTCTATAGATTCTAATCTTGCAAGCAATGTTTTCTTTGTGAAATATTTAGTGTAGGGCATTACAAGTTGAATCATCCAAGCTACTTGCTTGAATGGTGGCGTCAAGCTTTTCAAGATCTTCCATATTACTTCATCATCTTCCTTGGTTCCACCAAGAGACCAAACTCATGCAAAAATTTATGGTAATCTACCAATATAGCTTCTTACAGATTCATCTTCCATCATCTTTGTATCTTGAAATGCACATATCCAATTTTGCAATCTCATTATTTTTGCATATGCATCACCTTCAAAAATATGTTCTAATGATTTCCAAATTTCATGAGATGTTTGAAGTGATTTTACCTGATTGTATTCATTCTCTAGAAGAGTTGATAGTAGGGCTTCTCTAGCTCTCATGTTACACATAAATAGATCTCTCTATGCTTCAGTGCATTGTTCAAGTTATTCTTTATCCACAATCTTCTCACTCTTTGTCAAGATCCAATAACCTAGACCCATGCACAGCAAATGATTCTTCATCTTCTCCTTCCAACTATCATAGTTGGCCCCATCAAATCTAGGACTATCCTTTCTAAAAAGATTCTTCATCAATCTCCCAAAGCTATTAAGCTTATCCTTTAAGGACTTGATGCTTTGATTCCAATTGTTAGAATATATAGTCCACTAATATAACTGGGGGGGGGGGGGGGGTGTGTGAATCAGTTATCCAACTATTATCACAATTATCAACCTTAAACAAACTTAACCATATGAGAAAAATAAACTGAAACCACAAAAAGATACTCATATATAATTAACACTAGATATATTAACTAGGGAAACCCTTGATCATAGGGAAAACCACAATGGGGATGGTACTACAAGATAATATACTAATATAAATATTCCTTGTTAGAGGATGGACCCTGTTAGGAGTCTATGAATACATTTAGTACATATGAGTCTCTGTTAGGAGACTTTGAATCCCTATTTGGAGATTCTAACCTTGTTAGGAGTTCTACCAACCCTATTAGGAGTTGTAGAAGATAGTTGGACCCACTGCCCAAATAGCTTCAAAGTTAAGAGCAATGAACCCATTGTCCAAATGATCTCTGTATTATTCCTTGTAGAATAATAGAAATGAAATGTACTTCCTTCCTCATCCTTTATCCCGCCAATCAAACTTTTGCTCCTTTAGTTCTTGTAACCAGATCACAAAACTCACATCCAATAATCCCTTAGATTGCTTACTCGCATTCAGTAAGTACTCTTCTCCTTTTCACACTTCAAATATACTCCAATCATTACACTTCATACTACACACTTACAAATAAGGAAAATATATTTCCTTTATACCACATCTTCATAATAATTCCTTGAGTTGGCCTTGAGGCTTTCCCAATTAATTATAATAAGATAATTAATTAATTAAAATTATAATAATAATGTTGGCTCACAGTCTATAAAAAACTTCACACATGTGATATCAGGGCTTGTGCTCTCGATGACATCACCATATGACTATTTTTTATCACTGTATGACTGCATACTTCTTCATTGCATCTCATATGTAAGATAGAAAATAAACATCAAAACGTTGTTCTCCAATACTCTGTTTTTGTACTGCTCTTAGTAAATTAGGTACAATTGTAGTACACCTTTGACTTAGACTTTGTGCACTTAACCACATCATCATGACATAGTCTAGAACATATCCTTAACTGTGCATCACTAGACAATCAAACCATTTTCCATACCATTAAATCTATGCCTGTTGTTCTCCCAGTCTTTACAAAAATAATACTATGTTGACATCAATGACAAACACTGTCATGAATAGAACATGTCAATACTCTCTAATGGTTAGGATACTCCTCCAATGTAGTATCATCAACATTCATGCTAACAGATATCATTTTTTTATGATGTATAGTATTTCTTCTTTTGTCATCGGGCAACAACTTTTGTTTTAGCTCTTCTCACTACTTCACATCACCCCGCACCTAAATTGTGATCTCTTGCATCAATATGTAAGATATTCGGATAATAACATTTGATGTAATGCTACATCTATCTTTATTTTGTTTCAAATAGGGGAATGACTTTTAACTTTCCTCTTAAGTACACATGTGCTTCTTTAGGTAGTGCCTTAGTGAATATGTCAACTATCTGTTCCTCTGTGTTCACATATTCAAGCCTCACTTCTTTATCTTGCACTAACTCTCTCAAGGAATGATAATTGATCTCAATGTGATTTGTCTTAGCATGCACCACAAGATTATTTGAAATGTTTATAACACTTGTATTGTCACAATAGATCACTATAGGTTAAGTAATCTCTTCCTTCAAACCTTTTAACAATTGTTTAATGCATACAATATTTGAACAATTCACTACTATAACAACATACTCAGCTTTTGCTATGGATTGTGAAATATAGTTCTACTTCTTGCTTGTCCATGAAATCAACCTCTTTCCTAGAAAGAAAGTGCCCCAATTAGTGCTTTTTTTCCCATCAACATTACCAGCCCAATCAACATATGTATATAGTTTCAACCCAAACTTGTCATTCTTCTTGTAGCATAAGCTATAGTGTCTTGTTCCTTTTAGATATCTCATTATTATTTTGACAATGATCATGTGATTCTTGTTAGGATTACTAGAAAATATTGCAACTATTCTAACTACTAATATAATTTTAGGTATGTTGTGAACAATATATTGCAATTTTCTGATCATTAATCTATACAATGTTTGATTTACTGTTGTAGAATCATCATTCTTTGAAAGTTTATGTCCAATGGCCATAGGTGTTCCAACTAGTCTTGAATCTTCCATACAATTTTGTTTTAGTATCTCCTTGATATACTTTGATTGTGTAATGTATATTACTCCTTTCTTTTGATAGACTTGTAAACCAACAAAGAATTTAATATATCCAAACATTGACATATCAAACTCTTCTTCATTTAATTTGAAAAACTTTTATACACTAAATCTTGTCCTCCAAATATGATATCATCAACAAAAATTTTAGCTAACAATATCTTGTTCTCAGATTCACTCTTCAAGTACAGTTTGTTGTTATCATTAGTTTTTGCAAAACCAATATTTACCAAATAAGTATGTAATCTTTAATACCATACTCTAGGAGCTTGTCTCAAACCATACAAAGCTTTGTGTAACTTACATACCATGTTTCTCTTGCTAGGCTCAAAAACCCCTTCAGGTTGTTCAATGTAGATTTCTTCTTCCAATATACCATTAAAATATTAAGACTTCACATCCATCTAATAAACTTTAAAACCTTTGTAAGCAGCATAAACAAGCAAAGTTCTCACTCCTTCCAACCTTGCAACTTGAAAAAATGTCTCTCCATAGTCAATTCCTGCTTCTTGTGCCCATCCCTTACAAACTAGTCTGGTCTTGTTCCTTGTAACTTCACCTTTCTCATTCAACATGTTACTAAATACCCACTTAGTCTCAATAACATTATTATTTTTTGTCTAGGTACTATTGTCCATGTCTTATTATTTACAATCTATTTCTTGTCATAACTCCTAAATCTTTATCTCCAATGATTTGATCTAGTGTATGATCTCTCCTTACATACTTAACCAATACAAGCTTAGGTCTTCTTGCTTCTTGTGGTAGTTTAGTTGGTTCAACGTGTTCAATCTCTTCATGTCCCTCTTGTTGTATCTCTAGTTGTATCACAAGTTCATCCATCTAATGGTTGATAGTCACTACATGTTGTTGGACTTCAATAGTCTGACACTTGATAGGTTGTTGTTTTTTTGTAATACTCATATGTTGAGACTCGACAGTTTCCTCAAAATGTCTCTTAGGTTTAGAAATGGTACTATGTTCTCCTTCATATACATACAAAATTTATGTAATCCTCAAGTTCCTTCTTGCATTCTACTTCATTCTTTTTTGCAAATTCATCAACTCTAGCATTTTCACTTTCCACAATCTTGTTAGTGTTAATATTCAAACACCTATATGCCTTACTCTTTGTGGAATATCTTAGGAATATGCCTTCATCACTTTTTACATCAAGTTTACCTTTCCTAGTATCTTTAAGAATATAACATTTGCTTCCAAAAACTTTGAAGTAATTCATATTAGGTGCATGACCATACTAAAGTTTAAAAAGTGTTTTATCAATACCTTTCTTGACTTATACTCAATTAAGGATATAAACAATAGTACTTACAGCTTCTCTCCAAAAAAATTGTGAGACATTATTTTCCATCATCAATGTTCTCGCACAATCCATGATAGATCTATTCCTTCTTTTAGCTGTACCATTTTGCGGTGGAGTTCTAGGTCCTCACAACTATCTTATGATATGTCTATCATTGTAGAATATGTTGAATTCTTCATATATGAATTCTCCTCCTTTTTTAGATCTCAATAATTTTATACTCTTACCTATTTCATTCTCAATTCTAGCCAAATACCACTTGAACATTTGAAAAGCATCAAATTTTTCTCTAAGAAACATCACAGTCACCATCCTCGAGTAGTCATCAACCAATAAGATAAAGTACTTATCACCATAGTAGCTTTGCACTCTAATAAGACAACATAAATTAGTACAAACTAATTTGGAAACATCATCAGAAGAGTAAAATTTTCTCTTGAAACTAGACTTTTCCTTTTCCCAGTTGATAATTTTTGCACATCAACTTATCAGTTTGCTCATCTTTGGTAATCCTCTTACTCTCTTCTTTTTACTAATCTCAACAAGATTATCAAAGTTCACATGACACAACCTCCTATGCTATAGCCAAACATCTTCAAATTTTGCAAGAAACAAGTTTCATTAGTCTGGTCTAGACAAAACAAGTTACCTCTAGTTTGTTCTTCACTTTCAATTAGTTCACTAGTAGCATCATAAATCTTTGCTTTCTTGTTCTAAAACTTAGTTCTATATCCTAAATTGATCAAAATTTCTCTTCTCAAGAAGTTATATTTCATACCTTCAACCCAGTATGCATTATCATACTTGATCTTATCATTTAATATAATTGATCCTTTACCTTTCACATAGCATGGTGCATCATTTCCAAACTTGACACTACTTCCTCTATAATGTATCAGCTTATCAAACTTATTTGTATCACCATCCATGTGATTTGAACATTCACTATCAATTATCCATCTATAATTCTTGCTTATATGTGAGATTAAAGTAGTTTTCTCATGCATTTCATCATCAGATTCATCTTTTATAGCAACATAAACTTCTCCATCATTTTTATCAGTATCATTATTTGTAGTTTCTTCAGCAATGTAACAAGATTTCTTACTTTTTTCTTTGTAGTCTCTATTTCCTTGACTATCTCTATTGTCTCCCTTTCATCGGTATTTACTATCCTTCCTTTCATCATTTTCTTCTCTGTCAAGACACATTGTAGCAATATGACCAACCTTGTTACATGTAAAATAAATAGTAGGGATCTTACCTTTGTATTTGCCCTTTCCTCTTTGTATTATTTTGACCAATAACACCTCAAGGTCATCAAGTTCATCATCTAATTCACTGCCATTGTTCATATGCTTGCTTTTATTCTTCCCTCTAGACTCACCAAGAGTGAGTTTTTCTTTAAAAGCACTTTCAACATTAGTAGGTGTCTAGTTATCAAAATTATCCAAATAAAAATTTGTGAGTCTACCAAATAGACTATCCAATGTCAAATCATTACCAGTGTACATCTAAGTTCTTGTATTTTAGAAACTCTAATATCATAGATAGGAAGTAAAGTTCTCAATACCTCTCTGATAATTGTCTTCTCAGATATGATACCACAAGCACTCATGATATCATTCACCGCTTCTTTGATTCTCCCAACATATTGTTCAAGATTTTCAGGTTCCTTCATCTTCATGTCATCAAACTTTCCTCTTAAAATTTATGCCTTGGCTCTTAGCACATTTGTGTCCTCCATGGATCAATTCCAACTTGTCCCATACCCGATTTTCATTTTTATAGTCTTTCACTTATTCAAATTCAAAATAGCTTAGGGAGGATGTAAGTTCAATCATCATTTGGTTATGCTCCTGCTTCTCTTTTAATTGTTCAACTATCATAGGTCTAGGAACCTCAATGTACTCATTCTCTAGATAATAAAGTGTTAAATCTCCAATACTCCAATACTAGATAGATGCAACTTCATCATCCTTTTCCATGTAGAGAAATTATCCTTTCTCAAATTGGGTACCTCTCTCTTATACATTTTGATCTTTAACTTTAAGTCCTTCAATCTCTTTTCACACAAGCACTAGAAGCTTTCACTCCTGTTAACCATTCCCCCCCTCCCCCCGCCCTCTTAAAGTTCCAATGTTGCCAGTCTCATGAACATCTAGGGTGATAGCCATGTCTATGTTCATTGATTTATTCATTTATTGCCATGCAAGCATAATAAGGGATATGTAAAAACATTATTTCTTTTTATATCCTTAAGTCTTATAAATTTTTCCATATCATATGATGCATTTCAAGGCATGATGATACAAAACTCCTTTTTGCTTTATCACTCCAGTTTAGGTCTTCACCATCAGCCAGGTTACAAACGTGGGAAATGGTTAAAATTCAATTTTAGCATGGCTTTGCAGTTGTTAAGGCTAGCATTCAAATCTGAGTTGCGAAGTCATAAATGGGTGTAAGCACAGGTCAATAGGATAGTTAGAATGTTGGGTAAGGTGGCAAAATGTTTTAAGGATATGAGGCCATGAGGCAGATTGAATGGTTGATTTTAGTTAACTAGATGATGTGGCTGATTTGGCACGTCATGAATGCAATCCATGCAACAGTTGGAAAGGTTAAGGAGAAATGATTTGTTTGCTTGCAACCATTTTTTGGTGTCCTCAATGCCATTGCACTCCATGCTTCTTAAATGCATATCATGATTGATTCTACTTTGATTTGATCTCTTACAACTGAGTACATTCTTTTCCTCATTTATTCTATCATTTCTTGTAGGTAGTTGCACTTCATGATCATATTTTCTTCTAATTCTCAATTATTGCTCTCATCTATAATCCAATCTCATGATCATGGGAGTTTAAACTCAAGGTTGTATATGGGTTATGCCTTCACCCTAGAAAGGCAAGTTTTTGTCGTCATTCAAGAGATCTCTCTTTTTCTGGTCTTCTATAGATATTCTCTATAAATGCTCTTGCCTCTTATTCAATAGAAATCATTGATGTCATATCCATTCTTGGCCAGTTGAATATGTGTATTTTGACTATACCTCATTTTCCTAGATGTATTCTGGCAATTACAACACCATATGATTATGTTCATTTTAGTTACCTAATCTATTAAGTGAATTTTGTTTTCCTTGTATGATTATGTTATCTTCTTGAATTTTCTATGGTGTTAAGATTGAAGGAATGCAGATAGTGGTATATCTCGTGAGGTCTATTGGATTTTAGTGCAGTTACTAGAAAGAAGTAGATCAAAAATACTATTTGGTGTATCACCCCCTCTAGGTTAGGATAGGTAGTTTAATTTTCATGCATTTCCTTCTCCCTTTTCCTCTCAAGAAGTAGTTAGGTGCACCCTGATAGTAAGGTAGTTGTGCACCTTGATAGTAAGGTAGTTGACCTTCTCCGAAGATTCAATCTCTGGTTGCAAAGTCCCATACTTTGAGATTGTTTCCATGTTACATGAGGTCTCTTGAGGGTCATATCTTAAGTAAGGGTTCAAAATTTCATGTCAACTATTTTTGGCACGCATAATAGGACAGATATTGAAGCATTTCTTAAGTTTATCTGTTCACTGGTGTCAAAGAAAATAATTTCAAACTTATGTCGAGGAGATAGTGTTGCTCTTAGTATTCCAGACCTTTCAAAAGCTCACATTTAAGCACTTGGAAACTCCATCTCTACATCTTGGTTTTAGACCAAAGATTCATGCCCAAGGCTCAAACAAGGGCATCTTCTAGAGGTACTTTCCAATATATTGTACTTTCATTTTTAGATCCTAGAAGAACAAGAAGTAGACTCTCTTTATCACTAGTTAGGAGTTCAAAAGTAGCATGTACACCTGTTAGATCTCTTTCTATTCCTCTAGTTGATAGGTCACAACCTAGGGTACCATCTTTCCATATGAATAGATCACTATTTCACATGGCCCTCCCTAGAAATTAGGTTTTTTCCACCTTCAATGGTGAGAGTCCTCTTATTCTAGCCCAAAGACATGATATTTAAATAACTTCTCTTAAAAGTCTACCAGATTTTACTAGTGAAACCTCTATTTCCCCAAATATTCAAGAAGTCTCAAATATTTGTAATATATAGGGTATTATAGAAGATGATATTGTTGTTAGACTTCTAGCTTCATCTTTAAAGGGAAAAGCCTTACAATGGTCTAGAGGATTGCCACATAATTCCATCAATAACTGAGAGGAGCTAGGAGAAAGATTATGCAAACACTTCAAAGATAAGAGTGATCATATATCACTCTTAGAACAACTAACTACAATTAAAAGGGCACCTCATGAGTTTATGAAATATTTCATTATAGGCTCCAAAAACATGGGATATAATTCCTATTGTAGTGAAGCCTACTTCTGGTAATGCTTTCTTACATTACCTTAGAGCCTTTAATAGTGATATTTCTACCACATTGCAAACCATGGGAGGGGAAACCTTGCTAGTTGCTTATGAAATCACTATAAAGGTAGGGAACACTCTAATTCAAGGAGGAAAGCTAGCTCCAAGGCCTCCAATGCCACTATTTCCTGACATGCCTACACACCAACCTGCAATGGCCCCAATCCCAAATACAACTACATGTCAACCTCTTGTTACTACCCCTTCAACTTCTACATCTTTGTATAAGATAGATGAAATTAGGATCATGATGCAGGCTATCATGAAAAATATGGATAAAATCAAGGATCATAACTCTAATATAGATAAAAGATTTTAGGATCAAAATGCAATGATGCAAAAAAAAAACAATGAATTGGTGACTCTAAAGAGACAACAAGCTCAAGGTAGTAGGCCTTTTTAGAAAAACTATCAGAATGTTCCATTCAATAGGTAGCCAAACTATGGTCAAGGCTCATTTAACCAAAATAGACTTATGGGTAATGTTGCCCCTACAAATGCAAGTGCAAATCTAGTAAGGACTATAGTTACTCAAAATAACTTGGCTCAAAAACAATCATATTGTTCTATTTGTAATTCTCATATGAGAAATGTATCTGCTATAGAGTGGAACCTTCTCAACCCTTGACTACACAAGAGAAAATGGCAGGGCATCATTATGATGCTAATCAACCCACTATTGGTTTTCAATCCCAACAACAAGGGGACTATACTTTTGTGAATTACCAACCTAAAGATTACTGACATGTAAATCATGGTGGAAATGTTGGGATAGCTCACAACAATAGAAGAAAAAGGAGAGATGTAGAGGAATTTCCATCCTCTTCATCAAGTAAGGCTACAACTTCAAAGACTATTCCACAGGACACAAGTCCAAATGTACAACAAAATGTTGCTACTCCATTACAAAATTAGAGCAACAACAAGGCTAGAGAGCCACATGCTACTCCCATCCATATATCAGACCTCGTAGTCACTAAGGTTCCAGCCAAGTCAACATACACTCCTCTCAACATTGTAGATCAAATGAAGAGGACTAATATTAGTGTTCCTATGTGGGATGTTCTTGCAATGTCATCTTAGTTGGAATTGTTGCAACAAGAATTAAAGACTGTCAAGGTGTAGGATAGACCAACCACCATGGAAGGAGCAACAATCTTTATGTAACCTATAAGGGAGGAAGAAACAAGTAAGAAGAGTAAGCCTTCCCTTTTTATCTCTCTTTGATTATAGGAGATAAATTAGTTCAAAATTGCATGATAGACTCGGGAGCTAGCAGCTTAGTCATGCCAAAGTGTGTGGTTGATGGCCTTGGTATTCAATATGAACCAATGGCTAAAGGGGTTCTCTAGTTTGATGGTAGTTCTATCACAATAGTCGAAGTGTTTAAAAATATGAAGATGGCATTACATGCATTTCTTGGTTGTACTATCACACAAGACATATTCATTGTTGATCTCCATCCACATTTTTCTATTTGCCTATCTAGGGACTTTATTGCACAAATTGGTGGTTATATTGCATTTGACTAGTCCTACATGTTCTTTAGGACAAGATATGGAACAAAGGCTTCCATAAAGTCTGAGCCATTGGACCTTAATCATATAGAAACTTATACTCCTAGCCCTTAAATATGAATTGCACAATCTAGGAAGAAGATGAGGAATGCATAACTCATGAACATGCTACACTATTATTAGGGGTTCATGACTATCTTTTAGATGAATGATGTAATGCTTTCCAACCTAACCCAATACAGGAGGCTGAAGAGACAGGTCTTGGGACTAATTGTATATTTGAGGAGGGTGCTCCTATTCCCAATCTCATGAAAACAAAAGAAAATACAAATGGATTGTGGAATATGTTCTTTTATGGATCAAGGAAAAAAAATGGTTTAGGTGCTAGTGTAATTCTTTTTTCCCCTAATTTGGAGAAATACTACTTTTCATATAGACTCTAATTTAGCTACACTAATAATGTAGCCAAGTATGAAGTTTTAATCCAAGGTCTCGAACTTGCATAGAGAAGAGGCATAAAGCTCTTGAAAGTATTTTGGGGACAATGAATTCATTGTCAATCAAATTAGAAATCAGAATGTCATGAGGAACAACCTTCTCAAGTCATAAAAGCATAGAGTTTGGGATTTACTTGAAGGCTTCCAAGCATTCAATATTCTGAGCATCCCTAGGAATAAAAATAAACATGTCGATAGGCTTGCAACAATTTGTGCTCATTATGACATACCAAAGCATGTTGCTGATTTAAAGGAACAATAGATCAGACTTGTTGCAAGGCTTGTTGTCCTAGATAATTGCACAAATTGACAGGTATTTGATTCTGATTTAGAAATTGTTAATTTCCTAGAAAATGAAGCATAATTCTTTGCTAAAAATCAATCCAAGTTGCAAAGTAAGTATGGGGATCAGATTGTAAATCTTAATTCCACCAAATTACCTAAAGGTCTAGTCACTTTAGAGGGCATACTCAACTATGTTCAAGCAAGAAGCAAGGGTTCAAACTTGACTGAAAGGAGAGATGACTACATGCATGTTACCATTGTTGATGGAAAGACTCTTAACTTGGGAAAGGTATGCACTGAGATTGAACAAGAAGGTTTCATTAATTTATGTCAAGAATTTAGTGATGTTATTGCTTGGACATATGAAGATTTAAAGGGTTTTGACCCTAGCCTATTCCAACATACTATAGATTTAAACCACAATGCAAAGCTTGTTAGACAAAAGCAAAGGCCAATTAACACTAAGATTGAACCATTAATGAGAAAAGAACTATCTAAGCTCATATAGGCTAATATGATTTTCCCTATTAATCACTCTTTATGGGTGGCTAATATTACTCCTGTTAGAAAGAAGAATGGAGAAATTAGGTTATGTGTAGATTTCAGGGACCTTAATAAGGCTTCTCTTAAAGATCACCATCCCCTTCCATCTATGGGACAAATTCTATCCAAGGTTAGTGGTTCAGAAAGGTTTTCTTTCTTAGATGGTTTTTTAGATTATAACCAATTATTAGTCCAAGAGTCAAATTGATATAAGACAACCTTCACTACCAAATGGGGTACTTATGCCTATTGTAAAATGCCATTTGGACTAACCAATGCAGGTTCTACTTTTTAAAAGGCAATAAAGATGGCCTTCAAAGGTGTGCTAGAAAGTTTTGTGCTTGTGTATCTTGATGATATAACTATCTTTTCAAAACATGCAACATATCACTTTGATCATCTGAGGTAGGTATTCATCAGATGCAAAGAGTATGGTGTATCTCTAAATTTGAAAAAGTGTGTGTTTTCCATTGATCAAAGAAATATTCTAGGACACATTGTATCAAGAAACAAACTAGCAATAGATCCATAAATGGTAGAAGCAATTCTCTCTCTCCCACTTCCTAGCTGCAAGAAAGGATTGTAGAGTTTTCTCGATAGGATCAACTTTGTGAGAAGGTTCATCCCTAATCTTTCTTCCATGGTGAAACCTCTCACAACCATGTTGAAGAAGAATATGATGTTCACTTAGACCAAGGAAGGGAAGTCTAGTTTTGAGGAGATCAAGAAATCGATTGCATCAGCCCCCACTCTTGTCAACCCCAATTTTGATAGAGAGTTTATCCTTTACTCTCTTGGAGAAGAGTCAAGTATATTAGTTGTTCTAACATAGTTAAATGAAGAGAATTTGGAGTAGACCATTGCTTTATTTAGTGAAGGGCTTAAAGATTATGAGAGAAAATGTAGCTATGTAGAGAAGCAAGTCCTTGCTATAAGGGCTCTCAAAAAGTTCAAACATCTTCTGTCTCATAACAAGATCTAGAGCTTGGTCCCACATGCAAGTGTATAGGAGTTCCTCCTAAATAATGATATTAATGAAAAGAGAACTGGATGGATTACCAAGGTCATGGAATATGACATTGATATTAAGATCACAAAGCTTGTGAGAGGCAAAGGATCGTGTGAGTAAATGGTCTCATCTTTTGAGACACCTGAGGAGGCTACCCTCTTAATACAAGGTGAACAACTAGTAGAGAATGATAATTAGAATGTTTGGTTGTATGACATGACTACCTTCTTGATGGAGTTCTATTGAGGCATATTAAAATTGATCATCTCAATAGGTTATTAAAAGAGTTCCATGATGGCCCCGTTAGTGGTCATTTTTCAACTAGGATTAAAATGATGAATATAATGAGGGCTAGCTATTATTGGTGACCTTGTTCAATGATTCTCATAGATGGGTAAGGAAATGTGAGAAATGTGCATTCTTCTCAAAGAAGAAAAGATTGGCTACCCTTCCTCTTTATCCTATTTAGGTAGACCAACCCTTTACTCAATGGGGTTTGGATTTTTTTGGTCCAAAAACCCACACTCTAGTTCTAGTCACAAATGGATCTTGGGAGCCATAGATTACTTCACAAGATTGATAGAAGTAGTAGCTTTGAGAGATGCAACAAAGGCTTCATTTTTTGAGTTCCTTGATGGAATAATGACTAGATTTGGTGTTCCTTCAACTATCATATCAGATAATGCCAAGTCCGATGTTGGAACTCATATACACTCTTGGGCTCTAGAACATAAGATATATTTGAGCACTTCCTCACATTATTATACCCAAGGGAATGAATTCACCAAATCCTCCAACAAGAATCTCATCAAAATAATTAAGAGGATAATTGAAGATAATTAGAGGTGTTGACATGCCAGGTTGAGGATGGCCCTTTGGGCTGATAGAATTACACCCAAGAGAGAAATTGGGAACTCATCCTTCTTGCTAGTATATGGACGGGAAGCAAGGCTTCCTATATTACTTGAGTTTCCCTCTCTTGAACCTAGCTCATCAATTGGAGATAGTTGACAATGATACCATGATAGTCAAGCTGGCCGAATTGATTGAATTAGAAGAAAAGAGACAATAAGCTATGCATACACTTGAGGCACATCAACAACAAGTTAAAAGAAGTTTTGACAAGAAGGCTACAACTAGAATCTTCAAAGAAGGAGACCTTGTTCTTAAGTGGGATGTATAAAGAGCTAAACCAGATAGACACTCCAAGTTTGATGCTATGTGGAGTGGCCCATATGTTATCACCAACTGCAAAGAGGCCAATACTTTTCAGTTATCCAAGCTTGATGGTGATATTCTGCCAATTCCAATTAATGGAATTCACCTTAAACTTTTCTTCTAGAGAAGGTTGAGGTTTTTGTATATAATAGAGTAGTTTTCCTATTTTCAATAAGTGCATGGGCACAAGCTATTTCTCTAAGAGATAGAAAAGTTTTAAAGTTTTGTAGTTGCATGGGTTTCGATTTTGTTGCAGAACAAAGTTTATTTTGTGATTTCAGCCCAATGGATTGATCAAGGCCACTATTCCATGCTTAGTAGGCAAGCATCCCCTTTGAGTCATTAGAAATATTAACCATTCCCCCCCTCTTAGAATTCTAGTTTTGTCAGTCTCATGAACATCCAGGATGATAGCCATGTCTATATTCATTGATTTATTCATTTATTACGATGTAAGCATAATAAGGGATATGTAAAAACCTTATTTCTTTTTATATCCCTAAGTCTTATAAATTTTTCCATATCATATGATGCATTTCAAGTCATAAAAAGGAAAAAATCCTTTTCACTCTATTTCTCCAATTTAGGTCTTCACCATTAGCTAGTTTGTGAATGCATGAAATGATCAAAGTTTGATGTTAGCGTGGCTTCATAGCTGTTAAGGCTAGCATTGAAATCTGAGTTGTGAAGTTGTAAACTGGTGTAAGTGAAGGTCAACAAGATAGTTAGAATTTTGGGTGAGGCGGTGAAATGTTTCAAGGGTATGAGGTCACGTGGCAGATTGAATGGTTGATTTCGGTTAACTTGATGATGTGGTTGATCTGGCATGTCATGAATGCAATCCATGTAGTAGTTGGAAAGATTAAGAAGAAATGATTTGTTTGCCTGCAACCATTTTTTGGTGTCCTCAATGCCATTGCACTCCATGCTTCTTAAATGCATATCATGATCAATTTTGCTTTGATTTGATCTCTTGCGACTGAGTGCACTCTTTTCTTAATTCATTTTGTCATTTCTTGTAGGCAGTTGCACTTCATGATCAGATTTTCTTCTGATTCTTAGTTATTACTCTCATCTATAATCAAATCTCATGCTCATGAGATTTTAAACACAAGGTTGTATATGGGTTATGCCTGCACCCTATAAAGGCAAGCTTTGTTGTTGTTCAAGAGATCTCTCTTTTTTTGTTCTTTTGCAAATATTCTCTGTAAATTCTCTTACCTCTTATTCAATATAAATCATTGCTATCATATCCATTCTCAGCCAGTTGAATTTGTATAACTTGACTATACCTCATTTTCCTAGATGTATTCTGGTAATTATAACACCATATAGTTATATTCATTTCAGTTAACTAATCTATTAAGTGAATTTGATGTATTTCTTGTATGATTATGTTATCTTCTTGACTTTTCTATGGTGTCAAGATTGAAATAATGTAGATAGTGGTATATCTTGTGAGGTCTATTAGATTTTAGAGTAGTTATTGGAAAGAAGTAGATAAAAAATAATATTTGGTGTATCATCCCCTCAAGGTTAGGATATGTGGTTTGATTTTCATGCATTTCCTTCTCCCTTTTCCTCTCAAGAAGTAGCTAGGTGCACCCTGATAGTAAGGAAGCTAACCTTCTCTAGAGATTCAATCTCTGATTGCAAAGTCACACACATTGAGATTATTTCCATGTTACATGAGGTCACTTGAGGGTCATACCTTAAGTAAGGGTGCAGACTTTCATGTCAAAAATACCAATTACTAGAATATTTAGAATAAAGAGGGGGGATGAATCATTTATTCTTAGGTCCAAATGTATAAAACCAAATTTTAACAACTCCAACAAACCTAATCAAACTCATGAATATCATATCAAATTAAATTGTTCATCACCATTAAACTTACTCTCTCCATTTAGCTCTCTGTTTGGTATGTGCCGACTAGGTAAATAATATCATAGTTAACAATAAATTTCAAACTTAAAGCAATAAGTACCAGAAATACATGACAAACATTCATACAAATGTTTGACACTGGTATTTAATGTTTGAACCCAATTTGGGAAAAACCACCAAGTAACATGCTACCTCTTTTTCACTCTTATGAAGTGAGTTATGTTAGGAGCCAACCCTGTTAAAGGTTACAAAACACATTGTTAAGTGTGACCCAGTTAAAGGATTTAATCACCCTCTTAGAAGTGGCCTTGCTAGAGGACTTTAGAAAATTCCCTTAGAATGTCACATTGTTCAAAGATTTACAAATGACTGTTAGGTCAAACTTAATCAAAAGGATTTTACTACTATCTCAATGATTAGAAAGTAATAGATAGGTTTGATTTGATAACATACAACTCACTTTCTGAATTTAGATCTCCATTCATCTCAATTTTGGTTTATTGGGTGGACTCCATTTCTCTCAAGAATTTAGATATACTTGGTAGCTCTTTAAGCAATCCCCCACATCACAAACTTCATACTTCTCCTTTGCAAGTCTTTTCTCCATTTGTATCCACAAATTCTAGTCCAACAATCCTTTAAAATATTTCATATGCCTCCTTAAATAGGTAGCTTAGATATTTTTCTTCTTAAACATAACTATAGATCTTAGGGTTACAATTAGATTCAATAGATTTAATGAATCTAGCCATCTTCTATTCTTCTTCTTCCTTCTTGAAATTTCTAGAAACATACCTTCAAATCTTAGCCTTTGATTGCTCAATTAATCATTTTCATGAATTAAATAATCTAGCTCATCTATCCTTATCATGAATATATTTTGATCATTGTGAGAATTTAACTCTTTTGACCTCAAATCTCGATTCTTTCTCAAATTATTAATTTGTTGAGACTTGGTTATAACTACATTCTATTGCTCGGTCATCACTAGATCACTTGGTCATCACTTAAACTATCTTTCTTGATTTACACTATACAACTTGGTCATTACTGTCACTCAACCAATACTGATACTTGACCAACATTTTTCTACACGACAATGCTTAAGTTCCTTAATCTTTATCTTCTCGACTAATATTTCTTCTTTTCTAATTGTAATGAATAAAAAGCACATTATCTTGTCAAGTACTAATTTATCAAGTGCCCATTGTAATTCCACCATACTTTCACATCCAAACTTGACCTTTGACTAGTTCATCTCATGATCTCTTCCTTTCATATCCTCTTCATCAATCAAATGATATGGCACTCTAAACTATTCGTAATTGTCTTACCAGTATGGTTTGACATTGATGACAACATAACAATTTTTTTATAGTTGTAGTTCCAATACAAACATTAGTAAAAACCAAAATATAATGCAAAAATACACAAAATCTAGAAACAAATAGGGCTAGTTTTGGCCATAGAAATAGTTTGAATCTAAATCTATTAACTTAGGTCATTCTATTGAAGGGACCCAAATGTCTAAATCATGACATTGCTTGAGCCCAAATTTGGATAATGTTTCATCAATAGTTATAACACCTTGGCATAAGAACAAAACTAGGGAAAAGATAAACAATTTAAGTAAGAAAAATATAGAGTAAAGTTCTAGAAATATTTTCTTTTCAAATAGTTAAAGGAACCAACAAATATTGAAAGAAAATAAATGTAGAGCTCAAATCAATACTAAAGACTACCTACAAAATAGAGCAATTAATAAAAACCGAATGTTTATCATGAAAACCCCTTTAAGCACTAATAAATACATAACATTTAATAATAGCTAAATAAATATAGATATAAAATAGGCTAATGTTAACCCTTTTAGCAAAGAAAAAATAGGGAAACCTCTAGAGGCAATATTGGACAATATAAAGCAAGCTACAGATAACTCTGATAATAGGAACAAAAATGACAAAATAATAATACTCAGTAATGAACAAAGTAAAATTAAGGCTTGAGTGTGAAAAATGTGGTATTTTTTCTTTCTAGAATGACCTTAACACAATAAATTAAATTTGGAAAATTGGTTAAAGGAATCATGCAATGGTCAAGTAAATATAACAACCTATTCAAATTAGTTAGTATATACACACTGTAGGATTATGCATATTAGAGATGCATATCTTTAAGATTTTTACTACTTTTACAAAGGATATAGTGTGAAATTCAATATTTGGAGTTTGAACATGAATGAAAAATCTATGGAGGAATTAAAATTACCAATATGGATAAATCACTATCTATGGAATTATCAACGTTTCACATATTGGAACACATAGGTTCATCAATAGGTGAATTTTTAGGCTTTGAAGATAACTTTAAAGAAACAAATGATGTTAAAATATTAGTAAAAAAAATGTTAACAAATTTATACTTTAGACCTATCAAAATAATAATAAATAGATCTATATATAAATTAAATTGCATAAAATGTGAAGAGCAAATTAACAGTATAAGTATATTGGAAACTTAAAAAGGAAAGGAATTAGATATCACAAGTTTTAATAGCTATAAAATAAGTGCAATCAATTTATCTATTGTGATAACATAAGTGCAATCAATATATCCAAAAATCTTGTGATGTACACAAGGACAAAACAAATTGCAATCAAATATCATTTCTTAATGAAATTGGTTCAAGACAAAGAGGTGAGATTAGAATATGTGAACACCAAGGAGCAGATAGCATATATATTTACTAAGGCTTTACCTAAGGATGCATTTGTGTATCCTAAGAGGTAAACTAGGGCTTATTCCCCTATTTGATGCTCACTAAAGAAAAAGATAGTGATGCATTAACCAAGTTCCATTGAAGATCTATCAAGTTGATGCTGTGAAATGCAGAGCATATTGCATATGAATTAGTACAAAAGGTACATAGTAACTTCAAAGTTTGTATCCTTTGGCATTTGATGTCAATGAGGATGAATTTAGTGTCAACATGGAAGAGTAAGGGAGAGTTCAGTGTCAAAGAGAAAGAGGGAGAGTTTTTTTTATCTCAAAAAGAAGATATTCAGATGATGGAATAAACAACAAAGAGGGAGAAAATGACAAACTTTCACAATAGAGTGTTGACAGGAGATCAATAGAGAAAAATCCAAATAGAATCTCAGAGGGAGTTAGTATGGATGAGAGTCAGAATGAAACTAAGGATATTATTCAATTGCTTATATTTCTATCAGTTTATGTTGACATGTTGTGTTGTCATCAATGCCAAAGGGGGAGTTTGTTGGAAATAATTCTTCAATTGTATGTTGTCATTGATGTTACATAAATGTTAGTATTAATTGAGAAATGTAGATTTTGTAGTATTAACCTTGTATATCTCAGTATTAATCAAGAAGTCTGGTAAAGAGGACTTTTCTAGTATTAACTGAGTAGTTGGTTAATGAAGATAATTTTGCTGGTAGTATTGAGCAAGTGGTCAGGCATTAAAGGAGTCACAGTGTTGATGAAGCATTCAATCCTAATATTGATTGAGTGATAATAGAATGCATTTGTCTAATATTTAATTGATTGAGGCCAACTATTTGGATATTTATTGATGTTTTAGAAGAGTATTCAAGCCAACTTGTCCTAGTTTATGATATATAAGAAAGGTCAAGTTGTGAGGATAATGCAAGATGTCGAATATGAAATAAGATGGATATGTGAGTGAAGGAAAAGATAGAACAAGTTAGTGTGGAAGATAGGATGCAAAGAATATCTAATCAGGAAGGATCTAGTAGTTAAGCCAAAATAGATATATGCATCTACAAAGATAGTTGCTTCATAAATCAGGTCAAATTACTATTACTTTCTAACCATTGTAGTAGAAAATAAATCTTTGACTTAACAATAATTTTGTAAATCCTCTAACAAGGTGACATTTCAAGATTGAAGTGTTTAAAGACCTCTAACCAAGCCACTCCTAAAAGGGTGATCTAAATCCTCTAACACAATCACACTTAATAGTATGTTTTGTAACCTTCAACAAGGTTTTCTTCTAACAAGGCCCACTTGAGAAGAGTGAAAAATATTGTAATTAGTTGTATGGTGGTTTTCCCAAACTAGGTTTCCACTTTAAATCTTAGTGTCATCTGTGTTGATGTTATTTTCTTATGCTTTATGTTTCTATAACTAAGTTACTAAAGGTTATAACAGATTAATAATCATAACATTTCTTTATTAACTTAGTAATAGTAATATTTTAGTGTTAACCGAGTTGGAAAATATTACATGATCAAGGGAAATTCTCAACTGACATCTAGAGATAGGAAATTATTTTTGTTGTAACTGATTCATCCCTCCACTCTTAGTTACACTCTCACATTTTCAATAACTAATATAAGAGCATTTAGTGTTTCCAGGAAAGGTTTTTAAGGACCTAAGATAAAGATTAGGATGTCTTTCAAAATGGAGATTCCTAATCTTAATAGAGATAAATTTTCAACATGGTAGGAGTTGATGAAGCTGCATCTATCAAGCATTAGTGGTATTGGTATGTTCTACTTGGAAAACATATATGTTCCACCACCTAAACCTGTAACTGTGGAACATATGAAAGAGGAAAAGGATCACAATATAATAATGATTGATATAGCTTCCTTTATGAGCTATTTTGAATTTGATGAGGTCAAAGATTGTCCTACTACATTTGATATGTGGGATAAGTTACAGATTGTCTATGGAGGTGATAAAAATGTGCAAATAGACAAGGTAGAAATCTTGAGAGGCAAGTTTGATTGAATGAAAATGAAAGAAGGTGAGAACATTGTCCAATATAGTGAAAAAAAAAGAAGAAGTATGAGTGCAATCAGAGCCTCATGAGGGAAAATTGACGATGAAACAATAGTCAACAAGTTACTAAGATCACTTCTTCCTACTTATGTAATTAGAGTTTTAGAAATTTAAGAGATGAGATACAATCCTAAAAATGATATAACCTTGGATGCACTTGTGAGAAGATTAACTACTTTTGAGTTAGATAACTTTGATTACTATGCTCCTGCTTCTAGCATTCTTGAATTTGCATTCAAAGACAAATTAACTCTTGGAAGAAAAGGAGGAAACTCAAAGGAAAACAAGTTGCTAGTGATGAATAAGATGATCCAGATGAAGACCTTGAAGTCATTAAAACCCTACTTGCAAAAAGAGAATAAAAAGGGACAAGAAAATTCAAAAGCAAAATGTCATTGATCTATTTCTCATGTGAAGATGTTGGTCATATTAGTTTAAGATGTCCAAACAAAGAAGATAAAGATGAGAAGGGAATAACAAATTCAAAGGCAAGAAAGACTTCAAAAGATACAAGGACTACAAAGACAAAGGTAAGAAATCCTGTTACATTACTAAAGATTTTGATAGTGATGATAATGAAGATGAAGTAGTTTACATTGTTATTAAAGATGAATTTGATAATGAGGAAAATGAAAAGATGGCACTTATCTCTCATGTTAGCAAAAATGATACATGCATCATAGATAGTGGTTTTTCTCATCACATGATTGGTGACAAAACTAAGTTTGAACATTTAGAACACTATGATGGTGGAAGTGTTAGATTCGGAAATAGTGAACCATATTATGTAAAAGGAAAAGGAATCATAATACTAAAGGTATCAAATGTGAAAATGCCTACTGGTTTGAAGGATTCACACATAATCTACTCAGTGTAGCTCAACTCAACAATATAGGATACAAGGCATAATTCATGAATGATAAAGCTAAACTATTCGATGGAAAAGGGAACCTAGTTGGAATTGGCAATCAGAAAAAAGGTAATTTATTTTACCTAGATCTCAGTGAAAGTGTATGTTTGCTAGCTCAGATAGAGGAAAGTTGTTTATGACATAAAAGGATGTGTCATGTTAACTTTGATAACCTAGTTACCATAAGAAAGAACAAAAAAGTAAGAGGCATACCTTATCAAAAGAAACTTGAGATGGGCATGTGCAAAGAATGTAAAATTGGTAAGATGAGTAAAAGAAGTTTTTAAAATAAGTCCTACAATTCAAGAGAAGTTTTGGAACTAGTTCATATAGACATTTTTGGACCAATAGACATCAAAAGCTACTATGGAGACATATATTTTATTCTATTTGTTGAAGATTATTCCAAGATGATGATTGTAATGTTTTTGAAAGGTAAATATGATACTTTTCAAAAGTTCAAATGGTATTTGGCTAGAGTTGAGAAAGAAACATGAAAGAATTTGAAATGTCTATGTTTAAAGAGATTAAATTCTTTGTAGGTCTACAAGTTCATGAGATGAAGGATGGCATATACATCACTCAATCAAAATACATTAGGGAAACAATAATTTTTTTGGAATGGAAGATTCCGAGCTTTTTGCAACACCTATGTCTACTAGACATAAACTCTCAAAGAATGATGATTTGAAGAAGGTAAACCAAACTACTTATAGGTCAATGATTAGAAAACTTCATTATGTGGTACATACTAGACCTGATATTACATTGGGCAATCAACATAGTTGCAAGATTCTCTGCTAATCCAAAATAAAATAACATGATGGTAGTAAAAAGAATTATGAGGTATCTAAAAGGAACTCAAGAATATGGTTTATGGTATAAGAAAGGAGAAAACCCTGAGTTGAGAGCATTTACTGATGTAAATTGGGCAAGAAGTATTGATGATATAAAAAAAAATAGTGGAGGAGCATTCTTTCTTGGAAAGAGGTTAGTATCTTGGACAAGCAAGAAGCATAATTATATTTCTCAATCCACAATACAGGAAGAGTGTGTTGCTACAATAGACAATTGTTTGATCATAATATGGATCAAGAAATTAATGTCAAGAATGAAGAAAGAAATCAAGGAACTAGTGGTTATCTAATGTGATAACACAAGTGAAATCAATATATCCAAAAATCATGTGATGCATACAAAGACAAAAAAAATTGCAATCAAATATCATTTCTTAAGGAAATTGGTTCAAGACAAAGAGGCAAGATTAGAATAGGTGAACAACAAGGAGAAGATAGCAGATATATTTACTAAGGATTTATCTAAGAATAAATTTATGTATCTAAGAGGTTAATTAGAGGTTATTCCCTTATCTAATGCCAACTAAAGCAAAAGATAATGATGCATCAACCAAGTTCCATTGAAGATCTATCAAGTTGATGCAGTGAAATGTAGAGCATATTGCATATGAATCAGTACAAAAGGTACATAGTAACTTCAAAGTTTGTATCCTTTGGTATTTGATGTCAAAGAGGGAGAATTTAGTGTCAACATGGATGAGTAAGGGATATTTCAATGTCAAAGAGAAAGATGGAGAGTTTTGTATCTTAGAAAGAAGATATTCAGATGATGGAATAAAAAACAAAGAGGGAGAAATGGAAAAATTTCACAATAGAGTGTTGACAGGGAAGCAATAGAGACAAATCCAAGCAGAATCTCATGGGGAGTTAGTATGGATGAGAGCTAGAATAAAACTAAGGATATTATTTAATTGCTCATAATTCTACCAGTTTATGTTGACATGTCGTGTTGCCATCAATGCCAAAGAGGGAGTTTGTTGGAAATAACTCTTTAATTATATGTTGTCATTGATGTTACATAAATGTCACTATTAATTGAGCAATGTAGAGTTTGCAGTATTAACATTGTATATCTTAGTATCAACCAAGTAGTCGAGTAAAGATTTTTTTTCTAGTATTAACCAAGTAGTTGGTTAATGAAGAGAATCCTGATTGCAATATTGACCAAGTGGTCAAGCATTAAAGGAGTCACAATGTTGACTGAGTTTTCAATCGTAGTATTGATGAGTGACAACATTACGCATTTGTCTAATATTTAATTGATTGAGGCCAATGATTTGGATATTTATTGATGTTTTAGAAGAGTATTCATGCTAACTTGTCCTAGCTTATGATATATAAGAAAGGTCAATTTGTGAGGATAATGCAAGATGTGGAATATGAAATAAGATGGATATGTGAGTGAAGGAAAATATAAAGTAGGAAAGTGTGGAAGATAAGCTGCAAAGAACATCTGATTGCGAAGGATCTAGAAGTTAAGCTAGAACAAAGATCTAAATTTGAAAAGATAGTTGCTTCATAAATCAAGTCAAATTATTATTACTTTCTAATCATTGTAGAAAAAAAGAAATCTCTTAATAGAGTTGACATAACAATCAATTTGTAAATCCTCTAACAAGGTGACATTTCAAGATTGAAGTGTTTGAAGACCTCTAACTAGGCCAATCCTAACAAGGTGATCTAAATCCTCTAATAGGGTCATACTAAGTAGTATGTTTTGTAACCTTTAATGGGGTTGGCTCCTAACAAGGCTCACTTCAGAAGATTGAAAAATATTGTAACTATCTGCATGGTGGTTTTCCTAAATTGGGTTTCCATGTTAAATCTTGGTGCCATATGTGCTCATGTTATTTTCTTATGCTTTATGTTTCTATAACTAAGTTACTAAAGGTTATAACAGATTAATAATCATAAGATTTCTTTGTTAATTGAGTAATAATAATATTTTAGTGTTAACCAAATTGGACAGTATTGCATGATCAAGGGAAAGTTTGAATTGACATCTAGGGACATGATTTTTTTTAGGTGATTCACCCCTCCCCTCTTAGTTACACTCTTACATTTCCAATAGAAAATATGCTTGGTAACCACCTATATATAGTAGGGAAAAAAGAGAAAAAGCTTACTTTTAATCTTGATAAGAACGAAATTAGAACAAAAGATGTTTAGAATCAATTGACAGAAGTTGAGGAAACAACGTTGAACATAAGTAGTATAACAGATCAACTTGACTCTCCCATTCCTCCAATAAATTTGACTTAGATCTTGATGATGAAGGAGAAGATGAAGAAAGTGAAGAAATTGTGAGAGACAAAATATGGCTAGTGAAAGAATCATGGAAATGGACAAGGAAGAATTTGAAGATGAGGATTTAAAGGATAATATAGCAAAATACAATTTAAGAGATACCAAGGGAAATAGTAAATCAATATCAGCTAAAATACAATCTTAGGCACTTCAACATGAATAAGAGAAGATACAAAATTAGATAAAAGAAATGAATTCTAATTTTCCTTCTCGACAAAATGTAGAGAAAAGACAAAGTAATTGTAGATATTTTCCTATTGAGGTGGAGACATTTTAAAGGGAATCTAAATTGATAAATTAAAAGGAAATACCAGATAAATAGGGCTTGGATAATGTAGATAGGAGTGTTAAGTATTAGAATTTGCACCCAGTACTAAACTGAAAAAGTTCAGTAATTCTGACCTAACATGGGAATCACTTCTACATGGGACATGTAAAAGAAGTGAGACCTCTAGGTTCTAGGCCGATTGTTATTGATTATTCAGTAACATTTCCATGATCCTAATTTAAACTTGCAGGAAAAAGGAGAGAAATTACTAGAAATAAACCTAAAACCTGTAGTCTAAACTAACAAATGGGTGATACACCAAAAGTGATATGGAAGCTTTAGTACAAATGACAGAGAAGGACTATTCATCTACTTAAAGTAAAAATAAAACACTTCTTTTCTGTAAAGATTTGCATAAGTAATTTGTAATAAGGTTTTTAAGAACACATATTAAAACCTGCAAACAGACTTCTCCACAACCAGGTGCTTGAAAGAGACAAAATAACAAGGAACAATAATAGTTCACAAATTGCTTTATCAAATCATTTTGACATTACATACAAAATTGCAGAAATAAAGAAGGTTCAAAAAATTGACAAAAAATAGCATAAACACAACTGTTGTCACTTGTATTAAACTTCCACAGTGAATTACAAAACTTCTGCAAATAAAAGTTAAGGACTCAAAACAGTCACAAAAACTTCTATGTGTAATCATAATTCTTCTAAAATGAGTTGAAAAAAAACTCCCTAAATACAAACCCAACACTTGGGTCAAATGCAAAAAGAAAGCCTAGAAATGAGGGCTTAGAAACTTCCAAAAATGAAGTCTCATTACTCATTAGACTTTACTAACCCCTTATGAAACCTATGACTCACATAAAACTACCCAAAAAGTCTCCAATAGTCAATAAAGGCTCTTCAATTGCCATAATAAATTCAAATTCGACCCCCAAACTTTCCCCTAAAAAGACTCCTAATGTTTTTAAACTGATTCCTTCATTAAAGACCATGAACATGAAATGAACCTATCTTCTTTTTGCATTAAAAATAGAAAAAAATAAAAATGATTTATAATTTCATCATTTAAATATTCTTTCTTTACAATAATATAACTATGCAAAAAGAAATAAAACAAATAACCCATACATAAACCCTAAGGCAACAACTAAGAAACCCACCCCCAACCCCCACCCCCCCCAACCCCAATAAAAATAAAAATATTTGAAAAGGGATTAAAATCCCATATATGACCTACGGACTTCAAAACAATTTAAAAAAATGAAAAAAAGCATAAAAGCCTTTGTAACCCTAAAAGGGTATTCATTTTGACATTTGCATTTTGGAATCCTCGAGGTTGAGGAAAAATGAGGGTTTTTTGGCTCTCAGCTGCCATTGTTGAGCTTGTAGTTTTTAAAAGGCTTTCACTAGTTTTTTTTTTTTTTGGTGCCACCATGAATGTTGATGCCACCATGAATGCATCTTCAAGGTATTTTCAAAATATTTGTCATTTACTATTCTGAGCTTCTTTTGGTTTATTGATGGCCGCCATGAATAAATCTGTTGGAGCTTGGAGCATTAATATTTTGCTAT
This sequence comes from Cupressus sempervirens, assembly GCA_028749045.1. NCBI lineage: Eukaryota > Viridiplantae > Streptophyta > Pinopsida > Cupressales > Cupressaceae > Cupressus > Cupressus sempervirens. Next base: position 569,111,839 of record CM053792.1, on the reverse strand, counting down.
TTCCTCTGCAACAAAGGTAAGGTTTAATGATTCCTCTTTTTCTGCCATTGTTGAATCTACTAAAGCTTCAAACTTTTTCTTCTCTAGCAAGAGCATTTGTATGCATATATGAAATATACATTCTAGCTTTTAGCATTTTTTTTACATAAGGGTTTTTAGTTAAAACTAAATTCTAGAAATTTCCATAAAAAATAAAATGTTTTTTTTTCCTTTCAAAGCTTATTTAGCTCAAAAGTTTACTTATGGCTCTTGCTATTTAGACATTATTAGTTTGATTTTTTTTGGGCATCAATGTTGGCCATCATTGTCAAGTCTGCTAGAGCTAGAAATGAAGCTCAAATTTTTGTTTTCTCTAGCATAAACTATGAGCATTTGTTTATGTCTTTCTTAGTCAACTTACACTGAGATACATTAGTTGAATGGCTTTGATGCCTTTGTCCCCCTGCTGCCATTGTTAGTTTGTAAGATGATGAATAGAAGGATGGTGTGCCACTGAAGATGCTGCTGTTGAAACTCGGATCCTCTTGTGAACATTGATATATTCATCTATCTCATCGGAAATTTCTTCTTATAGAAGCTCTTCAAAAACATCTTCAAGTGTGATAATATCTATGACCTCTCCTTCTTCAATGTCATTTGGAATCTTGCTCTCTACAGTGCTCAAGGCATGATAGCCTAGCAAATGTTGTGGCTTTTTCAAATCTGAGTCTGCTATTCTCTTTTTAAGATTTTCCTGAGACTTGTCACCAACATAAAGTTGAGGCTTATGTTTTCTAGTCTTGAGAATAGTAGCCATGTGATTACTTCCTTTCTAAAATTCATTTAAGATATCATAAAGTGGCATATCTGCTGAAATCTTGGGTTTTCTCCTTATTGACACATCACAGACAAGAGTTTCTATTTCAGCATGTACTGTTAGGAGACTCTTTAACCAAAAGAAGTCCTATTATATTCTTAGGGTCTCCAGAGTACACAGGAACCTGACCGTGACCTTGATTCAAGATCTTCCCCATTGCCTCCCAATCCAACTTAGAATTGACCTCCAAAGGAAAAGGTGATTTGATTGGTGTCATGGCCTCCTGGGTAGTCTTCTTAGTCAGATCAAGTGCCCCACTTATTATTGTTGTCTCATTATGCATAAACTCTCCACCTTTGCCAACCTCTTGCCCATGGATTGAAACAAGAGCTTTTAATTGTGCCCTCCATGAACATATTGCTTGTGGGAAAACCTCACCAAATGTGAAGACATAGGTAACAGAGAGAATCACTACAACAACAGGGTGGAACATCTTATCCAAATATATTGGTAGAGCCTTCATGACTGTAGCATTACAAAGTAATGTGACAAGAAGCTAATGTTGTCTCTAGACGATAGGAAAAATAGTAGCATGTAGCTGTGAAAGTCATATATAAGATACAACTTGTGGTTCGTAATGAATCCCAACCACAATGCCCTGTAGTCTTCCTTTGTAGCAGCCAACTCTAATCAGCATCTCCCAGTATTAGTATTTACTGAGCTAGATTTTTCTTTATGAAGCACTTTATAGCCTTTTCTGCTTAGACTTTCATTAAAAAATTTCACAGTTGTTGCATCTGTTGCATTGAAACCAGGCAATTGATAATGCTTGATCTCCTCTTTCACTCATAAGTAAAGTTTTGTTTTTCACCTTCCTGCAGCAAGTTATCTAGACCCTTCATCATATTCTGGAGCAACTGACTGAGTGCTAAACTATCTCATTCCATGATATTTAAAAGAATATTTTATGAGGTTTGAGCACGGGCTTGTGACACTCAAAAACTATTCTTCCGTGATTTGTACTTATTCCTTATGAGATCAACATGCTTGTTTCTAATTATAACGAAAGGTTTCATATCATAATTAACTTTTTTCATTTAACATTACATTTTCTATTTTTGATATGTATTTGTAGCAACTAGAAAACGGGCTAAATGCATAACATACTATGAGAAATCACAAAACTCAATCAACATATGTTAGCACCCACTAGTCTACCATGAAAGCCAAACTAATCAAAATAAGCAAACACAAGGTTAGAAACCCCTTTTTCATTTGTAGCTCCTATGTCCTTCTTTCTTCTCCAAATGATTGTAGCTCCAACTTGCTTATAGTGCACACAATATTGAAGCAAAGTCTATGATAGGGATAATGGCATGATAGTACTAGAAGTGTGATTTTAGTGTGAGAGAAAGAATGCAAAATGCAAAGAAGCTATGGATTCAAAGACTCAAGAATTAGGAGCTAAAGGACTCAAGAGTTAGGACCTAAGGAATTCGAAGACTAGAAATGAGAGGAAGAATGCTCATTTCATAATTGGCATGAAGGATGAGAGCTTTGGATTTGTCACCCATAGATATGCGATGTGGCAAGAGATTCCTTTGAGATTCCATGACACATATGACAAAATATGCTAATTGTAAGATTCTATGATGCATGAAAGTCAAACTTGGCTAAATGTGGAAGAGAATCTATGACGCGTCATAAGACACCTCAAGCCCACTTAAACCCAAGAATCTATGACAAATAAGCCAAATAGGGACATGCGTAAGAGAATAAGAATATTTGACTTTGACATATCTTATCCAAGTGTCAAAGGCGAATCCACGAGGTGTCATATCCAAGTGTCATGATGATGCAATATTTTATGGAATATTTGAATTAAAAATCCTTTTATTCCACAAAATAAGAATGAGTAGAAAATGGATTTAATGATGGAAAATGGAACTTAGGAAATTAAGAATTTCCATGGTTTTGCGGATAATGAATCAAGTAATTAATAAAATTAATTAATTGAGGATGATAATTAGGAAGAATAATTAGTAAGAATAATGGGATTAAATTATGAGTTATTTAATCCTATAGGGAAAATTAGTAAATGATTGGCCAAAATTGATTAAATAAGTGTGATAGTACCCTTTGATGAAAATGTGATGATAATATAGATCGAATAAGATGATGACAAGTAGACCAAAGCCATGGTCAGATTGATTGATTGGAGTTGATAACATGCCAAGGACACATGACATGAATTGATTGATATGTAACATTTAATTGACATTGTAAATGCTACAGGATCGAAATTGATTGAAAAGGTTTGATCATAATAACATTGACGAACACTATCAATATTATTAAAATGGTTGATAATGTCATGGTCTGACATTGAAAGCCTCAACGATGTCAAATATTGGATGACATGAATGATAGTTTGACCTAGCAATGAGAGCCACAACAGTACTAAGGTCAAATTGATAAGATTAATAGGTTGATATGTTTCCAAGGCACTGAAAGCTGCAACAATACCTAGGAATGGATAAATGATGATTGATTTGAGATGTTTGATATGTTTTGGGTTGATTAGGACTGATTCCAAGTGATTTTGAGTTGTTTTGGGGTGATTTTGAGTTGATATGAAATGGTTTTGAGTTGATATGAAATGATTTCAAAATTGATGTGAAAGAGGATACAAATGATGAAATATGATCAATTTGGCCAAAATATTAGAGTTAGTAGAATGAGAAAATGGGATAAATTAGTATGAAGAAGTGATGAAATTGTAGATGCGAACCATTTTTGAGCGTCTACATTTTGCCCCTCTTTGATACAATGTGATTTAGAGCGTTGTGTCAAAGAATGCTAATGACAAAGCCATAAAAACATGCCCCAGCAATGTGGTATATATTTATACCCCCTTGAGAAATTGACCAACATAGGCATATGATAGGTCAATTTCATTGAAAATGAGAAAACAAAGCCATAGTAACTGATAGATCAAAAATTAGAGTTAAAATGTGAAAGTTATGGCCTTCAGAGTTCAAACAGGCATCATGACCAACATAGAAAGAGTCTTTGGTACAACCATCTAGGCAGCAACAAGTTATAAAAGAGCTTTGAGAGGAGTTTGAAAGTCATTTTCACTCTCTCATTTGGAAGAAAAGAGCTCTAGAGCAAGGAGGATGAATTAGCTACCTAGGGAGCAACACCGTGGTGAACAAGTGTGGACCTTCCGACGACGGGCAGATGTTGGACCTCCAGTGAGTACATCAAGGCCATCTTTGTACTTTTTAATGATTTTTCATGCTTTTTACTACTTTTTATTGCTTTTCCATGCTTTTTAGGCACTTAGGAATCTGTCGAGGGGAAATTGGGGTCAAACAGGGTCAACTAAGGGTCCCAAGGCTAGTTAGGGCTTTCTAAATGCCCTAACTACACCCAAAACATAGCCAAGTGCGTTAATGACATAGTTGGGAACCCCAACTATGCCCTAGGATTCGTCAAAGCTTCGATGGGGGTTTGAATGGTCTCAGATCAAGCTGAAACTTGGCAAAGACTAGCATAACCCTAGGGAGATGTTAGAAACATGATAAAATACAGGAAAAGGTGGTCAACATGCTTAGAATTTGGTCAAAATTAGGGTAGATGAAGGTCAAACCTAAGTAAATGCTAACAACAAATAGTGCAGAGGGCTCGAAAGGGTGCAAATAGACTCAAAATGACTCAAAATTTGGAGGACATGTTCAAAACCCTATTAAGAGTTGAAAACATAGGTTAACTTAGTCAAACATGCTCAGAGAAAAGTCAAAATTAGTCAAAAAAGAGTGAAACTAAGTTAAACTTGGGTCAAAAGTAGGGTAAACTAGATGCAAAACCATATGAGGTTGACATAGGCTATGCGATTATGTAGGAGGAGCTGCCCTTATTACAAATACAGGGACATAAGCCTCAGAGCCTTGCACTACATCATCAGATGACACCTAGTGAGCGGGGGAGAGGTGAGGGGGAATAGAGCTTTGTTGACAGCTTTGACAGAGAGGTGGCACTCAAAGACTAGTTCATTCCACCTACCGACTGGGGAGGCGACTGTGACACTAGAGGATGTATGGCACATTTTGAGGATCCCTATCCATGGAGGGTTAGCAACATATGACCTAGCCACAAGACGAGCAACTCTACATCAATTATTTGGATGCAGAGATGTAGATCTAGGGATTCGAGACTATGAGATCAGATGGGACCTATTGGTGGCACACCATGAGTGATTGATAGTTGTGATCTATTGGGTGATTGGTGGATTGCTCATACCTCATTGACGGGGACATGGATTCTTGGTTGGATTGGGCCGAGTACTTGAGTAGATGATTATGGAGGGCTCTATGTTTTCTTGGGGCCCATGCATGTTGGGGATGTTATATTATTATCTGCATCAGGTAGCATATAGAGGGGGACTATCCTTTAGCACTGGTGGCACATTATTACAGATTTGGGCCTATAGGCATATTGCAGTATTTAGGCCTTTGGTAGAGCGAGTGTTGGTGGATGATATGCCATATGCTTACAGCTATAGGGGTGTACTAGCTTGAGGACCATTGGGATATGCGAGGTACTTTCACCATCAGATAGACACAATGACACAGTTCATATGGAGACCATACAGAGATTACCCCAGATGGGATGATGATGACATCCACTTACCATAATGTAGGCAGGAGCACTACCTCATAGGGTGCAGAGTGATTAGTCCCCTATTTATAGAGATGTACCTACCAAAGTGGGTACAGAGATAGTTTGGGGAGACACAAGATGTACCTATAGGGTTAGCATTGTTTGCTTGATCTAGAGCAGAGGTGTGAGAGTGGGGACCACTCATCAGGACATAGGTAGCATATGCATAGTTAGTAGAGTTACAATCGAGACTATGGGGGGTAGCAACAAATATAGTGGATGCAGGCATGACAACAACATATGATAGGTGGTTTACACAACATCAGATGAGAGCTTTGACAGATCTAGCAGTACCATCACCCTAAGGGAGGCCACAGGATGAGGAGGAGGATTTGATGATGGTAGCAGGGTAGAGGATGATGTTGAGGAGGAGGATGAGGGAGACGATGAGAAGGGAGGAGAGGAGGAGGAGGAGGGAGATGAGGATGCTGAGGGTGAGGAGGAGGGAGATGAAGAGGAGGGAAGAGGTAGTGGGGGTGGGGATGGTGTTGGGGGTGATGATGAGGGAGAGGATGAGGAGGACTATTGGGAGGATAGGGATGCAGCTACGATGGACGTGGAGGAGGATCCAGTGGAGGACACCAGGAGAGCACTAGTACCAGTAGAGGCAGGGCCTAGCTAGGTAGAGTTGATGGCAATGATCAGAGGGCTACGGATTTAGTTAGATTAGGTTGTGGTAGAGAGGGATGCCATGATAGGAGAGAGGGATGCAGTTATAGTAGAGAGAGATTAGGCAATGGATGAGAGAGACCAGGCTAGGGTTGAGAGAGATGTAGCTATGCATAGGGCAGAGATGGTAGTGCAGGAGTCTCAAAATTTTATCAATAGCATTAGAGATGCAAACTTTTGAGATCTGGCAAAGATGATGAGCTGGGCTCACATGGAGGCATAGTATTGGCGAGATTAGTATGAGAGAGTGGTGCCACCAAGGTAGAGAGTAGAGAGTTTTTGTGCATCGAGATCTCATTCCCATAGGACACAGAGGACACAGAGCAATGTAGGGGTGATGGGGCCTATGAGGTCACCGCAAAGAGAAGAAGGATCCTCCTTGAGGCCAGACAGAGGTCATGAGGCTAGGGATAGCATAGGATGACACTAGCATACTCATGTATACAGGGGCTTCTCTATGTTGCTTTTTTGGTTTTTACTATGCTCTTTCATGGTTCATGCCTACAGGCAGTTAGTATTGATGTAAACCATGGTCATGTACTTTGATACTTTTGTGCAACATTAATGAGATGTACTTATGTTATGATGACTATATGAGATGGACTAGATGGTGACTTATGTTATGATGACTATATGTTCTATTATGCACATGCTTTATATATTTTATATGGATGCATTTATGCTTTTTGTGTGGACTTATATATGATGACATCATGTGTTGATTTATCACATGTTATGTGTAGGAAATGCCATCTTTTATTTTTGCCACATGTTTTATGAATGTAAATGAAATGGAATGAACGCAAATGAAATGTGAATATGATAGGGAATGAATGAAAATAAAATGTAAAATAGATGTAAATGAAATGTGAATATAATATAAATGGCATGTTTATTGCTTTGGATCATTTTGGACTTAGGACATATGTAGGAATGTAGGATGACAACGCCTTTGGCGTATCAGAGTATGAGACCAAGGTAGTGGAAGGAGGAGACGTGGAAGAACGAGAAGATGAGACAAGGAACACTTAGTATGATGTGAAGACTTTTGCTTTTGTAAAGTGCACTATATGTCAAATGGAACTTTATTTTGATATAGCAAGTGGAATGCAACACATCATGGCATAAAGGGCTAGAGCACAAATGCAAGCCTTTTGCGCAAACAAGCACAATGCAGACAAAAAATGACCTTGGCCTTCCTAAGGCATATGTACATGCCCTAGACTCTCAAAGGTACATTGTAACATATAGAAATAGAAAAAGATGACTATGAACCATCCTGACCACTCTCATAGATCAGTTTATATCATCAAGTAGCATAGGAACAGGATCGAAGAAAAAAAATTAAAATAAATCACTCACTAAACAGTGTGAGCCAACAACTATTCTTCTCCATTATTACGTTCTTTTTGGTTTTTGAGGTGTTCAAATAATGTTTGACATGTTGATAGTGTGGTAGTTCTGGTCATGGATTCAGTTGATAGGTTCATAGTGACATGTTGGATTGACTGTTGGTTCACATTGCTTAGATAGTGTGATTGTCTTGAAAGCATAGTGCTTTGAGTTTCAGTTAGCAAAGTGCAAGTGTGCATGCAAAAGGGGTGGTTATCCATAGTGAATATGTACAAGGTTTATTGCAAATTTTTGACTGGTTTTGTGATTTTTAGGGTTTTTGAGGTATTTGATTTTTTTAGAGAATTTAATGATTTTTAGGGTTTATTCAGGACATTTTATGATTTTTAGTGATTTTTTCTGGACATTTTATGAATTTTAGTGCTTTTTTCAGGACATTGTATGAGTTTTAGTGATTTTTTTTCAGGATCATTTTATGATTTTTAGTGATTTTTTCAAGATCATAAAAGCATATACAAGTGTTAGCTCCAATCTGTTATGCAATAGGTCTAATGGATAAAAAGTCCTTAGGGTTATGCCCCTAGTTCTAGTTCAAACTCATGCATCGTGTAGGTAATATGCCCCTAGACAAGACGGGAACTATGTACAAAGACCAATGACAAAGTGTGTGCAGATTGGTGATGCTTAGGAAAGATAACAAAGGACATTAACCAGTTCATGAGCCATGGTCAAGGAGCCAAGGATGTCTTTTAGGATGATGGATATGATCAAGGAATGATAGAGGGGGAAAAGACCAGATGGAATCCCGATAGATGGAGGAGCAACAACTGATTACACATGGCACTTGTTTGCCAAGTTTTCACCATGGTACTTGCCCAAAGCGCCTATTCGCCAGGTTTTCACTTTTGGATGAAATTTTTCTCTTGACTAAAATTTTCGTGCTTGTTTGCCAGGTTGTCATGAAGGCATCCATTTTTTCATGACTTTTTTTCACTTTTTTCTTTGCTTTTTTCATGACTTTTTGCTATTTTAAATTTTTTTTTTTTCTAGGACTTTTAGATGGAATAAAAAATGTTGCTAACAATTGTTGATAAGAAATCTATTGTTGTTACTACTAGTTGATAATCTTAGGGTCCATGATTGACCATAACTATGTAGGATTTGTTTTGAGTCTGTAGCTAAAATCAAACCATTGGAAAGGCCTCGAGAGATACCATCGTGTACCATATGTAAGATAATGTCTACCTCTTGCGAATCAAGGCATCTGAGGATAAATGTGTCAATAGATGTGTCATGTGGGATGTCACTAATGATGACATATGCAAAGGCTTGTGGGATAAGGATTTGATCTTGAGTGTTGGGCAAATTAGGTAGCTAGATGTGGGGATAAACAACTGGATATAAGGGAGGGTTGGGAGGGTTGAGACCAATGATCTTCCACATGAATGTTGATTGAGAGAGCTCAAAAATACTTTGTGGGATGTTGAACACTGGAACACTGATATTCATGGCATCATATTTTTCATTTTGTATCCTTGGGAGCTGCTTAGCTTTTGATTTTTCACAGTCTAATGGTGCCTTCCGATTTTCACCAAGAGATCTATGCTTGCTATCTTTTTCTCTTGTTTCTTTGTAACTAAAAGGTGGAGTTGGACCCCAAAATGTGCCAATGGGCTCACTTTAGAAGAAATTGCTTCTTTATGATTATCAATCATAATGCCTTCATAGATTTCAAAGTCTATTGTGATAGTGTCATCATCGTTGAATTGATAAAAAATTGGTGGTCCATGTTGGTCCCAATCCAATAGTTCAGGATAACTTGAGGGGATGTCATCATCAGGGCTGAATGAGCTTTGGTGAAAGGTATGGATATGGGCATTAGATTCCATGGTATCATTGGGGTTATGCTCAAAAGGGAGAGGATTGTTGGTTTAAGGTGGGATATCCTTAGATGCCTTTTCATCATTCAAAACATCCATAGTCTTACACGTAAGTACTGTGGTACTAGGAGGACCTATTTGTAATGGTTTAAATCCAAGCCCCAAACTAGGAGGTCATCCTTTTGTAGTGATGGGTTCAATTATACCTTGTTTTTGAGATCCAAGACCACTATAGCCATCATAACCTTGTTTCTGTATGATAGTAAACCCAAGCCCATACTTGTTAGAAGGTACCAAAGCAGATTTTTGTACTGCTTTTGCTTTCTCAATACATACATATGTATTCTCATTGATAGAAATGGCATTTTGTATACTGATCTCAAAGCATTATTCTTGTAATAGTTGTGATTTACCATAAGATTGGGGAGAAACTAGTGACTCCACCCATTGTCTTCAATCTTCATCTTTTCCTTGGCCTTACTGAGGAGTATATTAGCATCCACATACTTAGAGGAATCTGTGGGTTGTGCTTCAATTTTTTCTAGGACTTGGTATGTAGTAGCATCTCTTAGATTAGCACAAAACTGGAAAGGATCTGGATCACCAAGGATGGTAACCTCCACGTTGTCATAGGAAAAATTTAGACATTGATGATATGTAGAGGGGACTACTTTCATAGCATGAAACCGAGGGCATCCTAGTATCATGTTGCAATTCATTTCTATATCTAGGACATGGAACAATGTATCTTTAGTAGCTAGACCAACTCTGATAGGTAAGATGATTACCCCTATAGAGAAACGTTCACCATCATCATAGGCTTTAATTGTGATCCTTCGAGAGGGATCCACATCATTTTTAGAATAACCTAAACTTTTGACCACTTTAAGTCTACATATATTCAGCCTTGCTCCTCCATTTATCAAGACACATCTGACCTTAACATTGTGGGCAAAGACTTCAAGGTGAAGAGGATCATTGTGGTTGGGTTTGTTTTTAGGAATTTCTCACCTTTTCCTCACTTAGCTTAGAAATTTCTTATGTCATGTTATTAGCTATTCCATGTCTGAGATCTATGCATAGGAGTTAGAAGATTAAGGGTTTTATCTACTTTGTCTAGATTCAGTGTATGCTTTGATAACTAGTACCATATAAAGAATCTATAGGTCCACCCAACTAGGTTTTGTAGAGCCTGAAGTAAAAGAAGGATCTAGCCTTATAGTTGGCCCAATGTTTGAAAAAGCATATTGAAAATGGGAAGTAGTTGCCCCTAGATGTACCTTATTCTCGTCGGGGTAATTTGAAACTGTGTGTTTCAAAACACCAACAAAATGGCGACTCTATTGGGGAGTCTATTAAGAAATCCATTGTTAAAAGTACTAAAATCTCTGGTATAAATAGAATTTTTAGAATCTATATGATAGACAAACCTTGAGAATTTGAAAAAGATTCAATACAATAGGAAGAATTTGCTACATTAGTAGGGTTGTGAGTTGTTTTCCATTTCTCTACTAAAGATTCATCTCTCCTAGTTATGCCTTATTTCTGACAGTAGTGGTTTTAAAATAATTGAAATGATTATTACTTTGAGACCATTAATTAAAAAATGTTGCACAGTTGCTATCAGAATTTAGAGGTAATGTTAAGTTCTTTCACTTTGTCAAGAGTGTGAAATTCCCAAGTTGTTGTATAAAGTTTTTCAAATACCTATTGTAAATTCTGGACTAGCTTGTTATGATCTACAAGTTAGGCAATTATTTTCTCACTAATTGAGTGGTGACTCAAAGTTATATCTTTGTACCAGTGCATTGTGAATGTGAAGGTATTTTGATGGAAGCAATAGTTGGAATGTAGGTTTGAAGAATTCATCTCAAGTTCTTGACAATGGGTGAAAAAGTTATGTGAGATTTGGTGCAAAAGTTACTAAAGCTAGATTACTATGGTGTTTTCAACTATTGATGATGACTAGTTAGATAGATTATATTATGTGTTTTTTTATGGATACTTATCGCATACTGCATTTGTATGGTGTGCGTGTTTTCTTTCTGTATGTATGGCATTTCTGATGTGGCTAAGGAAGGGAGTCGTAGTCACCTGCTTGTCGGGATCTACACGATGCACCACTTCCTACCATTGCCAGTTTAGTTTAGAATATTATGTTTGTACATGCATGGATTTTATGCAAGTTGTAGGCACTAGGTATCACCTTCCTTGAATTGGCAGGATGAACATACCCTATCACATTATCTCAATGGTAAGAGGGGAGATGAATTCTTGAATCCAAATCCTAAACCTTTAAGCCATTTGTCCTAATTGAAAATTAGGACAAGTATTTGAGTCGAATACCCTTTGAATGCATCAGATGATGTTAATTCATGATTATTAACCCTTTAGTTTGATTTTGTATGTGTTTTTCTATGATGGGTTTTCATATGTTGCTTTATGAGTCTTTGGTGAATTTTCTATTAATTAAGTCTAATTAAAAGATTAAATTAATGAATTAATTTAATGGAAAACTATTATTATATTTTAATATTTAATTTTATTTAATTAACTAGGAAATTAATTAAATAAAAGAATTAAATTTAAAGATAAAAGTTAAAAGTATAAATTTAGAAAGTGATAATATTAATTTAATTTAATAATAATATATTTAGAGTTCATTTTTAAATAAATGCTAATTATTATTATTATTTAGGTTAATAAATATTTTATCAACTAAGTTTCAAAAATAAATTTACAAGTGAAAATATACTAATTTATTAAAAGTTTTTAGATCGCATGATGTATGCATGAGTTGAACATACAAGAAATTGATTAAAATGTATTTTAATTGCATAAATTTCACATGAGATTAGATTTAATAAATTAAATAAAAAAAAAGAAGTCAAGTAAAAATAAATAAAAATTTATTTAATAATTTAATTTAACGTGCATGAGAAAAGATTAAGAAAAATTAATAGGAGTTGAAGCCTGGTGAGCATGAAGTTCTCTTGGGTGAACACACAATTAGTGCCCTGATTTAAGGAGAGAACTCTTTATCACCAATGAGGGGTTCATTTTCAAAGGACGTAAATTTGAAGAGCAAATTCTGGAAGGGAAATTTTGAGAAATTTTTTAGAGTGAAGATCTTGGATAGGAGCGAATTCTCTCACAAATCTTTTGGGTGGTTGTGATCTTAGGATCAGAACCAGGTAGGTTCTTGAGTTTTATGCACCCAGTTAAGATTATGTTATTTAGATAATCTTGTCTTCTTCATGATTGTTGAAATCGATTCTCTGGGTCTCGTTGCATGAATCTTTTGCTCTCTTGTTTTGAATCTATGATATGTGTATTGTATCTCATCTGTATAATGTGATTGAAAGAAAATAAATTAATTTGAAACCCTTGTCCATAGGTAAAAGAAAATTGTATTTAATTTGGGAAGAGTTAAAAGAAAATTCTAAATTAGAAAATTTGAATAAACTGAAAGTATTTTCCTATCAGATTAATATTGTAAATGTTATTATAAAAAAAATTTAAAAAAATTTGGGAAGGGGGTCTTTTTTTGTTGAAAACATATATGTAAATATTTATTTAAAAATAAAAATAAAAATAAAAATATGGTGGGGGGGTTTACCCCACCCCACCCCCTTACTTTATACCGTGGCCATAGTGCAAACAGTTGTTGTATGCAGTCATACCTGTGACTGTAATCACAGTACAACTGCGATAGCAATTGTAAACCTACGGCTTGCTATGATTTAAAATCACATGCATTGGTTTGTTAATTTGTTTTTAAAAAAAATATATTTAATATTAATTAAATTTAGTTTATTAAATTTTTTAATTTAATTAAAATTTAATTTAGTTTAAGTATAGGTTAATTAAAAGTTTAATATAAATATATATTATTATTATTTAATAATTTTAAAAATATAATAGTAATATTATTAAATTAATTAACAATTAATGAATATAGATAAATAAAGAGTTTTGTTAATAAAATTTATTAATTTATTATTAATGCTTTTAAATATAATTAATTTTTAATTAATAAAATTATTGATAATTTTATTAATTATTAATAACTAATAATTGTTGAGATATAATTATAAGTATTTAGTTTGATAATCATTAACTAATTTAATTAAAAATTAGTTTAATTTAATTTAATTAATGATGAATAAAGGTAAATAAAAATTGTAGATTTATTTTAATATTATTGTTTAGATTGGAATCACTTATTTATCTTAATAAGTTAAATAAATAACTTTCCTTTAGATCATTTTAGGAAATTGACCTAAATCAAATAGGGGTAACTCTGTGAATTATTTAAAAACAAGAATGGGTTAATTGTAAAGGTGAACTATAAGACTATTTACTTGAACACAAACACTGAAAATTGAAACTTTATTATTTAACTCAAAACTATGTGCTTCCAAATAAAACCGACCTATGAGACTATTATGTTTTTTGTATGATGTCTATGTTTTGGGGTCTCGGGGTTGACCTAGCTTGGCCAGTCCTAGGATGTTACTAGAAGCTTAGGAGTTATGTGTTTGTGATGTCATGATGATGTTTTCATCTCAATCTTTTAAACCCAACCATGGTAATGTGATGGTATGGTCTATGATATGTTTGTATTTATTGTTCATTATTGCTTTCCAATGATCTTGTGTGACACTGAGGTGAATGTATGACCTACTTGATTTAACCATTTTTAGTCCTCGATCAGTTATATTTGGGTTGCTTTCCAGTCGCTTTGATAGGACTGAAGTGTTTGCTTTATTCTTGATGATGTCATGTTGTGACATGTTTGACTTAACCATTTTGAGTCATTGATCAGTATAATTGGAATACTTTTCGGTTGCTCATTGAGAACCGATGGATGTTGTGATTTATCTTTGATGCTTTCTAGTTGCTCGTGGAGAACTGATGTGATTATTGTGGATTATCTTTTGATGCTTTCCAATCTCTTGTATAGGGCTAAGGCAATTTTTATATGATTACTAATTTGTGCTTTTATGAGCCTAGGGTAGGTTATCTACTTGTAGTGTTGGGAAGTGACTTACAATGGGGCCCAGGGCCCTAAGTGGCTGCCAGGGTAACTCATTGTAAGTTTTTTAATAAGTGAAAACATTACACTAAATGAGAGTAAAATGAACCTAATAAGAGTCTTATATGTTCTTTCCCATGTCTTGAGTGCTAGTACAAACTAGGATGGGAGTAGAGAGAATGCTTGATTGCAACCTTGCATTCCATAGTATGCCTTATCAGTATGAGATGATACTAGTGGCCACATAGGGATCACTAGGGACCTGGGGGTCCTAAGGGACTGCTCAGGAAACTCCAACGTGATTTGTGCAATGATGCTTGCTTGCTTACATAGAAGGTTTCCTCCATGTCTTGTGTGCCTCTAGGAATTAGATGTCGATCCATTTTAGAAGCTTTGAGTTAGAATACTTTTAGGATTTCCTAGACTTAGAGAGTACTTTTGATATTTGGTTTGATATCTTGTTTGGGACTTGAGACTATCTCCTTAGCACAATGGGAGTGGTCCATTTAGGTTCCACATGGTTGGGTGGTAGTGCTTTTTACTCTTACTATTGATATCCATTCGTAGTCACCGTGGTTGGAGCTTCCTTGTCTGCATTTACTTTCATTCTTTCTATGTATCATTTGATGGATGGTTATACTTTATGATGGATGTTTATATCTTTTATGATGGATGGATGTATCATGTATGGTGAATAGTTTCATTTATTTTATTGTACTTTGTATCATGGATCCGAGGAGGATGATGTATTTCTATTTCTACATATGTATATTCTTTTAAGCCTTTCATACCCTATGACATGTACAGTGGATCATTGAGCATTCCAAATTTAATTTTTCGAGAGGTATTTGGAACAAATGTATATTAAATGGATATTGGAATTTATAATTATTCTTTCATGTGGATGTGATAGTTGATAGACTTAGCTTTAATTAAATTTATATGTGACTCAACATCATGGGGTCCTTAAGGAATGTAACCTGTTATGTATGCTAATAGTTGATTGTATGTTATTGCTTCCACTACTATGTATTTGATGTGTATGTTATTCTTTCTTGTTTTTAAAAAAAAAGTTTGACAAACTTAGTAATACTTTAGATTAATTCTTTTGGATCCCTTGGTAGGGCGTTACATTCTCTGTCAAGTGGTATTTTCAATACTAAATAGGAGAATGGTATGATACATCTAAACATACTTTATGAAGAATAGATTTAACAACTATTTTCATATTTTGAAGTATGTTCAAATTTTGAATTGGTAGAAAAGTTTTCAGATCTACTACAAGTAATAAATTCTGAAAGTAACCTTGGTGAATGAGTTTTAAGTTTGTAAGAAATGACAAATGTCTTTTCACTTGGTATGTAGTCCATGGATAAAATTTCTAGATCTATTTCTGCCAAGAGATACATGCCATTAGTATTTGATGGCATTCATGGTTTACCAAACCCTATGTTATATAATCTCAGAAAGCATTTTCCTAAGTTCAGTGGGAACCATGAAAATTTAGCCAGCCATCATGTTTAGTTGTTTAGTGATTTGATTGGTGATTTTAAGATTGCTCATGGAGACGTGCATATGAAGTTGTTTGTATAGACTTTAGAAGATGATGCTAAGGATTGGTGTTTCTTTCTACTAACATGTTCTATTTCATCTTGGGATGAATTACTTTCAGCTTTCATGAAGTAGTTTAGGGAAAGAGTAAGCATATCTGATTATTTTGAGAAGTTCTTGAAAATCCAAATCAATAATGGTGAATTAGTTCCTAAATTTAATATCAAATTTACAAAGGTTTTAAATGAGATTCTTGAAAGTTATAAACTAGATGATCAAGTATGTCTAGTGGTTTATCTTGATGCATTTGACAAGAAGATAAGTTATCTATTAAGAGATAAAGAGCTTGAGACTATGCATTTGGCATTCATGATAGCAATAGAGATTGAAAACAATGTAAAGTATGACTTAACTAAGATTAACTTCTCTAGGAATGTTTTCCAACAAGATGAGGTTCAAAGGAAGAATCAATGTCATAAAGAGTGTTTGATTCTAGATCAGCAAATAGGTACCCCTGCTGTTGTAAATAATCTTGTTGAAAATTCAGAATCACAAGCATCTAAAGTTGAAGATGAAGTCTCTTGTTTCCAAAGGAGAGATAATTCCATTCTTGCTAAATTGAGAGCACATGTTTGTAGTATTAAAACAATAGATGAAACCGTTAGTTCAATTGATCAGTTAGATATGCAAGATATAAATTCAATCATTTCTTCTCCTATTGATGATTTTCTTTGTATTGAAAACATAACTAGTCATGAAGTGGAAAGGTATTCATCTTAGCCTAAGGATGAAAAAGCTAAAATTTATGTGTCAAGTGGTGAAGGTGAACTTATTGATCCACAGTATTATGAAGAAGCATCATGTGAAGAAAATGATGAGAGTTTTTACTCGAGTCAAGAGGAGGACATTGATAATACATGTTCATCTTCATATGAATCTAATGAAAATTGGGAAGAAGAAAGTAATGATGGAAGTAAGTACTCTTATGCATGTAAAGGTATGAATTCTTATTCTAAATCTAAAAGTGAAGTTCCATTTCAAAATTATGCAAATCAGCTTGAGTTTGAAAATTGTGAAGAAGAGTTGTCTATACAATATGAGGATAAAGAGATTGTTTATAAAGATGAATTTCTTAGTCATGTAGATGAATATCAAAAGGTTGCATGCAATGATAATCAGCACATGAGTGATCCTAAGACTAATGCATCAACACCTACTATTAAGATAAATGATGATTGGTTTGCAAGACATTTGAATCACCTAATGAAGAAAATGCAAATAACATCAATTTATATTCTATATGCTTCGTTGATGGAGTGGATGGTGTGTCTTCTTGCGATGATTATGATTTCCATTCTTTATATGCTAAAAGTGTCCATGATAGTGATGTTAGAAATGGTTTCAAAGTTTTCATGAATCTGTTGTATGGTGAAGAGTTTGATGTTGATCAACACATCACTTGTTATAACATTTACAAATGAGCTTTGCATGGAGTTATCAACCCACTTTTTGAAGAGCACATGGAATGTTAAAATTTATTTGAGGGAGAGTACAATGTTGATACATTATCTTACTGCTATAAGAGATCATATTCTTCTTTTTCTAGATGTGACGGTGAAAATGATGATGTTGCATCTCAGGAGATTGATAACAAGGTGTTTGATGAAGTTGTTATTGAAAATCAGCATGCATCTTGCAATGAGTTTTATGATGAATACTCTAATATGATGACTAATCCATTTGCTGATTTCAAAGAGTCATTGGAGGACTCCATATTAGTTTTAGATTTTGACATTGATGACCTTTTTGAGTATGAGTTTGACTACTCATTCGAGTACCATCCAGTTATACATAAGGATACACATTTTCAAGGTATGTGTGATCTTTTTCCCCAAGTTAAGTATGAACTTTCATATTAAAAACTAATAGCATGCATGATTCATTTGTTGAATAAGATTTTTAGTTTGAATTTGATATTTTTGAGCATGCTAATTAGAACTTTCATAATGAGCAAGTTGTAGAAAGTGAATCTAGTTTTTATATGCATTATGAAAGTGAAGGTGAAGACTCCATTTTGCCAAGTGAGTTGATTCATGATGCTAATTTGATTGGTGAAATTGATAGAATAAATATTTCCAACTTACCTTATGAAAGTTAAAATGAAAATTAGGTATATGATAGAGGTAAAAGATTTAGTTGAAGTTTGCTGGCCTAGGGCCATTGTTTGTACAGTCTAGGAGTAATTGTTTTTGCTCTCAATAAAGTTGTTTGAGAAAAGTTTTTGCTGTCAAGCATGTGGTCTACTTCTTCCAAATATTTGAACCCTTACCATGCCCACAAGGGAAATGCATCCCCAGATAGAGCCACCATTGGGACTCAAAATTGAAGCCTTGATTTGGAGTACCATTGAAAAATCACGTCCTATAAACACTTTTTGATTCATGTGTACCCGACTATCCATTTGAGGCATAAGAGGTGTTTAATGTTTGTAACACCTTAAATTTAGTACATCTATGTGTTCCATGATAAATTTCCATTCTGAGTCATTTTGTGAATTCTCGTTTTGAGCAATGTCCAATTCTGCATTTTTTGCCTGGGTGTCAAATAGTGATAGGAGGCTGTGTTTGCAATTGAATATCTCACACCCAATAATGTTTCATGAATCTTTACTTTGGGAGTGTTTAGTGTCCATATCAAAGAACCCATTCAAATTTTGAGTCATTAAAAATCTATTTGACTAGGTTTTGCATCCCTCAAAGTTGGTCATTTATTATTATCATACTGATGTGAATTGTCTAGAATTTTGGGAGGCCCTGTTTGATTTGTTATAACTTTGACCCAATTGAAAAAAATGAGAAAATTTATTTTGCATTACATTTTAAAGGTCAAAGGATTGCTATGTTTCAATTTTGAGCTTATGAAAAATCCATTAGATCAGTTTTCAAACGCAATTTCAAATGCAATTTGTAACTTTTTACTTGTGTCAAGAAAGGCAAATTGGTTGGTACCCCTGTTCATGATGTCATATCTTTGAATCCATGATAGGTGAGATCAATGAATTATAACCCTATGTTATAATCTAAAAATACTTTGAGTATGCCAATTTTGAAGTCTTGATGAATCCATCTGCACACTTTTCTAGGTCCATTTTGTGTGCAAAATATGTTTTTCTGCCAGTGCTTCCAGTTTGCAAATTTTGAGTAGCCCACTTTGACCATTTTCCAAATGTGCCTAGCTATTAATCATGAACCTAAATAGTAGAATTATATTCTCCTCATGACAGTGAATCAATGCCCCAATTTTTGTTCCCCAAGTGTTAGTTTTCCTAGTTTTCGAAGCTAAAACTTAACACAATTTATTGTTTTCTGACATGTTTGATTGTAGGCAGTTTTAAAAGGGAAACTTTAACAGTCAATATCTTTTGACTAAGAATTCATCATAGGATGATATTTGATAGGGTAAGAGTGTGGAAAATAGAGAATCAATATGTTTAATTCTAGAGCCTAATCAGGTGTTTTTGTTAGTTTTTAAGGCCAATAAAAGGACCCCTTGGCATGAAATTGGCAAGCCATAGAAAAAGAGGTTAAATGAGTTTGATTGAAATTTTAGTGACACAGTAAGGATTAAATCTGATTATAATCAATGTTGGATGCTCACTGGATCAGTATGGAGTATCAGTTGTTCGAAAAATATTTTTTTTTATAGTTGGACCCACTTTGGGGCCCAACTAAATTCATTAGACCACTGAAGGGGATGAAATCTTCTCAATCAAATTGATAAAATTTTAATGTAAATTTATCATCATCATCAATCCCCAATTGAATATCTTTGTGTATAGTCTAATAGATGAATTGACATATATCTATAATCTTGCAAACTTTAATCAGTAAGGTGTAAAGGGGTGATACATTAATATATTAAAAAATACATGCTGAGGAAGAAGAACTAAATGAGTCCACTTTTGCTTTAGGTAAGCATGTGGATATCTCATGAATTATAAACCTTGTTTGATTTATCTGCACATCAACTAAACCAAGATTACCATGTATCTCCTCATTTTGTGGATGTGTTTTATCTCCCACAACCAATGTTGGTTGGAACTCCTAGTAGACTTTTGGATCACCTTCAAAACACCAAAGGCTTTATACATAAAAACTTAAAGTACTTAGTGATTGATGAAGCTTATCGGATTCTAGAGATAGGTTTTGAGGAGGAAATGAAATAGGTCATCAAAATCCTTCCAAAGGAGTGACAAACTGCCCTTTTCTTTGCCACACAAACAACAAAGGTTGAAGACCTTGCACATGTTTCATTTTGGCATGCACCCAAGTATATTGGAGTTGATGATGCAAGATCAAAGGCCACAGTGGAAGGTTTGGAGCAAGACTATTGTGTTGTGCCAAGTGTGAAGAGATTTATTCTTTTATTTACATTTTTGAAGAAGAATAAGTCCAAAAAGATAAGAATATCAATATGATGAGAAGAAGACTGCAAGTGTGCAATCACAATTGGAAAAATTGATTGAAAAGAACTACTACCTTCACTAGTCTACCCGTGATGCATACAGATCATATATTTTGGCTTATAATTCTCACTCTATGAAGGATATATTTAGTGTTCATCCCCTTGACCTTCAGGGTGTGGCCACTTCATTTGGTTTTAGTTGCCCACCAAAGGTCAACCTTAACATTGATAGCAATGCAGCTAATAACAGAGAAATTGTTTGCATAGAATTTTCTAAAGCCCCTGAGTGAAGAAGAGATGTTGATTTTAGCTGATGGTACCTAGCCACAACCCAATCCAATTTCTTTTTTAGCTTACATGAATTTTACAAAGTCTTGGATATGACCTATGGATAGACTTGGGCCTTCTTGATTTGCAAAGATTATCTATATCTTTTTTGAACCCAATGATTTGATCAAATTGATTGCTTAGACCTAGGAAGATGTGGAGTTTTATTTTATTTTTTGTGCCACCTAATGTATTTTAAAATGTGAGGAGTGCTAGAGAAGATTTGTGATAGAGGAGGAAATAGATTGCCCCACTTTAAAGATAGAAGAGCCCCTATAGGAAGGCACAAGGAATGTTGGGCTTTTTAAATGTGGATATAATCACTTAGAATTAAAAATTTATGAATATAATAGAGGGTAGCTCACAATTATAAGAAATTTCTTGATTAAATCTCTATAGGATGAGAAAGGCAAAGGGAGACATGAATCTTTTTACTATGCCCACATCTTGCAGTAAAAGTAAATGGCATAAAATATTGAAGCATTAGTTTGCTAGAAAGCATAAGAAACAATAGAAGTTTTATCCCACATTGTTCGTGGGTGGAAATTTAGGTGTGCTTTTATACTATCTTTTTAACATGTTAAGTTTCTTGAAAAGGGCTAGCTTTTAAAGCCACAAGAAAGCATGCAAAATGGACCCCATGGCCAGCTAGATGAGACAACTTGTAAATTTTGAACAAATAAATATGCTGACATAGATTTTTGGATGAATAAGAGAACAAAAATTGATAATGACATGGTAGCTTGAGAACAAATTGGAGAATGGCATGTGTCAAGGATGAGGAGTCAACTAACTCAAGACAGATGCATTAGATGATGACACGTGGCCACATCTGATGGTTAGCACTTCCTCACATTTTAGAGATGCACATAAGTTAAGAAAAGTAAGGAAGCACCTAGCTACCAGATGGCAGTGGGCCTGGGTCAGAGGTGACATGGAAGGTAGGTCAGTAGATGATGTGGTGACCTACAGATGAATCTTGTAGTGAAAAGTGGCAACCTACTAATTGTAATGTAGGGAAGTTCCTAGCTACCACATGGTAGTAGGCCCCAGTCATTGATGATGTGGCAGTCTAGTTAGCAGATGGTGACATAAAAATAATAGAGCAGTTCTAGTAGCCAATCACAAATCAACATGCGGTAGTGGTTTCAGAGACCAATCAGAGGGTGCCACATGGCACCCAGTGTTGAGTGACTATACAAAATCTAGCCAATCAAAACTTGACAAATGTCAAGTCTGGTTAGACTAGGTTTGACCTAGATGAAAGATGGAGGGAAATTTTCAAAAATGCAAAATATAATATTTTATTATATTCTCCTCAAAAAATCACATAGAGGCCAATTTTAAATAAAATTTGATTTTATCCTATAGTTGATAACTTTGAGAAATGTTTAATATTTGCAACCAAGTGTAGTTGCAAAGCCTAGAAAGAGCTTGATTTTCAATGCTAGATTCTAGGAGTTTCTGATAAGCAAATATAGTGATATTATATATCATCGAAATTGGGAGAAGAGAAAATTTCCATTTATGGAGTTTTTTTTGCATAGGAAGTCATCTATTCTGATTACATGAGGTTTTCTCCTAGATTCCTAGTTTACAACCACATTCAGGTATCGAAGTTCAATTTTGATTTCTAGCAAAGTAATGAGATAAATGTATGTAAAAGATAGTAAAAGTGTAGTTATGGGTGAGTTTGGTCACCTTCAAATAAGTTGAATCCAATCTTTATCAAAATTTCATGATGCATTTTACATATTTGAGCAACATAAGGGTTTTCATCATTCATAAGAGATATTTCCAAGTTGTTTATAGAATAACGATGAAAAATAAATCAGATTTCAAGGGTAGAAAGAGGAGAGATGTTTTACAACAAAAAAGAATGGAGATTCTAGTGGACACATGTCATCTTTAGATTAGATCTGGGATTCCATTCTTCCTCTATATCTTTCTTTTCTCATCCATTATAAGGGTTGGTTCTAGTTTTGGAGAAAAATTACTCACTACTGTAATACCATGTGTGTTCCAATCTTGAGTGTTCTCAGATTTGTGAAACTAGGGTTCAAGTTTTGATGTGTTCTCATCATTATGGTAACACATTCTTCAACATATTTTCTCTTGTATGAATAACTAGAGAAGATAATATAGATAGTTTTGATATGTTAGGCATTCCTATGTTTTAATTTCATGCATCTAAATGTATAGTTTCAAGGAAATGAATACAAATGAGAATAATATCTTTAGTTTCATTCTAATTCTCATCTCCTATCTCTATAATCTTTAATCTTATGTGGTTTAGGGACAAAGAACTAAGAACCATTTGCATCCCCTTAAGGTTATATGTATGATATGTTTTGCTGTTAGAACAAAGGACCAAGTAAATGCTTGATGTGTTTGATAGGGTTGCTAGTTATTTGAGAAGGATACTTCATAAGAATGAGGTCTTTATGAATACTGATGTCTAATTCACAAAGTGATAAGATAGATCTAATATCTTGGTGTATGAAATATGTCATTGATATCATAGATGTATGTGTTTGATTCATGGAATTTCCCAATATATAAAGGTACTGATCAGCTACAAGATCACTTGTTCTTACTGTAGCGTATTTGGGGTCTTTGCTGAAATCAACATCATTAATAAAATGTCTTTCCCTTTAATGTTGAATGAACTAAAAAGAGTTCCCTCACTTAGCTTAGAAATTTCTTATGTCATGCTATTACCTATTCCATGTCTGAGATTTGTGCATAGGTATCAGAAGATTAAGGCTTTTATCTTCTTTGTCTAGATTTAGTGTATGCTTTGATAACTGGTACCATATAAAGAATCTATAGGTCCACCCACCTTGGTTTTGCAAAGCCTAAAGTAGAAGAAGGGTCTAGCCTTATAGTTGGCTTGGTCTCTAAAAAAAAATATTGAAAATGGGAAGTAGTTACCCCTAGATGTACCTTATTCCCATCGGGGTAATTTGAAACCAAGTGTTTCAAAACACTAACAACCCCTAAGCCTATAACTTAGTTTAAAATAGAACTAGAAAAATTTGACTTATGCCGAATAAAAAAATAAAGAAAAATCTATACACATGACTCTAAGTAGTTTGATTAATTTAGTGTCATACCCAATTTGCTTTGTACACTCTATTTTTCTTCTAAACTCTTTTGATTATCATTACATTTCCCTTGTTCTTTTCTTCTTTTCTCCATTTAAAATACAAAATATGTAATTGTCATTACATCCCCCCTTGGTTTTGTCACATATGTCTAGTGTTATGGTTGAATGGGTTGAATCAAACCATATTTTTCAAAAAAAGGTTTGTATACTTGGTTGATCATAGAAAGTTCATGATCCCAAGTGGTTCTTTCTAATTCTAAAGTGTGATTTTGTAACTATAACCTAGCTACCAAATGAATTAAACTATCAACCATAGAAAGATTATGATCTTCATTGATAAGATCTTGGGCTGATTTGATTTCTTTCTATATAACCTCCAAATGAGGTATCAAATTTGATTGAATGGAGATCAACTATGATCTCATACTTCTATCAGCTACCTGAATCCCAACCAATTTGCCTTAAGCATTCAATAACTTATCATAGTGTTGGGAGCTATATTCAATTGGTTGTAAAATAGCATTTCTTGTTGTCTTTATATCAACCAGAATTTGTTGAATGTTTTCTTGAAGATCACTAGTGAATCTCAGCACATCACATAAAATATTGTACAAATGTTGTACTTTCTAAATTAGCCTCGCTGTATTTTGTACATGTTCCTGCAATTGAACTTTTGGCTCCACAATAGTTCTAAAAACTTCATCTACAACCTTATTCTCAAATTTCTTCATAGACCAATCCATTAATTTCTCATTGGATTCAATATCTCTAGCATTTATTTGCTCAACAATATCTGCAAGATGGTAAATTATGGGGGCTTTCCCATCAAAATTTTGTATATTAAATTCTTCAACAAAAATGTTTTTAACATCATGTAGTACCTACCTCTATTGATGTTCTCTCCTCAATTCTTCTTGTTTCTTCTTCTTTTCCAAAATGTCTTGCAGCAAAATTGTTTTCTCAAGAGTGAGATTTTCCAAATCCAATTGTGGCATCTCAATAACTTCATTGTCAATTTCTTCTTTCAATAGTGCAACAATTTTTACATTACTTGTGTCATGATCAATCTCATAATCAAATTCTATTAGACATGCCTTCCTTGGCTTAACTATCTATGCATATATCTTATCCATGTCTACCAAGAAATATGCATCATTATAATGTTTCATTACCAATTCTTCTGGTATCCTCATCCTCATCCTCATTCTTTTTTTGAATTCTTCAAAATATGTATTCATGACTAATGAGCCTATAAAGTGTCACACACACACACAGACACACACACAGACACACACACACACACACAGACACACACACACACACACACACACACACACACACACACACACACACACACACACACACACACACACACACACACACACACACACAAAAAACACACACACACACCCACACATCCATTTATTACAATACTTTACCCCATGATTTCAATATATTTCTAAATAATCTCCATACATTAACTTGATTTATGAAGCATTAGCTATGATTAATGATTTATTGATTAACATTTGTATGTGTAGCTAGTTAATGCTAAATTATGATGATTTATTATAATAAATGGCTATTATTGAATAATATTTATTTTGAGGTGATTAACATGTTGTTTGTGAGGTATTTGAGTCGTTCATGCAACTAGAAAGAATGAGAAGCAAGTTGACACTTTTCAATATTCAATAGTTGCAAGAAATGCAAAAGTAGTCGAAGCAATTAGATACGTTGAGGTCTTAACAACTATAGGTAATGCATAAAATGTATTGACAAGAGGAAATGCAACTGCTGAATATTGACAAGTGTCAAATTTCTTCTCCTTCTTCTCAGTTGCATGAATGACTCAAGTACCTCACAAACAACATGTTAATCACCTCAAAATAACTATTATTCAATAATAACCATTTATTATAATAAATCATCATAATTTAGCATTAACTAGCTACACATACAAATGCTAATCAATAAATCATTAATCATAGCTAATGCTTCATAAATCAAGTTAATGTATGGAGGTGATTTGGAAATATATTGTATGTATATATGAAAATTTATAGGCTCATCAATGACATTTTCAAAATTCTCTCCTAATTGAGTAATATACTCATTGATTTTCCTTATTACAAGTTTTCTTTGTTCCCAAACAATGTTTCCAATATCAAGAAAATACTTCTGAATGTAAAAAAAAATACACATAACAAGTGAACCAAACTTACACATTGAGGTCTTTTCCTTTCTGATAGATATCAGGTTTTTTGCTAATTGTAGCTTCTATAACTCGACAAGATCATATTCATGATCTTTCATGACTATCTTCCATGCTAGATCCACTACCATACATGGCACACTATTCAATCTGCTAGAATGATAGAATTTGTAAGAGATAACTCTCATTGAAAATTCAATCAATGGATTAGGAAAGTTTGTGATGGACAACCATCGTCCATTCCACTCGACACTTGTGTTTTCTTCAACTTCTTCTCAACTTCGACTTCACATGGTCATCTTCTTATCTAGTGTGGGATAAATAGTAACCTTGTGAATCATCTTGGTTATTTCAATTGGTCCATTATGTAGCCAAAACTTCATGTCATAAATCCTACTTAGCACAACCTTGATCCATTCAATCTTGAAATTCCTTGGGAATTCTAGGGCATGAGTTAACCCTTTCCTCTCAAATTTTTTGTATTCCTCCTTCAAAACTCCTTCATCACATGATTTCTCACAGGCTTCCCAAATTTCATAATCATCTACTTCTCCAATCTTACATATGTAGCAAGTCCTCACATTGTGTATCATGATTACCTTGGGTGTATCAAAGATAATGCACCCATTGAGTCACCTTTCATTGCAATCTCAGGAATAACATGAAATTTAGGTGGAGGATAAGCATCACTCCTCACTAATTGAATCTTACTAATCTCTACTCCTCAAATCTTTCCTGTGGATGATGAAGCTGCCATTTTTCTCTTTGTTAGGGTTCATAAACTTTCTTCCTCTAGATCACTCGACATAAGTTAGATATTCACTCAATCAATCTTCTTGTCTTAGATTTGCTCTTGAATCACCTTAGTATCTATTTTTACTTAAATCACTCTATGCTCTCAAATTCTATATGCAAGGTATGAAATAATACCTTCAAATTTTGATATATACTACTTTTTTCTTTATTTAGGGTCTCCATTAATGCTATGTACTCAAGTAGGTGGAAGCAAATTGTCTCAATCAACATTGTGCTTTTGAACTAGGTCTTCACTATATAGTTTGGTCTCTTCCATCTAACTTTGCTTGTACAATAGTTTAGCTTCCAAAGTACTCAGTCCATATTGTAATGCTCAGTCAATATAGACAATTTTACTAATGTTCAACACTAATTGTGTACATGATTACTTTTTCACTAGTCATTTCATAGACCTATTCTTATGCATCTTTACTTATGCAAATATGAACTTTAGCACATTTTATGTTAGGAACTAATGTAATATAAATCATTAGATATAGAGTTCCATACATACCTTTCTCACTTAGTTTGAGATGATGTGATCACCTTCTCCATTGGATTGGGTGATATTAACTCCATTTATTCCACTATTTCCATCTTCTATCTTTTTCTTTCATGTTTGATTCATCTCTTTCCTTGTTTGATTAGTTTCCACTTTTCTTTTTCCCTTGGTGTTGTTGTGATTTGCTGTTGGTACTTGAGTTCTACATTATTTTCTTGAATGTTCAAAATTGTGACATTTGGAATATAAATTGTTAGGTGCATGGATCTACCTTTGATTAGTCTAGTAGGTTTTTGTCTATGATCTACATTTATATGATCTATGTCCATACTTTTGATAGTTGTAGATAGCCTTCAAATTTAGGTGTAGTGGATACATTCTTTATTTTTGACCTACACTCATATATTTGATGCCCTTGCTTCTTGCAGTAAAAGTAATAACCAATAAACTTAAGTTTAGGATTTTAAATACCATTTTTGCTTCAAAAAATGTTTGCAGCATGACCAAGTTTTCCATAGTGATAACAAGTTGCTTTTCCCTTTGATTTTTCATTTCACAGTTCTCCATTCGTAGATGATTCTCGTTGCTTGATTGATGAATGTCCCAATCCAATAGGGTTGCTAAATGACCTCATAAGTTCTTCAAAGTATTCCATTGCTTCATTTGGCTTGTTGAATCTTTCACATATTCTTTTTATTTTTTAGTTCATTCTTCAGTAGATCCTTTTGTGATACCAGATTTTCTATTTACACATCCTTCATGTTCAACTCTTGAGTTGCAAGCATTTGTTGATTCATCATCTCTAGTTGAGTCTTTGTGAGCTTTTCTACATCAAATCTCCTTTCTTAAAGTCTAGTTTCCATTTTCCTTTTGTCTTCCTTGGTGACAACCTTATCTTCCTTAGCTTTCTTCTTTTGCTCAATTATTTCACATAACCTTACTGATTGAATCTCATGTTCCCTTTTTAGTCCTCTAACTTCTTTACTTAGGAGTTTGTTCTTATCTAGTAGATCTATAGTTGCTGTGTCATATGAATCTATTGATTTAAATAGTCCTTCAGTTTTAATTTCTTCATAGGAAAACTATTTTTCCTGGATAGAAAATTCCTTTCTCCTTTTCATGATTTTTTTTCCAGATATTCTCTTTTTGTTTCAAGTTTCTACAGTAAGAGCTAGATATCAACCACCTACTCATCAATAGTTTTTTCCAATCTAAAAGCCTTCATCTTCAAGATCTTTACTCCAAGTTGTTAAACTTTTCCAAGATAACCTATAGCTTTGATAAAATTGTTGGAAGTCTTAATAGGACAACAAGATACCAAGGGGGGGAGGGATATTAGGGCCTATAACACTTTAATCTTTTCAACAATTCCATAATGCATTCACCATATTTACCATCTCATATCCAATTCCTTATGCATGCATAACTTATATAATCAAACTATAATAACATATAGATCTAATCCATCAAACACATGCATCAAAAGTAATCACAAGATAGAATGATTTTGGTTACCCTGAAAAACTTTAGATTGAACGTAAAACTAGGGTGGGGATGACACCCACAAATCTTCACTATTGCAGTAATAAAGTTAACCTATTAGATTTATGTTGGGTAGTCATTTTGCATGAGGCCAATGCTAGGAATCCTTTGCACAATTCCTCTCTTGAAAAGCTAATCTTCTGGGATCAACTCCAAGGGTTTTCATTTGTCTTGTGATGTACAAAAATATGCTCAATTAAAGATAAATGTGATTGTTCATGAGGAGGTCTTTTTTGGTTCTGTTTTGATCTCAGAATGAAGTAAAATCTGTTCGCTGTCTCAAAATAACACACAAAAGAACAATATTTTTGTATTTTCTATTTTTTAATGAATGCAATTCTAACAATGCAACTAAAATGAGTTCTTATTCTAACAAGGGGTTAGCAAAGAAAATAAAGAAATTGAAAGCAAATAACATGAAATTGAAAACCTAATGGACATAAGCTATAGAAAACAACATGTTGCGAGTTAAACTTTCGAAGAAATTGGTAGGAAACCAATGAAAATAGAAGCAACACTTCCTAGAATTCACTAATGCAATTGTCAGTGAGAAAATTTAACAATCGTATGATATTTCACCTTTCATTAAATCACAAGGCCACAAAAAGTGCGGTCATGCAAGAAAAAAAGTTATGCAGGCACAATTTGGTGATTTCGTCTCAAGCTAGATACGTCAGTAGAATTCATAAATCTGTAGCAAACACTAGAACTAAAAGATTGCACAACCAGAAATAATGCAATAAACCTTTGGCTCAATCACAATCTCATGAACAAAATTCACAAAACAATGACACATTTAGGCAAGAATCACTACACTCCAAATGCTAGCACCAAAAGCATAATTTTATTGCATAATATAGTGGCCCTTGTTACATATTACAATGGGGTATTTATAAGAAATCATCTCCTCAATTTGTGTTGAGAGTGAGAGATATCTTCATGCAATAAAATGCTTTTAAAACATTAAAACAAACTAAATATATACAATCTAATAGTTAATCTGGTGCTTAGAGGGACTCCATCCATATTTTATCCATTAATTGGATGCATGAGCATTTTACATGTTAGAAACAAAGCAAATATGAGAGAAGAAATAGGAGGAAGCCTTCAGTCAAAGTAGGAGCATCTAGAGGTGCCGAAAATAGAAGTTGGTCCTTTACTAGGCATACGTCGAAGTTAAATTGCCATCAAAATGCATTTTTGAAGTATGGAAAGTGCTATTTTTGGAACAAGTAGTTAATTGTTAGTGCACCTCTAAATTTTGGAGCTATAGACCTATGTACTTGTGGAACTGCACACCTGTAGAGCTACAGACCTCAATAGGGTCAAAAATGTTAAATTTTTTACTATGTGTCAGAATTGAAATTCTAGCATCTGGGTTTTGTTCTTCTTCACCCCGAAGCTATGTTTAGATGTTTGCACTTGAATTTCTCTATAATATTAGTAATCTTAATAGCATTTGAAAGATCTAAAGCCTCATACTTATCTTTTACCTTTTGTCTATAATTATCCACCTCAATTTAGGTGTCAGCAAAATTGTCAAGTTTGGTATGTAATCCAACAAGGCTTTTGCTGTCCTAAAGGCTTGTCAGATGTCTTCATAATTAGTAGCTTCCACAAAAATCTTCCTAAAATTCTCAACTGCTGTCTCTACAAGTAATAACTTTTCTCGTTCCTCATCTTCAAAAAATCCAAACATGCAGCATTGTAGTGTCTCTATGCTTCCAAAATTCATTCTTGAGCTTGGTCCTTGAGCCGATGAATTTCCTCATGTAATGTTCCCATTACCTTATTGCTATTTGCTATCTTTTCTATCTAGTCATCAATCATGTCTAATTCTTCTTCGGTATATACATCAATCAAAATGTAGTATCTTTGGCCCTTTATGGCTTGTAGAGTCTGCAAATCCTTACTCTAGGCCCATACCTCATCGATGATACTGAAGTCTTTCTTCAAAATTGCTATTATCTTATTCATGTTCTCTTGCGTAGCATGTAGTAACTTCAAATTTCCTATGATGATTGTAACACCTTTCTCCTCAAAAATTTCTCACCACTCCTGACAAGCCTTCAAAAATAGATCAAGTTTTACACCTCCCCTTCTCTAAGAATAGTATTCAAAGTCTACTCGGGGTGTTTAAGATGCAAAGGACCAACTAATTTTGCTAGATATCTATTTATGATCTCAACCTACCTTCAAAGTGCTTGGAGTTCAGTCTCATCCTATTCCATATGCTTAAGAACCTCTTTGATTCCCAGAGTCATCATTAATTGGGTTAAATCCCATGTAGGCCTCCCCAACATAACATCCTTTAATTCATAATCCTTGAGGCTAAGACCCTTTGGATCTGTGCCTTTAGGAGAGAAAGAGATTTGTGCAAACAGTTCCTATTCCTTGTGCTGGTGATAAAGGCCAATGTCATTGCCTCGTGTGATGGGGACTCAGGTTTATTCAAAATCTCTACAATTTCATAAATGTCTTCCTTTGAATCGTGAAATTGAGGCTTGGTACTCCTCATTATTTCCTTTTAGATCCATCTAGGGATGTGTCCTGCTGAGGACCTAGCTCTTGATGAAAAAAGACTATGTTCTACAACCTCCTTCCCTTTGTCACTCCTGCTCAAAGTTGTATACTATTGGGAGGGTTCTCCTTCTATATTCTCAATCTCTATGGATCTTGTAGCTTGAACCTTGATGTCTTGGGAAGGTGGTTGGGAATATTCTACCATTTCTCCTTCTGAAACTTCATTGATCACCATTTGTTCTAGTCTTCTTGTTGAGGTTCACCTATAGGGGTGTCCTTTATCTTATCCCCAATCAACTCTGTACCTATGGGCATGAAATCAAAATTTGACATTGAGAAAACATCATTGCCCTCTTCACCTTGTTCATCCAACCACTGTTGTACTTCATCTTCCAAAGAAGAGAGTTCTAAGGGTTTTGCTTGAGTGGATGGCAGGGTACCTATGGCACTCTTTCTCCTTTGTAGCTCTGTGGCTCTTGCTAGCCAAGTTCTTCCCTGTAGGGGCACTTGTTACTCTTCCTATTCTGATTCTTCTTCATTCTCCTCTTCATCTCCTTCCAAAATTCTTTTAAGAATAGATGGATTAGGCACTAATCTTCTACTAATCCTTTGCCTTTTATTCATCTAAATATTAATCCTTTTCTTATGTTTATTTGGGATATAAGGAGAAGCTAACTCTTCTTGCATGGGAAGAATGGAGGTCTATGGAATCTCACCCTCTTTCAGATGGCTAGACACAATGAAAGACAACTGAGGTTCATACGAGACTTGAGTAGGTCTAGTATCTTAAAACCCTTGTGCACTCTGTTCCTACTATTAGGGAGGTTCTTGTTCTACAACTTGTTCTGCTTGAATCCTCTGAGAGGAGGTTCTCTTTCTTTTGTTCTTTCCCTTCCTCTCAAGAGGGTGATAATATCCAATTGGCTGATCAAGTTGGTATACTGTCTCTAGCCTAATAGGAGATTGGACCACAAAGATAGGAATTGTTACTTTCTTCCCTCTACCTCTTTTTGGGTGGGCATGTGCATGAAAGATCACCATATCATGAATTGGATCAAGTGGAAAAGGTTTCTTGATCCAATCCTTCATCATTTTGATGACATGCCTCACTTGATGATTAATATCATTGGCCTCCTCTCTATCAACCTCAATAGCCTTTTTTGCTAGATACAAAGTCATCCTACAATAGTCCCTAATATGGACATCATAGTCATTTGTTGCATTTATCTAGTGATCTTCAATAGCATCCTCATGATGGAAGTCCTTTCTTGCTAGACTCTCCACTCTCCCAACATTGTCAAAATAGGGCTAGGGAGAGTTGTATTCTCCAAGGGGATACTTCTCCCACTCCCACTCAAAGGAAAAAATATCCTACTTCCTCTTTACCTGATATGGTCCAACCAATGGCCATGCCCAAAAAGGTCTTCGTTGCCTCTTTATTTTCTCATAGGCTGACTCAATTTGTCAAGAAATCTCCAACAAAACTAGTTTTTCACTAGGATATCTTGGGAGCTTCTTAGGATTGATGGATGCACCAGTTACCTATAGATATGTGAATGTCTTGAACTGGATGAAGTAAGCTCCAAGAACTATGATTTGTGCTTTGGCTTCATTAGATAACCTCTTCCCATAGTCTCCCTCAATGAATCAAATGATCACAAATATGAACACATCATTCTTGATTCTATATTCCTTGCTCTGCACTGAGAGCTTCTTCTTCACTAGCTGAGGGTAAACTATACATGACCAGGCATTGGGATCCTGCATACTGCTTCTTTTGTACAAACTAGGGTAGTTTGTCACCTTTTTTGCAAGCAGGTATACCATGTAAGAAGTCATGTAAAACTATTTCTTGTCCTTCCTTATCCTTAGTTGCTCACACAATTTTTCACTTAGTGTGGTGGCCCAATCTAGTGGTATCTTCACCTGTCTGATGGTCTTAATAAAGTTGACCATAAAGGTGCTGAGGTGACCTACTGTGGGTAAGCCCATGGCTTTTCTCAAAAGAATGATAGAGTACCCAATGTCTTCCTTCACATATCCTCAGGTCATATCCACTTTTCCTATTATCTTTCCCCTCAGAGGCTTCTCAAAAAGGTATGAAGATTGTATGATGTCAATTGCTTCCTACTAGTGCTCCCTATACCATCTTTCAACTATTTTATATGAGAGCCTAATAAACTGGTTCACTATTGGGAGATGGAAGACCCTCTCAATGCTATTGAGTCGTAGATCCAACACCACCTCTCCAATGACACTCTTGACTACTCTTTCATTAGGAGTAAAATGTTGTGAGAGGGCCATGATTAGTTCAGCCAATTGTACTAACATGGGGTGTGATGCTGCATTTACCAATCTGAAATGGATCAATGTGGATACCAAGGCTGATCTCTCTATTGGCTTGTTGCAAATTCTTAGGAATTCTCCTAGATCTATGTGGCCCAAATTAGTATCTCACATTTCTATGTAATCATCATGGAATCTTGACTTAGAGGGTATGCCTTAGAATTTGAAAACTATAGGTTTGGGTGCTACTCCAAATGTGGATGCCATTTGATCACCTGGACATTGTGAGAAAAATGTTTATTAGTCCAAAGATAAAATGTAAAAGCTATGAATTTTAAATAATAAAAAATGAAATGCCTAATTTGGACATTTTTATTTATTATTATTATTAATTTATTTTTAAATTTTAAATTTTTAAATTTTTAAAAATTATATATGTATTAAAATTAAAAAAAAGTGTGTATGTGGGGTTTTGGAAGGCGCACTATGGCCGAGGGCCGTGCGAACAAAAAGCATCGCCGTGGGAGTAGAGTTTTTTTGGGCACTGCAGGCGCATCAACAAAGCACCATGGCAAAGTTAATGGAGGGGAAAATGGTGTGGGCTACACCATGTGGGGTGCACCACACAACACCATTTAGGGTGCATCGTATGGGTGCCACGCAAGGTGCACTGTGCGGGTGTCGTGCGTGGCGCGCTGCATAGGCACCGCAGATGGTAGTGGAGCACTAGGCACAAAGTGCCATGCGAGGTGGCCATGTTTGGGCACCCTGGGCACTGCATTAGTGGTAACGTGGCCATGAGTGTTGTGCAATGTTTTTTAGGGTTACGTTTGGCACCGTTGGCGTGAGTGCCGTAGCAATGAGTGCCATGCACATGAAGGTGAGGCACCGCTAGCATTCGATGTGTATACCTTACTTTGACGAAGCCCCTTCAATGAAAATGAAAAAAATGCAAAGTGTTTTAGGGGGCTTTTGGGGTTTTATAACTCTCCATGCAGGTGAGGTGTGTGGTGTGCCTCCATGCAAGTGCACGGGTGCGCGACGCACATCTCACCCGTGCACACACACTTGTGCAGGTGGGTCATGATTTTTTTTTCTAATTTTTATATTTTTCCAATTTTTCAATTTTTTTGTGTTTTTCTAATTTTCTAAATTTTTTGTGTTTTTCTATTTTTTTGATTTTTTTTGTATTTTTTAGACTCTAACACTTTTAACTTTCAATATATTTTTTCAACTCTCAAATCATGAGTTTGGGAGTCGAAAAAAGAGAGTAGGGGGTCCCCATTCCTAGTGAGGAATTAGGTGTGTGTTGTGAGACCATAACAAATAGCCTTGAAAAAAGAAAGAAATGCTCAAGGAATTTCTTCATTAGCAAACATTCTTCCAATGTGTATCAAACACCAACCGACATTCGAACATTTTGAGCACCTTTCAGATGACTTTATAATCAAAATCTTAGAATTTGAAACCTTCAAGATTAGTGTGTGAGTGTGTATTCATTCCCTTTGACATCTTAGGATGCAGTTTATCAAATTTTTCTAATGAGTTGGAACAATCCTCCACTCCTCTTGGCTCATCCATTCAAAATCCCCATGAAGGCTATTCACCAATCAATTGCTTGACCAAATAAGAGAATCGATTCGATGGCTCTTGGTGGGATGCTACATTCTTTTAACTTTCTAGAAAATTTGAATAATAGATCCATGTCATTCAGAATGTTACTTTTGATGAAGCAATATTTTGAATACAAGATACTTTATTTTGAAGATGTATCTTTTGCCATTTCAGATCTTTAGAATCCTTCAATCTTAACACTGTATTTTCTCTTTTTTTATTTTTTATTTTTTTCTTTTTGTATCCTAACTATGCTTAGACTGTATAGTTAGGACATCAGCATCATTTCTTGGATTCAATCTCTTGCAAACATCCCTTGCATTCCTCTTTTAGAACTTTTTAGAAAATCTCATGCCAAACAATGATCTTGGCAACCTTTCAAGGAGATCCCTCCTATTTGAACTAGTTGAAGTTTGGATCATCCCTCGTCATATTTGACTATGATTCAACACCTAAAACAATCAAACTTTTAAATTTGCAAAGTGTTGAGAACTTGTTGATCTAGACTTCTAATTTTTGGACTGAAAGTCTCCTATTTTCGCAAGAAATGTCGGTTGCTCAGTTGGTTTAAAACACACAATTGACCAAATGTTTTGACAAACAAATACCTCTTCCTAAAATTGGAACCAAAGAGTGATTAGTAAAAAATCTTGAGAGAAAATCTCAAGTACACCTTACCCCTAGGACTAACACAACTTTGAAAGGAAACACATGACTAAAAGAAAACACACAACATGAAAGCAAATACACTTGCAGATATAAACACACTTGCAAGAATGGAAATCTAAGCTAAAGGCAAAAATGAAATCTAACTTTTTTTTTTTTTTTTTTTTTGACTTTTAGGCTTCAAAAACTACCCATTTATAGGCAAGGGAAGCAATCCCCCCTATAAGAAACTGAGCCTAAAAGTGTTTTCTCTAAGAATTTTTGCAATTTGATAAGGGCCTGCCCACAAGTGTTGAAACTTGGTATGGCTGCTTGGATTTTCTTTTGCCTTATCCCAAAGTAGAACAAGGCCAAAAATCCTGAATGATTTAATTGTGGATCTCTTATCAAACCATCTTTTCACAACAACTTGATGTTTAGCCATGTGCTCCAATATAGCTGTACATTTTTCATCCATCTCTAAAAGATTCATCAATCTAATTTATACTTTTTCAGCATCTTTAGCATACCCACTCATGAATTTCAAAATAGGAATCATGAGATTAAGTGAAAAAATTGGTTCTTGTTCATAGACAAGCAAATATGGAAAAGTCCCCAAAACATTTTTTACTCTCACTCAATTTCTCCATAGGGCATATTTGAGTTGTGTATGCCAATCCCTAGGATTCTCCTTCAACAACTGTCTTATTACTATGATCAAGTTCTTGTTTGTAGATTCTGCTACCCCATTTCCTTGCAAGTAATAATTTGAAGAGAACTTGATAATGACTTGATTTTCAAATTCTCATTGGGTCAGGAATGTTGATGCAAAAGTAGACCTGTTATCACACACAAGGGTGAATGGTATTTCGAACCTAGTAACAATGTGTTCTTCCGAGAAGTTTGTTACCACCTTAGCAGTGCAATTTCTGAATGTTTCTATTTCCATCCATAATGTGTAGTAATCCATAGCTGTGAGAATAAATGCATGTCCAGTTGATGATGGTGGGTTGACTGGACCAATGAAATCTAGCCCCCACTTTGCAAAGGGGCATATCTCGTATATAGGCTATAAGGGCATCGCTGGATTCCTTTCTCTGTTGGCACTAGGTTGATAGATATGTACATGCTCAAAAGTGTCTTTGAATATCAAGGGCCAAAAATAACTTGATCTTAGAATCATGTGAGCCGTTGCTTCTGTTGAAGCATGTCTTGTACCATACTTATCATGAAAGTGTTCCAAGACTTCCTTTGCTTCCTCATGACCTAAACACTTTAGATAAATTCCTTCATAGTTTCTCTTGTACAACTTGTTGTCATGTAGCATATAAGATTCACACTTCATTTTAAGTCCCTTATGTTGTGAATTGTTCATCCAACTACGGCATTGATCTTGTAGGAGATAGTAAACAATGTCTTGATACCAAATGTCTGTCACCACTCCTTGACTAATATCAACTTGTGATACAACCATCTTCTTCTGATCATCTTCATTTGTTTCATTATCAAACTTGAATTGCTTTTCATTTCCATCCTAGTTATTAGCTATCATCTCTAACAACCCTTGACCTTTGACTAATCTCATAGATTGAATTTCAAGGTCGAATTCTTGAAGTATAGCCATCCACTTTCCTCTCCTTTCACCGAGTTCATTTTGCATCAAAAGCATCTTTATTGCTAGATTGAGTACAATTACATACACCTTACTTCTCAGTATGTAATAATGGAATTTCTTTACTGCCTTGATTAATGCAAAGAATTTTTTATCAAGGTTTGAATAATTCAACTCTTCTTTCTTTAAAGGGAAACTCATAAAAGAAATTGGTCTTTCATCCTCATTTTCCTTCTTTTGTGTTAGGATCCCTACACAAGAGTGTTTAGAAGTAAAACAATAGATCTTAAAAGGCAACTCATAATTTGGACTCACCAAAATCAAGGCCGTAGAAATGACAACCTTGATATCTTCAAATGATTTCTTTATCTCAGGCACCCATTTTTTCTTAGCCCCCTTTTTGAGTAAATCATTAAGGGGAAAAACTATCTTTGCAAATCCACTTATGAATTTACATACAAAATTTATCTTCCCAAAGAAAGACTTCAATTCCTTTCGATTATGTGGAGGTTCTAATTTTAGAATAGCTTCTACTTTGTTAGGATCAATGGAGATTCCAGCTTTAGAAATGACATGTCCCAGGAGCTTTCCTTTAGTAATGCCAAATGAGCATTTCTTGGGATTGAGAGATATGCTGTATTTATGACATCTATTGAATACTTGTCTCAGATCAATAATGTGGGTACTTTGATCTTTTGAAAAGATACTCAACTCATCCATGTAGATGACTATACATCTATTAATCAATCCTTTGAAAGCTTTATACATCGCTTTTTGAAATGTAGCTCTCGCATTAATTAGTCCAAAGGGATTTCTTCTGTAGGCAAAAGTTCCCGACTTCATTGTGAAGGCCATTTTTAGCCTATCTTCTTCATCAACCATCACTTGATTGTACCTTGAGTAACCATCTAGGAAAGACATCATTTTTGCATCGTTTACAATTTGCAGAACCTCATCAAATGAGGGTAGAGGATAATTGTCCTTTTGAGATGCTAGGTTGAAGCTATGAAAATTGAAACAAAGATGAATCTCTCCTATCTTCTTCCACATAGGAACCAAGTTAGCCACCCATGTAGAATGGAAAATGGGAAATATGATCTTGGCATCCATTAATTTCTTAGCTTCTTTCATGATCAGTGGTTCAATGATATGATTTATTGATCTTTTTCTTTGTCAGAATGGTTTGTCATTTGGTTTCAGCAGGATGTCATGTGTGATAATCTTAAGATCATAAGTCTTTAGCTCTTCATAGCTCCAAGCAATGAAATCCTTATACTCAGTAAGTAATTTGAGAATTTCTTCTCTTTCCTATTGATTGCACGCTTTTCCTATCTATACCATTTTTGGTTCTTCATCAGTACCCAAATTGTATGAGTCACATTCTTT
The DNA here is from genome assembly GCA_028749045.1 of Cupressus sempervirens. Taxonomy (NCBI): domain Eukaryota; kingdom Viridiplantae; phylum Streptophyta; class Pinopsida; order Cupressales; family Cupressaceae; genus Cupressus; species Cupressus sempervirens. The sequence continues at coordinate 569,072,807 of CM053792.1, read as the reverse complement.
GATTCCCTTTTCTTGAGTTTCCCTTCTATTGAGTGCTGATTCATCATGATCAAAGATATTTTTAGGTTCAACCATTCCCTTTGGAATAGTGTTGGTCTTTAGATTAAGAATCTCATCTTCATCTTCAAGCCCATCATCTTTAGTTTTTTCATCCAGTGTATCATCAATCTCTTGCCCCTCAAAATGGTGACTGCACATGATAAACTCAAGTATATGTTGATCATCCTGAAAAACCTAAAAGTTTTTAATATTGTTAGGAATGGATGGAACAACAACCAATTTCACTAAAAATATTTTCAACTTGGTTCTTTCTGTATATGAGCAATGTTAGTATGCTAATAGAAACCAAATTTAAATAAAGCTTCTACAAACTAAACAAAATTCATAAACTTCAAGATAGACTAAGATGAGCTCTCAATTAAGAATATGAGCCATTAATGGGCTCTCTCAATAAGAAGCTCTCTTGTTGAGTGGATTTGTCTAAATAGATAGGATGTATGCTCAAGCTTATGCTTCAAAAAGGGCTTCAAATGGAGTTGGAATTTGGGTGTGAGTGTATGGTTTTGATGTAAAATGGCTTCTTAAAATGGCATTATGACTTTACTTCATGGATTGTGTTTTTTTGCAAAGGGGAAGGATCCAATTTATAGGCAAGAGGCTTGAGGGTTTGATGGCTAAGATGCAAGGATGGGGAAAAGCTCATGGAGGGCTTAGATTGCATGAGAGGAGAGCACATGGATTGTGCTTCCTTACAGCCAATCAGGGAGTGACACATGTCACAGGGTGAGAGGATGGAGGAAAGGGGAAGGATGAGTCAACAAAGGAGGCTTAAGGGATAAAATCTTCATAAAGACCCTCATAATGGCTTGTAAGAGCAATAAAAGGGCTTTGGAAGAGTCAGTTATGGCCTAGTGGGCTTCATAAAGTTTTATGGTTGGGATATTTTGAGTGAGATGAGAGCAATTTTGACTTGGGCTTGATTAGGATGGTTTTAAGATTGCTTAGGATTGTGCAAATGATTAGAGGATGGATTAGGATGGTTTAGGATTAGCTTAGGGATAGGCAAGTGGATGGCATTTAATGAAGGTGGGTGAAGGAGGAGAAATTTGTTAACTTTGGCTTGGGTTAGTAAGTCTTAACCCATGTTTAGGGAATGTGACAAGGTTAGGAGGGGATTAGGATTAGGTTTAAAGACATCTTCTAGAAGAGTCTAGACTTTGGATGAGGATAAAGACTTTCTAGAATAGTCTAGAATTTCCTAGGATGAGGATGAAGACTTTCTAGAAGAGTCTAGAACTTCTTAGGATGAGGATAAATTAGATTTTTAGAAAATAAATAAAGTTTTATTTATTTCAAAGGTTTGGTTTGAGGAGATATTTATTAAATTTTTTTTAATAAACATAAGGATTAATATTTAATCTTAATTAAATATTTTGAGTTGGGATTAGGGGTAGGAAATGATGGGATTAGCCTTTAATCAAAATTAAAGAAGGATTAGAAGATTTTGGAAGAGGTTAGTGGTCTTAAGGAAATTGGCCAAGTTTTGGGCAAAAAATAAATTTTTTATTTATTTTGGGTTTTTTGGTCAATTTATTAATTAAATAATTAATAAATAAGGAAATAATGTTTAAATAAGATTTAAACATTTTTGGGAGGGATTCCTTAATTAAATATTTTTAATTAAGATAAAGGGATTTAATGGCATAAAAATAAATAAATAAATTAAATAAATAATTAATTAATAAATGATGATGTCATCAGGAATTTTTCAAAAAATAAAAATACTTTATTTTCTAAAGGTTTTTAGGTGTCTACACTTTCAACTGGCTATAAAGCACTTGCTGAAATGGTGAGAGCATCTACTACCATGTTCTTTCTTCTTGGAATGGATTTGATGTTTAAAGCTTCAAAGTCATCCAATATATCCCATACCCTTTTTTTGTAAGCAAGTAATTTTTTTATTGTTGCAAGAGTATAAGGATTTTACTTGTTGTATAACCAATTGAGAGTCTCCTTTGATTATAAGGGCTATGACTCCTTTCTCCAGTGCAAAGAGAAGTCCTCAAGTTAATGCCTTGTATTTTGTAGAATTGTTAGTACATCTAAATTGTAATTGGTATGCAGCATAGAAAGACCTACCTTTTGGGTTGACCAATCTGATACTTGCATTGACTCCCATCTTGCACCTGGAACCATCAAAGCAGAGTGTCCAAATTGCATTTTCCTTGGGTTTTATGACTTTATGCTTATTCATCCTTAACTTCTCTTTCACTTGAGCCTTCAATGACTATTTCTTAGGAATCCATTGTAACTTTCCTTGTGTGGGACTCGATGATTCCCCTTCATAATCTATAGATAGAGGAAGTGAATGTTTTTCTTCTTTATCTTGGATTTCCCCTATTAGTTCTTTGATTTCCTCAACCTTAGGTTTAGGATGAATGAGTACTAAATTCCATCCTTTACCTTTCACATATTATCTTCTTCTTTGAATTTTAATCATCCCTAGAGGAGGAGAAGACAAATCTCCCCCATCTGACGAGTTATCCTTGTATGAAACATTTAAATCTTTAGTTTCTTCTTCGATCTACTCTGCCAACTCAGTTGAGTTTATATTACTTTGATCTCCTACAGGTCCCTTTTCTAGAATATGGTTATCCTTGCCTTTCATTATATGTGTTAACACCTTTGCAACTACTTCTTGGCACAACAGGCATTCAAACTCAGAGTGAATAACTTTGTGTAATCAATCAAATCTAAGGAGTAAGATGCTAGGGTTGGCTTCTTCTCCCATGCATTGCAAATTAGTCACCATATTATCTATGAATTGTATCATGATCTCATCCTTTGGGATTGACATCTTGAGTTCCTTATCCTAATCTTAGGATGCTTTGATTGGAATAGTGTTGAATGCCATCACCTTGTATGAACCCAAATCTAATTGTAAGAATGCTATCTCATTTGGGACATTGTAGTTTGCAATCATTGTTTTCAATTTGGGTTCAACATCTATCTTGATTTGATTGTTCAATCCTTTCCATGGTAACCATAGCTGAGTGAAATCCGTAGAGAACCATCCTCTTAGGAATTTTGTCCATTCTCTACTCAAGAGAAACCCATACATCTCTGGAATGTCCACCACATGTATATCAATAACATCTTGAATCCGAGGATCAACTATCAATTGTATTTGAACATCTTTCAACACATCAATGACTTTCACCTCTGTTTGTCCAACTATATCACCACTTGATTAGAGGGTTGAGGACTAACTCCTAGCCTTTGAGCTATTGATAATGGCATTACATTACATGAAGATCCTGAATCAATAAGGAAATTGTGAAGGTTCTTCCCATATATCTTGATGCTAAGCGAAAATGGGGGTACCTCAACTTTATCTTTGAACATAGTGGGTATTGCTTCTCCAACATTCACTTGTTGAGATATTGTCTTTTGAGGAACATTATTCATGTTATGGGAAACCTTTGTATGATCCAATGTCTTCATAAGAGCTTCTCATTGTTGTGGACAATTCTATAACATGTCAAACATGGACATATTGGCCTTAGTCCTTTTCAAGTCCTTTATTGCATTGTACTTTTCAATGTACCAAGTGGGATTCTTTAGTATTGTTGGTACATTAACTTGATTCTAATTCTATTATCCTCCATACATTGGTCTTACTAGTGGCAGATTGTTACTCACTCTCAGATTGTGAGGAGTTGGTTGTAAACTTGGAGGAATCCCATTCGTCTAAGGTTCCTTTCTATTTCTCAGATTATACATATTTCGATTGTCATTGCAAAAAACAAACATCTCATCATGCTGAATATCATGTTCTTGACTGAATGGGAAAGAGAACTATTCATTAGCTAGTTGTTCTACCTATACATTTTGTACAGAATCATAGGATTCTAGTAACATAGTGTTAAACTAAATATGAGGAGCATTATCATTCACTTGTGAACTTTGAGCCATCTCTTGATTCTTGTTGTAATACGAACCATCATTGTTGGATGCATTCTAACCATCATCCTATTGATTGATATCTGCATACTAAACATTGTTATTATTGTTGTTGATAGGAATGCTTCCATTATTTGGTCGAGTGTTACACTATCGATTCTATCTTTGGAAGCCATTATTACGATCAGGAGGATTGAAGTTGTTTTCCCCATTGTTGTTTCCTGCATTATTGTTATTATTCCCACTAAAGTTCCTATTATAATTCTGGCCATAATTTTTGTTGTATGGACCAACATTATTTCTTTGGAAGTTGTTGTTTTATCCTTTGGACAACCTAAGATGAGTTAGTTCATTGTTCATTTGGGACATAGTCTTTTTTATCTAATCAGATTCAGAAATGAAGCCATTGTCTACTTTAGCTAGTGCTACTACCTTTTGCTCAAAGAAAGTAGCTTTTAGAGGTTCAAACTTGTAGGCGCACTTTTAGTACCCCTATTTCAAAACTTCAATATTTGGTTGTCTTGGTTAGATTTCTCATAAGATGTCTGAACTTTCCTCTAATATGTAATTGTAAAGGATGAAGATCATAATCTTGATATGCAGATGTGAAATGCCTTGTTTGAAATTTCCAAATTCAGATTCCATTGCCTCAATTCTCACTCATAATTTTAGTTGAAATTAGAAAGGAGAATGCATAATTGGAATACAGAATCAGGATTGGATTATAGAACCAACATTGGGAATTTGAATTGGCATTGGGATGTAGAAGTGGAAAATGAGAAATTTGTTGCTCAACTCTCCTTCCAAAAGTAATATTCCATCAAGCGTGTTCAATAAAGATTATGAGTTTCTTCAAGAGCAAATAGGAAGGTGTCAGAATGTTTGACCATATGCAGAACCTACACTCAAATTTGACATTTGAAATAGCAAATAAAATATTTGAGCATAGAGAGGTTATGTTGGCGAAATATGCACTTACATGTTCACATTCTGAAATGAGAAGCTATTTGGTCATTGTCCACAAGGAGAAACTACATTTTCATTTTCCACAAGGATAAATACATGGCAAGATGGCACGACCATTTTCCTCATACCAGTCACTTGCGTATATTAATGGTTTGACATGACATAAAATGTGAAGAACCCAAGCTCAGATTGACACTGCATACAATTATGTTTGGAATTTCATGTTGAGCTTTTGTGTGTACAATCGGATGCAACACTTTGTCCAATGATGTCTAATGTTGTTATGATGCTCTCCAATAGTTCAATGAGTTTGCCAAATCCTTCAAGCCTCCCTTTGTAAGGAATAGCGAAAGCTATGCTTCAACATCATCTCAGACCATATCAGGGACGACCATGTCATCTTCCCAAAGGATTCCATCTATAAATGAAACCTTGCTTACTCGAATGGAAGCAAGGTAAAGTAATAGAAGCATCAATGATGCACAATTCATTATACGTAGTACAATGCTGCCTATTTCATTGAAAACATGAAATTTACTGAGAGTGCTGCCAAAGAAAGAGGACTGTCCATTGCTCAAAATATTGTTAGCTTTAAAGGAATGAGGAGAGGCACATGGAGCAGAAATGGGTATTCCAATGGTTGATGTGAAGAACATTGATGGAGGAGATAGGAAAGCCATAATGGCTCAAATCACAAAGGCTTGTGAATCTCACGGATTTTTTTTAGATTACAAACCATGGCATTGATCATGGTCTTCTAGACCATGTGAAGGAGGCATGTTGACAACAACATAAGATTAATAGAGAGAAAAACTTTAAAGATTCTTCACAAGTAAGGGAACTTAACAAAGCCATTGAGGTTGAGGCTGAAGCAAAGGGAAATAATGTTGTGAAGATTGAGAATTTGGATTGGGAATATGTTTTTCAAGTGCACGAGATGAAAGAGATAAATTCTTGGCCTTCAGAACCCAAATATTTTAGGGATATAATTGAGGAGTTCCGTAGCCAAATATTCAATTTGACAGAGAAATTGTTGGAAATAATATGTGAAAGCTTGGGACTGGAGAGAGAATATATGAAAAGGATATTTGTAGGTGGAGAGAAGAAGGAGAAGCCATTCTTTGGCACAAAGGTGAGCCATTATCTTCCCTACCCAAGGCTATATCTAATCAAGGGTGTCCAGGCTCATACAGATGCGAGTGGACTCATTCTTTTGTACCAAGATGATGAGGTTCCTAGCCTTCAAGTGCTCAATAATGGCAGCTGAATTGATGTGCAACCTATGCAACACTCAATTGTTGTTAACATTGGTGATTAGATAGAAGTAGTGAGCAATGGGAAGTATAAGAGTGCATGACATAGAATTCTCCCAACAAAAGATGAAAATTGATTATCAGTGGCATCCTTCTATAATCCCTCATACAATGTGGTAGTGAGCCCTACACCTGAGCTCCTTGTTCAAGCCAATGACAATGCTACTTATCCAAAGTACACATTTGGTGACTACATGAAGATTTACTCTGAGCAGAAATATAAAGAAAAGGAAATGAAGAGTCAATTTTAATAACTGAAGAGGAAGACTTACCATGGGAAGGATATTATTATCACATGAAGATAAACTTTTTAGCTGTCCTTTATGTTTGAAAATAGCAGTTATATTGGTAACTAAAAAGTCACCGCCAGGAGTAGAGGAGGGGGCATTTTAGTTTAAATATTTCATTTTCATTGAATGTAGGGGTCGAAAAATTGTTGGTATGAAGGGAGATTGTAGAGAAAATCATGCTTGGTGTCAATTCTTTACTATCCAAGTGCTTCCCTTTTCTACATATAGTCAGAGAGCTGGAGTGGAGGAGAGAGCACATTTAATTTCTGTAATTTCATTCATGTATTTAGATTAATGTTCAGTTTTTGTAATAGGTTTGGCTATAGTCTACAAGCAAATATGATCAGAGTATTGTATCTGTGTGTTTAAAACAAGGAAAGGTTTTGTTATGAATCAGAGTATTTGGGCAACACTTTTTTGATTACTTTCAATCAGAGCATTGTTATGATCAGTTTTGAGCACTTTCTTGTATTCTTGGTTAAATGGTGATTGGGAGATAGATCAGAGTACTGTCAACTTATCCTATTGTAAAGGTTTGAATGTTCAATCTTCATTTTTCATCTCATGTCATCGCATTTGCATAACAAATAACATTCTTGCATCACCAATTTTGGGAAGTCATAGGATGTGTGAGTTCCTGAAATTGGACAGGATTAGAATCTAAATCTGCCTGAGTTAGTCCTAGATAGGATTAGCTTGGTTTTGCCTCTGCTGTTCTCTAGTTAAGAACATACCCCACAGTAGGAATTAGAGATAAAATATAATTCATTGAATATCATTTACATAGGGAGCTATACCTCAATTAAGAGAGAAACTAGATATTCTTAGAAACAGTTTCCCAACTATTGTGTAAAGTTGTTCTTCATTATAAGTTTGGGCACATAAAAAGAGGAAAAGAAGAAGGACAATCTATTTACCAACAAAACCCTAGGTATATTAGAGCAAGATTTTGCAGAGTGGGTGCCTATTGCAATGGAACTAGATTGATAGGTATGAACTAACTAGGCATTGTGGGTACTCTAGTAGGGTATGTTGGCATTGCTGTGAAAGCTAGAGCTGGGAGCATTAATTCTCCTCCATTAGGATTAGCTTCCTTAGTGAAGCTAATTGCTTCTGTGAAGACTTTATCCAATGTGTCGATATTTGTTGCAAGAAGTCTTCTTAGAAAAATTCCAGTAAGATGGTCCATAATACTCAGATAAATTTGAATAGCAGCTTCAACTAGTATGGTGTATGGCATTTCCAACTTGTGGTAGGCCATATGAAAGTAATGGTTGAAGTGGGAAACTGTCTCAATTGGGTCCCTTTTGATTGATATGAATTGTTGATGTATCACAACTAGGTTGATGAATGTTTTGAATTGTTCCAAGAATAATTTTTTGAATGTGTCCCAATCTCCAATGCACCCAGTTAGCAAATTAACGTACCAATTGAAGGAAATTTCCCCCAAAGAGTAGGGGAATAAATGAAGAACCACATCCTCATTAGAAACCTACTTGCAGTTACAAATTTCCTTGAATACCTTGACATGATCTTTGGTAGTTCATGTTTCACCATAGATGAATCTTGGGCAAAAATTCTTAGGATTTTTAGGGAGATCATGGAGTGCACCTCTCAAGTTTATTGGTGAGTCTAAACTGTTTGCGAAAAAGGCCATTGGAGGGTTTGGTAGACATAATAGTGGTTGTTGAGGAGTAGCTATTGGAATATGTGGTGGTCCACTAGGTGGTTGGAGTGGAGGTGGAGTTGAAGAAGATGATAAAAGTTTGAATAGAAGTGGTTGAATTTAGGATGTTCCCTTGTCACTACGTGGTTTACGAAAGTGGGTAAGCTCAAGAAACTTGTATGGACTTGGCATAGAACTTAATGCTTGCTGAAATGGGGATTTTGGATCAATATCCTCTAGCTTGCATCAATTCTAGAAAAAGTGCACATCTGCAGAAGTACACTTTCTCACCTCTCTGAATTTTGCAAAACACAAAATTTTGTGCACCTGTGAAGTTGCGAATCTGCAGACCTGCATACCTATAGAGCTGCAAACCTGAATTTCTCATCAACTCATTTTTTTTTTTTGAACTTGTGTGAAGTGAATTTTTTTGTAGAAGTGTAAAATTATGAAATTTTGACAAATTTTCTTCCTTTTTAGGAGTCTAAAAGGCCTTCCTTCTAGCACCACTGGCATGAATCCTTTGTACAATTTTGCTCTAGGGTGGTTGTTTTGCATGAGGCCAATGGTAGGAATCTTTTGCACAATTCTGCTCTCGAAAAGCTAATCTTTGGGGATCAACTCCAAGGTTTTTTATTTGTCTTGTGATGTACCAAAATCCGCTTAGTTGAAGATAAATGTAATTCCTCATGAGGAGGCCTTTGTTGGTTCTATTTTGATCTCAGAATGAAGTAAAATCTGTTCACTATCTCAAAATAACACACAAAAGAACAATATTTTTGTATTTTCTATTTTTTAATGAATGCAATTCTATCAAAGAAACTAAAATGAGTTCCTATTCTAGCAAGGGGTTAGCAAAGAAAATAAAAAAATTGAAAGCAAATACCATGAAATTGAAAACCTAATGGACATAAGCTACAGATAATAATAGGCTATGAGTTAAACTTTGGAAGAAATCAATAGGAAACCAATGAAAATAGGAGCAATGCTTCCTAGAATCCACTAATGCAATCATTGGTGAGAAACTTTAACAATCGTATGATATTTCACCTTTCATAAAATTGCAAGGCCACGAAAAGTGTGCTCATGCGAGACAAAAAGTTATGCAGGCACAATTTGGTGATTTCTTCTTGAGCTAGATACATCAGTGGAATTCATAAATCTATAGCAAACACCAAAACTAAAAGATTGCACAACTAGAAACAATGCAATAAACCTTTTGCTCAATCACAATCTCATGAAAAAAATTCACAAAACAATGACACATTCAAGCAAGAATCACTACACTCCAAATGCTAGCACCAAAAGTATAATTTTATTGCATAATAATAGTGGCCCTTGTTACATATTACAATGGGGTATTTATAAGAAATCATCTTCTCAATTTGTGTTGAGAGTGAGAGATATCTTCATGCAACAAAATGCTTTTAAAACATTAAAACAAACTAAATATATACAATCTAATAGTTAATCTGGTGCTTAGAGGGACTCCATCCATATTTTATCCATTAATTGGATGCATGAACCTTTTACATGTCAAAAACAAAGAAAATATGATAGAAGAAATAGGAGGAAGCCTTCAGTCAAAATAGGAGTATCTGGAGGTGCCAAAAATAGAAGTTGGTCCTTTACTAGGTTTGTATCAAAGTTAAACTACGGTCAGAATGCATTTTTGATGCATGGAAAGTGCTATTTTTGGAATAAGCAGTTAACTATCGATGCACCTCTAAATTGTAGAGTTGTGAAGCTACGTACTTGTGGACCTACACACCTATGCACTTGTAGAGCTGTAGACCTTGACAGGGTCAAAAATCTCAAAAATTTACTGTGTGTCAAAATTGAAATTCTAGCATCTGGGTTTTGTTCTTCTTCATCCCAAACCTATGTTTAGATGTTTGCCCTTGAATTTCTCTATCATCTTAGTAATAGTAGCTAGATTCATAAGATCTAAAGCCTCATACTTATCTTTTACCTTCTGTCTATAATTGTCTACCTCAATCTAGGTGTCAACAAAATCTCTGAGTTTGGTATCCAATTCAAACAAGGCTTCTTCTATCCTAAAGGCTTATATGATGTCTTCATCATCAACAAATTCCACAAAAATCTTCCTGAAATTCTCAACTACTATGTCTATAGGTAACAACTTTTCTCATTCCTCATCTTCAAAAATATCCAAGCATGCATCATTGTAGTGTTTCTCTGCTTCCAAAATTCACTCTTAGGCTTGGTCCTTGAGCCGATGAATCTCCTCATGTAATGTTCCCATTAAATTATTACTATATTTTATCTTCTCTATCTAGTCATCAATCATGTCTAATTCTTCTTTGGTATATGTAGATGCTCAAAAATGGTTTGCATCTATGGTTTCATCACTTCTTCATACTAATTTGTCCCATTTTCTCATTCTACTAACTTTGATCTTTTGGCCAAATTGATCATACATATCATTTGTATCCTCTTTCACATCAATTTTGAAATCATTTCATATCAACTCAAAACCATTTCATATCAATTCAAAATCACCCCAAATCAGCTCGAAATCACTTGGAATCAATCCTAATCAACCCGAAACATATCAAACATCCCAAATCAATCATCATTTATTCGATCCTAGGTATTGTTGTGGCTTTTAGTGCCTTGGAAACCTATCAACCTATCAATCTTATCAATCTGACCTTAGTACTATCGTGGCTCTTAGTGCTAGGTCAAACTATCATTCAAGTCATTCAATCTTTGACATTTTTGAGGCTTTCAATGTCAGATCATGGCTTGCACTTGGTAATTGGATCTTTCTTTCTAGGTTCCAAAACTGTAATCTGCACTTCTACACCTTGCATTGCATCCCAAGACCTTAGGAAACACTCTAAATCACTCAAAACACTCAAAATTTTCATTTTAGGCACCATAGCATCTCTGTTAACCCATTAAATACCTCCTACTTACCAATTTCTTTAGGTGCACACTTGGGAGGCAGAAAGTTCATTCAAGTTTCCCTCCATAGCATCTACATTCTTAGGTATCATGCTAGCACTTACTAGGACACAATCAGCCCAGAGACCCAAGGAACTTTATCAACCTTTATTTTTTGAGGCATAAACACAACCAAAACCTCATCCAAGATAGAAGAAGAGCAAGAAAATCCAACAAACCATTGACAAAGAACAAATTGAGGCATCACAACCATTACTAGTAGACCCCTTGAACATGTATTCGTAAGATCATCACAATCAAGATATGGCATAACAAACCTTAAACAATACACCTACTATGCAATTTCCTCCAAACACTTCCCCCACACATGGGATGGTTTAGTGGAGTTGTGACTTTGAAGCTATATTCGTGCTGATACCACCTGCAGGTGGAAGTGTACCAACCACACTTGAAGATGAACAATCACATTCCTTCGAATTCAACCAACCTAACACAAATACCTTCCACCCTAACACATCAAACATACAACAAGGTACTGTACACCTTAGTGATGAATTTGACACTAATAATGGCATCCCTGATGAAGAAATGGCTAGGGCATGTGAAGATAAATTTTTTTGCAAAAACTTTAAACTATTGGCAGCCCAAGAAATTGTCAAATTCAACCAAAACATGAAAGGTCTTAAGTCCAAAAATCAAACAAACTCAACAATTGAAAACATAAAACCCATGATCAATTTGGACTTAGATAAGGGAAAAAAACCTTTGGAGTTTTCAAATGCAATAATGGCACCTATAAGGTCCCATCAAGAACCAACAATTGAAATCCTCCAAAGCACATTTGAACACATCAATGTTAATCCCTTGTTTGATGAGATAACACCAATTCCTAAACACCCCAAAAGGACATTAAGACTTGATTTTAGTCACATGATGCAAAAACAAGATGCACCTAAAGGGACTTGTGCTCTAGGGATGCTAGACATACCTTCTTTGGAGGCAAATCAACAAAGTGCACCTTTGCTACTAACCCTACCAACTGGTATGACATCAAGTGTTACAGAGCCTCCCATGAGTACACTATATGAAACATCAACTAAAACAATCCCTATTGATGCACAAAGGAAAAGTGTTATTGACATTACACCTATTCCCAAATGGAATGCACCTCATTGTCAAGTCAATATGATGTCCCAAGGAGAAACCTCTAACACACAAAGTTGTCAAAGCAACAATACCAACATAGTGGTCAATTCACAAGGACTTAGTCAACTCCCACAACAACATCAACCTATGGGGGCACAAGGACTTAACACTTCCAACCCTTAGCCAACTCTAAATCCACTTAATGCATATCCCACATATCAACAACAACATTAACCACAACAAAAATAACCTCAAGTGGGGCAAACATCCAACATTCCTAATATGTAGTCCCATGTGAACCCACTTGACTTACACACAATTTATCAACAACAATTTCAACAACAATTCCAACAACAACAAACCATGTTTGCTAAACAACAAGAACAACTCAAACAAAAAATGGAATATCAAAGATGCCTTGAGCAAAAAATTGCATACCAACAACATTTATTACAACAACAACATGTGCCACAAAAACCTCAATAGATACCTCTATAACAACAATCACATACATGGTCTCACATACAATGAATAGAGGTATCCCAATAGTAACTACCACACATGGCACAACAACAACACATGGTACAACAATCACAGTCAATCCTGAAATAAGTGCCACATCAAATACCATAACAAGTACCCAAACAACAAGGACCCTTCTATCTTTGAGGTACCAACATACCTCCTCCACCTAGTGACACATCACCAGACTCATCAGACATAGAAATGTCAGAACTAAGTAGACATAGCTCTTGCCATAGGAAATGGTCTACTCATAGGCACAAAGGACTCGAAGGGAAAGCTATCATGCAAAACCCTAATGAAGAACTATTACAACAATTCAAACAACTTTCCAAACAAGTCGAGGCATTGAGAGTTCAAAAGAAACAATGTCTATATACAAAAAGGGACCTACGTCCTAATCCATTTGACAAAAGTCTATATATGCCTCTATTCCCAAAACACTTTGATGCTCCAAGGTTTGAAAAATACTACAGAAAAGGAAAACCTATTGATCATATCAAAGAATTTTTTGTTTCACGTACCGAACTCAGTGATGAGCCCACTTACCTCATGAGATTGTTCCCTCATTCTCTAGGTGGGCCTACAATTGAATGGTACTCCAAACTTCCTAGTAGTATCAAATCTTGGTAAAAACTCATAGATAAGTTCATCTCCCACTTTGCCTTTAACATTACAAATGAGGTGACACTTTCTGACTTGTGCTCAACTAAATAGAAGATAGGAGAACCATTTATCACATTCTTACTACGTTGGAGAAGCTTAGTCACTCAATGCTCACTAGACATTCCTGAAGAACAACAAGTTAACTTGTGCATTGAAAACTTAGTCACAGACTTAATGTATGAACTCAAAATCAAGAGTCCAAGCACCATTTCTAAACTAATGAAAAAAGGGGCGAGTATTGAAGATGCTCTTATCCGTAAGGGAATCCTCAAGATAAACAAAGAAAAAACAAGCACCAACTTGTCTAATGACAAGCCAAAATTTTTCTCCAAAAATAAAAATGTGACTAATTATGGCATTGTAGATGCCCACATGATTAGCACAACACAACCTCAATTGACTTTGAAAGGTGCAAACCCCACAAATTCACAAACTCCTAATCAAAAAACACCTCAACAGTAGAAGACTGAGACTTCCATGCAAGACAAACCTCAAAAACATCCTAGAACCAAGGATAGAAAATTCACACCATTGGGGATACCTCTTGAGATTGCATTACAATAGTTATTGAGTAATAACTTCTTGTAGTTACCCCCAATCAAAGATGAACCATTGACAAAAGCTGATTGGTGGGATTACAAAAAGTACTGTGATTACCATCACACCAAAGGACATAAGGCTTCATCATGCTTGCAATTGAAACATTGATACAAGACCTTATTGATGATGATGTAATCATAGTTGATCCATCACTATTAGCATCCAACTCTAACCACACTATATTCAAAGATCCTTTGGGTAATCATGAAAAAGAGAAACCCTCAAGTTCAAACTCAAACTCACAAGGTAATGTGAATTACACTCGGACTGGATATGACTACACTATCAATTATTTCAATGAGTCTGATTCCCACATATCCACATTCATGTTGAAGGTTGAAGACCCTCATTGCACTATCACTACATGCCACACCAAGATCAACGTACTCGAAGCTCCATCTAGACCTACTATTTCTACTAGACCTGTTCCCCCTAGTAGACTTGCTACTCCTACTTCATCTGATTATAGCCTCGTTGAATAGCTCAGCAAGACCCCTACACAAATATCAATTTTGGACCTCCTATGTGCATCTCCCTAACATCAAAAGATCTTGGATCAAGACATTAAAGAGTCAGTAGTCCTAGATAACATGGATGTTGCCTAGTTCCAAGCCATGGTTGGGAACCTATTCACCTCATAGCATATCACCTTTTCCCTTTAGGATATTCCTAAGGAAAAACCTAACCACAATGATCCCCTTCATCTCTAAGTCTTCATCCATAATGCCAAAGTCAAACATGTCTTAAAAGATGGAGGAGCAGGACTGAACATCTGTACTCTTAACATTGTCAAAGGTATGGGTTATTTTGAAGATGATGTGGATCCCTCTCAAAGAATCACAATAAAAGCTTATGATGATGGTGAATTCTTCTCCAAGGGCATCATCACATTACCTGTTAGAGTTGGCCCAGCTACTGAAAACACATTGTTCCATGTCCTAGATATCAAAACGAACTACAACATGATATTGGGATGCTCTTGGCTTCATGCTATGAAAGTAGTACCCTCTACATATCATCAATGTCTAAAGTTTTCCTATAACAACATGGAGGTTACCATCCTTGGTGATCCAGATCCTTTCCAATTTTGTGCTAATTTGAGAGATGCTACTACATATCAAATCCCAACAAATAATGATGCATGACCCATAGATTCCTCTAAGTATGTAGATGCTGATATACTCCTTAGTAAGGCCAAGGACAAGATGAAGATTGAAGACAATGGGTGTGGAGAGTAATTTATGTCTCAAGTATTCACCATTAGGGAGTCACCATTTTCTCCTCAATATTATGGTAAATCACAACTATTGCAAGACCAATGCTCTGAGATCAATACAAAAAATCCCACTTCTATTAATGAGAATACATCTATATGTATTGGGAAAGCAAAAGAAGAACAAGAACCCACCTTGATATCTCCTAGCAAGTATGGACTTGGGTTTACTATCATGCAGAAACAAGGCTATGATGGCTATAGCAGTCTTGGATATCAAAACTAGGGAATAATTGAACCTATCATTAATAAAGGATAACCTGCTAGTTTGGGGCTTCGATTTAAACCAATAAGAATAAGTCCTAGTACTAAAGTACCTACATGTAAGACTATGGATGTTTTAAATGATGAAAAGGTATTTGAGGATATCCCACCCGAAACCAAAAATCCTCTAGCTTTTGAGCATAACCCCAATGACCCAACTGAATCAGATACCCATATATCTACGTTTAACTAAAGCCCATTCAATACTGATGATGACATCCCCTCAAGTTATCCTAAACTATTGGATTGGGACCAATGTGGACCACCAATTTTTGATTGATTCGATAATGAGCACACTCTTATTATAGACTTTGAAATCTATGAAGGCATTAACATTGGTAATCATAAAGAAGCAAGTTCTTCTAAAGAGAACACATTGGCATATTTTGGGGAGCCAACTCCACCTTCTTGTTATAAAGCAAAAAGAGAAAAAAACAACAAGCATAGGTCTCTTGGTGAAAACTGAAAGGTGCCATTAGACCATAAAAAATCAAAAGCTAATAGCTCCCAAGGATAAAAAATGAAAAATATGATGCCATCAATATTAGTGTTCCAGTGTTCAACTTGTCACAAAGTCTTTTGGAGCTCTCTCAATGAGCATTCATATGGAGGGTCGTTGGTCTCAACCCTCCCAACCCTCCCTTATATCTAGTTGTTTATCCCCACATCCAACTACCTAATTTGCCCAACACTCAAGATCAAATCTTTTTCCCACAAGCCTTTGCGCATGTCATCATCAGTGACATCCCACCTAACATATTTGTTGACCCAATTATCTTCAGATGCCTTGATTCACAAGAGGAAGACATTGTCTTACATATAGTACACTATGGTATATCTTGAGGCCTTTCTAGTGGTTTGATTTTAGCTACAGACTTAGAAAAAATCCTACATAGTTATGGTTAGCCATGGACCCCAAGATTATTAGCTAGTAGTAGTAGCACCAGATATCTTCTTAACATTCATTAGCAACATTCTTGATTCCATCTAAAAGTCTTGAAAAAAAATCAAAAAAAATGAAAAAGTCTTGAAAAAAAATAAAAAAAAAAGAAAAATGTCCTAAAAAAAAGAAAAGAAAAGAAAAGAAAAAGTGAAAAAAGTCATGAAAAAAAAAGGATGCCTTGATGAAAACCTAGCAAATAGGCATCTTGGCATGAAAATTTGAGTCAAGAGAAAAATCTTGTCCAAAAGTGAAAACTTGGTAAATAGGTGCTTCGAGAAAGTATCATGGTGAAAACCTGACAAATAGGCACCATGTGTAGTTGATTATTGCTCCTCCATCTATCAATATTCCATCTGGTTTGTTCCCCTTTTGTCATTCCTTGATCATATCCATCATCCTAAAAGACATTCTTGGCTCCTTGACCATGGCTCATGAACTGGTTAATGTCCTTTGTTACCTTTCCTAAGCATTACTAGTCTGCACACACTCTTTCATCGACCTTTGTACATAGTTTTTGTCTTGTCTAGGGGCATATTACCTACACGATGCATGAGTTTGAACTGGAACTGGGGGCATATCCCTAAGAACTTTTTATCCATTGGACCTATCGCATAATAGATTGGACCTAACACTTGTATATACTTTTATGATCCTAAAAAATCCTAAAAATCATATAATGTCCTGAAAAAACACTAAAAATCACATAATGTCCTGAAAAAATCACTAAAAATCATAAATTGTCCTAAAAAAAGCACTAAAAATCATAAAATGTCCTGAAAAAATCACTAAAAACCATAAAATGTCTTGAAAAAATAACTAAAAATCAGAAAATGTACTGAAAAAAGCACTAAAAATCATAAAATGTCTTGAAAAATTAGTCATGCAAAAACATCAAATATCCTCAAAAACCCTAAAAATCACAAAACCCATCAAAAATTTTCAATAAACCTTGTACATATTCACTATGGATAACCACCCCTTTTGTGTACACACTTGCACTTTGCCAACTGCAACTCAAAGCACTACACTTTCAAGATAATTGCACTATTTGGGCAATGTGAACCAACAATCAAACCAACATGCTACTATGAACTTATCAACTGAATCCACAACTAGAACTATCACATCGTCAACATTTAAAACACTATTTGAACACCTCAAAAGCTAAAAAGCAAGTAATAATGGAAAAGAATAGCTGTTGGCTCACACTGTTTAGTAAGTGATTTATTTTTGGCTTTGTTTTTCTTTGATCATGTTCCTATGCCACTCGATGATATAAACTAATCTATGAGAGTGGTTGGGATGGTTCATGGTCATCTTTTTCTATTTCTATCTATTAGAATGTACCTTTGAGGGTCTGGGGCATGTATATATGCCTTAAGAAGGACAAGGTCATTCTTTGTCTACATCATGCTTGTTTACGCAAAAGGCTTCCATTTGCGCTCTAGCCTTTTATGCCATGATGTGTTGCATTCCATTTGCCATATTAAAATAAAGCTCCATTTGACATATAGTGCACTTTTCAAAAGAAAAAGTCTTTCCATCATACTAACATCTCCTCATCTCATCTTTCTTCTTCATCTCATTCTCCATCACCATGATCATGTCTTCCAATTCACCAAATCATCTTCATCTTGCATTCATGCATTCCTGCATTATCCTACACTATCAATCAAACTTCTCTGGCTAACCTCAGTCTAATATTTGTCTCACTGTATTTGACCAAATCTAACCATTTTTGATGATTTCACTCATGATTTGACATCTTTCCATCATTTTGGGCATGCATGCACAGTTTTGGGTCATTTCGAGTCCAATCGGGCTGTTTTTGGTGCCTAGAGCCTTTTAGGGCACAATTTGCACATTTAGAGCATAGTTGGGCTTCCCAAGTGTGTCTAGGACCCACTTGGTACTGTCATGACACAATTGGGCTTACCAAGTGCATCTAGGATGCACTTGGATGATTTTTGGGTGCACTTGGGGACCTACGATCCCTAGAACTACTCCTAAAACCCCTATGTTACACTCCAAAGGCCATAACTTTTGCGTTTCAACTCTGATTTACAAACTGCCAATTATGTTTGACTCAGATATTTGTTGTGAAAAAAATGAGCTATCATTTTAATTATTTGGTCACTGTATGGAGTGGTAATTCTTGAAGCTACTCTTGGGCTCCTGCTTGACCCCCGTCATGTTGATTTTGGCCCCTAGAGCATTCTCGAGCACATTTTGCACTTTTTGAGCACACCCAGGCTTCCCAAGTGCATCATGGGTGCACTTGGTACTATCATGACATAGTTGGTCTTACCAAGTGTGTCTAGGATGCACTTGGATGAGTTTTGGGTGCACTTGGGGACCTAGGATCCCCAGAACTGCTCCCAGAGCCCCTATGTTGCACTCCAAAGCCCATAACTTTTGTATTTTAACTTGGATTTTCAATCCATTAGTTGTGTTGGATTTGTATCTTTGTTGTGGAAAAAATGAACTATCATTTTCATCATTTTGTTTCTTTCTTGAGTGGTAAACCATGCAAGTACTCTCAGGCTCCTGATTGACCCTGTTTTGCACTCTCGACCTCATAACTTTCACATTTTAGTTCTGATTTGTGATCTGTCAATTGCTATGGTTTTGTCTTCCCATTTTTGAAAAATTGAATTATCCTATGATTATTTTAGTCAATTTATTGAGGGGGCACCCATATATATCATCCCTACTAGGGCATGTTCTGGCTTTCTCATTAGTTTTTCTTTGACAATGCTCTAAATCACATTGTATCAAAAAGGGGAAAAATGTAGATGCTCAAAAATGGTTCACATATATAGTTTCATTACTTATTCATACTAATTTGTCCCATTTTCTTATTCTACTAAATTTGATCTTTTGGCCAAATTGATCATACTTTATCATTTGTATCCTCTTTCACATCAATTTCAAAATCATTTCATATCAACTCAAAACCATTTCATATCAACTCAAAGTCACCCCATATCAACTCAGAATCACTTGAAATCAATCCTAATCAACCTAGAACATATCAAACATCCCAAATCAATCATCATTTATCCAATCCTAGGTATTGTTGTGGCTTTTAGTGCCTTGGAAACCTATCAACCTATCAATCTTATCAATCTGACCTTAGTACTGTCATGGCTCTCAGTGCTAGGTCAAACTATCATTCATGTCATTCAATCTTTGACATTTTTGAGACTTTCAATGTTAGATCATGGCATCATCAACCATTTTAATAATATTGATAGTGTTTGTCGATGTTATTATGATCAAACCTTTTCAATCAATTTCAATCATGTAGCATTTACAATGGCAGTTAAATGTTACATATCAATCAATTCATGTCATGTGTCCTTGGCATGTTATCAATTTAAATCAATCAATCTAACCATGGCTTTGGTCTACTTGTCATCATCTTATTCGATCCATATTATCATCACATTTTCATCAAAGGGTACTGTCGCATTTATTTAATCAATTTTGGCCAATCATCTACTAAACTCCCCAATAGGATTAAATAACCTACAATCTAATCCTATTATTCTTTTTAATTATTCTTCCTAATTATCATCCTCAATTAATTAATTGATTCATCATCAACAAACCATGGAAATTATTAATTTTCTAAGTTCCATTTTCCATCATTAATTCCATTTCTTACTAATTTCTATTTTTTGGAATAAAGGATTTTTAATTCAATTATTCCATATAATATTGACATCATCATGACACTTGGATATGACACCTTGTGGATTCTCCTTTGACACTTGGATAAAATATGTCATAATCCAATATTCTTATTCCTTACACATGTCCCTATTTAGCTTATTTGTCATAGATTCTTGGCTTTAAGTGGGCTTGAGGTGTCTTATGATGTGTCATGGATTCTCTTCCACATTTAGCCAAGTTTGAATTTCATGCGTCATAAGATCCTAGATTTGGCATCTTTTTTCATATGCATCATAGATTCTCAAAGGAATCTCTTGCCACATCACATATCTAAGGGTGACAAATCCAATGCTCTCATCCTCCATGCCAATTATAAAATGAGCATTCTTCCTCTCATTTCTGGTTTGAATGCTTGAGCATTTTTCAAGTCCTCAGCCTTTCTCATCTTTTGCACTCTTGCTCTCATATTCAAATCACAACTTCTAGTATTCTCATGGCATTATCCCTATCACAGACTTTGCTTCAATATTGTGTGCACTATAGGCAAGTTGGAGCTACATCATTTGGAGAAGAAAGAAGGACATGGGAGCTACAAATGAAACAGGGGGTTTCTATTGCTTTCTTTATTAGTTTGTCTTTCGTGGTAGACTAGTGGGTGCCAATGTATGTTGATTGAGTTTGTGATTTCTCATAGTATGTTACACATTTAGCCCATTTTCTAGGTACTACAGTATATACATCAATCAAAACCCGATATCTTTGGCCCTTTATGGCTTGCAGAGTCTAAAAATCCTTACTCCAGGCCTGTACCTCATCCATGATATTGAAGTCCTACTTCAAAATTGCTATGATCTTATTCACATTCTCCTATGTAGCATGCAATAACTTCAAATTCCCTATGATGATCGTAACACCTTTCTCCTTAAAACTTTCTCACCACTCCTGACAAGCCTTCAAAAATGGATCAAGTTGTACACCTCTACATTCTCTAAGAATAGTATTCAAAGTCTTCTTAGGGTGTTTAGGATCCAGAGGACCAACTATTTCAACTAGATATCCCTTTAAGATCTCAACTTTCCTTCGAAGTGCTTGGAGTTTGGCCTCATCCTGTTCCATATGCTTAAGAACTTCTTTAACTCCCAGAGTCATCATTAATCAAGTTGAATCCCATGTAGACCTCTGCAACATAACATCCTTTAATTCATAATCCTTGAGGCTAAGACCCTCCACATATATGCCTTTAGGAGGGAGAGCCACTTGTGCAAATAGTTCTAAGTTCCTCGTGCTGGTGATAAATGCTAGTGGTGTTGCCTCATGTGATGGGGACTCAAGTTTATTTAAAATCTTTGCAATGTCACAAATGTCTTCCTTTGAAGCACATAATTGAGGCTTGGTACTCCTCATTATTTCCTTTTAGATCCATCTAGGGATGCATCTTTCTAAGAACCTAGCACTTGATGATGAAGGAGTATGTTCTACAACCTCCTTCTCTTTATCGGTTCTGCTCAAAGTTGTATCTTATTGGGAGGGTTTCCCTTCTATATCCTCAATCTCCATGGATTCTGTAGCTTGAACCTCAATGTCTTAGAAAGGTGGTTGGGAATATTCCACCATTTGTCCTTTTGACACTTCACTGATTGCCATTTGTTTCACTATTCTTGTTGAGGTTTACCTATTGGGGTGTCCCTGATCTTATCCCCAATCAACTCTATACCTATGGGAATGAAATCAAAATTTGACATTGAGAAAACATCATCACCCTCTTCACTTTGCTCATCCACCCACTGCTATACTTTATCTTTTGAAGAAGAGATTTCTAAGGGTTCTGCTTGAGTGGATGGCGGTGTACCCATGAAACTCTTTCTCCTTTGTAGCTCTACAACTCTTGCTAGCTAAGTTCTTCTCTATAGGGGCACTTGTTCCTCTTCCTCTTCTGATTCTTCTTCTTCCTCCTCTTCATCTTGTTTTGGAATGCTTTCAAGAATAGATAGATTAGGCACTAATATTTGACTAATCCTTTGCCTTTTCTTCATCCAAATCTTAATCCTTTTCTTATGTTTCTTTGGGACAGAAGGAGAAGCCAACTCTTCTTGCACAGGAAGAATAGAGGCCTATGGAATCTCACCCTCTTCCGATTGGCTAGACACAACAAGAGGCAACTAAGGTTCATCCTAGACTTGAGTAGTTCCACTATCTTCAAACCCTTGTGCACTCTATTTGTACTGTTGGGGAGGCACCTATTTTGTAGCTTGTTCTACTTGTACTTTCTTTTGTTCTTTCCCTTCCTCTTAAGAGGCTGATAATATCCAATTGGGTGATCAAGCTAGTATACCATCTTTGGCCTGATAGGAGACTAGGCCACAAATGTAGGAATTATTACTTTCTTCCCTCTACCTCTTTTTGGGTAGGTATGTGCATGAAAGATCATTGTATCAAGAATTGGATCAAGTAGAAAAGGTTTCTTGATCCAATCCTCCATCATTTTAATGACACGCTTCACTTGATGATTAATATCATCAACCTCCTCCCTGTCAACCTTAGCATTCATAATGGGTCTTTCACCAATTTTGTTAGTGTTGAATAGAGTGTCCAGTAACTCTTTAGAATCTTGTTGCTTTATTTCCTCCAGGATGTTCAATTGGAGAGCCTTTTCTACTAGATACTAAGTCATCCTACAATAGTCCCTAATGCCGACATCATAGTCATTTTTTGTGTTCATCTAGTGATCTTCAATAACATCCTCATGATGGAAGTTCTTTCTTGCCAAACTCTCCACCTCTCCCAACATTGTCAAAATAGGGCCAGGGAGAGTTGTATTCTTCAAGGGGATAGTTCTCCCACTCCCACTCAAAGGATGGAATATCCTACTTCCTCTTCACCTAATATGGTCTAATGACCAATGACCATGCTGAGCAAGGTCTCCGTTACCTATTTATTTTCTCATAGATTGACTTAATTTGTTGAGAAATCTCCAAAAAAACCATTTTTTCACTAGGATATCTCAAGAGCTTCTTAGGATTGATGGATGCACTAGCTACCTGTAGATATATGAATGTCTTGAACTGGATGAAGTAGGCTCTGATAACTGTGATTTGTGCTTTGGCTTCATTAGATAACCTCTTCCCATAGTCTCCCTCAATGAATCAAATGGTCGCAAAGATGAATGTATCATTCATGATTTTGTATTCCTTACTCTACACTGAGAGCTTCTTCTTTACCATCTAAGGGTAAACTATATATGGCTAGGCATTAGGATCCTGCATATTGCATCTTCTATACAAACTAGGGTAGTTTGTCACCCTTGCTGCAAGTAGGTATACCATGTAAGAAGTCATGTAAAACTTCTTCTTGTCCTCCACCATCCTTAGTTGCTCATACAAGTTTTCACTTAGTGTGGTGGCCCAATCCAATGGTATCTTTTCCTGTTTGATGGTCTCAATAAAGTTGACCATAAAGGTGTTGAGGTGACCTACTACGGGTAAGCCCATAGCTCTACTCAAAAGAATGATAGAGTACCCAATGTCTTCCTTCTTGTATCCTTGGGTCATATCCACTTTGCTTGTTATCTTTCCCCTTGAAGGCTTCTCAATAAGGTATGAAGATTGTATGATGTCAATTGCTTCTTGCTGGTGCTCCCTGTACCATCTTTTAGCTATTTCATAGGAGAGCCTAATAAATTGTTCCACTCTTGGGAGATGGAAGACCCTCTCAATGTTATCAGGTCATAGATCCAACACCACCTTCCAGTGACACTCTTGACTACTCTTTCATTAGGAACAAAATACTGTGACAGGGCCATGATTAGTTCAGCCAATTGTACTAACACAGGGTGTGATGCTGCATTTACCAATCTTGAACGGATCAACATGGATACCAAGGCTGATCTCTCTATTGGGTTGTTGCCAATTCTTAGGAATTCTCCTAGATATGTGTGCCCCAAAGCAGTATCTCAGATTTCTATATGGTCATCATGGAATCTTGACTTAGAGGGTATGCCTTGGAATTTGAAAACTACGAGTTTGGGTGCTATTGTGGATGTGGATGCCATTTGATCACCTGTACATTGTGATAAAGATGTTTATTAGTCCAAAGATAAAACATAAAAGCTATGAATCTTAAATAATAAAAAATGAAATGCCCAATTTGGGCATTTTTATTTTTTTATTATTTTTATTTATTTTTAAATTATTTAAAAAATAAAATTATATATATATATATATTTTAAATTTTAAAAAATGTGTGTATGTAGGGTTTTGGAAGGCACACTATAGTTGAGGGCCGCATGGGTACAAAGCACCACTGTGAGAGTAGAGTTTTTTTTGGGCATCATGGGTGTTCCTCCTTTGGGTGTTGCAAACACAAAGTGCGGTAACAAAGCGTTACTATAAAGTTAATAGAGGGGAAAATGGCATAGGCTATGCCATGTGGGGTGTGCTACATGGGCACCACGTGGGGCATGTCATATGGGTGCCACATGGGGTGCACTATGTAGGTACTGCGCGGGGCAAGCTGTAGATGGTAGTGGAGCACAGGGCGCAAAGTGCCACATGGGTTGGCCATGTTTGGGTGCTAGAGGTGTTGCATTAGTGGCACTATGGCCATGAGTGCTACACAATGTTGTTTAGAGTTATGTTTGGTGCTACGAGTGTGAGCCCTGTAGAGATGAGTGCCACACACATGAAGGTGAGGTGCCACTGGGGTTCAATGTGTATACCTTATGCACTTCGATGAAGCCCATTCAATGAAAATGAAAAAAAATATGCAAAGTGTTTTGGGGGGCTTTTGGGGTTTTATAACCATCCTCATGGGTGAGGTGTGTGACGCACATCTTGCCCACACGTGTGCACTTGCGTGGGTGGGTTATGATTTTTTTTCTAATTTTTATGTTTTTCCAATTTTTTTTGTGTTTTTTTATTTTTAAAATTTTTTGTATTTTTCAAGACTCTAACAGTTTTAACTTCCAATATTTTCTCTTGACTCTCGAACTATGAGTCTGGGAGTCAAAAAAGAGAGTAGGGGGTCCCATTCCTAGTGAGGAATGGGGCATGTGTTGTGAGATCACAACAGGTTACAATGTTTGATGATATCAATGGTCTACTGTGTGAGGATTTTGCCCTATTAAAAGCTTTTGAGATTGTTATATCTCACCTTGTTAGAGGATTTCACAGTTAGAACAAAGTAAGGACTCTGTTAGGAGATTTAAAAAGAACTATTAAGACCATTCTATTAAGATATTTAGCCTGGTTTAATTAATTAGAACTAATTTAGTACCTAGCCATCAATTTTCTCTGTAAGCTAATTTTGAGTCTCCTCTTTCCAAATTGATCCTATCTCTAATCTGATAAAGTTTTTTCACTTCTTCACTTCTTTGACTAGGTTGCTTTCTATGTTCTAGAATAATATAACACTCTTCCTTTTTTGGAATGTTCATACATTCACACTTGGATTGCATGAATAGCTCATTTGCTCCTTCATATTATACTCTTCACCATACTATAAAACTATATTCAAATAGGTCAAGCTCATCAAGATTAACTTCAATAACTTCATCTAGACCAACTTCAATATCTAGAGAGGGGTTCTTTATTGCTTTCTTTTCTGTACATATAGAAGTGTTGTTGCTCAAACCTTATTTGGGAGATGGTCAGGGGGTATCAACACTTGAACATGTCTATACATTAGTGCTAGAGATAACAATAGTTGTACTTGACTATATTTATTTGTCTCCTTAATTACCTCAATGTGAGGGTCTGACATTGTTGGTTCTTCTTTACCTTTGGTATAAATGTTTACACTACTATCTTATTAGGTTCTTTTGCCTCTGGATCATCCTTTTCTACTTCTAAGTGCATTTCTAGAGTGTTAGGGGTGTTGGCATGAACTGGTGACATGCTACGTTGTGGACTTAGCAAACAAAACTCATCTCATCACTCTTATTATCTGGAATAGTAACTATCTCAGTGTCATTTGTTTTTATTGTGAGACCAAAAATACTCTTCTAGAATAACTCATTCTATTGAATTACAATATCAATTTTATTTTTTAATATCATAAGAATTCTATACTTAGGAACAAACTTGTTCCTATATCTCTCCAAAAATGTTTCCTTCTAATCTTGTGATAGATCAGGCATAACCTTGACTAAAGTAAGGGAGGAGATACCTATTCATCATAGAAATCCTTCAATCATGCTGTCAGGTTAGGCTTTTTAGATGCCAGACCACTCTAATATGCATATATACCCTAATATTGGCACTCCTTCCACCTATTCTCACTAATCTTATCATCGATGATTATGGTATTTTCTAACTTGGTAGGTGAGTTTTTTGGAGGTATTTTAACCCCTATAGATACTTCCTAATCCTTAGTTTTTAATTTTTGTGTTTCTATTGTATTGTTTCCTACCCTAGATCCTTCTTGAAGATTGGTGATTGAGGATTTAAATATTGTATTTTGGTCAAGATTATTATAGTTCCTACCATACTCATTTGAGGAAGGGATTGTTATTGGTGTATGATGTGGAATATATACACCTAGGTTTTCCTTATTGATCATGGGTTTGGACTTAATCATTTGCAAATATTAATAAGGGCTTTTCATTCATTCCTCAATGTTCCTATTTGTAGTTCTTCCTAATGCATCTCTATTGGTTTCAGAGATGGTTCTTGGCCAAGTGCGTCTTGAGATAGGGGTTTTATGGATAATGAACTTATTAAATTTTTTATATCCTCTGTAATTTGTTACAGTGGTCAATTTTTCCCAATTTAAATTTGATTCTAGAATGAATTGCTAGGTTTATTTTGAGGGACTACCTTTTTCCTATGAGGAAAATACAAAGACTTTTTTTTCCCGATCATGCTTTGAGGAGCTTGTAAATTTTTAGATCCTTATTTTCCCACTTTAGAATACTTGGTTTTGGAGAACTATATTTTCTATTTTTTGAGGGGATCCTTCTTCATGTCTTCTTGTTTACAGGAAAAGATGTCCTTGACATAGTTTGAGATTGCACCCTTTCTAATGGTTGGAGAGTTTGGTGTTTCTTTTAGAGTACCAATGTGATTAGAGGTCTGTAAAGCACTTGATAGGGCATACTTTGTTTGGTATGCATAATGGTTTTGGATTCCTATAGATATCACATATTTTGCAATTCACACTTTTTGTTCTGCTTACCATATTCTCTGCTAGGTTTTTATCTAATAAATTGACACATTATGCGAATTTTATATAAATATCAAAGTAATATATGCAATTTTATCTTCATGTGTTTTTATTCTTTTCTTGAAGCCATGCTTGATTGGATTCACAATCTGATCTTTTCTCTATTTTGTAGGAGTTTTATCCTCATAGTCTATGTTAGATTTTTTGGCAAAACTATTTGA
Source organism: Cupressus sempervirens (assembly GCA_028749045.1). NCBI lineage: Eukaryota > Viridiplantae > Streptophyta > Pinopsida > Cupressales > Cupressaceae > Cupressus > Cupressus sempervirens. The sequence continues at coordinate 569,045,207 of CM053792.1, read as the reverse complement.
ATTTATGAATTTCAATAACAACTATATTATTGTACAAAAGCTTGAGTTTTACAATTTAGTAGATTTGTATGAATAATGTTTTGATAGGTTGATGTGTTTTGTATACAAGTATGGTATCTTACATATATAACTTGACTCTGTAGTGGCAATTCTGAATGTTTTTGCACCGATGTCTTTGAATTTCAAATGCACCTTGGTTTAGAGATTTCATAGTTATAATATAGATACAAGTAAATTGAAAAAAACTTCCAACTTTAGAAAATTCACTTCCAATTTTGGAGAAGAATTGTTGCAATTTTAGAGAGACACTGGAAAAAATGACTATAGTTCTCTGGTTTCTAGTAGAGCACTCACATGTGCTGTGAGAGTAATTTGAATGTTGTCATTTGAAGAAAAACACTTTTATTTGTCTTTAAGATTTAGGAAGTCTTTTGAAGGTATTTTTCTAGGGAATTGATAAAGATTGATTTGTGAATGTAAAAGTGGATGAAGTTGAGTATAATTTATGTGATTACATAATGTGCACATAGGTAATATTATTTGGAGTATCATTCTTCAAAATATGTTCATTTTATTTTTTAGATTGGAGAATAATTAGATCACATGTGAAGGATTATATAGGTAGATTACATGTTTGGTCATCCACTTTTTTTGGCATTTTTGTTTAATTTCATAGTGTGCATTTATAATATTGAATTATTTAAAAATAATTATCTATGTAGAACAAATCAATTTTCCATCATTATAACACACTAAAAATATATGAGAATTCAGTTCTTGTTTGTATATAAGTATCTTATTAGTAGTAATATACAATAACAATGTATATCTTAAGAGTGAGTAGATATGAATAGTACATTCATTAATGCTTTAAATGTTGACAATTGGCTATATGTAGTTATGTAAATGTTGTCATTAATGGAAATACATGATGTACATGCTTGTAGAAAACCTCAAAAATAAAGTTACTTAGCTTTTTGGTACTCAAAAAATTGTCCAAGTATGAAAATGGTTTACAACAGTGTATTGTTTTGTATGCAACTTGTTGCTAATGTCATATTATGACTAGCAAGGTTACATGGAGGTAGAATGAAGTGAGCTAAATATGTGGTTAACATTAGTTGTAGGAATACTAAATTTGACACTTGTTATTCAAGTTCTAGTGAATGAAGTTATGTGTTTGTTAGATAGGAACCTAGAACAATATTTGAAGTATAACTTGTTTATATGATGTTATTTTTGAGAGAGATGTTAGATGGAAACAATATGCATGTTGAAGATGATGTGAATAATTGTGGAAATTAATACAAACAATACATAAAAGAGATATTTATGATTTACCAGTATAACTATGTACAAAACAATGGAATGAAATGTAAAGAAGTTATTTTGTTTACAAAATAATTACTTGACCAATTAAGGATGACATCCTAGATGTTTTCTCTAAGTTGGGAAAGTTTATTTTGGTCCTAGTCAACCTAGAAGCAATTTGTGAAAAGGCATGGTATTTATGTGAAGAAATCTTGCAAGGTTACTAGGAAGTTATGCACGAAAGTTATGAATGTGAAGTTTTATATCATATGCAGAAGTGAGTTTTTCATAACCTAATTTTTTGATCCAAGATTAAGTTGAGGTTAGAGATCAGCTAAAAGAAGTTAAAACATCTATACTTCTATATTTTAGGAACTTAAAGGATAAATTACTTGTTTGGGTAGTGAGCTCTTCTTGTAATTGAAAGTGCATGTTTGGGCAGTGAGCTCTTCTTGCATACATTGTACCATAACTCCTAACAGGGTTGGAATCTCTTAATAGGGATTCAAAGTCTCCTAACAGGGACTCATAGGTACTAAATTTTGTAATAGAGTCCTAATAGGGTCTATTCTCTAGCAAAGAATATTTATACTAGTAAATTATCTCATGGGTATCATCCCCACTGGGGTTTTCCCTTGGCTAGGGTTTCCCTAGTTAACAAAATATGGTGTTATGAGTTCTCTCTATGCATGGTTACTCTTACTATTCATCATTACTTTTTTACTTTCTTATGTATGGTTCAAAGTAATAAATAATATCTAGTTGATAATAAAATTTTGTAAAATACTTATTCACCCCCCCTCTCAGTATTCCCTATTTCTAACAATTGGTATTAGAGCACAGTTACTCAAAAGAGGCTTAATAGCTTGAGTAAGATCCCTATATATATGGAATAGTTGATGAAGAACCTTGATGAGGCACTTGAACAAATTGATCTCCTTACCAAAGAAAGAGATAATTTGAGAAATAGATATGAAGACTCTAAAGTGTACATTGGACAACTAAAGAACGAGATTGAACATCTCAAATCCAAGCCTAAATCTAATGAATCAAAATTGGTGATGATGAATATTCAAAGCTGAAAATAAAGTACAAGATCTTGAAGCATGAATTGAAGATTATCTAAAGTTGAGTTTGAAGAGTGATCCTAGTAAAGTTGAATATGATTTGAAGACTAAAAATTCAGATCTTAGAGCCAATCTAGCAAAGAAGACATCTAAACCTGAAGTATTAAAAGTAGATCATGAAGAACTTCAAAAGTACAACACTATTGTGAAAGGTGAACTAACAAAAAGCAAGGTACAACTTGGAAAGCTTTATTCTAATAGAGAAAATATTGATGAACAAATGATAGTACAAAGACCTACCTATGATAAGACTGGTCTTGGTTACCTATTTAGCATGTCTGTAAAGAAACCTAAAAATGGATTAGATCTGAAAGAAAAAGATAAATTTGATGATAAGATTGAATCCACTCAATCCTTTGATAAATATAAAGAAGTTGGACAAGACGAGGAAATTGAGAAATTGGAAAAACCAAAGCAAGTTGAATCTCCCAAAGAAACTAGGTATGAATTTAGAGGTAAGTGTTTTTCATGTAATGAAATAGGTCATATGAAAAGAGATTGTAAAAATAAGTAATTTAATCATGTTACAAATTTTTATTGTCATATTTGTCATGGTATTGGTCATAAAGTAATTGATTGTAAGAAATATAAATATGATAATGATGAAATGAATAGTAGAATGTTTAGAAATACTAACCCTACAGATAGAAGAAGATCTAATGAGAAGACACCAAGAGAAAGAAGACCTTATGAAGAAAGCAAGTAGATTGTGTGTTATAAGAGTAACAACTTTGGACACATAGCCTAGAATTTTCAAGCACCTATTGATCAACCAAATTCTAGAAGAAGAACCCTAGTATGTCAGTTATGCAACAACATTGGACATATAGCAAAGTATTATACAATGGAAAGAAGGAACAATAGTGATATAAGGAATCATGAAAAGAACTTTAGTACTAAAAAAGATAATGAAGATCAAAGAAACATAGTTAGTGAACTTCAAGAAGAACTTGATGAGACATTTGTAAACAGATCAACTGTTGGATCTAAAGAAAAGTTAGAAGATGTAGAGAAAGGAAGATTGAAGTCAATAAACAAGTTTGATTCAACCAAGTTGAATTAAGCTTATTCATAGTACCAAAATTTGAAACTTCATTTAGAGATTGAACTGTGGGTAGTGATGTTGGGAAAAGATGTATCTAGATGAGTTTAGACTATAGCTAAGCTCACTTGCAATTTGGAGCTTATCAAAACAAGTTACAGAGGAAATAAGAGTTATTGTTATAATATAGAGAGTTTATTCTATGACAGAAGATAAAATCTATGTTTTCACAACAAATTTCATGGAGAGAAGTTTTTTTGGAGCATTGTCATGATGAAAGGAAGCTATTGTTAACCTCGAGTAGCATTTAAAGATTAGACATATGATTTTGAGAAGATATTTGATTTTAGAATGAAATTAACAACTTTTTGATTTAGTAAAGTACACAATTAATGCAAGTTCAAGTTGGATAAATAAACAAACAAACTTAATTACTTCTAGAGTGTGATCATCTCAGAAGTTTAGAGCACCTAGAAGCAATTTGTCAAAGCAATTTCGAGCAATACCCTACTTCAAGAAGGGTATTTTATCATTTTCTACATAGAATTTGTTTGATAAATTTATATTAGTGAAATCATGGATATGACAGTAGTTCAAAATGTTGAGAATGTTGACAAACCCAAATTGAAGGTTGTCCTTGTGAAACCCTTAGAAGGAAAGCTTAATTCGGCTCTATCAATAACTCTGAACAACGTAGTTTACTTAGAAGATATAGGAAGTTACTTGTATAGCAAGTTTGAAACTATTGGAGTTGAATTTATGGACAAGGATATGGGAATTATTTTAAACCATGATATGATTGTGAAGCCTGAATTCAAACATCTAAAATATTTAGACCTAGTAAGATATTACTTCTATTGAGAACTTGAGAATGAAGAATGGACTCAATTTATATTAAGTAGAATTAATAATGGGAAGTTTTGGGTGGGAGACAATGTAGTTGGCATCTCTACTGACCTTATTCATGAAGTTATTGGTCTTCGCAAACAATGCAGTGTATGTATTGGTGAGAAATTAGTTAAGAAGGTTGAACTCAATACTAAAGTAGTTTATAATGGGAAGGCAATGGTGATCAGCATCATTAGACAACATGATGTGATATTCTTGAGTAGAATCATTGCATATTCTATCTATACAAGTTCTAAGAGTGACGAGTTGTTAGAAGGCTTTATCTATGTAGCCGACAAGATTTATATTGAGAAAGAATAAGTAAATTTGAGTGAGATTTTGAGAGTACAACTCCTTGAGAATATGTAGAAGATTAAGAGAACTAAGAATGGTGTATTTATATTTTAGTCACTAATCAATCATATTTTCTTTCATGTACTTAAAAGATTTCCATTTCTATCAGTTACAAAGATCATGAGTAGTGAAAGATGTACTATGGATAAGATAACAAATGTATACAAAAGGCACCCTGCAAATAAAATCTTGGATAGTGGCAGTTTGGTTATGAGAACATTCCAAAATGAAATGAAACAAAGATTCAAAATTGCACCAACAATTGTTGATAGATTTAAGGATGAAATATGCTTTACGGTAGATATAGGATTAACTCATGTTGAAGAAGTAGGACCAAGGGAAACATTTCTTGAACCCTTAGGTGATGAATTGAGTGATGATGTAGCTATTGGTTACATTGATCTATTGTTGAACTTTGAAAGGACAAAGCCTCATACAGATTTGGAACATATGAGGAGATAACTTAGTCAACTTATCAGGTATCCTTAGAAAAAAACATCTCATAAGAAGGTTGAGACTATAATGAAGAAAACATTGATTGAGGCTGATATGTTAGAAAGAGAATCATGGGTAGTCAGACAAATAATCTCTAGACTAAAACAAACTAGTGAACAAAGTGTGATGTATGTGTCACCTCTATTAGTTGGTTAAGAATTTGGTGTATCTATTATAGAAAATCTTATAGAGAAAAACATCCCACATGCTGATGTATTAGCTAAGAAACCTATTGAACCCACAAGGAAGTCTCAAAGGCTAGTAGAAGTTGAGACTCACAAGTCAGAAAGAGTCAAGCAACAAGCTACTGGACCTGGGAAAAGGAAGAAAACATTGTTGACAATTGAAGATTCTAGTGAGGAAGAAGAAGAGGAAGAAGAAGTCAAACAACCTAAAAAGGTTATTGCTTCTAAACAACCAATAGGTAAAACAAGGCAACCCTAGAAACCAAAGATAGAAAAGATCAACATAGCTATTGTCAATGAAGGGAACTTTGTGCAAATGAATAAGTTTTATGATTTATGCAATGCTATTGAGAAAGAGAAGATTGATATCTCTACTCTAAGATATATGATTCTTAACAATTTGAAATTTGAAGACATTAAAGGCATTGTGAATCAGAAAATTTATGACAGACTTATAGCAAAGAAGGCACCAGTTCATGAAGAAGACATGGAACTTCATAAATCCATGATAAGAACTATATGCAAAACTAATGATGAAGAAGAAATTAGGAAATTGATGAACAAAATAGCACCCTACTTATGAAATAAGATGAGGCCAATTTTGTTTATGGGAGGTGAGAAGAATTTCATAAGAAGTGAAACAACTACAACCATCAAAAAGATGATGTTTGAGCTAAAGGCAACACCTACAACTGTAGATAAAACTTTGAAAGTGTCAATAAGTGGCTATATAATGCAAAATTGATCAAAAAAGTGTTACTATTAACATTGATGATGATCCTTTTGTAAATTTTGATCATCTTGAGTCCCCCTCTGAAAGCATTCAAGATCAATTAAAATTGATTGAAGAGGAGAAAAGGCAGTTAGAAGAGGAAAAGGAAAAGATTGAAGAAGCCAAGATGAAGTTGCTTGAGGACGATAAGAAGTATAAAGAAGAAGAGAAGAGGAGAGAAGAAGAAAAAGAGAAGAAGCTAGAAGAAGAAAAGAATGAAAAGGAAAGGAAGGAAAAAGAGGAGAAGGAAGAAGAAGAGAGAAAAACAAGGCAACAGAGAAGAAACAAAAGGAAGATGAGACTAAAGCAGCTAGCTCATCCACTCCACTATCTCTTGCTAACCTTACAGATGATGATGATGATCAATTTGACTTGATCTCATCTTTGACAAAGTTTATTGAGAAGAAAAAGAAAGTCAAGAGTCTACAAAGGATATTAATGGAGGTAACTGATAGATTACATAGCACTCTGGCAACCAAACATACAAAAGAAAACCTTGGAAAAAGAGCCACAATAGTAGTATTGTCTTTTGATGATGAAGTCAAATATTTGTTAAGTGTTTTAGAGTCTAAAGCTCAAATTTCTCATGATGCTAATCTTTTAAGCACTATTTGTCAAAACACAAAGAATAATTTGCTAAGTCTTGATACTTGTATCAAGGAACTTTGAAGATGTCAATAAGATGGAAAGGTACTATACATCAAATTTACATTATCTCACAAGTTGACTAAAGATTTAGATAATAAGATGGAAGGGAAGCTGAGTGAGCTAGAAGCTCTGACAAGTTAGTTACAACAACCCTCTAGCAAAGTTGATGATTTTGAAGCAAAACTTGCCAGTGTTCACATTGACATCAAGAAATTGCAACTTGAAAAAGAGAAAATTTTGAGAAGATTATCAAAATTCATGGAATATATAGCTCTAAAACTATCAACCATTGAGAGACAATTGGACGAATGTGTCAAAACGAAGGACACTTATTCCAATTTCATATATTTTGACCTTAATGCAGTTGAACTTGCATTATATGCCTTATGTGCAATTCTCACTACTACCAAAGCAGCCAAGGACACATGGGAAAAAGGGTATAGACAGCCTAAAGGCAAGTTTTGATGATTTTATGAAGATGATATTAGCTTGAGGTAGCAAGACGAAGATTTTGACAAATTTTCACAATAGTTAGACAAAAAAATTTGACAGTTTTTGGATGTTCTAAACTTTTTCATTGATGTCAAAGGGGGAGAAGTTGTATGAGAAAATTGTGATTTATGCATTTTGTATTCATGTCAAAAGGGGGGGCATTTGTAATAAATGAAGATGGAGCATTTGTAATAGATGGTAAGTATGGTAAGTTTTGGTAAAGTTTTGATACTTAGCCAATTTTTTCTACTTTGTTACCCTCAATGCCAAAGGGGGAGATTGTTGAAAATTGGCTATATGTAGATATGTAAATATTGTCATTAATGGAAACACATGATGTACATGCTTGCAGAAAACCTTGAAAATAAAGATACTTAGCTTTTTGGTACTTAGAAAATTGTCTTTAAGTATGAAAATGGATTACAATAGTGTATCATTTTTATGTAGCTTGTTGTTGATGTCATATTATGACCAACAAGGTTACATGGAGGTAGAATGAAGTGAGTTGAACATATGCTTAACATTGCTTGCAAGAATACTAACTTTGACACTTGTTATTCAAGTTCTAGGGAATGCAGTTATGTGTTTATCAAACAGGAATAGAGAACTTTGAAGTATAACTTGTTAATATGATGTTATTTTTGAGAGAGATGTCAGATAGAAATAGTATGCATGTTGATGATGATGTGAATAACCACAAACATTAGTACAAATAGTACAAAAAAGAGATATTTTTGATTTAACAGTATAACTATGTATAGAACAATGAAATTAAAGGTAAAGGAATTATTTGTTTATAAAATAATTACTTGACCAATTATTGATGACATCCTAGATGTTTACTCTAAGTTGGGAAAATTTATTTTGTTCCTAGTCGACCTAGAAATAATTTGTGAAAAGACATGGTATTTATGCAAATACATCTTTCAAGGTTATTGGGAAGTTATGCACAAAAGTTATGAATGCAATGTTTTGTATCATATGTAGAAGCGAGTTTTTGATAACCTGATTTTGTGATCCAAGATTAAGCTAAGGCTAGAGATCAGATAAAATAAGTTATGTCATCTATACTTATGCATTTGAGGAACTTAAAGGATAAATTACTTGTTTGGGCAGTGAGCTCTTCTTGTAATTGAAAGTGCATGTCTCGGCAGTGAGCTCTTCTTGCATACATTGTACCACAACTCCTAACAGGGTTGGAATCTCCTAATAGGGACTCATATGTACTAAATATTGTAATAGATTCCTAGCAAAGTCTATCCTCTAACAAGGAATATTTATATTAGTACATCATCTTGTGGGTATCATCCCCATTGGGGTTTTCCCTTGGCTAGGGTTTTCTTACTTAACAAAATATGGTGTAATGAGTTCTCTATGCATGATTACTCTTATTGTTCAACATTACTTGTTTACTTTTGTATGTATGGTTCAAAGTAATAAATAATATCTAGTTGGTAACAAAAGTTTGTAGAATACTGATTCACCCCCCCACTCTCAGTATTTCCTATTTCTAACATTAAAATCATATCAATAAATTATGCATAAGAAAATTAAAAGAAAATATAAAATGACTGATTGTTATAAACCTAATTTGGCACCTTTAAAAAAAAATTACACCTTCAAATAATGCTAGCATATTCTATATTTTCTATTTTATAGATTTTTTTAACATACAATGATATTTTTATTAAATAATTTAAATATATAAAAATACTAAGTCATTTCATTTTATACTATAATTACTAACTATATTTATAATTTAATTTAGATTATAAAATAGCTAACATATACATATTTATTTATAAGTTGTCTATTATATTATATTAGTTTTTCTAGAATAATAATACATTGAAATCAATTTTATATAAAATATTATAAGAAAGAATAAACGTTACAATATATTAATCAAAATAATCAAATAATTAAATATATATTTTATAATTTATACTTTACTTTTATTTTAAATTACATTTTATTATGAAATGCATTTTAATTTTTTTTAAAGGAATCTAAAATAATTACAATGGAATATAAAATTAATACTTTTTAAAGCTAGTAATAGTATTAATTATATATTATAATCGACTTCTTAATAATATGTAATTTCATTAAATCTAGATTTAAAATTAGTTAGTTAATATTAATCATCAAAATAAAAGATATAATATAACTTTAAATAAATTATTTACATCAATAATTATTACCTAATTGAAAGAACCTTTTTTCCTATTTGTATAACAACACTTAAAATTAGTAGTCCCATAAGGGCTCAATGGTATGCCATATGTTGAAATATGTGTTTCTTGATACGTAACATTTTTGGTATGTACATACAAGCACACCTAAAAAAATTATTTCACCTTCTCTACTATTTTGGAGTGTTTCTTCTATCTTTTCATTTTCTTTTGATCCCTTTGTGGTCCCTTCCATATTGCCCAGGGAAATGTCACCACTCAACTAGTTATTAGTGATGTGCAATTGTAGAGAATTACAACCTTCAAGGCACAATGGTCTAGAGTACCTTTAAATTTGTTGTGAGAGCCACAAAATTTGTAGGGTGCACCTTCCTAACAAATATTATTTGACAGAGGATAATCAATTTACATGAGAAATCACTTTATAGATCCTATCATAATTGCATCTATAAATTAATAATATCATAAACAACAAGAATTTCAATGAGCTAGATCATTTTAATGGTTGTCAACCATTATCGAGCATCATCAATAATTTGTCATCCAAATTAAATGGTGTATCTCATATAAGGAAAATCCTACGATGTTAAGAAATGAAATAAAATAACTTTTGAATAAATAAAAAATATTTTAAATAATTAAATATTGTGAAAAGAATGGAAGGTATAATAAAGATAATTCATTTTGTAGTAAAGATAATTTATTTTGCAGTATCAATATCAAACACATGGATCAAGAACTTGGTTGATAAATTAGAAAGTAAAAAATCTAAGACTTACACTAATATGTTAACACGAATATTAGTAGGCAAATAAGTAGACAAACTAACTCTAGAAACATAATCAAAATTCATGATATAGATTATTGTGAAGTGTGGTATAGGATCACAAGAATATGTCACATGCTCCAAAAACCACCTCTTGTCATTTGTAGTCATACTTTCATATCTTTGACTATTGGATGAAATGTGTTCCAATAGAAAACAAGGATAACAAGTGAAATCCAGGTGAAAACTACCTACTTACATAGATAAACTAAATGACCTCTCGAGCCAGAGATAATAATGTTTCTTGGATCTTTAAGTTCTATTTGTAATCACCTAAAAATGGTCTAGTACACTATAAGCCCCCTATTCAACATTTTGAAACTTTTTGTCTAGATTGCATCTTATGTTTAATGAATCTTGCATAATCTAATCATCTAATCATCATTTAATCATTTATTTTATTATATCATATGGTTTGACCACCTTATTATAAGTCTTTATTTAATTGAAAGAACTTGCTCCATTTTAATTAAATAAATCTCCTTTATTCTATGTGTTCACATAAATAGGGAATTTCCTAATTCAAAAATAGAATAAAATATTTTTTATCTACAACTTGAATGCATAATTATCTAGGTGAGAGGAATCTCTTTGTCCTTTTATTCTCCTCCACACATCTTTTTCCTCTTGAGAATCTTGTGCACCAAAGTCAACATGGGAATATTTCTCCACCATAGATTTTGCCTATTAATCTCTAACCATCCATTGTTTTTTAAAAGGAGGCTCTATCCTCACTCTCTCATACATTATATGTTCATGCTATTGGTATGTTTCCATTTTCATTCTAAAGCACTTCAACACTCACATTTCACTCTTCATCCTTGCATTCTAGACTAGCTATTTAATTTCTTGCATTCACAATAACTTAATCTCTCATCATGGCTTAGATTTTCATTATTTAGCTTAGCTTTATTTTCTTGTTCTCAGCTTAGATTTACTTTCATTATGCTTATATTAGATTTAATTTTCTTGTACTTTCATCTCCTTAGCTTTGTTTTGCACTCTCATTCTAGCTTACATTTGCATACTCACTTGAGTTTCTTGGATACTACCTTTCTTGCTCTTATCTTTGAATATTCCATTCTGTGGCACACCTTGCAAGGGTCTTTTTGTTTTTGTTTTTTGAGAGACATCATTACATACACTTTAGGCTCCTTCACATCATAGATAGAAATCTATACGACACATCTTGAGACTTCCTATCCATGGTTTCCCTCAAGCATAACAATTTATAGAAGTGTGTCACATTTTTGGCATACATTTGTGTTGCCCTCAAGTCTCTAGAACCTTTTTTCAATCTTTGGTACCTCCAAAAGATGATAAAGAAGAAAGAGTTATTAGGGATTGGATCTATAGAAAGGAAGTACCTGAGGAAGTTACACTTATAATTGTAATCTCTCCCAAAATATATGTAAAAGGTTAAGAGTTCCTAGCTAAGATGACATACCTAGACCACCACCCTTTAAGAAATAAGAAACATGCTGTTGATTAGCCCTTAAGTCACAAAAATGGAAGGAAATCTAAGGATCAGACTGGATTGGGATACTCTAATGCTGATGCAAAATTTATTTTTGATCCATCTCCTGATAATTCTAGTGAATCTAAGGAAGAGACTATGCTTACTATCACTTATGACGAAGATAAAGAAAACTTTGTTATCTCTAATAAAATCCCATGGAATCTAGAAGACCTCTAGTATAATAGGATGATGAGGCCTTAACATCTCACCAAAATGAAGAGTTAGATATTGAAGATCCTAATTAAGAACACATCCACAAAAATATGGCACATTTGTTACTAAGAGAAGAAAATACCGACTCACATGAATATGAATGGGATTCTCTCTCAATAGAGTCAAAAGAGGTGGGAGTAGATGTTGTAAATTCTTATTCTAACCAAACTAAAGTGGTAGATGAGTCATCTGAGGATTTGATGAGTCACACTTACATGTTTCTTTCATTGATCAAGCTGACCATGCTAGAAATCGAATTTATTTAGTTACATTTGATGGGAACTTTATAGAATTTGAATATATTGCTACTAGAGATGATGTTCCCCATAAAAATACCTATAACCTTCTACTTCCATTTTTCTCATGTACCTAGACCTCATTGATTGGTCACAATAGAACCAACAACTTGGATTGCCTTCCTTTAAAAATGACAATGAACTATCTTGTTACGTCAATGTCATTGAACCTATAGTTTCTTCCACAATGAACTAGAAATGAACATGAATAAGATAGGTATCAAGAACCTTAGTCACAAAATAAAAAGAAAATTGAAAAAGAATAGGTGGTCTGATGACGAAAACCACTTTTTGGCAGTGTTAAAGCTGAGAAAAGTAGAAACAAAAGATGTATCTAAGGGTGAAAACCTCTTTGAGGTGCCCAAGGATGACATACTTGGTAGCCTGTTTAGTTACTTTTAAGAGATATCTTTGGTACTTATAGATATGACATAGTCTATAAATCTTGGGACAAAAGAATAACCTAAGATGATATATTTAGCTAAGTCTTTGTAAGAGGAAAACAATAGTTCACTAAGTTATTCAAAGAAAAGAAAAGAAATTTTGCTTGGACATATGTAGGTATTCTAGGGCTTGAAACTAATCTTATTATGCATCATCTATCCATATCTCTTAGTTTTAGAACAATCAAACATAAATTAAGAAAGATGCATCAACACATAGCTCTCTTGGTTAAAGGTAAATTAGAGAAAATCTTGAGTGTTGGAATTATATGATTTATAGACTATGCCAAATGGATCTCAAATTTTCTCCTAGTATCTAAACATGACAAGTCCATTTGAGTATGTACCAATTTCTAAGACCTTAATAAAGTTTCCAAAATGGATGACTTTCCACTCACAAACATAGACATGATAGTGGGTATAACTACAATGTCTAAAATGTATTCTCTCATGGATGGTTTCTTAGGGTATAATTATATTAAAATAGCTCCTAAAGATCAATAAAATAATGCCTTCACATGTGCATGGGGAACCTTTTTTTGGAACACCATGCTATTTGGGTTGAAACATGATAGATCTACCTATCAAAGAGCTATGATTACCATCTTTCATGACATGATGCATCAAAATATGGAAGATTACATGGATGATACCTTAGAAAAATCTAAGAAAAGGAACACATATTTTGAATATTTGAGCTTGATCTTATATCGGATGGAACAATACAAACTTATATGAAATCCTAAGAAATGTTCTTTTTGTGTCACCTTAGGAAAAATACTAGGATACATCAGTTAAGCTAAAGGAATCAAGGTTTACCCTAGAAAGGTCCAAGTTATAATGGAGATGCTACTTCCCAAGAATATAAGTCAATCAAGGAGTCTTCAAGGATACCTTTAGTCAATCAAGAGGTTCATATCCCAACTTACTGGTAGAGATCAACCCTTCAATAAGAATCTACATAAAGGAGCTACATGTGCATGGAACAAGAAATGTACAAAAAATCTAAATCAAATAAAAATATTTAGCTAAAAATCCAATCTTAATGCATCCTATTCCTGGGAAACCACTTATTCTATATATCTCAGCTACAACAACATCCTTGGAGGCATTGTTGGCACAACAAGATGAACACGAGGAAGGAATTAGATATATGCTATATCAATAAAAATTTAGTATCCTATGAGGTGAACTACAGTAACATTGAAAAATATTTCCTCGGTGTGGTGTTTGCATCACAAAAAATTTGGAACTACATGCTTGTACATACTGTACATCTTGTAGCTAAGATTGACCCATTGAAGTATCTTTTAAGAAAGGCTATCCTTATTATTAAGTTAGCTAAGTGGAACATGATTTTTTCTAAAATTTATATTTAGTGTATTGATCGTAAGGCTATCAAAGGACAAGCTATAGTAGATTAGTTGGCTGATTTTCCACTACAAGATAATGCTCCTATCTAAATTGAATTTCTTGATTCATCTAGTATGTATATGACTGAGTGAACATGGAATATGCTCTTTGATGGATCTGACACAAAAAATGGTACTAGTGCTAGTAATTTTTTTCTCAGACCTCATGGTTATACCATTCCAAAGTTATAAAAGTTGTTGTTTCCTTGTACAAACAATATAGCAGAGTATAAAGCTTTGACAAATGAGATTAAACTAGTTATTGAATGGAGGATCAATGAGCTACATATATTTGGAGAATATCATCTTGTCATCAATTAGACTAATAATAATTATTGAATAGAATATGCTAAATTGATTCCTTACAAGAAAATTATTGACGAGCTTAAGAATCAATTCACTTTTGTCACATTCTAGAAGATTCCTAGTGCAGAAAACAAGGTGGTTGATGCCATGGCTACTTGCTTCCATTTTGCAGTTGCAAGAAAATGAGTCCTAATATGAATTCCTAGTGGGAGAACTACACTTTCATGCTTGAAATTCTTCTAATAACCATGTCATATACACTGTGGTTGGTCATGATTCCTCTTGTTATGCTAACATTTAATCTTACCTACATGGCCAAATCATTCTTGATGACCTTACTCACAATAAGAAATGACAAATCATTTGTAACACTTCCCACTATACCCTCATCTCTAGTAACTTGTTTAGGAAGGGTTTAGATAGAAATTTTTTTAGGTATCTAGAGAAAGATGAGTCTGAATGAGTGCTAGCTAAAGTCCATGATGGCATATGCATGTCTCACTCCAACTATCTTGCACTAGCTCAAAAGCTATTGAGGGTTGGCTATTATTTTCCTACCATGTAGACATATGTCATGTGCTATGCTAAGTCTTATAAGAAGTCAATGATGCATGGGAAATTAATCCATGCCCTAGGAAGGGAGCTTATTCCATCTATTATATGTTGGCCTTTTTAACACTAGGATTTTGCCATGGTAGGCCAAATTCATCCTAATTCATTTAGTGGATATAAGTTCATCATTAATGCCACATATTACTTTACAAAATGGGTTGAGGTTATTCCTCTTTCTACTTCTACAAGGAAAGAAGTTTCTCTATTCATATTGAATCACATCAATTGTCACTATGCCATACATTACTATATAGTTAATGATAATGTAGCGCAATTCAAAAATAAGGATCTCAAGTAGTTTGTAAGAAATTTAAGATCAAACAACACTAATATTCAATTTAATTTGTTTAAGGTAATGGCTAGGTTAAATCTTCCAATAAGACACTACTAAAAATATTACACAGAACAATCTATAAATTAGGTAGAGATTGGCACTTATAGATCAATCCTACACTGTGGGATTTAAAAACTAGTATCCGCTCACCTATTGGAGTTTTTACCTCTTGAGGTTGACATACCTTCACTTAGGATCTCCTTGAAAGGCCTCATTATAGATGAACACTATGTTGGTATATTTAGAATTAGTTATCCAAGGTCCAAATGTACAAATAAAACTTTTTAGTTCTCACCACACATATAAGTGCATCCATTGATTAGATCATCCAATAACTCCTTAACTTAGTAGGTCACTGTCCTAGGTGAAAATAACTTTGCAAAAATGAAAACATTAAACACCACAAACTCATTCACATAATTTGACATAAGGATTTAATGTTGAAACCCAATTTGGGAAAAACCATCAATAACTTGCTACCAATTTTCACTCTTTTGAAGTGAGCCCTATGAGGAGCCAACCGTGTTAAAGGTTATAATGTACCATGTTATTTGTGACCTTGATTAAAGGATTTAAATCACCTTGTTAGGAGTGATCCTTGTTAGAGGATTTTAGAACATTCCATTAGAATGTCACTTGGTTAAAGGATTTACAAATGAATTTTAGTTCAAACTTAAGCTAAAGGATTTATCCATAGTGATACAATGATTAGAAAGTACTCACTTGTAGATTACAGATCTCTAGTTTAGTCCTCCATTTTGCTTGGCATTCATACTCTTTGTCTTTGATTGCTTATTCACCCTTCAAGCCTTCAACTCCTTAAGCCTTCTTTCTTAGTATGTAAATTGTAAACTCATCCCTTCGACCACCATATGAAGAAAAACTTCCCAATTCTAACAACTCTTATTACTTTTGGCCTTGTCTCCCCTTATAAAGATAATTTTCATCTTTTTTCAATTAATCAAAATTTTCCATCTAAGGGTTAGGTCAGATTCATTGAATCCTCCCTCTTTCCATTAGGTTCCCTTTAGAAAATTCTCTTACAATCCTCTTTAGATTCACCTCAAAATGGTTTACCTTGAATTCTGTGCCACTAGCTCATCATACATATCTTTAACACACTTGGCACAATTTAAGAAATCAACTTTTTCACTTTAGATTCATCTAATCTTTGATTAAATTCTTTTTGCTGTCACTCAACATCCACACTGTTCACTCGACAATAATAATCTTTTGATGCTCAATCAACATTGGGTTGCTCAACATCAACTAAGTCTTCCTTGCTTAGTCACCATTTTTATTTCCTTGACACCTGACACTTACAATATTTTACTAACACTTGACACCTACTAACTTTATTCTCAACCTGAACTAAATTTTCTTGGCTGACACTATTTACTTGGTTAAGCTTGATAGACACTTTTTATGAAAATACTTCTTCTTGTCTTAGCTTAAGTAACCATTCACTTTAGCCTTAAGTAGATAAAAAATACATCATATCATCAATGTATTACTTGGTCTTAGTGTTGAAAATATAAGAGAAGTGACTAAGAGGGAAAGAGTGAATTAGTTACCACAAAAATAAATCCCAGATCCCTTAGATGTCAACACAAATCAAAACATTAACTCTGATAAAATTGTATTATGTTATAACTCAGTAAACATATAGGCACTCAGTTTACATTAGAAAATGTTGTTACTTAGTAAGCACTCAAATATCAATTGTAACTTGGTAACTATTGAGCATTCAGATCTTTAGATGTTTGATGTGATTATCCTTAATTAACTTAGTTGCATGCACATAAAAAAAATAACATGAACACAAGTGACACCAAGATTTAACATGGAAACCCAATTTGGGAAAAACCACCAATTGCAACTAGTTACTATTTTTCACTCTTCTAAAGTGAGCCCTATTAGGAGCCAACCCTATTAAAGGTTATAAAACACACTGTTAGGTGTGACTATGTTAAAGGATTTAATCACCCTATTAGGAGTGGCCTTGTTAGAGGTCTTCAAGACACTTCAAGTTGAAATGCCACCTTGTTATAGTGTTTACAAATAGTTGTTAAGCTAACTCTATTAAGAGATTTAGTTCACTGCTACAATGGTTAGAGAGTAACAATGATACAGCCTGATTTCTGATGCAAACTTATCTTTTCTAATTTTAGATCTTAATTATGGCTTGTATACTTTATCCTTCTTGATCAAATGTATCTTTATAGCTCCACAAGGATATTCTTCTTATCCTTCCAGTTCATTTCCTCTAAGCATCTTCTTATCTTCACACACTTATGCACATTCAATTCCAAATGTTGACCTTATACATATCTTATACATTATCAATTTAGATTGAATACAACTTATAATAATCTATATTCATCACCTTAGTAAGCTAAAACCATCAAACAAATCCATTAAACTTAATCATCTAAAACAAGAAAATCCTTTGTTAGATGACGCTACTTAGTAAACACTAACCAAAATAGATTTTCCTTTGTTAACCAAGTGATTTCAGTTAACATTGGTTTTCATGCCAAATTTTCTTTGTCTCTTGAGTGAACTTAGTAGACACTAAATTCTATGAATTCTCTTTGGTAACCGAGTGAGCTCGGTTAAAACTCATTACCTTCCAACTTCCCTTTGTCTCTTAAGTGAACTCAATAGACTCTTCCATCTTAACTTGGCAAACACTAGAATGCTTGGCAGACACAAAGAACTATCTTCATCACCTGAGTGAGCTCAATAGACATTGACTAGTGAATGTATGACATTTTGTGTAACATCAAAGATAATATACAATTGATCAATTATTTTCAATACTTAGTGCTCCTTTTATACACCATATAACTCAAACTTTCTCTAGGTACTCTTGTTATCCTTTCTTTTCAAATCATCTCCTTCAATCAATCAAATAATAGCATTCAAACCATAAAGAAATTGTCTCACCAAAAAATAGTGGATTTGACATTAGTGACAAAATTATGATTGTTCCATGATAGGGTCCACACTTCAAACAATCTCTTTTCAACACACCATAGGATCATGCTTGTAAAAGAATTAGAACTTCTAGATGAGCTCATAAGAGATGCATTTGATTATATAAGGGTATATAAGAAAAGGATGTCACAAAACTATATAAAAGGTTCATTCTATAGAGTTTCAAGTTGGAGAACTCATCTTGAGAGAGAATTAAAAAAATCAATAGAATAGAGTACATAAAGGAATGTTTGAACCAAACTAGCCTGACACTTATATAGTTACTATTTCTTTTGGGTTTGATGCATATCAAATTTATATACATGAGGGATACTAGCTCCTTGAACCTATCAATAACCTTCACTTGAAGAAGTTCTATGCATGATTCTCTTGTTTTCCAAATCTTTGTACATATCTTACCTGAAAAAATCCAAAAAATATTGATATATGATCTTGAAAAAATCCAAAAATTGATATATGATCCTTAAAAATTCCAAGAAATTAATATATGCTCTTGAAAAAATCATAAAAATTAGAAAATGTCCTAAAAAAATGACCATCTTAGTGAAAACCTAGCAATAGGCACTTTGATGTATCACCAAAAAAACCAAATACCAAAAAATACAAAAAAAATCATAAAAAGACTTGAAAAAAACCTACCAAGTGGTGAAAACCTAGAAATAGCTAGTAATTGAGACCTATGTGCTTATATGTATTAGCTTGTCATTTTGCACTTTGAACCCTTTTATTTCCCTCTCTTGTCTTTTTCTCCTTGGTCTATGATTAGTCTTTGTCTAGGTCAAGGGAGTGTGAACTGTATCATACTTTGGTATCTTATGTGCAATGGTGTTTCTTCATGGCTCACCCCAAATAGTGTTTATTTACACTTTCCTTAACATTTAGTGTTTCTCAACACTTATTGGATATATTAATTTGAGTTAAGTCTTTGTTTACAATCTAAGGTTATGCAATATTTCTCACCTACATGCATGAGTCCTAGAGAGTTAGTGATTATCTTTTCTCTTTCATATTACACTTACACTAAAATTATTGAGACATGCTATGACTTATTTTCTCTCTATGTTCATTGTTGATGATTTTCTCTAAGTATTTACTCCTTTTTCTCTCCAAGATATCACTCGACTAGAGTACTAGAGGTATGGGACACTTTTTCCTTTGAATATTATTTGTGGGCATAGATTTGATGATCTTATGTGTGTCCTTCTTTGACCCCTTGGACACTTAGTAGAATAGAGACTATGCCTTTGTCTATTACATTGTGTGTATTCCAAAAGAGTGTTCTTATGGCCATCTTGACATTTTGTGTCTTGATGTGAGCATAATCTTTCTATATTAAACTTAGGGATTCTAACTGCACTGTCATCTTGACATATATGTATTTGATGCATAGGTTAGGTTCTCATATCATAATCAATATAGATCATATTCATATATTCATAGTATTTCATTAGTAATGGTTGTATGATCTTTCAATGTCCCATAATAGGGTTCAATGATAATGACAAGGACCTCCTTAATTGATGCTTGCAAATTGCACCTTACATTTTCATTCTAGTTCACACCTCAAGGTTGCACAATAGTCTTGCATTTGAATTAGAAGAGAGTTTCCTTCATCATTTTTGGATGTGTCATCATCAAATGCACTCGATCTTCTTTTCTTGTATCCCTCAATCATGTCTTCATCACTTCTTGGTTTTTCATCATCACTTCTCATTTGTCTTCTTCTTTTCCTATCATATCATCATGTCTATCTATCCTTTTGGACCTCTTATATAACATTTTTGACCTAAGTTTTCAAAGTCTTGGACTTTCATGAAAATTGCACCCTTATCTAATTTTTATGTTTCATATTTATTTTTGAGATCAAAATTAAAATCCATCTTCATATTCTTTTTCAAAACTATGTTTTAAACTTCTTTTCTTCTATGTGTAGTTGATTGACCCTTTTGAATCCAATGTTTCAAATATTTGGAGGAAATAATAATTTAATAATTTATTCATCATTTATATCTCTTCACCTCCTCTTCACCATTTGATCACATTTTCTTATTCGTTTGACCTAAGTTTCATGTTTCATCATTTTTGGCCAAACTAGGGCACATTCTCAATACTTGGTGGTAAAACTCTGTTATATGCTATTTGAATCTCTTATCTATCATCATGGACCTTATTTTAGCTTGATTTGATCTCATCCATCTTATTTATACGTATCTCCTCTTTATCATTTTAATTTTGATCCTGAGGGGGCATGAATGATCTATTTGCAAATTGATTCTACTATCTATCTTCTTTCTTCTTTGCTTGGGGAAAGGCTTGATCCATCTATCCACTCTTAGATATATTAGTTATTATCACATCATATGAGTTCCAATAATTTCTTGTCTATCTATCTATTATTTTTAGTGCTGAGTTTTTTCTCCAAACATAGCATAGGAATTTGGTTATATTTACTAGTCCTCGTTTGACTAGGTTTGGGGTTAGTTATCTTTATATGGTTTATTTGATCATGCTTGGATTTAGATCTCTATCAACTATCTTGACATCATCATTCTTTGACTTAATGTATTCCTATATCACTCACACATTAGTCAAAGAGGGTCAAATGTAATCACCCAAAAATAGTCTAGTAAACTATGAGCCCCTTTTTCAACATTTTAAATCTCTATGCTAGACCACATCTATGCTTAATCAATCTTGCTATTTATCTAATCATCTAAGCTTTAATCAAATTATCATTTAATGATTTATTTGATTATATCATATGGCTTGACCACCTTATTCTAAGCCTTTATTTAATTGAAAGAACTTGCTCCCTTTTAATCAAATAAATCCCCTTTATCCTATGCCTACACATGGAAAATGAATTTAATAATTTAAAAATAAAATAAAATACTTTTTTTCTACAACTTGAATGGACACTTTTCTAGGTTAGATGAATCTCTGTTTCCTCTTATTCTCTTCCACACAACTTTTTCCTCTTAACCACATCCAATTATTTTTCCTCTTGAGCATCTTGTGCACCAAAGTCAACACAGGAATATTTCTCCATCGTAGATTCGTCTCTTAATATTTAACTATCTATTTTTCTTTAAAGGGAGCTTCCATTTTCATTAGAGATAACTTGAGCACTCACACTACACTCTTGCATCCTTGCATTCTAGACTAGCTATTTAATTTCTTTCATTCATAGTATCTTAATCTCTCATCATAGCTTAGATTTTCATTATTTATCTTAGCTTGGTTTTCCTTTTATTGTACTTAGATTAGATTTTCTTTTCTTATACTTGTATCTCATCTTAGCTTAGTTTTTCACTCTCATTTCTTTCTTACATTTGCATACTCACTTGAAGTTCTTATATAGTAGCATTCTTTCTCTCATCTTTGAATCTTCCATTCTATGGTGCACCTTGCAAGGGTCTTCTTTTGAGGTTCATCTGAGAGGATTCTTTCACATGATAGATATGAATCTATAATCCATTTCTTGAGACTCCCTCTCCATGGTTTCTCTCAAGTATAATCATTTTTATAAGTGTGTCACATTTTTGACGTACACTAACAACTATCTTGCAAAGTATAATCAATGTAAATGGAAAGAGAGATAAGTAAAAGATACTATCAATGTTTAACTAAAATTCTACAACATCCAAGACAAGGAATTAGACAACTTTAAAATTTTTTATTGGATTGAGTTACTCTTATATAAACATTTTTTTCATATAGATGATGAAATAGGACTTATTGAGGATTTCATAATTACAATGTGGAAGAAAATAAATATCTAGATATTATGTATAGTACATTAATTGTTACACCTGAAAGAAATTAACCTTGGTAGAAGAAGAAGATAACAATAATGCTACCAACATGGGGGTGAAAAATAGATCTAAATGAATGGGAATTGTTTCCACAAATGGAGTCCTCAAATAAAATTAGTCTAACAGACCTTAATATGCTTCCTAGAAGGGAGTTTGATCATAACAACATATGGGATCTTATTTCAATATCACAACATTTACATTAAACTATATCACAATATATAAATGAAAAAAATGAGAGCAAGAAAAAAATATTTCCTAAGTTTGACATTCAAAGCTATAGATTGCTAGAAAAGTAAGGGATAGAACTAACAATAATTATAAATCACATAAAATTCCCCTCTTCCAAACTATTTTATGTGATCATTCAATAAATAGTTAGGACATATAAATCCTACTTAATCAATTGCATAAGAAATACACTCAAGAATAAGAGATTATAACAAAAAAGTTAGTTATGTACACTAGCTCCTACATAAGTTTTCACATTAAACATACATGCATCAACTATCATTCAGTGCTTAGGATTCATATTAAATAAATCCAACCATTGAAAGTAAAAACTTTAACAGAATTCTGTGAAGAATTAAAGGACATAAGATACATCCTTCTTGGTGTAATGAGCTTCATAGTGTCAAAGTTACCACTTAAAATAGGAGTAGTTCACGATAATTATCACCTTAAAAATAATACTTTGATAGCAAGGTAAAAGTATGACCCAACTACAATATTGTCAAGTGGTACGAAATATATGGAATGCAAAACTGAGAGAAGAAGATTGGAAACTCTTAATGATGTCAACAAACAAACAAGGTGCATCAACTAAAAATGAAGAATTTGATAACTCAATGCACTTATTTTCTACCAATTATCTAGTCAATCTACACATTATAATAATGTTAAATCTTTTGTATTGTATGATTGCAATAATATTGGGAACAACACTAAGAGAAAATGGTTACAATATAGTTGGTGTTGAACAACTTGAAAAATAAGTACTACTTTGCATTTCCAATGTAGTATGCTCACAATAGACATATGGGTAGAAGAAATTCCTTATAAATGAAGCTATTGTTGAACTAATTGATATTGTGTATAGTCTTGGTTCCAAACCAGCCAATGTTCTAGTGTATGTTGTAACAAGGCTCAATAATTACAATAGGCCACCATGGAACCAAGATAACCCAAAAACCACGCCAATGACTCTTGTATAATTTCTTAGTCAAAGGAAAAAAAAATATAATGGCATGGGATATAACCATACACAAATCTCAAGGACTAACACTAAAATAACAAAAAAAGAATTTGGTAAAATGGAAAAGGAGGGGTTGATAGTCACACCCATTTCTAGAGATCAATCATTGAAGAACCTTTAAATTCAACTAATGTTATCCTTTAAGAGATATTGTAAATACAAATTAAGTTGTAGATAATTGCAAGGAAAAAAAAGGAAGCCTCATTGTAACATATTTCTCTTTAGTAAATCAAGGAATAAAACTTACTACAACCATTTTCTTAAGATGTTGAATGTTTGAAAACTCTATAATTCTTATAAAGATATCCATCTTACTCATTTATTTATTTTATATAAATAATCTCTAAAATCAACAACTTTTTTACCCTTCTAATACTTTGTTACTTTTATTTTGGAAGGCTTGAAGATAACCATTTCTATACATTTTAAAGACATTTTTGTTTTGTAAAAGCATTTTTACAAGTCTTGTCAAATTGAATAATATGTTTCATCCATTCATATTTTGTTTCTTTTTCCCACGTTTACAATCCACTAAATTACTTTTTAAAATAGTCTTTTGACAAAAGGGAATGTTCATTTCTTCCAACTTTTATTTAAACTTTTTTATACTCTTAAGAATATAACATTGACCATATCTTTCTATCATGATGGGGTCAAAGGAGTAGTCCCAAAGGAGATTTACAACTTTATAGCTAGAAACACCACAATGGAAATGACAAAACAAAAAAACATCAACAATTAGGAAAATTTGATCTTTAGTGATCATTAAGTTGTCCTCTAAGAAAAGAGTAAAAGTATATAAGAAACACACCTCATTACCAAGGACAATGCCTTATTCTTAATTTTCTCTATCAAATATATTGCCTCCCCTTGTTTTTGAAATTAAAAGCGACCAAAATGAGGGGGTCGGCCCATACAAGCAAAAAGCTAGTAACCAGCACATTACCAACATAAACCACCAGTAGACAAAAGACTAACTAAACATCAACATAGTTCCAAATGTCTACAAAAAATCAATAGAGTTTAAGAGAAACTAAGCTAGAACCAAATAGAGATAGCTAGCAAACTACAAAAGTTCAACATAACCAAAATTGGCATAATAGGCCAACCCGAGTCTTAATAACAGCTGTATACTAGCAAAACCTTAACCACCAATAAAACATTAAAAATATTGGATCCAAGGATTCCAATAAACTAAGAAACATAATTTTCTTTTTTCCCCTTCCCTTTCACTTCCAATAGGATCCAAGCCTAGTCATCTGCAAGGAACTTGAAGAATAACTTGTGGTCCTCCATATCCATACTTGTGTCCTCCTTTTCCTGTGCCAACAATTGGAGGGTGGTAGCCACAACATGTGTGACTTTGAGGCCAAATTTGGAGAAGGTAAAAAACTCTTCCTGCAAAGTTTTAACCCTCCTTTCTAGATCAACATACCAGTCTGCCTGCACCTCAGTCCCTTCCTTAGTCTCCACTTCCACCTTTAATGCTTCCTCCTTAGCTTTCTACACCTAGATATCATCCTAGAAAATCTTGGGTTAGAGGAAACCTTAGCATTATCCTTAACTAGTGAGGAAATAGTTATGGGGGAGGTGTCCATCTTGCTGCTCTCTTCACAAAATGTAATGGGTTTAGGAGAAAAGTTGGCAGACACATGGGTGATCTCTGTATTCACAACATTACCAACAAACCTCTAGGTCTGAGTATTATCCACCAAATTAAATTTTTTCTCTCCCTCCTCCTTTCCATCATCCTTCTTGGAGTTGAAAATATATTCCTCCTCCATTCCTTCATTATTATTTTCATAACTATCTTCCTCAACCTCCTCAACCAGATCTTTGATGGATTTCTGTTTGCACCTAGCCTGAGATTGTGTAAGCCTACCAAATCTCCTCCTAGCCTTACCCCTAGTCTCCTCCTCTAAATCCTCTCCATCAACCTCAACCAATTTTTCAATTTTTATCTTCTTGTTTCCCTTTTGTTCTACTGTTATATCAGATTTTTTCTTTTTCTTGTTTTCCCTACTAGGGGAGGATTAGGGGGGTGTGAATTTTAGTGCTCGTACTGGAGCTTAGGGGTGAATTCTAGTGGTGGCACTGGTTATCCACCACCACCACCCTAGGGGGGAATAGGGAAAGGTGAAATTGATAGAGGTAGAAGATTAAACCTTGATGAATTATGGTAAAATTTAAACCTTTACTCTTTTTTTCTCTAACATCAACAACCATGTCCTCAAGAGAAAGATAAAGATAAAAAGGGATAGAAATGAAATCCCTATTCCTAAAATGATTTAACAAAGGGAAATGATAGTAATAGTAGACATTGAACCTACCCTCCAACATAAAATACCTCATAAGGACTAGGCATAAATCATCCCATGGGGCAAGCAACTTGTCTCTTTTAAACCCTCCTCTATAATGAATTGGCTCCTCATCTTCCACAAAGAAGCTATTCATACTGGCCTCATCAAAATTTTTTAATACCTTTCTCCATTTTTTCCCTCTCATTGAGAGGCTAGTCACCATGTCAATCACTTCCTTAGTGACTTGGAAGGTGATTCCATTAATGGTGACCTTTCTATCATTCCATCCATTAACAAACTAGAGCATGCAGTTCTCGTCATACCCTGCCATTAACTGCATGTAGGGAAAAAAACCCCCTTCCTTCAGAAGAACACAGGTGGCTATCCTATCTTTAAAATTATCCATTTTTGTGTGTTCCAGGCTATTCAAGTCCCCACCCATCTCTATTTCACCAATTTTTGGCTCCCCTTCTTCAGTAATATGCATTTCAATTACAATCTCTCTGCAACTACTCTCTGCCTTAAACCCTTGAACAATAAGCAAATAAAATTTGTAGACCTTTGCCTGATAAGCTCCAAAATCCCATGTGAGATAATTATGGGATTCGTGAATGTATAAAATCATAATTTTTGCACCTCAACATTCTTGATAGCTTGATTAATAATATCTTTCATACTTCCAATTGGGAAGTAATTTGAAACTCGCAATGGGTTATCATAATTATGAAATGACATCTCTCTTAATTCTTAATCACTCTGATTACCATTTGTATGACCACGTCTTCCTTTTATTTCCAAAAATATATTGTTAAATTTAGCAAACATTATCACCATGTTGCCAAATTTGGCCCTATTTTAAAAATTTATAGTCATCATCATATATTATTCCTACCTCTTTCCTTGATTATCAATGAGTTGATGTCTTTGTTGAGATCAACCCAATTCCTCTAGCACATGATTGCCATAGCATTAAACCCCATGGAAGCTTTTGCATTTTTTGCCTTATTACCTTCCATGTAGATGTGCTACAGGTGGGCACTTTCCATTCCATTCAAGACTTGCTTGATGTCCATAATGGTGTCTTGAATATTCTAGCTCGGTCTAGCAACTCTATTAATAAAGTCAATGATTAACTTGGAGTCCCCCTCAATGGTTAGCTCCTTAATTTGCATTTCCCTAGTCAGCTGAAGGCCCCATAATAGTGCCATGGCCTCAGCCAAATTATTGCTTCCATTTCCCACCTTTCCTGCATACACCAATAACACATCACCATTCCTATCCCGCAACACTCCTCCAACCGCTCCTAAACCTCCTTTAGCAACACCATCAAAGTTTAATTTATACTGCATTAGGGTGGGGGTCTCCATCTTGTCTACTGTCTCATTATCATTTTTGAGTTATCAAAGAGGAAAAAATCCTCATGACAACCCCATCTTTCAGCAACTAAGCCTTCATGTCTAATTGGTTCCTCCTTTGGCAATTTACATTTAGCCATTCTTAAATTTTCCTTCAACAATTTGTCCAAAATATTAAAAACCACTTCCTCTAGTTTACTCTCCTCCCTAAATAATCTGTTATTTTTTTCTTTCCATATGTGCTAGCAAACATATGGTGGAACAATTTTCCATAGAAAAACTAATCTAGGGTGATAAATGGGATAGCACCAATTCTCCACAAACTATCCCAGATTATCTTTCATAACCCAATCCAAGCCAAATCTTTCCTAGACCTTAGTCCAAATCCCTAAAGCATACTAGCATTCTAAGAAGAGGTGGAAGATACTTTCTTCCTTTTCTTTACAAAGACAACAACGATTTGTTATATAAAAATCCCTTCTTTTCAAGTTGTCCAAAGTTAAGATTTTACCATGTTGAGCCATCCACCAAAATAAATTAATTTTAGGAATAAATTGAGTAATCCATACCTTATGCCATAATGTTTGGCAGAGGTCCTTAATAAACATGAATGTGTATGCTGATTTGACAGTGAAGTTACCACTTGGAGTTAAGTCCCAAGCCATAGTGTCCTCCTAAGGTAGTAAGGGGAGTCTCTGTTCCTTTATCAACTCTTCCAATTCCTTAAGGAGAAGAATATCCTCTTGGGAGTAATCTTCCTTATAAAGCTTCTTACACTCCCCTGATCAATATAGTCTCTAAATTTTCCCTCCACATCTTCTTTAAGCAATTCCATTAATCTTTTGAATTCACTGAAGACCAGTGATTTCCCACCCATCCACCTATCTTCCCAAAATTTGATATTAAACCCATTCCTCACAATCCACCTCAAACTTTCTCTTAATAAAATTCTATTTCTAACAATATTCTGCCATATTTTTGAACCTCCTGGAAGGTCATTACTAAATAGATTCCACTTAAAGGAGGTATTAGACAAATATTTAGCTTTCATGATATTGCCCCAATCTGTATTCTCTTCAGCCAGTCTCCAGCCAACTTTTGTAAGGAGAGCTTTGTTAAGGTCCTAGAGCCTTCTTATACCCAACCCCCCCTTACTCTTTGGTTTACACACCTCCTCCCAATTAACTAAGCTCAATTAATTTTTCTCCTTTGTCCTTGACCAATGGAAATTCCTTTGTATTCTCTCAATTTTCTCCACCATAGTATGATTAATTTTGAAAATGGATAAGAAGTAAATAAGGATTCCCTAAAGAGTAGCAGAGAGCAGTTGTAATTTTCTAGCATTGCTTAATAACTTCCCTTTCCACCCTGCAAGCTTCCTCTAAATTCGCTCCACTATCATATTCCAGAAGTCATTAGTCACTTCCTTAGTAGTGAGTGGTAATCCAAGATAAGTATTTGGGAGGCTAGCAGATTGACATTCTAGAATTTTCTTTATCCTCTTTTGAAATGAGGCTTCAATATTAAAGAAATAAATCTTACTCTTGTGGTAATTCACTCACTGTCCTAAACTTTCTTCATAATTATGTAATATAATCTTCCAAGCTTCTGCCTCCATTACTGGAGATTCTCCAAATAGGAAAGTATCATTAAAAAACTACTACATGACTTCAATTTCAACAGTAGTAGTAGGTTTAACCCCTTTGACATAGCCCATACTCACTAATTTATAGAATGACCTCCCTAAGACTTTAGGAACCATTATAAAGAGGTAAGGGGAAAGTGGATCATCCTGTCATAACCCTTTCTCCACAAAAAAGTTTCCCCAGGGGGAACTAGTAAGCAAGACAGAATATTGCACTAAGCCAACCATCATCATGATCAAGTTTATAATCTTATTATTAAATCTCACTCTTTTTAGCACATCCTGAGTGAAGTTCCAATTGACCTTATCATAAGCTTTGGAAATATCCAATTTAAATGCCATCCCCAATTTTTTGCTTTTCTCCATAGAATGAATAACCTAATGTGTGGTTATGGCCACATCCAATATTTGTCTTCCAAAGACAAATCCTTTTTGAGGGCAACCAATAATTTTTTCCAAGAAAGGCTTAATTCTGTTCACCAAAACTTTGGCAAGAATCTTATAAATAGTATTACATAAGCTTATAGTTCTAAAGTCAAGCAGGTTCAAAGGAGTAGGGATTTTAGGAACTAAAGAAAAAAAGGTTTTGTTGATCCTCCTTAGCATCTTTTCGGTTTTGAAAAAATCCCTAGTAGCCCAAATCAATTCCGATTTAACTATCTCCCAGAAATGCTGGAAAAACATTGGAGGAAATCCATATGGGCCTGAAGCCTTATAAGCTTTCATAGAAAACACTACACTTTTCACCTCCTCCTTAGTGATATTGCCAAGTATCTAATTATTCTCCTCCACACCAAGTATCTGTGGGACTGAATTAATCAAGCTTCTTCTAATAACTGGGTTCCCTAAAAAGTTGTCTTTAACAAAAGCTTTACTAAAGTGTTCCACCACATGTCTTCCCATCTCCTCCTACTCTTTTAAGACCCTTCCTCATTCATCACTCAACCTATTGATTGTGTTTCTTCTTTTATGGTTTGAGGCTGACCTATGAAAGAAAGTAGTGTTCTTATCCCCTTCCTTAAGCCATTAAATTCTTGATCTTTGTTTCCAAAAAAATTCCTCCCTCAGTAGGATATTCTTCCACTTTTTTCTATACTCCTCCTCTTCCCGAGTTTCTCTTTCCAGGTTGATTCCTTCTACAATTTCTCCTTGGAGTTTTTTGAGCTTTTCCTCCACTTCACCTTTAACTTTGAATAAGTCACCAAATGAACTCTTAGCCCATACCCTAATATTTTTCCTATTATTATCTAGTTTTTGAGTAAGTCTATACATTGCAGTACCATCTATCCTTATATTCCACCAATCCTAAATTCTCTCTTTGAATTTTGGATGAGACTGCCACATAATTTCATATCTAAAAGGTTTTTTTTTTCCCTTAAAATCATCCTCCCAATGGAATAATATAGGGGAGTGGTCTGAAACAATTCTAGTGAGGTTCTCAGGGTGGGAGTTCCCTAGTCTATTCTAGTTCCCTGACACCAATAATCTATCCAGCTTAACCTAAATAAGGTCCTCCCCTTTCCTATTATTAGTCCAAGTATATGAGTTTCCTCTCAACTCCACATCCATAAAGTCCAACCTACTCATGAAGGCATTGAGATCTTGCAAACTTTTTGGACATTCTTTGTTACCACCTAGCTTCTTCAAATGGTAAAGGGGGGTATTAAAGTCTCCCATACACATTAATTTCTCCCCCTTTATAGTTTCTTCAATCCTAGCCAGTTTATCATACGTATCCTTCCTCCCAAATCTACTATTAGAGGCATAGATATTGATCAACTGCCAACATTGGCTACTAGATTGGAAATTACTAATGATAATTTTTTTTTCCTTCTAGACCTTAGTAGCCTTCATAGAGTTTAGATTCCACATAGTGGCAATACCCCCCGAAGCTCCATTAACATCCATATGTAAATACCTAGCCTATGGCCAAATATAACTAGCTATTTTATCAAAACTAACACAAGACATTTTAGCCTCCTCTTGTTACCAATCTTACTATTTGATATTTTCTTGTAAAGTAGAACTAATACCCTACTTATATACATGATTGTCAACCACAAGTCAAGTTATCCAATCAACAATCATTGAGACAAAGAAATATAATACAAAAAATAGGTCAATATCCAAGTCCATAAATACAACTCCAATTCGATACACCATGACATGTAAACACACAAGGAGGTTTGCCACATGTATAAAAACATATAACAATGTGTCATTAGGCTTTACATGACTTGGATCTCCATTGCAAGCCAGATATTGTCAACTTGGCCATAAGAAATGGAAAACCAAATGTAGACCCACATTAATCTTAAGATAACTTTATTTGGAAAAATCAAATTGAGATAATAATTTAGACATAGGATTTCCATGATGCCTAAATCACATTATAAGGATCACATAAGATAATGAGTCAACTGGATTGATTGCTACCCAAAATATAAGAAAATATCCAATTGGAGAAAAACAAAGACAAATAGAAAGAAAATATGTTTGGGTGATGCAAGATTGCCAATGACCCCAAGATTATCCTAAATCAGATACAACAAGTAAATAAAAGATGTTCCATAAGAGAAAATTATGAACATCTGACAAGATTTAAGACATAAATCCATGCTCATTCTTGATCCACAAGTCTTTCTCATTCTTAAGGTATATTTTTTTCACATGGTTGTGTCACATATCCAAACAAACAAGTCCAATAGTATACCTTTTCTCATCAGGTATTGCTCTACTACTACTTCCATAACCTCTTCTTTATTTATCTAACTCACACTAATTGATTCTTCCTTTAGAATTTTTAGAATAATTGAGAAGGGGGGAGGGTGAATCAATTATCCAAGGTCTAGATGTACCAATTGAACAAACAAACACTTAAACAACTTCAAATCTTAACATTTGTTAGCTCAACCTTTATAGTAAACTTTTAGTAATCATAAACTAGTAGTCCACTATCCTAAATATAAAAAACTTGCAATATGTACTTATTGACAATAAATCATCAGAAATAAAATCCACACAATTTTGACACTAGGATTTAATGTGGAAACCCAATTTGGAAAAAACCACCAATAACATGTCACCAATCTTTTAGTCTTTTGAAGTGAGCTCTATTAGGAGCCAATCCTATTAAAGATTACAAAATACACTATTAAATGTGACCTTGTTAAAGGGTTTAATCACTCTGTTAGGAGTGGCCTTGTTAGAGGATTTTAGAATGCCACCTTGATTAAAGTATTTACATATGATTGTTAGATCAACATTGATTAAAGGATTTCAAATTGATAAAATGGTTAAAAAGTAAGAAAATATTTTGATCTAATAGATACAACTCACTTTACAAATATAGATCTCAGTTCAGCTAAAAAGATGATCTACTAATAGGCCTTCACTGTCATCTCAATCTTTGATTTTCTTGGCAAACCTTTAAGCAATCACACTTCACCTCTTCTCAACCTTCTACTTATGTTTGATAGTCAATAGAATCAACAACTGCTCCAACCTTAAACACCCTCTTAAGGTTAGCCCTTGTACCTCCTTAAATAGGTAATTCTAATCTTTTTCTACTTAAACATCACTATAGATCTTAGGGTGTTGATTAGATTCAACACATACACTGTATCTATCCACCTTCTTGTTCATCCTCTTCTTTTCTAGAAACTTCTCCAAACTTCTTCATGAATCCTTCCATATACATGTGCAAACATGGTTTCCCTTGATTTAGATGTTCCAAGTCATCAATTCTTATTTTCAACATGCTTTCCATATTCCAAGAAATCAACTCTATTGACTGGAAATATGATTTCTCATAAACTATCAAAATGTTTTCCCTTGGCCAACACTATGTTTTGACACTTGGTCATCACTGGGTTACTCAATCAATACTAATTTTGATGTTCAACACATATACTAATGCTCAGTCAATATTAATGCTTGGTCAATACTATTTTTTCTCGGCTTATATTTGCACTCAGTTGACACTAGCATCACTCGACATCTTCTTCAAGTTCCTTAATATTCTACTTTGTTACTTAGTCAAGCCTATGCATTTGGTCAATCTTTGATCACTTCTTCAAGGCTTTAGTACAGTTGTCTTCTACACTTGCAACATGATTTAAACAATCACTTTATCTTGTCAAAGCCCAACTAATTAAGTGTCCATTGTAGTTTCTTCTCATAACTCAATCTTTCCTCTAGTTTTTTAAAATTTTTTTATGATAGACTTCTCAAATCCTCTTCATTAATGATATAGATATGACACTTAGATCATATAGAAAACTATCTCACTAATAATATTTTTCATCAATGACAACATGAAAATTGTTCCAATTATAGTTTCCAACAATCTTCCTCTTTGGCATCGAGGGAAACACTTCTAGTTATGATGTAATCCAAAACATGTACTGAATTGAGAAAAATCCCTATATGTATAGTATCAAATCTTCACTAATATCCTTAGTTTTATTATGGTTCTCATCTATGTGTCCAACAACCTCTTTCTTTAGTTTTATTCTGATTCTCATCCATGTAGCTATGATATGCAACACATATGCTTCTTTTATAATATCAGATCATGAAATCAATCAGATTCTTCTATATTGCTGGAAACACCTTTCATTCTTATTAATCTCTCCCTCTTATTGATTAAATGTTTTCCTTATTTCTTATGGTATTTCTTTTTCACAATATCTCACATAACTTCTTCATGGTAATCTCTACCTCTTTGACAACAATGCTAAAGACATTTTAACTATCTCATGCATCTTTACATGTATATATCTTTATGTCAGTACTATATTCATCATTATTATATGTGTATGACTAATACAACATGATTTTTTCCTTCTTTCTCCACTACTACTTTAGGCAACTCCTAAAGTAGGTTTGTTTGAATCAACTTGTAATATATTTTGATAAATACATTTGATGTAGAGCACCATCTTAGTTTAAGTAACACCCCTAGTTTACCTCTTAGAAATTCATGAGAATCATTAGGTAAAGCTTTAGTGAAAATATTAGCTATTTTCTCCTTAGTATTCACATACTCCAATTTCACTTCTTTGTCTTGAACTAACTCTCTCAAGTAATGATACTTGATAGAAATATGCTTACTCGTTGTGTGCATTACAAGATTCTTTGATATGTTAATAGCACTAGTATTATCACAATAGATAACAATTGGATTAGTAATCTCCTCCTTCATACCTTCAACAATTGCTTTATCCATATGATATTTGAAAAATTCACTGCTACTACCGCATATTCAACTTCAACTAATTATTCAGAAATACAATTCTTCTTCTTCCTTGTCCATGAAACTCGTCTCTTTTCTAGAAAGAATGCTCCACCACTTGTACTTTTTTTGCCATCAACATTTCTTGCCCAATCATAATCAATGAACACTTTTAGTTCAAACTTATAATTTTTCAAATAAAATTCATAGTCTTTTGTTCCTTTCAAATATCTTTGTATCCTTTTCACTTCCATCATGTGATTCTCATTAGGAATTAAAGAAAATCTTGCAACTATCCCAACTACTAAAGTAATATTAGGTCTGTTGTGAAGACCAAATCGTAGTTTTCCAATCATTGATCTATACAATGTTTGGTTCACATTAGTAGAATCATGATTTATAGATAACTTATGTCCAGTGGCCATATGAGTAATAAAAAGTCTTGAATCTTCCATTCCAAATGTTTTTAATATTTCTTTGATGTATTTTCATTGAGTAATGAAGAAACCTTGCTTCACTTGATATACTTGTAATTTGACAAAGAATTGATCTCACCGAACATAGACATTTCAAATTCCTTCTTCATCTCATCAAAAAATGATTTGCATGATGCTTCCTTGCCTCCAAATATGATATCATCAACAAAAAATTCATATAGTAATACCTCATTGTTCTTACTAGTCTTCAAGTATAGATTGTTGTTAGCATTAGCTCTTGCAAAACCAATCTTCACTGGATAATTATGCACTCTTTCATACCATGCTCTAGGGGCTTGTTTTAAAGCATATAGTTCCTTGTGCAACTTTCACACCATATTCTTCTTATTGGGATCAAAAAATCCTTTAGGTTGTTCAATATAAACTTCTTTAAGTATTCCATTCAAAAATGTAGATTTGACATCCATTTGGTATATCTTAAATCCTTTATAAGAAGAATATGCAAGTAGTGTGCTAACTCCTAGTCTTACAATTTGGGTAAATGTTTCCCCATAGTCAATTCCTTCTTCTTGTGTATATTCTTTGCATACCAGTCTAGCCTTTTTCCTTGTGACTTCACCTTTTTCATTCATCTTGTTCCTGAATACACACTTTGTTCCAATAACATTTTTGTCCTTAGGTACAGGTATGAGTGCCCATGTTTTGTTCTTTTCTATCTTCTCAATTTCTTCATTCATTGCTTGTATCCAATCCTCATTTTGCAAAGTATCTTTTACAAATATGAGCTCAAACTCACAAAGTAAACATGTTTCACTTTTGAGTCTTTTTCTTTTCATAACACCAAATTATTTATCTCTAATGATTTTATTAGATGCATGATGTCTTCTCATATATTTTTCTAATACAAGCTCTTCTCTTATTTCTTCTTCAACAAGTTCATCTTGAAAAATTATTTCAATCTCATTATCTCTCTCTAGTTCAGGTTCTAGTTCATGTTCAAATTGCTCGACAATGTTGTCATGATGTTTGACTCCCTTTTTTTGTGACTAGACATCATTTTTCTATTTCTTGGAACCCATTGTCTACTACTCGGCAATTAGCTCTCGCAACTTGACATTTTCATTCTCTTGTAGATTTGCAGCTTTTCTCTTTTGTTCAGGTGGGGTGTTGGGAGCACCATCATTCACATATATGAATATATTGTAGTTTTGAAGTCCTGTATTATTTTCAACTTCATTCTTTTCTACATATTCATCAACTTTCACATTTGCACTTTCCACAACTTTGTTAGTGTTATAGTTAAAACACTTATAAGTTTTACTCTTAGTGGAATAACCTAGAAATATGCCTTCATAACTTTTAGCATCAAGTTTTCCATTTCTATTATCCTTAAGTATATAGTATTTTCTTCCAAAAAATTTAAAATTCTTTACATTAGGTGTATATCCATACTATAATTCAAAAGGTGTAATATTTGTACTTTTTTGACCTTCACTCTATTCAAAGTATAAATTTTTTTACTTATAGTTTCTCCCCAATATTTCTATGACATATTTTTCTCCATCATCAATGTTCTAGTACAATCCATGATTGATATATTTCTCCTTTCAGCTATTCCATTTTGAGGAGGGGTCCTAGGTGCTAACATCTACCTTTTGATTCCTCCATCATTGCAAAACATGTTAAATTCATTGGAAATAAATTATCTACCTCTATTAGATCTCAAACACTTCATATTCTTTCCTATCTCCTTTTCAACTCTGGCCAAATACCACTTAAATAATTGAAAAATATCATATTTTTCTTTATGAAACATCACAATCATCATTCTAGAGTAGTCAACAAAAAATAGAATGAAATATTTGTCTCCATAATAGCTTTGAATGCCAATAGGTCCACATAGGTCATTATGAACCAATTCCAAAATACCATTAGATGAATATGTGTTTCTCTTGAAATCAGACTTTGTCATTTTCCCTAATTGACATTTTTTACACATAGCATTATCAAGTTTCTTTATTTTAGGTAGTCCTCTTGCTCTTTTCATCTTACTAATGCTTGTAATCACCTAGAAATGGTCACTAAGATTATTAGCCCCTTTTTCAACATTTTGGCTAAATTTTTTAATCATTTACTTGGGTAAAATTGCTAAAAATCAATTTATTTGATTTTAACCTATGGTTTGAGTATATATCACAAGTCTATATTTAATTAAAAGAACATGTACACTTTTAATTAAATAAAAGACCCCATTCTTTCAACCCACTCTAATTTGCACACATAAAGTATTTTTCCTATGTAAAAATTAAAAGAAAAGACTTTGTATCAAATTAAAAGTCAACTATTTCTCATTGGTAGAAATAACATTGCACATGGATCATGTTAAAAGTCAACCCCCACCATTGATCACTCATTTCTTCATCTTGATCTCAACCGTCCATACATTTTTAAAAGGGAGAGCTCTCTCATTCTCTAAGGATCTTGATTTTGAGCTATTGTTATGTTGCAAGTTTACTTACAAGTTTTCTTGGAGCCTTTTGTGGACAACTTCTATCTTCTTGTCTCATTATTTTCATATTCATACTAGCTTAGTTCATTTGAATTAGCTTATTTTCCTTTCTACAATAATATAGTTCACTTATTTTAATTAGCATGGCTTGGTGATACTATCATATTGTTAGCATAGTTGCATTGTGCATCTCATTTTAGCATAGTTTCATCTTTGCATTGCATATTCAAGAGTTATTTGAGACTAAAACTCTTTCTCTTGACTAAAGAATCTCCCTTTTAATGGTTTACTAGCAATGGTTGCATCTCTAAGGCTTAGTAATGCTTATGAACACACCTTTTCACTCCTTGACTAGGGAGATCTAAGCCGTAATTCAAGCTTTCCAACTCATGGAATACCTTGGATAGAATGGTTTAGAGAAGTGCATAATTCTAATGTATAATTCGACTAACCAAATTGCTAAAATTTACATGATATAACCTCTCGTGCCATAACCAAATATCTTCATATTATGCAAACAAACATGTCTCACTAGATAAATCCAAATAGAATAAGTTACCTCTTGTTTGATCCAATTAGTTCACCTTCAACATCAAATATTTTGGCCTTTTTGTATTGATATTTAATTTCGTACCCCAATTAGTTTAACTATAAAAATACTCAACAAGTTATAGTTAAGTCCTTCAACCAAATAAAAATTATCACATTTGATCTTATTAGTTAGTTGTAATGATCCTTTTCCTTTCACAAGACATGATACATCATTATCAAATTTAACACAACCACCCTTGTATGGTCCCATTTTCTCAAATTTACTTCTATCACCAGTCATGTGATTTGAACAACCACTATTAGTTATCCACCTATCACTTTTTTTCACATATGAAATTAATGTAGTTTTTTAATCTTCATTAGAATATCCTTTCATAGGAACATATACTATTGCTTCATCATTACTTTTAGATTCATTATTAGTTTCTCCTTCAACAATGTAACAAGATTTCTTATCTTTGTCTTTATAGTTCTTATTTCTCATGTTGTCTTGGTCATTACTTCTTCCCTTTGTACCTATTTTCTCTCTTATCATCCTTTTCTTCTCTTTCAGGACATCTTGTAGTAATATGAACAACTTTGTTGCATAAAAAATAGATTATAGGAAGTTTACCTTTGTATTTTCCTTTGCCTCTTGGAAGTCTTCTAGCCATTAGTGCTTCAAGCTCATCAAGTTCATCATTAGAAGTATCACTTCCACTATTCACATATTTTCCTTTTCCTTTCTTACTAAGAACCAATTGTGATTTAAAAGAAGATTCAATAGAGGTAGGAGTGAAGTTATCAAAATTTGACATCTCAAAAGTAGTAATCCTACAATCACATCTTCTTGTGTTAGGTCATTACCCAGAGTACATCTTAGTTCTTGTATTGTAGAGACCCTAATAGCATACATAGGAAGTAGAGTTTTCAATACCTTATTGATTATAGTTTCATCACCAATCTTTCCATTTTCTCCTTTTATAGCATTTACAACCTCTTTTATTCTTCCACAATATTGGACTATATTCTCACATTTTTTCATTCTCATTTCATCAAACTTACCTCTCAAGCTCTTTAATTTTGTCTCAGAACATTCTTGTCTCCTCCATAGATGGTTTGTAGTGTACCCCACATTTATTTAGCATTTTTTCAGGTTCAATGTCATCAAAATTGGCATAGCTTAGAGCTGATGCAAACTCCAACATAGCTTGATCATGTCCTTGCTTCACTTTCAGCTACTGAGTTGACAAAGGGAGTATTTTTATCTCCACATATGCGTTGTCCACAAAATGTGTTTCACCTTCTCTAATTCCTTCTAGATGTAGCCTCATCAAACTTTTCCATGCAAGGAATTTCTCTTTGTTCAACATTGGCACCTCCTTTTATACATCTTGATCTTTAGCTTCAAGTATCTTCAAACTTTTCTCTATAAGAACCAATGCTATGATACCAATTGTTTAAAGTGTTTAGAATAATTGGGGTGGAGGAGTGGGGGTGAATTAGTTGTCCAAGGTCTAGATGTACCAATTGAACAAATAGATACTTAAACAACTTCAGATCTTAACATTTGTTAGCTCAGCCTCTGTAGTAAACCTTCAGTAATCATAAACAAGTAGTCCATTGTCCTAAATAGAACAAAATTGTAGAATATACTCATTAATAGTAAATTGTCACACATAACATTCATAAAAGGTTTGACACTAGGATTTAATGTAAACCCAATTTGGAAAAAACCACTGGTAACATGTAACCAATCTTTCACTCTTATGAAGTGAGCTATGTTATGAGCCAACCTTGCAAAAGGTTACAAAATACATAATTAGATGTGACCTTGTTAAAGTATTTAATCACCTTATTAGGAGTTTCCTTGTAGAGGACATTGGAACATTCCATTAGAATGCCACCTTGATTAAAGGATTTACATGTGATTGTTAGGCCAACCTTGATTAAAGGATTTCAAAATGATACAATGGTTAGAAAGTAACAACAGGTTTTGATCTGAAAAATATAACTCACTTTGCAAATATAGATCTTAGTTCATTTCAAAAGATGATTTACTAATAGGCCTTCATTTTCATCTTAGTCATTGATTCTCTTGGAAACCAATCGAGGAATCACACTTCACCTCTTCTCAACTCTTCTTAGCCTTCTACTTAAGTTTTCTAGTCAATAGCATTGACAATTGCTCCAACCTTCAATTCCCTCTTAAGGTTAGCCCTTGTACCTCCTTAAATAGGTAATTTTGAGCTTTATCCACTTAAACATTGACCAGTCAGCTTAATACCTTAGCAAATAAAGGATTGGACATCCTTCCACAATGGTTCCATGGTTAGACAACAATATTTTTTTTAATTAAAATAGTACACTAACTTCACTTAATTTATCAACTTGGGGGCATAAGCTTGAAATGGTGACTACAAAGTATATGCTCTAATTCTTCTTTAAGTAATTACAACTATCAAAGCAAATGTAATACTGAAAGAAACTGTGTTGCATAAAATTGTAACCAAGATTATGCAAACCTCAAATTATGAACATTGCAATGGAGTGAATGTTCGGTATGCTCTTAGGAACACAATAATGGATGAATCTCTTGGATGTATGAATGCAAATAGAATGATGAAATATGTGCCTAGACTAGATGATGTGAGAAATCAAAATGACTGAATGATGATGCAATGATAAGAAATTCTAATGGACCTCTAATGACTCCTAACCCAGCCAGTATCAGACCATTCTTCTCGTGCTTCTCCTCTCTTATGGTGTATGTCTGTCTCCTTATCATAGTGTCAAATGCTTGAGACAAGATGTCTATTTAAAGTGGATGGAGGAAGCATCTAGAATGTGCTTAGAAACACTAAGAGATAAGGATAAGGATTTGACGACTAAGCACAGGAGATAAGGATAAGAACTGACAACTAAGCACCTTATCTCACATTCTAGATAGGTAAGACTGATAAAATGACATATGTGTAGAAGATTCCTATGGTGTAGACAACATGTGCTTAAAAGAGGTGATGACAACTCATATGAATGCACATACTCTTAGGCGGTTTGAATAAAGATTAAATTAAATAAAATTTAATTTAATCAAGGTCTAGAAGAATTAATGGGAATATGGAGGATTTTAAATAAAATTTATTTAAAAAAGAATATGTGGAGAATCATGTGTTAATTTAAAATCAACACATTAGAGCTAGGAAGTATTTAAATTAAATTTAAATACTTAGACAAAAATGAACTTATTTAATTAAAATAATTTAATTAAATAAGTAGAGGAATGTGACTAGTATTAATTAAATTAATAAAGTCATTCAGGACAATTTTTAGTGTATACAGAAACTTATGCTAGGAACTAAAACAACAACTTATCTCTAAGAAATGTTGCAAATGGTAAACCTATCTAAGGACCTATGCTGCAGGAATAGTTCATCAATTCTATTAGCAATGGTTGCAACAACCACATAATTCTATCTCACAAGGAAATAATAAGGAAATGAAGTCTATTATTATGAAACCGTTCACTCACTAAGTGGGCCCTGTTAGATAAGTGAACAAAAAGATAATCAAGATAAAATATGTAAGCTTGAACTATGTATTGTATTCATTCATGCTCAAAGGTTACACTTGATTAAAAATAGTCACACTCTACTACTATGAATATCAATTGATTCTATTCTTCTTCAAAAACTATGCTCCAAGAAACAATAGATATTATTTAAAGGAAACTAGAACTACCTCCTAAATCCGAGATCACTCCATTAATGAGGATCAATTATAGAATCATAAAGTTTGAAACATAAACAACATTAACCATGAATGAATTCTCCTAGAATATAGAAAGTTGAGGAAGCTAAATTTTTGCACCACAACAATAGAAAGCAATGAATAATTTGTTCCACTTGTGGTAGTTTAGCAACCTAGTTGGTGTTGACTTCCTCAATGCTAAAATGTTGACTTCTGAATATCTACAGTGAATTCTTGCAAAAAAATCAATGCACACACAACCTCTACATATATATATATATATATTTTCATCATTAACATTAGAGAAAAGGTGCAAAGTTCAAATTACCACTCTTGCAATATCCTATGGATACAGGTGAAAAAATACCCAAAACATAACATAGATGGGGAA
This sequence comes from Cupressus sempervirens, assembly GCA_028749045.1. Classification (NCBI taxonomy): domain Eukaryota; kingdom Viridiplantae; phylum Streptophyta; class Pinopsida; order Cupressales; family Cupressaceae; genus Cupressus; species Cupressus sempervirens. The sequence continues at coordinate 569,003,513 of CM053792.1, read as the reverse complement.
ATATTTATCAACATGTAATATTACTTCATCATAAAGCAATGAATAATTTGTTCCACTTGTGGTAGTTTAGCAACCTAGTTGGTGTTGACTTCCTTAGTGCTAAAATGTTGACTTCTAAATATCAATAGCAAATTTTTGCAAAACAATCAATGCACACACAACCTCTATATATATTTCATCATTAATATTAGAGAAAAGGTGCAAAGTTCAAATTACCACTCTTGCAATATCCTATGGCTATAGGAGGAAAACTACCCAAAAAATAGCATTGATGGGGAAATATTTATTAGCATGTAATATTACTTCTGCATACCATTTCTTTCCATGGATTCAAGCAAACATAGTATATTTAAACCATCCATACTTCTACTTCATGTCTTAACACACACACACACACACACACACACACACACACACACACACAATAAGTTCATCTGCTTAAAACCATAAAATTCATGAGTTCTTTGCAAGGTAAGTATTTTAAAATGAGATAATAAGGACTTAGAACAATGGCCTTTTAGAGGCTCATCATTGCTCCCAATTGAGCTATTGCTGGTCCCCAACAACCATGCAATTTTTGATTCTAGACCAAACTCACCAATCACTAGCTGTCCTCTCCCTTGGATCATGCTTAACATAATTTAAGTATCCATGATTTTCCCTAAGCCTTTTCCATCACCAAACTTCTACTATCATATCATGATCCTCTGCATTGTCGTTCACTACTAGAAGTGGTTGCAGGAGAATGGGAGGTTGATATTGTTGGCTTATGAATTAACAACTTTTGAATAACCCAATGATAAGAACACATACACCTAGGGAAACTAATTCCCATGTTCAATGCATCTATTCAGACACTAGGACCAACTTTAAGGCTATTTAATATCATTCTTCTCTTCAGGCTTTATAAAACCTAGGTGAGTGTGCCTTAGATTCATTTATATGGTACTAGTATTCAAAGCACACACTTGAATCTAACAAAGTAGACAATACCCTTAATATTAGAATGCTTATATGGATGACATAGGCATGGAATAGCTAATAACATCACCTATGAACTAGACAAGATAAGTGAGGGTGACTCTTTTAGCTCTTTCAACATGAAAGGGAAAATATTTAATTAATGATGTTGATTATCAACAAGACTAATGTATGAACAACAATAACATGCATTCCCCAAGATGATTAGTCCATTATCCATTGGGTATTAACTAAGTCAAAACATATACATGGATACCCAAATATACTCATATATTCAAATATCTGATCTACCCATCCACCTTACAAATAGAAATTAGTGTTCATAAAGACCTCATACTCATGAAACATCCTTGTCTTTGTTCTTGGTCTTTTCTCAGAACTTTAATTTTTGGCTAGGTTTTATGGTTATTATCAGCCTCTGAACTTATACTTTTTTGGTTGGGCTTTCACGCTTATTATTAGCCTTATATGTTTTAACTATTGGGTTTCAGGATCCCTGTAAAACCTGTTTATCTAATCAAAAACTATGTCAAATATATCAAGCATTTACTTGGCTCTTTGTTCCAACAACAAAACATACAAGAAATACAACTTTAAGGGGCTACAAAAGGGTTTGAGTTCTTTGTCCCTAAACCACAAAACATTGCAAATTATAGAGATAGGAGATGAGAATCATAATGAAACTAAGAAATTGGCTGTTCATTGTATTCATTTTGTTAAAACCAATACACCAAGTGTATGCAAAACTTAGATAAGACACAATAGATGACTATATTAACTAGTTGCTTATAACAAATTATAATGTTGCTGTTCATAATAGAGAAATACTAAAGAATAATGATATCATAGCAATGGAAAAAACCTTCAAATTGGAACCATCCTTGTGGTATCATAGTAGTGAAATATATTTTTACCAAAAATTTGGAACCCCATTGGTCTCACAGTGATACAACTAGAACACTCTCCTCCTCATCATGGAAATCCTTATAAAGGATTGCAAAAAGATATAGATGAGAGGACACATGTTAGAATTCTATCTAGAAAACACATGTAGAGATATCAATGATATTGCATTCAAAACATTCTTTTTATTTAGACAAAACCAAGACAACAACTGCTAAATCAACATGGTGGAACTTGCTACAAGAGTCCTCAACTTGATTTAGTTTTTCCTTTAGTGCTTATAATCATGGAATTCCTTAATTGCATTCAAAATATTTACTTCTTTCTTGGTGGTCATTCCACGAAACTAATTTTATCTAATTTCTACCATATCCTTACTCCACCAAAAAATATGATCCTCATAAAAACTATGTTGCTCATGTATCAACCCATTCATCTATTTGGTGCTGACCTATACCGTGCTCTATTTATACATTTTGATATCAATATTTCTACCACCCTAAGGTCAAACTCTAGTTGATTTCCAAGTGATATCTACATATGCAAAATTTGAAAATTTATTGAACCTTTTAAAACTCATGATCTCATGATATCACGATCTCATGATACATTGTAGAAGAAGCCCTTTGTATCACCTTTGGAGGGAAGCATTCGCTTTACGATCTTATCATTGTAAAAAAAAACCCTTTATCATAGCATCATAAGCCTTGGAAATGGCTTATATGACCCTACAATACCTCAGTTATCGTGATGTCAGAATATACCCTTTAGCTACTTATGATCCTATGATCACGTTTTGCACTCCTCTAGTGTAGCATCTTAACTCATTTTCATTCATCTCATGTCCTTATAGTCATGGCCAACTATGCCTTATCATAGTTTTGGCAGTCAACCTTTAGACACCTACAATGTCACAAATAGATTAGCATAACATTGAAACTCCATCTTTCATTCATTACAACCACACGACAAAATTTACTTTCTTTGCCATAACTTTGGAAGCTTCATAATTAACCTTTATGATCTCAAAATGAAGGCACTATCATATCATCTCAAAATCATAACATCTTAAGCTTTTTGTGTCATTGTAACATCATAGCTTCACCTTATCCTATGATATTATGATCGTCTCATCCTCATATGGTTGTGAGCCTCCATTGCTACCTTTATGATCCCACAACACACTAATTGTTGTATGATTGTAACCTAACTTTACCATGGAATTTCCTACCCCTACAATCTTATGATCACATCAGCATATGAACATACAAACACACAATGTAGTCATAGCATCTCTAGCCCTTTTTCTTTTCTTTACAATCTTACGACTAAGATATGAACAAAAAAAACACACATTCCCCAAGCAGATCAATCCCTTATCCATTAGGCATTAACTAAGTTAAAATATACACATGGATATCCAAATATACTCATATACTTGGATATCTGATCTATTCATCCACCTTGCATATAGACATCAGTGTTCATAAAGATCTCATACTCATGAGATATCCTTCTCAAAAAACTAGCAACCCTATCAAATATATCAAGCATTTAATTGGCTCTTTGTTTCAACAGAAAAATATACAAGACATACAATTTTAAGGAGTTTCAAAAGGGTATGAATTCTTTTTCCCTAAACCACAAAAAATTGCAAATTACAAAGATAGGAGACAAGAATTAAAATGAAACTAAGAAATTGGTTGTTCATTGTATTCATTTCATTGAAACCAATACACCAAGTGTATGCAAAACTTAGATAAGACACAACAAATGATTCTATTAACTAGTTTCTTATAAGGAATTATAATGATGTTGTTCATAATAGAGAAATATTGAAGAATAGTGGTATCATAGCAATGGAAAAACCCTTCAAATTGGAACTAAATCCCTCTCCTCCTCATCATGGAAATCCTTAAAAAGGATTGCAAAAGGCTATAGATGATTGGACACATGTCAAAATTCTAACTTGAAAACACATGTAGAGATATCAATGATATTGCATTCAAAACATTCTTTGTATTTAGATGAAACTAGGAAAACAATCGCTAAATCAACATGGTGGAACTTGCTACAGGAGTTCTCAACTTGATTTGGTTTATCCTTTACTACCTTTAATCATGGAATTCCTTAACTACCTTCAAAATATTTAAATATTTCTTGGTGGCCATTCCACAAAAATAATTTTATCTAATTTCCACCATATCCTTACTCCACTAGAAAATCTAATCTTCATAAAAACTGTGCTTTTCATGCATCAACCCATTCATTTGTTTGGTGCCAACTTTTGCCATGCTCTATTTCTATATTTTGCTATCAATATTTTTGCCACCCTAAGGTCAAATCCCAGCTAATTTCCAAGTGAGATCTACATATGCAACATTAAAATTTTTTTTGAATATTTTTAACCCCCTAATCTCACAATACATTGGAAAAGAAGGCCTCAGTATCATTTTTGGAGGGAAGCATTCACTTTACAATCTAATGATCATTAGAAAATAACCCTTTATCATAGCATCATAAGCTTTAGAAATGGCTTATATGACCATATGATACCTCAGTTATCATGACATCAGAGTATACCCTTTAGCCACTTATGATCTACGATCGCAGTTTATACTCCTTTGGTGTAGCATCTTAACTCATTTTCATTTATCTCGCAATCTTATGATTGCAGTTAGCTATGCCATGTCATAGCTTTGATAGTCAACCTTCAAACCCCTATGATGTCATGAAATAGACTGGCATAACATCACAACTCCATCTTTCATTCCTTATGACCACATGACAATGGTCACTTTCTTTGTCGTAACTTTAGAAGCTTCACATTTAACCTTTATGATCTCATAATGAAGGCAGTATCGTATCATCTCAACATCATAACATCTTAAGCTTTCTACTTCATCATAACATTGCAACTTCACCTTATCCTACAATCTTACAATCGTCTCATCCTCATATGGTCGTGGGCCTCTATCGCTACCTTCATGATCCCATGACACACTGACTGTTGTAAGATCATAACTTGACTTTACCATGGCATTTCCTACCCCTACAATCTTATGATTGCATGCCCATACAATCATAAAACCACACGATGAAGTCATAACATCTTAGACCCTTTTCCTTTTCTTTATGATCTTATGACTATTGTGAGATCATAACCCATTCCTTTCCATTGAATGACATCGAATGAATCATACTTTCCTTTATTGATCAATATTCCATTGAAAGATGACTTTAGCCCTTCATGCAATCCTTAACTCAACCATTGACCCATGTGAATGTGCTATCCAAATTTTTTTCCATTTCATGGTATTGGCCTTAGGTTAATGATAATCCTCTATGACCATGTGACAAGCTTGAATCTTAACTACTTCAATTAAGAGATATCAAATGAATTTATATTTTCTTTATCGATCATATCATTAAACTCTTTTGAAATGTGACCTTACCATTTCTTGTTGACCTTTCATCCTTTTCAGAGTGTACCACATGTCCACTTCTAATTTTCTACCTCTACTCTAGCTTAACCATCTAGACCCATTATGACACGTGTCCTCACATCATTTTATCACATTGGTGATTCATCGAGAAACTTCATTCTATAAAAATATGATAATCGTCAATCATCCTAGATCTAATGATTAGGAAAATGCATAAATTTTCTATGACAATTAATGTTGAATTTGAATTAGATCATGCCATCTAGAAAATAATTCTGAGAACATCCTTTAGAAAGTCATGTTTATGAGCATGTGCCACCATTTCCATGTGTTAGCACGTTGTATTCTTTCTTTTGTTAAAAACCTTGCAACTTCAATAATGAGAATATGACAGCCATAGATCTTGGAAGATCTGACATCTAGGAAACACTCACCATCATATAGCTTAGAACTAAAAAGGGGGCAACTCTAAACCATGGTAACCATTAATCTCTTTTGGTGCTGCAAACACGCTACAATCAACCACCTATGATTAACCTCATCACCTAGTAGCAGCATAAGATGCAACCACATAATTTTCCTTACCAACCCATGACAACCACCATGCCCTTTGATCATCTAGTTGCAACAAAAAATGTTACTGCTAGGAAACAACCATGACCATGTGATTCATTGAATCACCTCTTCACACCACAAACTGTGCAATAAGCCCTAATTGCTGTGAAGTGGCACAAACTTGAAATGTAACTATTTCACTCCTTCACACTTCCACAAGTAGTTAGTAGGGGAAATGGGGTGATGTTGCAACCAAAGCAGTTGCAACATTGTGACTTAAAATTATAAAGGGGCAAGACATATAGACCAAGGTGAAGGATCAAAACTTAGAGACATAAAGCAATAAGCATGATTTTTAATGTATTCTATCACAAAAGGTTAAAATAAAAACCCCAATGAAATAAAAGACAAGGAAAAATCCTTAGGGTTTTAACATGAATGACAATTTTTTTGAAACCCTCGGCAATCTAGGCACATTCCTCTTGATTTTCATAGGTATTTTGCAATTTTTTTGGGTAGGTAGAAAATAAGGCCAACATAAGCTCTATATGGGGATGCATGCACCTTATGGGCATGAAAAGGATTCAAAATCACTAGAGGAAGCATACCACATACCTAAAAACAAAACTTTCTTTGAACAACTTATTGGAAATAGGAAACTGACTCTAATTGTACAAGGTGATGGCCCCAAGCCATCACAACCCAAAACCTTTTACCTCTATCAAAAACTTGATTTTCATTTACATCTCTCTAAGGTAAGTTGTAAGTACCACTTTCACTTGTTTCACCAAACACATCAGAATTGCTCATTAGAAGATTAGGTGAAACACAATTATTCTCAGTACATATAAAAACTAGAATCACTCTCTCCCTCTTGTTCACTATGAAAATGTATATCAACATGCCCTTGAATATAAAAATCAAATAAAGAGTCTTCAAAACCAAAAGACTTATGCATGCTATCAATTGGAAACATGAAGTGGTCATATTCCACCCCATTCAAAAAGTTGCACATGTCAAGAAATTGTAACTCACCTTGTGTATCTATATGTGAAGAGTATATGAAATCTAATTCCTCTGCCTCATCTACAATGTTGTTAATCATCAAATTAGATTCAAGTCATTTGCTAAAACTCCTTCACACTAAATTTTTTTGTTAGTCACCAAGCTTGAAAAATTATTCTAAAATTGCTGATCTAAAATGTACTGATCATAATCATAGTCCTCATCTAATAAATTATTAGAAATAACCTTAAACTTATCATTATAAGATTTATCAGCACATAAAGAAAACCCAAAATTAGAATTATAGCCCCCATTGTTTTCCTCTTCATCACTTGAAGCATCAAAACTTATTGTAGCATTACCACCAACATGAGAAAAAACTAAAACAACATCAAACTTCCCTTCACTAGCATCCCTCACATCTAACAAGTCATCATGTCCAAAGACATTTGAAGTACTATCATATACACCTCCAAAATTTGACAAAGATTGTTCCGATTTTGTATCTCTTTCTAAATCAAACTTTAGGGAAGTGACTTGACTATATAAAGAAACATCATAAGGGAAAATATGAGCATCCTTAAAAGCACTTACATATTTTTCAAAATCACAAGCTAAAAAAACTAAAATTTCACCAGGGCTCAAGAAGTCTGCCTCACAAATCTTCTCCTGGCTATGATTATCATCTAGATGACATGAAGAACTCATAGTAGCAGAAACATTAGCAGTAAAATATTAAAAATTAGAAGCTTCACTACACTCATTTTCATCATGGAAAGAATTAACTCGACTATTGTTATACATTTCTTCAACTTCATATACACTGTCACAACACTCATTTTCAGTTAAATATCCATCTTTCTCATGTTGATTGTAATCATCTGATTCAATAACACTTGAATCCATCTCTTCACACTTTTAAGATAGATTATCATTATATATGGATTTATTCCATTCATTACTACCTTGACTTTCAACACATGTACCATAATCATTAGAAGATATAAAATGAATTCTATTGTTATCACTTTCCATCTTCTTAATGAATGTTTCAACTTGCAAAAGCTCTAGTAATCTTATAGATGTTGGCTCATTAACTGAATTAGGCACAATAATATCTAGGAAAACATTAGCTAGGGAAGATTCCTCAGGTCTAGAATGAAAAGTTATTTTATTTATTACTAATTTAAAATTTAGATAATATTTCTCAACATTTAGACCATGAGTACTTGTGAGGCCTCGCCCCGACCCATCTTAGCACCGATGATGCATTATTATTTTGATACTCATGACTCGATACGCCAGAACATTATTTGATGCACTGAACATTGATATGATATTTATGATGTGTGATGCTTTACTTTTAGATATTTGATTTCATCATTTAATGCTTTACGAACATGCATGATGATAAAGTAAATGAATGCAAAACTAACAGTTTGATTATGCAATTTTAATAGTCGAAAATACGAGTAGAAGTAGATAAATAATGGACTATTAGAAAAATGGATGTTCTAATTTATATGTTTTTTTTTCTTATACGTAAATTTCATAATGCATGTGATTTCTTGAACCTACTGATGTGTGCAATGAGTGTGCAGGATATTTAGCTGGGAAACCTAAAGGAAAGACAGAATTGAACCCCTTGTTTAAATGTGCTATCCTTGCATTGTCTATCTTTAAAAGGTTGTTATTTGATTTTATTATTCTCCTAGCTTTTAATTGTTCCTATTATGTCTTTAAAGCTTAAAAAAATCAAATTTGAGTGCCCTAGGGGTAAGGGTATGGGTGGGGAGTACTTTCCACCCCCTTAGCCTCTTAGTTTGACTTTTAGGGTCACTCAAAAGCCCTATTTTTGAGGGATTACGAAAATTGATTGTCATTTTACATGAGTTGGTGACTCCAACTCCATCTTGAGTTTGCTTGAAGTCTAGTTGAGTTAAGGGATGATACTTAGAGGCATTTTGGAGTAGTTTGTGGTTGTTACCCAATCTCTAGATTTGGAGAAAGTTGGAAGATTGAAGGAAGAAAAGGAAAAGCTCTTCTCAAACCACCATTTTTTGCCATAACTCTTTTGGTGAAGGTAGGGATTCTTCACTCCATTTATTTGTTCCTTCATGTTGTCTATGCTTGAATCATGTATAAGTTGTTGTGTTGTTCTTTTTTTTTGCTTGCTTGTGTGTTGGGATGGGTTTGGAGGAATTTTGTTGTTCTTGATGCATTCTTATGCTTGTCTTGATGTTTTGTGTTTTGAGATGATTTCATGGGGATTGTTTTGGAATCACTCACCATTGGATAGGGAAGAAGTGGCCATGTACAGGGGTAGGGCCTTAGTTGGACCTCAATGGTGTAGAGTCTCCTCTCATGGTGAGAGGAGGGAAAGAGGGTAGGGTGTATGGGTCCCTACTTGTCATCACATGCCTTGTTGATATTGTGAATTCTTGATTATGGAAAGGAATGAAAATACTTATGGTATTAGCCTCGAAAGGGCCTTGTAAAAGAATGAAATTTCTTGAAGTTTTAGCCTCGAAAGGGCAATGATATGGCATAGTGATTGACGTCTCCCATTGAGAAAATCCACCTCCCCCATAGTCAGGTTCTATGGTTGGACCTATTGTGAATAACCGGGTTGGGGTGTATGCTTGAATTGTTCTTGATGTTGTGATGATTCACCCGGGTCAGCTCTTGTCTTCTCCTTGTGTTTCCTTGAAGTTTGAAGGTTTTGGAAGAGAGTACTTGTAAAGGATTTTGAAGAGATTTCATTTGAATTGTAATAGCATGTAAATTGTATTTGAGTTTCGATGTATTGGCAAAGACATCGAGTTTTCTTACTGGTTCTTTCCCGATGGAGCCTTGAACTAGGATGAATAATAGAGAAAGGAAAAGATTATGAAATTCTCCTTGCCATTCTCTCATGTGTTTTTAAATTTTTTTTGGCATATGTATGTGAGTAAATAGAATGATAGATAATGTCCTTGAATTATGAGTTTCCAAGTTTTCAATTATGTTAATAGAAGGCAATTTGTCATGTTGAAGTTTTCAAATTGATGTCTAAGTATTAAATGTAATCAAAATCCTTCATTGTGATCACAGAGTTATCACTTTCATTGTTAAGATTCACTATGAACAAAATCAATTTGATTAAGAAATTATACATCTACTTGGATTCAAAAAAATGGCTCATATACCTTTGATGTAAGATGAACTATTCAAAAAAAAAAAAAAAAATATATATATATATATAGCAAAGAAAATTATGCCAACACTTAGTCAAAATTGGCTCTCAATTAAAAATGTGCATCTCCAGGTCAAAAAAACCCTCTCTGGAAAATGTATGGAGAACATTTTAATCTTCCCCAAGGTCATAGAGAATATTCTCTAAATTATTCCTTGGCTTAAAACTAAACATCATTATTAAATAAAATAAAATATAAATTGAATACATTTAAAATTTAAACATTCAATTGCATGTCTTGTTTACATGTTCACCCATAAAACTTTTGCATTCAATTTCCTTGTGACTAGGGAGGCAAGGTACTAGCCTAGGTTGCTATACCTATAATTTTAATTAAATCAAAAAAAATTTAAAACCCACCCACTTAATACTATTTCCCCCTTATTCTCTTACCTTGTTTCTCCTTTCCAAAAAGTAGGCATGGATACCCATCCACTGCCAGCATGAACTCCTCATGCCACTTATGGCATGTCACGTCATTTAAGAGGGGAGTAATGTGGTAAAATTTGAGCAGACCTTTTTACCAACCCACCTTTTCCAACCTCATACCATGCGCATGTCCTTGGTTGAAGGTCACGCAAGATGGAGGTGACGTGGGTAACGAGTTTGCAGTGTGCAGACTTGGGCAGCGCGCTATCCTTGCATGTTGCCATGGATGGGATTAGATGAGTTGAGTTTGGGGGGGGGGGGGGGGGTAGTTTAGTATTATATTAGTATTGTTTTTAAAAAAAAATTTGTTAGTTGTTTTTAAGTGTTTATATTATTATTTTACTAGGATCTAGTGTTAAGTTGGAGCTTTAGGGTTGTGGCAATATATTAGAGATAAATAATAGTATAGTTTGATTTAGTTATGGTAGTTTAAGTTTTGTAAAGTTTTTCTTTACCTTTTATGAAAGGTTCTTATCATTGTTACTCTAGGTATTAATAATGTTGATTGTTTAAGTATTTGTTTTGCTAATAAAGTTTGAGTTAGATAGTTTCATAGGTATGTTGTTAAAGAATTAAATTGTATACTTTCAAAAATCTTAGTAATGTTTATATAATTTAACTTAGTTGTCTATCTAATTATTAGTATTATGTTAGTTAATTAGATTTAGCATCAATTAATGAATGTTAGTTAGTTATTGATATGGTTAATATATTATGTTTAAGTTAAGTAAGTTTAATGTTGGTTAGAGATTGTTAGTTTAGTTTAGTATTATGATGATTTTAAATTTAAGATAGTTTAGACTTAGTTGTTATTTAAATTAGTAATAGATTTGTTTAATTTTTGAGAATAGTGTAGTTTAATCTAGAAATGCTTAATGTTAAGTTTAGTTAGATTACTATTATCTTAATTTGTATTTAATTTAGTTTTGATATATCTTTAGTTAGTACTAAATTATGTTAGGTTAAAATTTAATTTTAGTTAATTTATTTTAGTAGTATTTAATTTAGTCAGGGTTCATTCTAATTAATATTTATGTTTAGTTAGTTTTAGATGTATGTCTAATTCAAATTAGGAGTAGCTTTTTATTATTAAATAGTGTTTGGATGTTAAAATAATAAATTAATTTTAATTTAAAAAGTTTTAAATGTGAAACTAGAACATTTCTAATAGAACAAATTTTAACATTTTATTAATTAGTTTTATACTATTGTGAGCTTTATAGATCAATTTTAATATGGACTTAAAGTTATGATAGTTCAGATAAAGTTTAGATTAAAATATAGATTTATTGAATTTATTCTTGTCATCAATTTTAATGGTAAACAATAAATAAATTAATTAGATTGTTATAAGTAGGTTGGAGAAAATTTTAAGGTTAAGTTTAGATTTTGGATTAAAGTTTTAAAACGTAATTAGAATGAAGTTGAAAGAAGCTAATTAATGGCATTAAGCCTGAAGTAAATGATTAAAATTGGAATGACGTTCAAGTTATCAATTTAATAAAAGGGCCTAGTTAACTAGATCATCCTTAAGGTTTGTAGTATTTAATCATAATTAGATTGGGGCTAAACAAGATATGTAATTAAGAGATGAAAGTCTTTTAAGTTAGTAGGTCATTTTGACGTAGTTATTAAGTCATTGTGATAATCTCTGTCAACCATATTATCTTTTGAATCATAGTTCTAGCATTAAAAAAAAAGTGTGTGCATTTTTGCCCTTATATTTTGGGCATGACAGTACTTCCTACAAAAATTCTTATGAAGCTGACAATCCTAATGTGGATTTTCTTGTACAACATAGCAATGCTATTAAACGCATCTTTGCAAAATTTGCAAACTTGGCAAACTAACCTCAAATCTAAGATCTGACTCCATCTTAAAATAAAAACTCTTCCTATTTCCTTAGTGCTAAAAATCACTAAATAGAGGCAAGCATTCTAAAACTTGACATTCCATGAAAAATAAAATCATGGAAAAATACCATTTAGTGCTGATGTAAAACTTTCAATCTACTAATCTAGCATGGGTTTGAACATGAAACTCTCACACACCATTGATAAAAACCTTGTAGAGTAGCCACCTCCTTAAAGAGGAAAATGAAATCACAACCATGATTCACTTTCTAACATTCAAACTTCTTATAACAGTAGAAGCAACAACACTCAAACTCTAATCAAGAATCCATAACTTCTTTTCCAAGAAACTATCAAAACCTTTAGATCTACCCATACAATTGAAAGTCCTTAAAAATATATTATGAAATCAACTAAGAACATTAGTATAGATATGTAGAGTTGCCACTCACACTTGTGAGAAATAAAACATAATTTGTCACTTGACTAAATCTAAACTAGACTTTCAATTGTAGGAAACATGAATGTCATCAAATCACTCTCGTAGATTTACAAACTTGAAAAAGAGAACAACCATATTGTTCATTTTTGACTCTAAACACTATAACACTTTGAAAATAATTCTTTAGATGAACTGATTGATGATGGAAAGACTAGTAATAGTGCAATTTTCATTCAACTCTCAAAATATTTTTGTCTTGGATAAAACATTACTAGGATGTAGGACTAAAATATTCAATTCAACTAGAGATTCTTGTCCATTTAACAAGGCCTATTGCCATCAATATTCCCTAGTAGAGTTGTCATCTTATTGGCTTTTGAATTAACATCTTTTGAATAACCTAGTGATAAGAACATTTTAGCCCTATTCTGAGTTGCCATTATTCTTGATTTTTCTAAGCTTTCCCTAAACATGCTTAGTTTAGTTATTGAAGTTTTTTGCCTTTATTTCATATTTCCCCAGTCACCAAAAAACATTGTACATAATTACCCATGCTATCCATCATATCTTGTGTATTTTTAACCTCTTTGAACCCCTTTGAACCTTAGTTCAAAGTAGTTCAAAGAAGTTCAACCGAAGGGATTTATACTAACCATCTTCCTACAGGTAATGCATGCCAAGCACTACAAAGTGTTCCTTTGAACTACTTCAAACCCCATTGAATCTCAGTTTGAAGTAGTTCAAAGTGGTTCTATAACTAAGGCTTATAGGTAGAAAGTGATTATGGTTGGCTAAAAACTCCCAGTTCCCAAGGCATTAATTGACACATCAGAAGGAAATAATTTAAAGGTGCACCTTAATTTCAAGCATAAGTAAATTCATCATCATGACTTAAAATGGGAAATTATTCACCCAAGAAGAAGATTGGGTGTCAGAAAAAAGTGATCATTGCCAGAATAGCCGCAAAGGGAAGTTATTTAATAAAGGGTCTTGTCAACGGATTTCAAATGTGTGAACCCAGTTGCAATTGATTTTCCATGAATGCCTTATTATGAGGCCATAATTTTGCAAGTATGTTCTCTTTTTCCTTAAAAAAAAAAAAGCTTCCTCTTTGTTTATTATGCAAAAGAAAGATTTGAAGGAGGAGTGACTGAGAGACAAGGAAAAGAGATCATTTTTCTCAATGAGTTATAGGTGAGAACATAGAAAAACCTTCTCTTTATTCTACCATCTATGTTCTTCTCAAGATAAAATTAGTTTTGGGCTTTACTTTCTTTGTTTGAGATGAAATCTATACTACATTTCTTTAGGAATGTTTCAAGTCTAGAATGTAAGAGACCCTTCATCAGTGATACCAAATTAGAAGGTGTTAGAGTAGAAAAATTGCAATCCAATTTCCTTGAGTGAGATAGTGAAATGAATGGTTGTATGGAAATCTTGACTAGTGGCCTGATTGAAGCTGCAACTTTTCCTCCTGCCTTGTTAAGCCTTGAATTGTTTCAATTTTGTATTGATCACCATGATGTGAGAAGTAAAAGTATCTTAAAAAAGGATGGAGAATCTATGTTGTCTATTTCTAGGGAAACTATTGCCTCAATTTTACACATTCTTGAATGCACATTTGCTACATTTTCTCCTATCCAGTCCCTACCCAAGTATCAAGAAAGCCCAAGTAAATATCATAACATCCTAGCTAGGAAGTGGATAGAAACCAATTATGGAAGAGGTTCAAGGCTATCCAAGATAGTCAGAAAAGATCATATGAAATCCCATGTGCATGATCTTATAGTGCTATTGCATTGGGTTAAGGGTTTAGCTGATGTTTTCCTTTTTGAAGAATAGATGTTTCAGTATGTAGAGATTATTCTAAAGGGAGAATAGTGAATGGATTGGGCTGAAGTAATTGCTAGTTCATTAAGAAGCTAACTCAAACATGCTAGGCAGCCTAAGGAAGATTTTTACATGGCCTCTTACCTCACATATTGCATTGCTTATGTCAGTAACATCATCTCCCTCCCACATGAAACTTGGAGTGAAGAAATTAATAGTCTATCAATATTACCCTCTACTTCAAAAAGACAGGGTGTTAGAAAATTTTAGAAAGGTACATGATGTGTTCATAGAAAGTGTTCACTTGGCTTTGAAAAAGATGCCCATGCCTGCATTGTCCTCAAAAGCCCAAATATTGATTCAGAACTATGGAAGCTATTTCATCTAGTTTCCTAAATTCACTTATTTTAGAGTAGGTGGGTTTGAGGATGAACCAATGAGGCTACCACATTATGCACTTGATTGTTTTGTTTTGGTTGAAGTTTGCAAACAACTATTTTCTATAATTAAAGATAATCTAACTCAATAAAATTGGGAGTCAGTGTTTCCTATGAAACTCAATTCTTTAACATGTAGCAACATGATTAATGCATCACTCATAGGGAGTAATTTGCTTGGTTTTGGTTTTGGGTCTTATCAAGGAAGAAGAGATTTTGAGAGTAAAATATTTGTGGCTCAAGTTCCTAGCTTAAATGGTTAGTCATCTACAACCCCACATTTAGAAGACTTTTGGTAGGATTGAAAAAATGAACAAGTGTTAAAGAGAAACCATTCAAGGCTAACACTTCAAAAAATTAAATCCTTCAAACTAAAATTTCAATCAGGAGTAGTTGAAGATGGTTCAGACATTGTTGAACCAGGATGGGAGGAGACCAATGAGTTGAAATAACTAGAAGTGGATTGGAATCAGGAAGAGGAGGATGAAATAAATCTAAGAATTAGATCCATCCTCACTTGTATGACAATTGGCTAGGGAGACAAAGCATGAAAATAGTAAATGAACCACCATCTGGAAAATCTACAAAAATAGTTTCTTTTTCTGAGCCACTAAATTTTGACATTCAGGTTTCATCTCCTATTGTAGGTAGTGTATTGACTCCTAGTAGGTAGAAAAGAAAACCTTCCCCTATATAGAATATGACTTCTCAAACTAGATCTAAAACCAAGTTTGATGCTCTCATGCAACAAGAAGTTTAGAAGGAGAAGATGATGACCCAAGGATAGGATCTAAGTGATGGTCTTAGTTTCTCAGATAATCCTAATGGTGATGTACATATTATTGAAGCCCCCAAGATAGACCAACCCAGGTTAATGACTCCTACTAGAGATACTCAAGGAATCTCTACTAATCCTATTATTCCATCCTGGCTATCCAACTTAGTTAGCAAGAAAATGAATCTGTAGCCAATGTCTACACTAGTGAAGGACATTGTAACCAAGTATGAAACTCATGGCTCCAAAATTAAGAAGCTAAAAAGTAATGCTCATTTGATTAAAGATCCCTTGAATAGAAAAATAACACCTATAAATAGAAAACTAAATCTAGTGATATTGACACTGAAGGTCTTAAGGCCACTTCTGTTGAATTAGGAACTATTAATAGGAGCACAGGTAACCATTTTTTTCAAGTTCTCTATAGATCACATGCTAACCCATTCAAAAAATGATAGTAAATAATAGAAGGAACTCAAGGTAGTGGTAGTGACCATGGCTACCTACATAGATTCATTGATGAATCTCAGGGCCCTTCTAGTGGTTCAAACCCCACAATCCTTTGATCCTAATTCCATAGACACCCAAAAATTGGTTTAAAAAATGCAAAAAGGAAAACTGCATTCGGATGTAATGCAGGAATGGGTAACTTCAATCCTTAAAGAGGGTAATAAATTTATTCTAGATTTCACTTCTATATATGCAGAAGGGGAGACACTCTTGGGTGAAATTCAAACTCTTACACTAGGATAGAAGTTCGACCAAAACCGATGTCAGGCCATTGTATTTTAGATTAGAGAAGTTGAGAAATACAAGGTACTCAAATTTTTGGGTGAGAATCATATCAAAATCATAGATTCCTATATGTTATTTATCTTAAGAAATAATATGGGCTAGAAAGAATCAATCTATAGAGAGGCTATTAAAGAAACGCAATCATTACAAATAAGATTTTCGGGATGCATGAAGAGTTTTTAAAGGATATGAAAGTAGTAAATCCTATAGGAATTCCATAGTTTTATGATGGCAACATGGATTCTGAGATACTAACAAAAAGCTTCAATGATGCAATTATGAAGATTAGAGACATTGACAGACCCACTGCCAGTGATTTCACCACGCTAGCAAACATTGAATCCATGCTGTATTTGAATAGGAACCTCATGCCATGGAAAATTCTAAAGATCAAAGAGTTCAAATGGAAAAAACATACCTATAGATCTAAGCTACTAAGATTAAAGAACCCACACTCTCATGCAATGCAAGAGCTCACAAACACCTTTAAGAGCTGGAAGCTAGTGGGGCAAATCGTGAGCGAAGAGGATAAGACTATTGATGAAGTCTGATTAGAATAGTTACTTTCCATTGTTTCTTTTTGAAATTGTTTCAAAACTATTTTTATTTATTGTAACTATTTTAACCAAAAGGTTGGGATTTAATGGAGTCCTTTTTGGATATGTTAAAAAACATAAATGTTGGAGCATCAAACTAGTTAAGGGTAAGAATTCAGTAAGTTACAATATACACTAATAAAGTTAGTTCTTTTGATATAATCAAAATAGCAATAGATAGATAGAATATATATAAACACTCTTTTGGATGAGTGTGTGCTGAAGAAAGTTTATAAATAAATATATATATCATCTTTAATCTTGCTTTAAAACTTGGTGTTTAAAGTAGTTTAATCATTGTTACTTTGTGAACATTGATGATTTATTGTATGTAATATTTGTTGTTGTTTCTCTACAATTTCTGTTCATCAATTTCTTTGCATGATTATTTTATAGCTACTTTAGTATTTACTCCCTTTCAATTAAATTGTCCTCGATGAAAAGAACATGGACTTTTCATTCATTTTTGTAAAATAAATAAGTTGATTGTTACCTTACCACCTAAGATTGTTTGAGAGTTCCTTATGCACTTTTTGGTAAAAGTGCACAATTGGTTCTTGTTAGTTTCCTTGAATCTATTGATAAATTTTGTGAAGGGAGCTATACCTATAAATGTAGAGAGAAAAAGTGAACATTATTGTATTTTCCAATCTTGGGTATAAAGTATGTTTTGTGTAGTGAGAAAAGACAATTTGTTCACTAATAGATGTTTTGTGACTCTATTGGGAGAGAGTACCTATTGAAAAAGGATTAGGCCTTGAAAAATAATAATGAATTACAATGGTCCTTTTGAGTGATAACATATTTCCTATTTTATAGCCTAATCTCAGATTTGAAGACACACAAGAAGACATAATCTCTGATTTAACATCTGCTACTTAGACGTTAAACTAGAATAACAACAATTTCAACAAGCATTGATCATGCTTGAAAGAGAAGAAGAAGATGTTAAATTTTTGAGAGGAATGCCAAAAATTCAAGAAGAAGTAGTGGTAAATAGACTCACTCAACTCCTTACAAGACCTTAAAAAGAAAAGACCTCGTTGAAAGGAGGTATAAAAGAGGAGAAAGAGAAAGGGGTATTCATGATGAAAATTTTGAGGCTCTGAAAAACTTGAGTTTTCTTCTTGATTTTAACAACCCAAAGAAGAAGAAAACTAAATCCTACAATAGGCCTAGTTCTCCCCCAAAGCCTTCCCCTCTCTCACCTTTGGTACAATCTTTACTTCCATTGAAAGCTTTGGTCCCTTCTCATTTGAACATCTAGCCATTGCAATTTGTGCTACCAATCATGGGGTCAAAATATAGGCCCATTGAACCTAGGGGTCAATCCTGCTGCATTACCCAAGGGTGCAACCAAAATCTTACCTAAGTTTAGTGGGGATGGTAAAATTTCTATAGATGACCACTTAAGTTCCTTTCACATGGCCTATGAATTTATAAGCATCCCAACCCAAGAAATCACTGTCAGATTATTTATCCAAATGCTAACTGATGCTGCTACAAATTGGTTTAACCACCTACCCCACCATTATATAACTAGCTAGGATGACATGGAAATAGTGTTTGAAACCAAATTCAAGACCCATAATAATGAATGCTCATTTTTACTTTAACTAAGTTAATTAAAGAAGGAAATGGACGAGCCCATGAGGGAGTTCATAGCAAAGTTCAATAGGTTAATCGAGAGAATTTCAACTGTCTCTAGACCAAATGGGAAAAAAAAATTCTTTGTTAATGTAGTTCCCCCTGATGTGAGTTTTCACCTAATTAAAGATGTAGTTTCTAATTTAGTGACTACTAAAAGATTGGCTTTTCGATCAGAAGATGCATTCATTATTGCTAGCAAGTGGAAGAGAGATGTCCACACCTTTGAGTCTGCTTCTACTTCTACACCCATAGACCCTTTCACTCAAAGGCTGATGAATGATAAAGCCATGCTAAAAAGGAAACAAAATAGACCTCATGGTCCTTACCAATCCCCCTATCAAGATATTCATAGATGCCAAAAACATCAGGGTCATGGGAAAACTCCACTTTTAACAGCTTCCCAACTAGGGTTACAAACTGAGGGGGCATCTAAAGAGACTATGTGTTCTTTCTAGTTGACTATAGACCATGATAGAAAAACTTGTACATACTAGTTGAGATGTGTTTAGCTAGCTAAAGATGCCCTTCACATTAAATTGTCAATGGTAAGTGAAAGAATCCAAGGTGAAGATGCGAATACTTATTTTCTTGAATATGAATCTAACTTAGAAAGAGGGGGATATGCTTTTGTGACACTCCAAGATCTAGCCTGCATTGTTATGATTAGGAACCAAAGAAATCAGAAACCCAATCTTGGAACTAACACAACAACCTCAGGTTCTAAAGGGAAAGAACATGTACATAGTGATCTAGCAAAGAACATAGATTTCAAGCTTCTATCTAGGATAGGAACAACCTCTAGTACATCTTTCTTTTGATATTGTAGACTTTTGTAAATCTTCTTCTATATCCATTTCTCTAGTATAATATTTAAGAATGAACCTTAAAGTGTTGGATAAGTTAGTTGAGTATGTAAAAGGGACACCTATTACTAATGCCTTATTTTTTAAACATACAACTAAGAATTGCAAATCCCTAGAAAAACCAATTTTTGTATCTGAAAGACATATAGAAAAAGCTACACATATCAAACCAGTGGTCAATGATGTAGAAGTTGAGATGGACGAGAGGAAACCTAATCCTTTGTATGTGTCCTTATTGTTAAATGGAAAAAACTCAATAATTGTATAATTGACTCTAGAGCATCTGATAATATTATGCCTACCCTTGTTGCTAAGGCCCTTGGCTTAGATCTTACTAAAATTTTTGGGCATTTTTATTCTATAGATGGGAAGCAAGTACCCCTAGTTGGTCAAGTAAAATATGTAAAAGCTATTCTTTATGCTTTCCTAGGTAAAAGGCTGAAACTCACCATCTTGGTAGTTGACATATTAGCTAGTATGGAATGTTTCTTAGTAGAACCTTCTATAAAGATATGGGCAGATAAATCAAGATGGATTAGTTTGAAGCTTATATTCTAGTAGGAAAGAAAGAAAAAAACTAGAACTAGAACCTAAGAATAAATGCATAGTAGTACGCTCAGACAATCCAAAAGCCCAAATATTGTATCAAGAGTGCCAATTTGAAAATTATGTCATCTTTCCTAATGATAACTCAAGGAGGATAATATGGGAGACCATAAGGGCACCTTATGGATTTTGGAATTTGATGGTAGCTACTCTAATTCAAGTTTAGGTGTAGGAGTTATTCTAATGTCACCTTCGGGAGAAATATTCCCTTTCTCTTTGAAATTGGATTTTCATAACACAAATAATACTACAGAGTATGAAGCATTGTTCCTAGGCTTGCAGGAAGCCAAAACAAAGAATATAAAGAAATTGAAGGTGAGAGGTGATGCTAAACTCATCATTATATAGGTAAGAAAGTAGTTTTCTATGAAAAATTATAAGTTGAGACATTACAGGAATCTAGTTTGGGATGAAATTGAATCCTTTGATGCTTTCTCTATAGAATTTGTGCCTTCTTCTCAAAATACTAAAGCTAATTCCATAGCTATTTCACCCTCTTTATTGCTACCACATCTAGAATTCAAAAGTGATACTTACAAAATTGAAATGATTTACAGACCTAGGGTCCTAGATAATGTAAATCATTGGTAGGTTTTTGATAATGATACACAGTTAAGGGATTTTATTGAATGTGCCAAATTTTTTTTTGATATTTTCTTCAAAGGGTTAGAGAATGATGGAAAATTAGTTGGGGAAGAATTAACTAAATCAAGAGATTTTTTTCAATTAAAAGGTAACAAAATTCCAAAAGGGTTGGTGTCTTTAGAATATGTTTTTGGTAGAAAGGATGATAACACCACGAAAAAGGGAAATGATCCTAACAAAGACATGGGGGAACATGAAAAAATCAATATTGGGGATGAAGAAAACCCTAAATGGATTTCCATTGGCCAAACTTGCTCTAAAAAAGAAAAAGATAGATTGTCAAGACTTCTTGCCAAATATCAAGATGTTTTCACCTAGGGATACAAAGACTTAAAGAACTTCAGGAATGGGAAAGTTATGCATCATATACCTCTAAAGCCAGGAGCTGCAACTTTTCAGTAAAAGCTTAGAAATTATAATCCTAAAGTATCCAAGGCTATTTTGAAAGAAGTAGAGAAGATGTTAAAAGATCACATAATTTATCCAATCCATCACTCAACTTGGATAGAAAATATCATCCCTATGAGAAAGAAAAATGGTGAAGTAAGAATTTGTTAGAATTCATAAATTTGAACCAAGCTAGTGTTAAGGAAAATTATGCACTCCCCACTATGGATCATGTTCTACAAATAGTTACTAGATCAGAAGTTATGTTAATGCTTGATGGATATTTAGGATACAATCAGATCAATGTTGCACTTGAAGATCAACACAAGACAACCTTCATTACTCCTTAGGGTGATTTTTCTTACAATCAGATGCCATTTGGCTTGATCAATGTAGGAGTAGCTTTCCAGAGAGTAATGAATTCTTCTTTTAAAGATTTGAGAGACAAAATAATTTTAATATACCTTGATGACCTAACCGTATACTCTAAATGGAGAAAGCATCACTTGAGAGATTTGGAGGTGGTGCTGGGCTAGTGTAGACAACACAATATATCCCTCAATCCTAAAAAGTCCATATTCTTCATTGAAGAAGGTTAATTGCTTGAGCATATCATGTCAAAAAGAGGAATTAGAATTGACCTAAACAAGGTAGAAATGATACAAAAGTTAGCTCTACCCACCAATAGGAGTGATTTAAAATCCTTCTTTGGTCAAATTAAATTTTTGAGAAACTTTGTTCCTAAATTTTTTGAAAAAGTGAGGCATCTATTGAATATGATAAGCAAAAAGCACCCTTTTAGATGGCATGAAAAAGGTAAGAAAGCTTCTAAAAACATTAAAACAACCATTTTGAATGCTCCCATGCTAATAAATCTAAATTTTGAAAAGGATTTTATCATGTACTCCTATGCTTCAGAACACACTCTGTCGAGTATTTTGACCCAAAGGGATGATAAAGATAATGAAGCCCCGATTGATTTCATGAGCATTCCCCTAAAAAGGCATGAATTAAATTATACTCAAATGGAGAAACATGCATTTGTTGTGGTGAAGGCATTCAAGCAATTCAAATACTACATTTTGCATTCCCATTCAATCATTTATGTACTAGAGATAGTAGTGAAAAGTATACTGACTCAATAGAAAATTGAGGTGAATAGAAGAGCTATGTGGGTGACTAAGGTTCAAGAATATGATTTAACCATCAAGCCTACTTCCTTAGTAAGAGGATGAGGTTTATGCAAGTTGATAGCTAAGAATAAAGAGTCACCCCCTAATAATACTGAAACAACACTCTCTATTTTGCTAATAAGTTCAATGGATCCCTGGTTCTCTAATGTAGCATACCTTTTGAAATTTAGTGAATGCCCTCCAAATATGAGCTATAAAGAAAAACAAAATCTTAGATTGAAGGCAGAAAAATATGTAATCTCTAATGGCATATTGTACAAAAGAGGAGTGGATGGAACATTTCTAAGGTGTGTAGACAAGGAACAATAGAAAAAGTTATTGAACTTATATTAGTCAAATGTTTGTGGGGGACACTTTTCATCTATAGTTACTTCTTTTAAAATCCTTAGAAACTATTTCTATAGGCTAGGTATGTTTAAAGATTCTTATTCTTTTGTAAAAAACTATGAAAAATGCCAACTTTTTACTAGTTTCCCTCAGTTAGCAACTTTACCCCTTAGACCAATAGTGATTGAGGAACCTTTTCATCAATTGTGTATTGATTTTATTGGGCCATTAAATCCTCCATTTAGTGCTAGGCATGTGTACATACTAATAGCTACTAATTAATTCACCAAGTGGGTGTAAGCTATACCAACTAAGAAGGCCAAATCTCAGGTGGTGTGTGAGTTCTTATTTGAATATATATTTGTTAGGTTTGGGGTTCCTCAAAAGATAGTTACAAATAATGCAACCTATATTTCATCTGAAGAGATGTTCTTTTTCTACTATGAACATGGCATATCATTAGCTCATTCCTCAGGCTATTTTCCTCAAGGGAAAGGGTAGGTAGAATCTAGTAACAAGATCTTGTTTGCTATAATGAAGAAATTGGTAGTTGATAATCACCAAAATTGGCACAAAAAGCTATATGAAGCATTGTGGACTGATCGAATCACCCCTAACAGAGCCATCAACATGGCCCCATTTGAGCTAGTGTATAGAGTAGGTGCTCAAGTATCCCTACCTCTAGAGCTATCTACTATAAAGTTGTAGTCTGTGATTGAAGATGGATTTTTCTAGGACTTTCTAGAAAAGAGGATAATGTATTTGAACAAGTTGGAAGAGGAAAGAGATAGGCTTGATGATCATATCATTGAGCATCAGATGAAGGTAAAACAAATTTTTGATATGAGAGCCCAACCTCATAATTTCCTAAAGGGAGATGAAGTTATTTTATGGGATAAAAGAAGAGAACCTAAGGGAGTACATGGAAAATTTGATTCTCTTTGGAAAGGCCCATTTATCATTCAAAAGCTATTGATCCAAATACTTTCTGTCTAAATTACCCAGATGGCACAACTCTGCCCTTTACCTATAATAAGTAGGATTTGAATTTAATAAAGATGTAATCCCTTAAAGACTCCTGATCATGTACATACTCCATTTTTGGCTTTTCATTCTAATTTTCCCATTCTTTTTCTTTTCTTTTCCGTTGTGGTGTGTTTCTTGTGCTAGTATTGTTTCCAGTGTTCTAAGTTCTCTATGTACTCCGCATACCCAAGTCCCTAGTCAAAGAACCTATTAGCCCTATTCTGAGTTGTTATTATTCTTGATTTTTCTAAGCTTTCCCTAAACATGTTCAATTCAGTTATTGAAGTTTCCTACCTTTATTTCATGTTTCCCTGGTCATTGAAAACATTGTACAAAATTACCTGTAATATCTATCACATGTATTCTAAACCTCTTTGAACCCCTTTGAACCTCAATTCAAAGTAGATCAAAGAAGTTCAACTGAAGGGATTTATACTAACCATCTTCTTATAGGTGATCCATGCCAAAGACTACAAAGTGTTCCTTTGAACTCTTTTGAACCCCTTTGAATCTCGGTTCAAAGTAGTTCGAAGTGGTTCTATAACTAAGGGTTATAGGAAAAAAGTGATTATGTTTGGCTAAAAACTCCGAACTCCCAAGCCATTAATTGGCACATTAGAAGGTAATAATTTAAAGGTGTTCCTTAATTTCAAGCATGAGGAGGAAATCCTTTGCTCGAGAAGAAGATCAGGTGTTAAATGAAAGTGATCATTGTCAAAATAGCCACAAAGGGAAGTTATTTAATAAAGGATCTTGTCAAAGGATTTCAAATGTGCGAACCCAACCACAACTAATTTTCCATGAATGCCTCATTATGAGGCTGTACTTTTTCCTGTATATTCTCTTTTTCCTTTAAAAAGAACATATGTTTCCTCTTTGTTTATTATGTGAAAGAAAGATTTGAAGGAGGAGCGACTGAGAAAAAAGGAAAAGAGATCATTTTTCTAAGAAAGTTATAGGTGAGAACATAGAAAAACCTTCTCTTTGTTCTACCATCCATGTTCTTTTCAAGATAAAATCAGTTTTGGGCTTTACTTTTTTTTGTTTGAGATGAAATTTGTACTGCATTTCTTTGGGAATGTTTCAATTATACAATGCAAGAGACCCATCATTAGTGATACCAATTTAGAAGGTGTTAGAGTAGAAAAATTGCAATCCAATTTCCTTGAGTGAGCTAATGAAATGAATGGTTGTATGGAAATCTTGACTAGTGGCCTGATTGAAGCCGTAACTTTTCCTCCTACCCTGTTAAGCCTTGAATTGCTTCAATTTTATATTGATCACTATGATGTGAGAAGTAAAAGTATCTTAAACAAGGATGGAGAATCTGTGTTGTCTATTTCTAGGGAAACTATTGCCTCAATTTTACACCTTCGTGAATGCACATTTGCTGCATTTTCTCCTATCCAGTCCCTAGCCGAGTATTAGGAAAGCCCAAGTAAATATCATAACATCCTAGCCAAGAAGTAGACAAAAACTAATAATGGTGGAGATTCAAGACTGCCTAAGATAGTCACTAAAGATCATATAAAACCACACATTCATGATTATATAGTGTTGTTGCATCGGGTTAAGGGTTCAATTAATGTTTTCCTTTTTGAAGAATGGATGTTTCAGTATGAAGAGATTATTTTAAAGGGAGAATAGTGGATGGATTGGGTTGAAGTAATTGCTAGTTCATTAAGAAGCCATCTCAAACACACAAAGGAGTCTAAGGAATATTTTTACATGGCTTCTTACCTCACATATTGCATTGCTTGTGTCAGTAACATCACCTCCCTCCCACATGAAACTTGGAGTGAAGAAATAACAGTCTATCAATACTACCCTCTTCTTCAAAAAGATGGGGTGTCAAAACTATGGAAGCTATTTCATCCAAATTCTTAAATTCACTTATTTGAGAGTAGATGGGTTTGAGGATGAACCAATGAGGCTACCACATTATGCACTTGACTATTTTGTTTTGGTTGAAGTTTACAAACAATTATTTTCTATAATTAAAGATAATCTACCTCAAGAAAATTGGGAGTCAATGTTTCCTTTCAAACTCAGTTCTTTAACCTATAGCAACATGATTAACACCTTAGTCATAGGGAGTGATTTTCTTAGTTTTGGTTTTGGGTCTTATCAAGGAAGAGGAGATTTTGAGAGTAAAAGATTTGTGGCTCAAGTTCTTGGCTTAAAAGGTCAGTCATCTATAGTCCCACATTTAGAAGACTTGTGGCAAGATTGCAAAAATGAAGAAGAAGTGTTAAAGAGAGACCATTCAAGGCTAACACTTCAATAAATTAATTCCCTCAAACTAAAATTTCAATTAGGAGTAGTTGAAGATGGTTTAGACATTGTTGAACCAAGATGAGAGGAGACCAGTGAGTTAAAACATCTGGAAGTGGATTAGAATTAGGAAGAGGAGGATGACATAAATCTATGAACTAGATCCATCCTCACCCATACAGACAACTAGCTAAGGAAACAAAGCATGAAAATAGTCAATGAACCACCATCTAGAAAATATCCAAAAATACTTTCTTTTTTTGAACCATTAACTTCTGACATTCATGTTTCATCTCCTATTGCAGGTAGTGTATCGACTCCTAGTAGGAAGAAAAGAACACCTTACCCTACATAGAATATGGCTCCTCAAACTAGATCTAAAACCAAGTTCAAGGCTCTCATGCAACAATAAGTTTAGAAGGAGAAGATGATGATCCAAGGACAAGATCTAGGTGATGGTCTCGGTTTCTCAGATAATACTAAAGGTGATGTGCAGATGATTGAAGCCCCCAAGGCAGACCAACCTAGGTTCATGAATCCTACCAAAGATACTCAAGGAATCTCTACTAATCCTATTATTCTATCCTAGCTATCCTACTCAGTTAGCAAGAAAAGGAATTTGCAACTAGTGTCTACACTATTAGAGGACATTATAACCAAGTATGCAGCTTGTGGCTCCAAAGTGAAGAAGTTAAAAACTGATGTTCATTTAATTAAAGATCCCATGACTAGAAAAATGATAACAGAAGTAGCCACCTATAAACAAAAACCAAATCTGGTGATATTGACACTGAAGGTCTTAAGATTACTTCTATCAAATTAGAAAGTATTCATAGGAGCATATGTAACCATTTTTTCAAGTTCTTTGTGGATCACATGCTAACCTAGTGATAAAAGGATAGTAAAGAAAAGAAGGAACTGAAGGCATTGGTAATTACCATGGCTACCTACATAGATTCATTGATAAATCTCAGGGCCCTTCTAGTGGTTTAGACCCCACAATCCTTTGATCCTAATTCTGTAGACAACCAACAATTGGTTAAACAAACGCAAAAAGGGAAACTACTTTTGGATGGAATGCAAGATTGGATAACTTCCATCCTTAAAGAGGGCAACAAATTTATTCTAGATTTAAGTTCTACATATGCTGAAGGGGAGACACTCTTGGGTGAAATTCAAACTCTTACACTAGGATGGGAGTCTAACTAAAATCAATGTTAGGCCATTGTGTTTCAGATTACCAAAATTGAGAAACATAGGGAACTCAGATTTCTAGGCAAGAATCCTATGAAAATCGTAGATTCTTGTATGTTATTTAGCCTAAAAAATAATATGGGCTAGAAAGAATCAATCTACAGGAAGGCTATTAAAGAAATGCAATCGATTGAAAATAAGATTGCCAGGATGCATGAAGAGATTTTAAAGGATATGAACATGGTAAATCCTATAGGAATTCTATAGTTTGATGATGGAAATATGGATTTTGAGACACTGACAAAAAGCTTCAATGATGCAATTATGAAGATTAGAGACACTGACACACCCACAACTAGTGATTTCACCACACTAGCAAATATTAAATCCATGCTATATTTGAATAGGAACCTCATGCCGTGGAAAAGTCTAAAGATCAAAGAGTTCAAATGGAAAAAAGATGCTTGTAGATCTAAGCTACTGAGTTTAAAGAACCCACACTCTCATGTGATGCAAGAGTTCACAAACACCTTTAGGAACTAGAAGCTGGTAAGGCAAACTATGAGCAAAGAGGAGAAGACTGGCGATGAAGTCTAATCAGAACAATTACTTTCTATTGTTTCTTTTTGAAATTGTTTCAAAACTATTTTTATTTACTATAACTATTTTAACTAAAAGGCTGGGCTTTAATGTAGGCCTTTTTGAATATGTTAAAAACTACAAATGCTAGAGCATTGAACTAGTTAAGCATTAGAATTTATTAAGTTAGAATATGCTATGATAAAGTTAGTTCTTTTGATATTATTGAAATAGCAATAGACAAATAGAATATATAAACACTCTTTTGGATGACTATGTGTTGAAGAAAGTTTAGTCATTATTACTTTGTGAACACTAACAATTTATTATATGTAATATCTATTGTTGTTTCCCTACAATTTGTGTTCATCAATTTCTTTGCATGATTTTTTTAAAGCTACTTTAGTATTTGCTCCCTTTCAATTAAATAGTCTTCAATGAAAAGACCATGGGCTTTTCATTCATTTTTGTAAAATAAATAAGTTGATTGTTAACTCACTGCTTAAGAGTGTGTGAGAGTTCCTTATGCACTTTTTGGTAAAAATGTGCAATTGGTTTTTGTTAGTTTCCTTGAACCTATTGATAAATTTTGTGAAGGGAGTTGTACCTATAAATGTGGAAAGAAAAAAAATAACATGAAATTTTCTCAACTGTTGTGAACATTATTGTGTTTTCCAATCTTGGGTAAAGAGTAAGTTTTGTGTAGTGAGAAAAGACAATCTGTTTACTAATAGAACACATAAATCTAGGGGCAGCTAATTCTCATTTCAATTCACCTATTTAGACACTAGGGCCAATTATAAGGTTATTTAATCTCCTTCTTCTCTTTAGGCTCTATAAAACCTAGGCTGGTGTACCCCAGATTCATTTATATGATACTAGTGTTTGAAGCATACAATTGAATCTAACAAAATTGATAATACCCTTAATATTCTAATGCTTATACAGATGACATAGGCATGGAACAACTAATAAATAGCCTATGAACTAGATAATATAAGTGAGGGTGAGTTATATTTCTTTCAACATGAAAGGGAAATTATTTTATTAATGATGTTGATTATCAACAAGACTAAGGTATGAACAAAAAAAATGTGCATTCCTAAAGATGACCAGTCCCTTATCCATTGGGCATTGACTAAGTGAAAACATACACATGGATACCCAAATATACTCATATACTTAGATATCTGATCTATCCATCCACCTTGCAAATAGAAATTAGTGTTCATAAAGACCTCATACTCATGAAATATCCTTCTCAAATAACCAGCAACCATGTCAAATATATCAAGCATTTACTTGGCCTTTTTTTTCAAGAAAAAAACATACAAGACATAGAACTTTAAGGGGCTGCAAAAGGATTTGAGTTCTTTGTCCCTAAACCATAGAACATTACAAATTATAGAGAGAAGAGATGAGAATAATAATGAAACTAAGAAATTGGCTGTTCATTTTATTCATTTCATTGAAACTAATACATCAAGTGTATGTAAAACTTAGATAAGATGCAACATATGATTGTATTAACTAGCTACTTATAAGGAATTACAATGTTGTTGTTCATAACAAAGAAATACTGAAGAATAGTGGTATCTCAGCAATGGAAAAATCCTTCAAATTGGAACCATCCTTGTGGTATCATAGTAGTGAAAGAGATTTTTACCAAAAATTTGGAACCCCATTGGTCTCACAGTGATAAAACTAGAACCCTCTCCTCCTCATCATAGAAATACTTATAAAGGATTGCAACAAGCTACAGATGAGAGGACATATGTTAGAACTCTAACTAGAAAACACATGTAGAGATATCAATGATATTGCATTTAAAACATTCTTTTTATTTAGATGAAATAAAGACAACTACTACTAAATTGATATGGTGGAACTTGCTACAAGATCCCTCAACTTGATTTGGTTTGTCCTTTAGTGCCTTTAACTGTGAAATTCCTCAATTGCATTCAAAATATTTACTTCTTTCTTGGTGGTCATTCCATGAAACTAATTTTATTTGATTTCCACCATATCCTTTCTCCATCAGAAAATTTGATCTTCATTAAAATTGTGTTGCTTGTGTATCAACCCATTCATTTGTTTGGTGCTAACTTGTGCCATGCTCTATTTCTGTATTTTTGATACCAATATTTATACCACCCTAAGGTCAAACCCCAATTGATTACCAAGTGAGATCTACATACACAATATTTGAAAATTCATTAAACCTTTTTAACTCCCAATCTCATGATGTCACAATCTCATGATACACTAAAGAAGAAGCCCTTTGTATCATCATTGGTGGGAAGCATTGGCTTTACAATCTTATAATTGTCAAATAATAACCCTTTATGACAGCATCGTAAGCCTTGGAAATGGCTTATATGACCATATGATACCTTAGTTATCGTGACATTAGAACATACCCTTTAGCCACTTATGATCCTATGATCACAGTTTACACTCCTTTGGCATAGCATCTTAAGTCATTTTCATTCATCTCATGTCCTTATGATCGTGACCAACTATGTCCTATCATAGCTTCAACAATCAACCTTTAGATGCCTACGATGTCATGAAATAGACTAGTGGTATGTCATGGCTCCATCTTTCATTCATTATGACCACATAACAATGGTTACTTTCTTTGTCATAACTTTGAAAGCTTCACACCTTTACGATCTCACAATGAATGCATTGTCATATCATCTCAACATCATAACATCTTAAGCTTTCTATATCATCACAACATCATAGCTTCACCTTATCCTATGATCTTATGATCATCTCATCCTCATATGGTTTTGGGCCTCCATTGCTACCTTCATGATCCCAGGACACTCTGACTATCATAAGATCGTAAGCTAACTTTACCATGGCATTTCTTACCCCTACAATCTTATGTTCACATGACCATATGATCATATAACCACATGATGAATTCATAGCATCTATATCCCTTTTTCTTTTCTTTACAATCTTATGATTGTCGTAAGATTGTAACCCATTCCTTTTCAGTTGAATGACATCAAATGAATCATACTTGCCTTTATCGATCAAAATTCCATCAAAAGATGACTTCAATCCTCCATGAAATCATTAACTCAACCACTAACTTGTGTGAATGCACAATTTAAAGCTTCACCATTTCACAACATTGACCTTAGGTTAACGTTAATCCTCTACGACCATGCGATGAGCTTGAATCTTAATTATTTTTTGATTAAGAGATATAAAATGAATTTATTTCTACTTTATTACTCATATCATTGATTTTTTTCAAAATGTGACCCTACCATTTCTTGTTGACCTTTCATCCTTTCTAGAGTGTGCCACATGTCAGCTTCTGATTTGTCTACTTCTACTCTAGCTTTACTATTTGGGCCTGTTAGGATACATATCCTCATGTCATATTCTCACATTGGTTATTCATCAAGTAACTTCATTCTAAAAAAAATGACAATAATTGATCATCCTAGATCTGATGATTGAGAAAATGCATACCTTTTCTACTATAGTTAATGTTGAAGTTGAATCAAATCATGCCACCTAGAAAATCATTTTGACAACATCCTTTAGTAAGTTGTGTTTATGAGCATGCCCCAACATTTCCACATGTCAACACATCATAATATTAGTTTGGTTAAAAACCTTATAACTTTAATATATGAGAATATGACAGTCATAGATCCTAGAAGATTTGATGGTCAGGAAACACTCACCATCATATAGCCTAGATCTAAAAAGGGGGCCCCACTGGGACAAGTGGCAATCAGTCGTAGCATCGTGACTTGAAATCTTTAACTCAACGCAAACCCTATGACCATGCAAACCAAGCCATTGCCCCATCACAACTCTAAACCATGGTAACCATTAATCTCTTGCAACATTACAATTAACCACCTATGATTAACCTCACCACCCAGTTGCAACATAAGATATAATCACATAATTTTCCTTGCAAAGCTACAACAACCTCCATGATCTTTGATTGCCCAATCAAAACACAAAATGTTACCGCTAGGAAACAACCATGACCATGTGATTCATTGAATCACCTCTTCACACCACAAACCACACAAACCAAAAATGTAATCATTTCACTTCTTTGCACCTTCAAAAATAGTTAGTAGGGGAAATGAGTTATGAAGCAACCAAAGTAGTGACAACATCATGACTTGAAAATTATAAAGGGGCAAGACATATAGACCGAAGTGAAGGATAAAAAATTAGGGATATAAACTAATAAGTATGATTTTTAATGTATCCTATCACAAAAGGTTAAAATCAAAACCCTAACAAAAAAAAAGACAAGGATAAATCCCTAAGGTTTTAACATGAATGACTTTTCTTTTGAAATCCTAGGCAATCTAGGTACATTCCTCCTAATTTTCACAGATATTTTGTAAATTTTTTGGGTAGGTAGAAAATTAGGCCAATAGATACCTTAATGGGATCTAGTATTGGTGCTAAGTCCTTCCCAAATTGATATACCATGGAACTCTGATAGTAGCAAGGGTTAAATTTTGAGGAGAGTGGGGTTCTCTTCCCTTCAGGTCATGCAACATCTGTGTCCACCTTTGCCTTGAAGAAATAATTGTTGTTTCAACATCACTGGATAAATGTTACTCCCAATATACAAAGGCTTATTCCCTTATTGGGTATACTTTACTAGCTCCACCAAGATTGCCTAAAGTAGAAATCCAATCTAGAAATATTCACAAAGTGTTTTGAACTTCTGGTCTCATGAGAAAAGGAGTGGTCATTTCATTATCCTTGTATGGTGTAGCTTGATGTTCCCTGCTTATCTCATTCTGCATCCAAGACATTACTACTCTTAATTGTATAACTCCTACATAAAGGAGTGAGTTCTACTCTATATCATTAGGTACTACCAAGTTATGTAGATACAATTCACACAAAAAATTCTTCAAAGGCATTGGAGCAGACTAGAAGGCATCATAAAACTCATGGGGATTTGAAATGGAGGGATTTAGCCCATCCATAATTCTTGTTAGTTTGAAATTAACAAACTATTCTTTGAGAAAGAATGCATACACTGGTGATGGTGATCTACATGCCATGAGTTCAAGAATTAATCTAGTGATTTTCTCAATCCTCCTCTTTAAAAATTCATTTTGGTTTGCATTCTACTTCAACTGATAGCTTTGTTCATTATTGACATGGTTCAATTTTCTTTTTCCAACTTCCATTATGCTCTTTCCCATAACAATTGTTGAAACAAATTGATCCCTACAGGCAGGGGTGTAGACAAATCTGGTAGTGGCAATGGTTTTTGGTTGAGAATATCTATCCATTCAGATACTGAGCGAAGATATTTTGTGACACTTTGTGGTGAGGATCATTCTTCTTTCCTTATAACACGTGTGGTCACCACATTCTCTTCCTTACCAAACTTTATGGTTGCTTCAACTACTGTTTCTAGTCCATCCTGATGAAGTTTTTCCATTACATCTTCAACAATTTCTTGATTGAACTCTGAGTAATCCTCAAAATGAATATTTTTTGAATTCTCAAAAGCGTCCTACATAACAACATCTTCTTCAAAATCCTTAAGCACTTTAGGCTCTTTAGAATCCTTATCACTATCAACAAGTACACAGTTAACATTAAGGTCAACTTCAAGTTGTGGACTCTGTTTATTACACTTAGGACTAATGGTCACATTTTGTTGAATTTTTTCCTCTAAAGAGGGTTCCTTATCAAACTTAGAAGACTCTAGGTTAACTATTGGAACAAAGGATTCAACAACCCTATTATCTTCAAAAAACCTCACACTTCTTCATGTAGGGGGTGTAAACAAGCATGGAGGATTCTTTTGTTTCCTCTTGCTTGTAGTCATTTCTACTGTAGCTACTTCAAGAAGTTTTTATGAGGCTTCCTCCTCTTGTGATCACAAGGTTTTATTAACATTACTTTCACTACCTAGTTGTTGTTCTAATTTTTCCTTTTCTTGTTCTACAACTTTTCCTTTGCCTTCCCTAATGGTAGAATTGGTCTTAACAGATGATGGGCCATAAGAGCTATCAAATTTCCACAATCCATCAATGTTGTGATTTTTTGTCTGGATTTGATTGTGTGACCAATTTTTTTACATCGAATCAAATCCAAACAAAAAATCACAAGATGATGGGCTCTCAGGGTTACTAGTAGTTTCTTTATTTCTACTTTTCCTCTTGCTAGAAATTGAGCATCATCTTTATAAATATTCTTCCTAGTTGGCTTAGAACTAAAGGGAGAGGCTTTAGAAACATCTTTAGTTATAGGGATAACTTTGCAAAAACTAGTTGAATTTCTTTCCCTTTGCCCAACACTGTAGCCTCTAGAGCTGACCAATTTATGTTCTATATCATCTAACTACAAAAACTCTTCCCATGTCCCAATTGATTTCTTGTTTAGCTCCCTTTCCATAATTAATTTTATCAAACCATGATGGGAGATAGACCGATCCTTTCTTGATTGTAGTAAAGAAGCTTGCTTCTTCAAAATATTAAACAAGAAATTGGGAAGGTTTACCTGTCTATTGTCATGTCAAAGATGAGCCAAAATCTTGAAATTTAGGAAATGCAGGTACTTGTAATGCTCTTCATAAGTAAAGTACCTAATGATAAATAATGTTGTCTGGATAAACTCCAAAGGCAACAAAAATCTAGAAGTATTATGTTTCTTGTCTATGTCCAGTAGAGGGTCAATATGCAAGGTAAATTGTGCCCTAGCTATGTGTAACTCAACTTCACCTACTACATCTTCTATAAACTTTATTCATAGCCCCTTGATCATTGCAAATCCATCCTTCAAGGTGCTTAGAAATTGAATGGAAACTATTTCATCAAACCCATTAAGGACGAGATAGTAATCTAGCCATCCCCTTGTCTTGAACATCTCACAACTAACTGTGTCACCCAATAAAAATCTATGATCAACTGACTCATATCTTTGGAGATATACACCCATTGCTTATGGATAGTAGAATCATGTCATTCTCAAAACTCAAAAATGGTGAATTTATAGAATTGGAAATGTTATGGCACAAATGCTTTAGACAGATAAAAATGACATAGAAACACTTCACACTTCTTGAAATTAAAGATTTTTAATGCACAAATCTCATGGTATCTTTCCTTGGATCAAGTTTCATAAATTTTTCCTCATGTACAAGTTTTCCACCCAAACATGTTGCTACTATATCATTAAAGGTTAAGCTTCAACTTTTATTGTCTTTAATTTCCATGATGATGCAATCATGAAAATACATGTCATCAAACATGTGACAAAAGGACAAAAACTTAAAGTTTACATCTGATTTGAAAATTTGAAAAATGAATACCCCTGTCCCACCAGGCCAAGATATGTAAGAGTAATAAATTTAAACAATATGAATTCCTAATAATCAATTAATAAAATAGATATGCACAAGGTTATGTGGCACAAACCTAGCAAGCACTACAGGAAAAGAATTTTAAAAAGATCATCTGAATTGATGGAGTGATGGGATGGAATGGAAAATGGTAGAGAGAGAGAGGGTGAGGTGAAGTGTATGGAAGATAAATTACTTTCTAGAAGAAAGTGTTTATTATGAAAATCTTAAATGGAGTCAAGAAGTAGTAGAAGTTGGGGTAGGAAACCCAAACTCTTTGGTTGTAGGAATGAACATATCTTTGCTAATTTGGAATTTCTATAGGAAATCTTCATGACTAATTTTCTTGTAAAGTTTAAGACGATGCCCATTTACAAGTAATTTGAATAAAAAAGGATTGATAGTAGACAACCAGAACACTCTATTTGGAAATACAACAACAATTTCATATGATCTTGGCCAATGAGTTTGAAACTTTCCTAGATTATGTTGATACTTTGAATCATTGAGAAGTTCTTAATCTCCTACAACAAACTTTTTATCTTTGATAAAATTATCATGTGACTATTTTCGTTGATGGTAGATGAGTTTGATGTTATTTGAAGCAGATCTACGCCATTCATCAAGACCATTTAAACTCAAAATTTGGTTCTATTGTGCAATAGTAAAATCCATACCAAGTTCTAGAGTAGTCCTTAATGTTTTATATTCAAATTCCATAGGCATGAAAACTAAATTACCATAGACTAGCTCAAAAGGGGTGGAACCAGTTGTAGATTTCTAGGTAGTTCTATAAGCCCAAAGTGCTTTAGGAAGGTGTGTGGCCCAATCCTTCTAATGGAGTGCTACTATTTTGGTGAAAATGGCTTCTAGCTCTTTGTTAGTAAACTTTGCTTGGCAATTAAGTTGTGGATGTAGGGTGATGACTTTTCATGTCAAATTATATACTCCTTCATCAAAGAAACTATTAGATTAGATGTAAATTGAGCTCCCTAATCAGATTTCATCTCTCTAGGGATGCCAAACTATGTAAAACTATGTAAAGATAGATTCATATAGGAATTTGGTAACATTTTCATCACTTGGATGTTTCATGGGTTTGGCCTCCACCCACTTGGTCACATAATCGGTGTAAACTAAAATATAGGATTTATCTTGTGAAGAGGGTTCAATGGAACCTACAAAGTCAATCCCCCATTTGTCAAAGGGTGCAATTACTATTTGAGGTTATAGAGGCATTTCATCAATTTTAGTAGGTCTGCCCATATGTTGACACTTATCACATTTCTTTGTGTGTCTGGCTGCATCCTTGTGTAAACTTGGCCAATAGTATCTAGTGGTTAGTATTTTAAAGGCTATCCTCTTGGTTGTAAAATGACCTCCACAAGGCTCATCATGACATGCCCTCAAATTATCATATGTGTCATCTTCCTAGATGTACTGACACATGACTTGATTAGGACTAGTATAGAACATAAATACGGCAAACCAAGAATAGTTAAAGCTATTTATTAGATAATAACTTCATTTCTTTAGGAGAGAAGTGAACTGGCATCCTTCCTATGGTTAGGTGATTTGCTATATTTGCATACCATGGATTTTTTGTTGATTAAAAAAATAGATTTTCATCTAGAAAATGGTCATCTATGATTGTAGGATCATTAGGGACATGCAATTGAGAGAGAAAATCAACTACCACATTGGCCTTGCTAGGTTTATCCATTATGGTGATATCAAATTCTTGCATAAATAGCAACTAGGGAGCCAATCTTCCGAATATTGTAGACTTATTCATCAAATAATTTATAGAAAAATGGTCAATATGGACAAATATTTCATATCCATTGATATAGTGCCTAAATTTATTCAATGCATAGATAACTACAAGTAGCTCCTTTTCAGTGACTGTGTAGTTAAACTTTGCACCTTGCAAATTCTTATTGATGAAATAAATAGCATGTTCAATTGAATCTACCTTCTATCTAACATGGCACCTATAACATAGTTTAAGGCCTCTATATGAATGTTAAAAGGTAGTCCCCAATTGGGTCCTCTCAATATTGGTGCTATTGTAAGAACTTCTTTAAGTTACAGGAAATATGTAGCACACTTAGTGTATTAGGAAAATTCAAAATCCTTTTTAACAAGTTATAAAGTGGTGCTGCAAGTTGATTGAAATTCTTGATGAATCTTTGATAATATCTGACATGGCCTAGGAAGCTTTGAACATTCTTTTTCTTCTTTGGCATGGGCAAGGACACAAAGTCAACTAGATATTCCCAAGAGTTTATGGTGACTATGGCATCTTCTATCATCCCATCTAGCTTGATAGTAGAACTATCAGCAAGATGAAGTATGGTTGGTGTTTCTTTGAGACAAATGATATGTAATTGAGACAACATCTCCTTTTTCATGACATTGATGTATGCCCCTAGGTCTACTAAAGCATTTTGAACTTGCATCCCATGAATGGTGATAGTGACTATATGACTTCTAGGGTTAGATTATTTAGGTACAGTTACTTTCTCCAACATTAAATTAGATAGTTGTCCTAAGACATGAATAGTTTTTGGATCCTTCTTCTTTCTTCTTGGCTATTTGATACATGCTTCCTCAATGGATTTAGTATAGGTAAGAACTTACTTGATAACATCAAGTAATGGTATTTTTATTGTCATCTATTTCAGCTAATTGAACAAATCAATTACTAGTTGGTTCTCTATAGGTTGACCTTGTTCTATTAACCTATGAGGATATAGAGGCTCTTTGGCTACAAGAGAGGTTTGCTTAACTAGAAGACCCACCTATTCATCTGGGGAATCTTCAACTTTAGTTATTATAGGCTTTTGAGGTGAAGGGAGAGTAGTGCCTAACCTTAAGTGAATATCATTCAAGGAAACAATATAACTTTGTTGTTGTGCTAGTAGTTTGGTATTGTTGGGTTTAGGATTAGGTTGAATTGGCAATTGAGTCTTCTGAGGAGGAGCATTAGTGGTTATAGGAGGAGGCATTAGATCCTATTGCTGAGGTGGTGGCATGAGAGCTTGCTGGCTAGGTTGGGTATTCCAATTTTGGGGTTGCTACCAACCCTCCTAAGGTTGCTGCCAACCCTACTAAGGTTGTAGCCAACCTTTATAGGGTTGTTGCCAATTATTATTCTAATAATTTTTTCGTTGATTGTTACTATTGTAATTTTGAAGGGGATCTTGTGACATACCTTGTATTTGAGCCCATGGACTTTTTTGAGCAATGCAGAGCACTTCTCCATTTCATTAATGGCTTTGAATTTAGTAGGCATTGGTTGTGACTCCAAGCTTGCAATAGGCTTGCATCTACAGTTTCTTTTCTTCTCTCTACAATAAAAACAATATTCAACTAACATGGCATCAACTTCATCCTTCTTCCTTCTCACATGCATGGTGTCTAGTTGAGTGGCCACATCATTAATGATGTCTTGTTTGAAATCTAACAGCAAATTGGATAGCTCCATCTTTGATACTCCTGAACCACCATTATACTTTTGTGGTAGGTCTCTATGTCCCCTACCTTTCTTCATGGTAGCCCTTGAATAATTCAGACATATATTCTACATATCATTCCAATTTTTCTAAGTGATATCTCCTCCTACCATAAGATCTAAAGCTTCAATACTTCCATCATTTATACCCCTCAGAAAAAAATATTTCTTTGATTCTTCATTTAGCTGGTGTTGTGTGTTATGATGTAGGTTGAACATGAATTGTGAGACATAGTCTTCCAATGTTTCATCTTCCTTTTGGGACATTTTGAAAATATCATACCCTTCAAATCTTTACCCCTGCAGTATTCTTTATACTTTGTGATGAACACATTGCTTATTATAGGCCAATCTATTACAACGTTGGCACCCAACCCCATGAACCATCTCAAAGAATCTTCCTTTAGGGTGGAAAAAAATAACTTTAACTTGTGGGC
Organism: Cupressus sempervirens; assembly: GCA_028749045.1. NCBI lineage: Eukaryota > Viridiplantae > Streptophyta > Pinopsida > Cupressales > Cupressaceae > Cupressus > Cupressus sempervirens. The sequence goes on along the minus strand of CM053792.1, from coordinate 568,964,161 downwards.
ATAATTTGTATAGTCATAACTTCTGCAAAGGATTCCAAACTCAAAGAGAAAGTTTTAGGGTCTTCAGTGATTAGGCCATAAAACTTAGGAAGTGTAGTAGAGGGTATGTTCTTCAAATTTTGATTACCTTATTGAGGAGGGATAGGAAAAGGAAATGTAGGCTGAGGTTGAGTCATTCTCAGAGGAGGACCTAGAGGTGGTGGTTGAAAGATAACAAGGGCAAGTGAATTGTCTTGGTATTTAGGCTCAGCAAAAAGATCATTTAAATGCAAGGACTTGTTAGAGGATGAGGGTATTCATTCTTGAGCAGTAGCAAATAGATTTTCAAAAGGTTCCTCTTCTTTATTCTCACTATGAGGCTCTTCAAGTTTAGGATTAAAAATATTTTCTTGAATATTAGAGGGAAGAAATCTCCCTAGGAGATCACTTCTTCTATGCATGCAAAATGATGTAGAATTTAAACTAACATAATGACTTCAGGGTTGAACTAGTTTGAAACCATCCCTAGCAACAATGCCAAAAATGACCAGTTAGCTTAATATCTTAGCAAATAAAGGATTGGACATCCTTCCAAAATGGTTCCATGTTCAAACAAAAACATGTGTTTTACTTAAAATAGTACACTAACTTCATTTAATTTATCAACCTGAGGGCGTGAGCTTGAAATGGTGACTACAAAGTATATGCTCTAATTCTTCTTTAAGTTATTACAACTATCAAAGAAAATGTGATGCTAAAAGGAACTTATGCTAGAAACTGGAACAATAACTTATCTCTAAGAAATGCTGCAAGTGGTAAAGCTATCTATGCACCTATGCTGCAAGAACTGTTCATTAATTTTTTTATGAATGGCTATAGGAGCAACAAAATTCTATCTCACAAGGAAATAACAAGGAAATAAAATCTATTCTAATGGAACAATTCACTCACCAAGTGGGTGCCCTTGGATGAGTGAACATAAAGATAATCAATATAAAAGATGTAAGCTTGAACTATGTATTATATTCATTCATGTTTAAAGGTTATACTTGATTAAAAATAGTATCACACTCTACTGCTGTGAATATCAATTGATTCTCTTCTTCTTCAGAAACTATACTCCAAGCAACAATAAAAATTATGTAAAGGAAACTATAGCTACCTCCTAAATTTGAGATCGTTCCATTAATGAGGATCAATTATAGACTCATAAAGTTTGAAATAGAAAAAATATTAACCATGAATGAATTCTCCAAGAATATAGCAAGTTGAGGAAGCTACATTCGTGTGCTACAACAACATAAAGTAATAAATAATTTGTTCCACTTGCAACAATTTAACAATCTGGTTGGTGTTGACTTCCTTAGTGCTTAAATATTGACTTTTGAATATCCATAGTGAAATCCTACAAAACAATCAATGCCCGCAGAACCTCCATATGTATATATATTTCAACATCAATACTACAGAAAAGGTGCAAATTTCAAATTACCACTCTTGTAATATCCTATGGCTACGGGAGGAAAACTACCCAAAACATAACATAAATGGGAAAATATTTACCAGCATGTAATATTACTTCATCATACCATTTCTATCCATGGATTCAAGAAAACATAGCATATTTAAACCATATGTACTTCTACTTTATGTCTTAAAAAATAAAATAAAAAAAAAATAAAAAAAAAAAAAATTCATGGGTGCTTTGCAAGGTAACTATTTGAAAACAAGATAAAAAGGACTTAGAATGATAGCCTTTTGGAGGCTTATCAAACACCACTGTAGATCTTAGGGTTTTGATCAGATTCAACACATACACTGAATCTATCTACCTTCTTGTTCATCATCTTCTTTTCTAGAAACTTCTCCAAAATTCTTTGTAAATCCTTACATAGACATGCACAAACATGATTTCCCTTGATTTATATGTTCTAGGTCATCAATCCTTATCTTCAACATGCTTTCCATATTCCATGAAATCAACTCTATTAGCTGGAAATTATGATTTCTCATAAACTATCAAAATGTTGTCCCTTAGCTAATAGTATGTTCTAACACTCACTCATCATTGAGTCACTCAGCCTCCACTAAATTTTTTGTTTCTCACATATATTGATGCTTAGTCAATATTGATTCTTGGTCAAAATTGCTTCTACTCAGTGTTTACTAGTACTCGGTTAACATTAGCATCACTACACATCTTCTTCAAGTTCCTTAATCTTCTACTCTATTGCACAGTCAAGCCTATGCATTTGATCAATCTTTGATCACTTTTCAAGCCTTTAGTACAATTTTCTTCTACACTTGCAACATGATTTAAAAAATTACTTTATCCTATCAAAGCCCAACTAATCAAGTGTCCATTTAAGTTTCTTCTCATAACTACTCAATCTTTCCTTTGGGTGCTTTTGTTATGACCAACTTCTCAAATCCTCTTCATCAATCATATAGATATGATAGTTAGATTAGATAGAAAGATTTCTCAGCAATAAGATTTGACATCAATGACAACATAACAATTATTCTAATTGTAATTTCGAACATTTTTGCACATGGCTGTGTTACATATCCAAATTAACAAGTGCAAAGATATACCTTTCCTCATTAGGTATTTCTCTACTACTACTTCCATAAACTCTTCTTTATTTATCTAACTCACTAAATTGATTCTTCCTTTGTTTCTCCAATAGTTAGCAACCAATGTCTATTTCTTGTTTTGATGTTTGACTCCACCTTTGTCACTACTCTGTATCTTCTTTACATCTAATATAATCCTAGGATAGTTTTTCTCATTCCATACCACTTCTATAACTTTTTTTTGCAATATCATATAATCATTATGAACCTTTAATTCTACCAGTTTAGATCCATTCATCAAATCCTTCAACCACTGTAAAACCTTAAGAATCTTTTTGGCTACCTTCATAAACCCATCACTTCTAATTTGATGTTGTGTAATCTTCTAAGGTGTAAGTCCTCATTATACTCAAGTTCTTAGCTTTCCTTTCTTCCTCCTTCAAATGGATTAAAGCGAGTTTCATGTCACTATTCATAATTGATACAACATTCCTTCAAAAATCATGAATATCTCCAACATCATACTGCTATGATCTTCATAAAAAAATGGAGAACACTCACTTTAACCACATCACACAATACCTCATTTTGGTATAGTTCACTATTGAAATTTACCCAACATTGTTCTTTCACATCCACCATATGGTCACCTTGAAACCATCTTGTCCTATATGGATAAGGGTGTTTAAGTCTCCTTAATCCTAGATTTTGTGCCATCTCCTCTACTATAAGGTTATTAGTACTTTCACTATCCATTATCAATTTCAAAAAATTTCCTTCTGATTTACAAACAATTTGGAATATTTTCCTTCTCTACACAGGCTCCACTTCCTTCTTACTCAATGTGACTCTACTAAATATTAAAGATTCTTTCATCTCATACATAACATCTCTTTCAAAAAATTTATGGTTATTATCTTTGTCCTCATGTACTAGTAGGATCTATTTTCTCTTATTATAATAAAATGTGCATTAGAAATTATTGACTTGTCATTTTGTATGATGCCAACGACAAAAATCCTTATGAATTTTTCTGTTGAAAAGATGATCAATTTAACCAACTCCAAGGTTCTAGATGGTTTTTTTTCAACCTGCTAGGTAGCTAAATTGAAGATAATTGTGAAGGAGACTTTATTGGTATCTTTAATTTGCACAAACTCTTTTGAAGAAATGCAACCACAAGCTCTCTCTCTCTCTCTCACACACACACACACACACACACACACACACACACACACACACACACACACACACACACACACACACACACACACACACACACACACACACACACACACACACACACACATTTCCAATTTTATGATGTATGCAAAATCTATAAATGTAACTATATGAATTCCTATTCTAACCACATGTTCAAAATAAAATAATAGAGTTAGGGTAACAAGATGTTACAATAAAATTTCTAAAAATAAAATTCCTAATGGATATAAGTCATAGCAACAACACATCTCCAAATTAATTTTTTGAAAGAGATCAAGAATAAAACCAATATATATATTTCTAAATTTATGATGTATGAAAATTACATCAATGCAACTATATGAATTCCTATTCTAACCACTAGGGATAACTTTAAGAAACCCCCCTGAAAAAAAATGCCTAAAATGCTGGCAAATCCAACATTATGTGGGCAGGAAATTTTTAATGTCAAGGGTGATTTTTTTGTTCTATGCAGGGAAATAAAATATTATTTGTTGGCGATTTTTTTCTTGCCCTAACAAAAATCATTTTATATGTGGAAAATTAATTTTTTTCTTGCTAACAGATAAATAAATGATGACTATTTTTTTCCTTGCCAAAGATGAGACTATAATGTCAGAGGCAAATTACTTATTTTGTAGGAAAACAAATAATAATGGTCTAGTCTAATCTTTAGTAGTAAACTAAAAATTTATTTAATTTGAAAGAAAATTTGCAAGTGTATTGGCTAGTGACCATTAGTAACCAATTGTACTAACTAGTGTACTTTCTATATTAATAACCTTAGTGTCGCCATTGGCTAGTGACCAACTATACTAACTACTGACTAGTGTACTCAATATTTTCTATTATTAATAATGTTAGGACTCACTATTAGTGTCACCATTAGTAATCACCAACTTGGCTACTGTCACTTTCATAATATTAATACGTTAGTTTTATCAACTATTGATTAGTTAGAGATCAATGACAGAAGATGCATTTTGGGGCCATTTGCTTGGAAAGACATGGAGCTGCGTGAAATTCTTTGGGATAGAGACACATGACAAGTTTTGCACGGACACCATTAAATGGAATGTAGTGAACATCAAATCAAGATTAAAATAATAAATGTGGTACTGATAGTTATAATTATTACATTCCATTTACAGGCACCTTTTCAGGAACTCCAACTATCTAACATTAATGTGAGTACATTTCCCACACTTGCAAATAAATAGGAATATGAAATAAAAATATGAAAGATCACAAATGCCAAATAATTTAATGCAAGTGTCATTAAAAGGTCTCTTCAATTCCTCTTTCATTATCATTTCTAAAATTCTCAAATCTCAAATCAGTTTGTAGAGTCTTGGTTTATAGAGCTTCTATGAATCTTAGGGTTGTAATTATCATGGATACACCAATTCAGTTGAAATGCACCACAATGGGTCCGTAAAAGCCCTTTTTGGGTATTATACCTGAGGATGTCCTTGTTGTGGTTTGTAAGGAAGATGCCATAGGTCCTTTTATCTACCATGCTTTGTTCATGGTCCTTGGCCATGAATTCTTAAGAAATGAGAATAGGTGCTACATGTCCACAGATATTACCTCCCGCTTCCTTGCATCTCTTCTGAACCTTGGAGGCAATCAAGTAGACATTTTGATATTTTTGCATAACATTTTTAAGGAAAATTTTCTAGAAGATGACATAAAAATTCTTGTATTGGCCAAGAAGTTACTAGGATCGAACATTGGCATCCCTTTTGTAGATGTAGCAGCTAAGTGTTGGGAGTAAGACATAGGGAGCATTGTATAGAAGCATCCCTTCCTACTCGACATGAATCAATACCAATTGATTCACCATTGAAAGTGGGCACAACTAGAGACGGATTTTTTGAAGAAGTGGTTGTTGTTGGACGATGTTAGCGATATCAACTTCACATGGCTACATGAGTTCAGTGACATTATCGTCTCCAAGGGATTCCTCATGGAGGGGCTTGAAGACCTTTCTAATTGAAGGTTTCAAGTTAGCCTATTGATGCTTGTTGTTTCTTGGTTCCCTCTTTCCTATGTCCTTGAAAGTTGACCCTTGCCCTTTGGAAAAAAAAAATGTTTTTAAGATAGTTTTTTCTTCAAAGTGGGCTTTTCCCTTTAATGTAAATTATGAAATAGTAAAATCTAGCTGATTTAATTAGTTATTTTGAATATCTATATTATGGATTAGTAGTATGTAAAATGTATAATCTCAAATATAATAAATGAAAACAATAGTTTGTGGCTTCTCAAATAGTTGTAACATTTTTCCTGTTAGTCTATGACTTATTTTTGGCTTCTCAATGCACTATTCAAATGTTAGTCTAGAGACTATGATTCTGTTATAAAAAATTAACTGTAGTTTGTTATAAAGTTAGAAACAAAAAAAGGGTTTCAAAAATCCCAATTCCCTATATAGTTTCATATTTGATTAATTATTTATAGTAAAAAATTATTCAATTGAAAATTATCCAATTAATATTTGAAATATGTATATGTATGTCCTTTAAATTTCAAAACCTGCAAGTTTTTGATTAAATAAACAAGTTTTACAGGGACCCTAAAACCCATGAGTTAAAACATTAACAAGGCTGAAAATAAGAGAGAAAAGCCCAGCCAAAAGAGTTCAAGTTCAAAGGCTGATAAAAAGCACAAGGCCTAGCTGAAAAACAAAGAACATAGAAAAGACCAAACATGGAAACAATAAGAACTAACAAAGGCAAAAGCCCTGACAAAAAGCCAAAAAAAGGCAGAGATAGAAACAAAAGAACAGGAAGTGGATTAGTCCTAATTCTTTCTCTCCAGCTCTTGCATGACTTGAGTAGCCTCATAGGCCATCTGGTTCTCCTCAGCCTCCTGCTGGTGTGCCCTTTGATCCTCCTGGTCGTGGCCAATGTTGATGTTGTCCTTTGCAAGGTTGACCACTAGTCTAGTTTTTTCCCTATCTTTTCCTTCCTCATCTTCCTTCATAACTCTGTCTTTGATCTAGCCAGTTAAAGATATGATGTTGTTGTTAATGGAGCTTAGCAGTGAAATCATCTAGTTCGAGAGATTGTGATTGTAGATCTCGAGGTTGTTAATCCTTCTCTCTGCCAGACTGAGCCTCTCACTATGGCCATCTTTATTATCAAAATCTACTCCATTCCTATTTTCCTCAATATGACCCACCTATTCTTTGAACTCCTCCAACTCATGGGAAAGCCACTTGATTGATCTAAAGTTATCAATCATACTATTGCGGGCATTGTTCAGGAGGTTCATCCCAGTTTCCCTTGCTTTATCCGAAATAGCCACAATTTCTAGGTCTATGAGTTCTTCAAGCCATGACCCTTCTTGGTTTTTCATGAGGACCTACGGGTTCATGGCCTCTCTAAAAATGCCTATTTTTGAGGTCCTAACATTAAATTTTTTCAAAAATTTCCTCCTATCTTTAGCCTGCACCTCCCCTCCCTCGGTCTCAGAATCCATTTTTTGCTCCTCAGGTTGGGCTTGAATATGGATAGGAGAAAGAGGCAGCGAAAACATATCCAGTTCTTGCTACATTCTCTCATCCTCCAGGACCTCCCTCTTGCATTTCTTCCCTCCTCAGTCTTCCTTATTATCCTCCTGCATCTCCTTTTCCTCCTCTTTCATCTCCACATCCTCCTCATCATCGCTATCAACCTTCTCATTCTTCATAGGTTGCTTCTGCCCATGAATCCTAGGGCTTTTTCTACTAGGGGTTATGGAAGAAGGTGAATTCTTGACTTGATGGGTGACTTTTTTACCAGCGGAAGAAATCTTTCCATCCTCAGAGCTTAAGCTTTGAATATCATCTGAGTCTGAAGAGAAGCTAGAACTTCCAGGGGTCACATTCTTTGTCTGAGGAGGGGCATTTCTTATTGTCTGAGCCTTAAAGTGCTCATAAATAAGTAGCAAGAGCCCCTCATGCAGAGTAGGGTTATTAGTGGGCTTCTTTTTGAAGCTATCCACCACCTTGCTCATGGAAGTTAACAAGTAAAAAGGAAAAGAAATTTTACAACTGTGCTGAAAATGATTCAAAAGAACAAAGTGGTGGGTATGAGCTCAATCAAACCTAGGGTCCAAAGTAATATACTCGATTATAGATCTTAGAACATACCTCCATAGTTTCTTCATGGTATTAGGAACATAGTACTTATCAATCTTCTTCAGGGCTTTCAGTTCCTTTGCATCTTTCACAAAATCTTGCACAACATTAGCCGAGAGCTTCTTGTCCCTGAAGAACTTAAAACCCTCAATCAAGATTTCATAAATGGTCAATATCACCTCCTCAATGATCTTGAAAGAAACCTCGTTCACCTTAACTCTACCATCCTTCCATGATCCAACCATATTGTTGGTCACCTCCTGATCAAATCCATGCAATTTGGTAATGTATCTGGTAATCTCACCCTGATCTAGCTACTCCCAAACTTTTTCCCTGCTCCTCCATTTCTCTATTTCACCCATCGGCTCCTTTCTACACTTTTCACCTTCCATGTCTACACTCTGCACACACTAATTCTCATATGCACCTTGCATTGTAACTGATAGGAACCTCTATGTATGAGAAAAATGCAAAAAGAATTAACCTTTCTGTTGCTCCTATTGCAAATGCAAAAAATGACCCACAAAGTGTGTTGAATAGTTTGTAATAAATTATAGAAATTATGATTTCCCATGCTAACTTTTTGGGAAGTACCTTTTCCCCTTAATCCATTCATACTCATAATTACACATTGATCTTCTTCGTACTTCCTTGAATCTTGTCTAGTTTGATCATGCTTTTGACATCCGTTAGCAAACTATTTTTGGGATGCCATGTCATTATTTGGTTTGCGCTGACCCCTATATAAGAAAACCTGTCGGCTACCAGGTTAGCTTCCCAGAATATATGAGTGACGTGGACTCTACTTAATTTGGTAAGAGTTTCACGTGTCTCATTAATAAGATTTGCAATCAACCATGATGGATGAGAGTTTCCTTTAATAAATTTTATAATTTTTTTCAAATCCCCTTCAAGCTAAATGTTAGTAACTTTGATTTCAAAAGCCATTTTGATAGCATTACACGTAGCATTCACTTTCGCGAAGTAGTTGGTTTGAAATCCTAGTGGGAGGGAAAAGCCACAATACCATCGTGATTTTCATTCCTTATTATGCCTCCACTTCTTGAGGAGCCAAGATTTCCCTTGGAAGCTTCGTCAAAGTTGGCTTTATGCCATCCTTCTAGGGGGAGAAGCCATCCGGCTCTATGTCTTTTCGTCTTTCTGTCTTTTGGCTTCTCCTTTTTTTTGCCACCTAATTCTATATCTCCCCCTTTCCTCACTAAATAGTTTTCCTCAATGTTGGAAAATATTTTCTTCCCTATCACAATAGTCAGCTCCTCTTTATCTCTGAAGATTCTATTGTTTCTCTCCATCCAAATGCTCCAACAAAAATGAGGCAGGATCTAGGAACTTAATTCCTAAAGATAAACCTATTGAACATGCATTTTCATTGATATAAGAGATCTAGAAGGTTAAAAGGAACACACTAGCTGAAGCCCAAGTCCTGGGTGAGGAAAACCCAAACTTCCCTAGAGAAGGAGCAATGAATGAACAAATGATTGCTGGTCTCCTCTGATCTTTACATAACACACATCTATTGGGCATAATATGACCTCTTTTAATGAGGTTATCCTGGGTGAGGATTTTTTCCTATAGAGCCAACCAATAGAACATATTAATTTTTTGAGTGAGGCCAAGGAGCCAAGCCCTCGACCAAGGAGGAACCTCAATTAATCTCCAAAGGGCTGAATACCTAGAGGCAGCAATATATATTTAGGGCGATAGAGTTTAGCATTATCATAATAGGATTAAGATCTTTAGAGATGATGAAAAGGTCTATCCATCCCGGGTCGTTCCTATAGTTACTAACTTTTTGTCAAAAATGGTTGATGCAGTCATGCACCCAAACCTCATAGCTAGGGTTGTTCATAAGAGGGCCCTGAATAAGCTAGCTATCAGACTAGAACTAGATATCCTCCCCATTTCCCAATTTCCAAGAGACTCTAGAATTTGCTAGGTCCCTAGCTTTTAAAAAACCATTCCAAATAGTGGATCCTCTTGGGATATCTTCACTGAAGAGGGTAAACTATTTAGAGGGCCTCTTTATATACTTGTTTACCAAAATTTCTCTCCATTCCCTTGTTCTGCTAAAGATACGCCATATCTTCTTAGCCAAAAGAGCCTTGTTGAGGTGAGTTAGCTTCCTGATGCCAAGACCTCTATTTTTCTTTGGGAGGAAAACTTTTTCCCAAGCAACTAGGGGATACCTTTTATTCCTTTCAGCCCCCGTCCATAAGAAGTCTCTCTAATTTTCTTCCATCTTCTCAGCAAATTTCACAAGGATCACAAAAAGGCTCAAAGCATAAACAAGCAAGTTCTAAAGGGTGGATTTAACCAGTTGGCATTTTTCAGCTTGGCTTAGAGAGGCCCCTTTCCAACCAACTAGCTTCTTACTAAATCTATCCATAATGCTGTTCCAAAAAGAATAAGGAGGATTCGTGCCCAGAGGGAGTCTAAGATAGGTAGAGGGAAGCTTCCCCACACTACATCCCAAAATTTTGGATATTTTCTTCTGTTTGTCCTCAGGAGTGTTGATAAAGAAAATAGAACTCTTATCCTAGCTGATGAGCTATCCCAACCCTTTGGAGTAGGTATCCAAGATGTCCTTCATTTCCTTTGCCTCCTTAATAGAAGCCTCCCCTCCCATTATAGTATCATGAACAAATTGCTGATGCATAAAAGGGGCACTTTTACAAGAAGGTTTAATACCTTTGATTCTCCCTTCCTTCTTATTCTTCTCAATAAGTCTATCCATGCATTCCGCCAAGATTATAAAGAGAATAGGCGAAAGAGGATCCCCCTAACAAAGACCACGAGAAGGTTTGAAAAAATTGGAGGGGGATCCATTAACTAAAATAGCAAGTGAGGAAGTAGTTACCAGATGAGAAATTAGCTTACATGTTTTGTCATCAAACCCAAAAACCTTAAGCACCATATCTAGGAAAGACCAATCAATTCGGTCATAGGCTTTTGATAGGTCTAGTGTAAGTAACATCCCTTCCCTTTTTCCAGCTTCCATAGAGTGAATCACTTCATGCACCATCATTATCGAGTCTAAAATTTGTCTGCCTGGGACAAAACCAGTTTGTTGCTGAGATGTTATCAAAGGGAGGAGCTTGAGCAACCTAGAAGTAAGAACCTTTGAAACTTGCAAGTTAATAGTTATTAGTTATAATAGTTTTAACAATTATTAATATATTTAAAAATATTAAATAAATAAAAAAATAGTTTGTTACAACTTAAAGTTTAACTTATGATACATCAACATGTAACATCATGATTCATGAATCATGAACAATGATCATGAAATTTAAATTGTATAAGATAAGATAAATTTATTAATGTCCAATGGGAGACCAATAAATAATATTGAAGTTTGATTTGAAAATAAAAAGTTCAAATGAATATTTATATATAAATGTTCATATAAAATATTGAATATTAATTAATTTATTCATTACTTCCTATTTTGAAATGTAAATTTATCGAAATAGATCATCATAATATTTTTAACTTTTTATCATATTTTGGATTAAATGAAAAATGCCTTAGTTATTTAAATTTAAATTAAGTTATCACTTATCATAATCAAATTGAAGCAATTTAGCAAATATTGATTATAAATTATAATCTAAATTAATTTTAATTAAGTAAAAATGCTATGATTATTAAATCAAGTTATCATTATCAAGCAATTGCCAATTATTAATTTATTGATCGATGAATGATAATTGATCACAATTTACAAATAATAATTTTATATTTTTGAAAATATGATGTTTCATTAATTTTACATGTTTAATTTTATTCTAATCTAAATTAGGGTTTTTATTAAGTAAAAATGCTATGATTGTTAAATCAAGTTATCATTATCAAGCGATTGTCGATTATTGATCGATGAATGATAATTGATTACAATTAAAAAATAATAATTTTATATTTTAGAAGATTTGATATTTCATTAATTTTACATGTTTAATTTTATTCTAATCTAAATCAGGGATTTTGGAAATTGTCAAGAAATTCAAATAATTTGTATGTTTTAACTAAATCATTTAGTTAAACGTGTGCAACTGGTTACTGGTAACTGCACTTTGATATTTAAGTTTAAATTTACATTGTGCGACAATAAGATAAATTATATTTTAAATAATTAATATTAGTTATGTGAAAGGTTTAATGATTCACGAATTGATCTGGACCATTCAATGAACGATAGATCAATGACCATGGCTCTATTTTGGGCCAAATTTAATTTTTTTAAAGTTAAATTCTATTTCTAGCTGAAACTGATACACGTACTCAAAGAATCTTTCTTATAGTTATGTCTAAGTCCTAACTATTGATTAAAAGAAAGATTGATGACCCTAAATGAATTTCAAGTAACTTTTGGGAATGTTATCATTGTTGTCAAGAAACATCTAGAATTGTGACACATGTCTATGAGAACATTCCACTATCCAAAATCAGGACACGTATAGTCCAAGATACTTTCTTATAGTTATGGCCATCATTTGATTCCTAACTATTGATTAAAACAAATATTGACAACCCAAGATGAATTTTGGATCAATTTGGGGTATGTTTTTTCATGTGCATTCATCTGGAATTGTGACACATGTCTGGTCATTGCAATGCTTGATTAAGTGTTTGCCTATCATTTAGTTAATAATAATTATGTTTAGAGGAAAGAGCCTACAATACAATGATAACTTATGAGCCTCTCATCCAAGAGGTCTTGAGTTTGAAATTACTCATGCTTAACATATGATAATAATTAATCTTCACAAATAATAATAAATAAATGATAAATAATCAAGGCTTTAGCCAATTACGTATCAAAAATAAATAAATAATAATAATTATTATGTTTAGTCTTTTAAATTTTTTATTAGTTAATCACGACTATTAAGTAAAAGACAGATCAATGGCCCAAGATAAATTTTGGGAATGTTATCATTATTGTCAAGAAACATCTGGAATCATGACATATGTCCATGATAAATTTCATGATTCCGGATGACTCTTGACAACAACGATAACATTACACAAATTTACCCAAAAAGTATATCGATTATTAAGTTCAATTTTTATTATTTAATTTATTTAAAATGTATAAATTTCAAAATTAAAATGTATATTAATGTAATTATTTATTACTTTTTAATGTTATAATCATGTACATTATTGAGTCTTGATGTCATTTACATGTACTTTGTACATATTATTAGTAAACTACTTTAAACCATTAATTACTTAATACTTACGTTTTAACTTTTAACTATTAACCTTTTATGTTTTTAGACTATTAAGTTTAGAATTTAGAGTACTTGAGAGTCTGATACTATAGGATTTTCAAATTTCAACTTTCAAACACTCTAACTGAATTCCAATTTCTCTTCTCAAGACTGAAAGTCTAAAACTCGAGGATCACACTCACAGGACCCTGAACAACGCCAATTATTTGAGTATCTGCTAGCACTAGTATTATCAAATTTTGAATCTCAATTCTAGGTATTTCAATTTTCTTAATTTTTTTGCAGTATAACTGTAGCAATACAAATCTTGATTCTCACTGTCTTAGGTTTACACTTTACAATTTTTTAAAATAGGGCTTGAAGAAGAATTTTAAGTTTTTTGTAAACAATAATAACTAGTAGCAAGCCTAGGAAAAAAAATGTCAAAAGCCTCTAGTATGAGTGCAAGCATAGAGGAAAAGAAAGACATTATAGAACTCAGACAAGTGCTACAAGTGCTGCAAACCCTAGGTTTCACCAATGAATGTCATGATATTTTTTATCCTATTATCCATGGAGATTTGGGAATCATCAAAATTAGACATTCTTTGTTTAATAAGTGGAAATATCCACAAAAGGGAGAAATTATTTCAAATATAACAAAAGTATTGGTGCAAATACAAATAAACTAGCTATTTTGGTTAGTAGATTAGCAAACCTCACTATACCAGAAGTATTCCCTTGCCTTGAAATTATAATTCTATGCTCTCATAATTATGATGAAAATAGAAAGGCAATTGTAAACCAAAACACTTAGGAGGAAATTTTGTCCATAACTAAGAGTGATTTTTTCACTCTATTAGACCTAGAGCTAGGGTTTAAACCAGAAAGCTTTAATGAGTGCATTGACTTGGATAAACTAACACATGCTTATGAAAAACTAGATAGAGTTTTTCAAGTTTCATATATTAAGGGTTTAATAAACTCAGATTCATCTACTATTCGTACTAGTGTTACTATTACACTGGAAATAGACCATAAGCCTCCTTATCAGTATGGTAATAACTACAACCATTTTGTAGACTTCTTTTTGGCACCTATCTACCAAAAAATTATAGGCACTTCGATGCCTAGATTGCCTATGTCTTGTAAATATTGCAATCAATTAGGAAGTCAAATTCAATTGGTTGATTGGTTCTTCATGGAAGACTACACTGTGTTAAGGTTTTATAGTTCAGTGGTTGAACAATGCAAACTTCCAATGCATGTTAGAGAAATGGTTTTTGCACTAGAATATGTATGGTAGATGGAGAGCACAAATAGATTTTTCACTAGATAGCAAAAGAAAATGATATTTCCTTCCATGCCTTTTGTAATTGGAGGCCTCGCATGTGAGAGAAGGCCTCACATTTGAGAGAAATTCTTTCAAAGTGGCAAATGAATTGGTAAAATTTTTCGGCTTTGATTTTGTTAGTTACTGGATTTATGATCCACTGAACATAATAAAAACAAGACTTATTGCCAATGGGAACTCTATAAACAAATATCAACATCAAGAGATTCCATTGATAGAAAAGTTTAAAAACATGGATTCATGGGATGAGGTTAAGAAAGAGATGAAGAAACATACAACAAAGAATCATATTTTAATACAAGAATTGTCATCCCAAATTATGACATTGTACATATTAGAGTCACACAAATCAAAGCCTTTGACATACTTAAATTTCTACAAGAAAGCATCTCAACCTTCTAAGAGTTCTATGCCAAAAGTAATTTAAGAGGCATGCAAATCTAAATTTTGGTCTAGTGCAACTGCAAATATTCTCCAACTTCAAATACTTCCTATACAAATTTTGAATAAAGTAATGTAAAAAAAGCAAATGTAAAAAAAAGTGAAGACAATGTAAAAATGTAAAAGTAAGGGTAAAAGAAGTAGGGTAAAAGAAGCAAATGTAAAAAAAAGATGTTGAGGGTAAAAGAAGTATCTTCACCAATTCCTTAAAAAATATTCCTATACAAATTTTGAATAAAGTACACAAATATAGTGACAAGGATTTGGCAAACCAAGGAATAAATAACCACTGTGATGCCTCTGAAATGACCTTTGCTATTTGTCACCATTATGAACAATTAATGGAAATAGATGATGCTCTAAAATTTGCTTCCAAAGACTTGATGAAGATGAATCATATCATACTGAACTTGCTATGTGTTGGATTACCAAATCCAACTTTCTTAGACAACAAATTCATTGGAAAAGAAGATTACATGAAAAAGTTGCACAACACTATGAATTCTGATTTAGGCAACTTGCCTGAGGAAACCACTCCAGAAAGAATTGCAAGTTGCATCAAACCACTATAAAAAAAATGCAGTTATAGATAAATTCTTTGATTTATATAAAAATATCACTTCAAAGTATTCATTGTTGAAAAGGTTACAATTATTTAGCTACAACCTCAAAAAAATAGAGCTTCCAAATGATGCAAAATGGAGCACCCTAAAGAACATCATTGGAGCTGGGTCATATTCTCAAATTGTTACTATTAGTTTAGTGACAGTCATACTACATAGCTAATAGCACTAAGAAGCAACAAATTAGTAAGTGATAGTACTACTACTACAATCATTTTGTTACTTGTTACTCTTTAATTTCAATTTGTGGATTTAATTTCAACTTTGTTTAATGTTAATTATTACAGGAATCAAGAGCCAACATATCATGATAGATAGAAAGCCAGGCACTAGCATACTATTCCTACATAGAATAGATGAAAATTTTGTTGCTACTCCTACTTGAAAAAATTGTACAATTGACAATTTGGCAATGCGATTGTACACACATAATGTAGTAATAATTTGATTATATATACAATTAGAAGCTGATCTACGACTATTGTTGCTCCCTTGTATCTATAAAAGGGAATTCAGGATCATTTGACATTGAGTCATTTGCAAAGGGAATTTAGGGTCATTTGACATTGAGTCATTTGCAAAGGGTTGTAATTGTTAAATGTATTACATTAGAGGCTAATTTATAATTATAAATTATAATGCAATTTTCTTTTAAAGAAAGCTTATTCTATTAATGCATTATGTTACAATTTCTTAAAGAAACTAGAAACAATAAAAATCTAAAAAATGTCTAAAAACTAGAATGAATAAAAATCTCAAGTTCCACATGTATTATTCTATTAAAACTAGAATCAATGAAAATCTCAACATGTGTAGACTATAAAAGTAAAAACTAGTTTCAACGAAAATATCAACATGTAAGTTTGTAACATCAACATGTTTAAAAAAAAGTTTAAGCATCTATGAAAGGACAATGAATGAAGGTTATAAATTAACTTCTATGTACATAATTAATTAGTAGATAGAGTCATAGACATTGGTAAGACCAGAGCACATAAATTAATTTGAATTGAAATTGGTAAGACCAGAGCTATTAGTCTACTACTTGACTCACACAGAACTTAGAACTTGAAGTTGAGAAGTTGCTATGGTTGTCACTCCGCCTGGACCAACTCAGCATCACTATCATCAGAATCCTCATTTATTACATATAACATTTCATTTATCATTGTATTTTCTTCAAATTCACTATCAGTATGGATGCCAAAGTCAACTTCATCTTCATTGCTTCCAATATTAGGAATTCAACCACTGCCACCACCCTCACCACCACCACTGCCACCACCACTAACACTACCACTTAGGTTTGAAATTTTGGTCATCCTTCTTCTTTGACATTTTTTTCTCCAAATGTTGAGAGACTTTTCATAAGGGAAACTATCTACCTCATACCTAGAATTACAGAGCCTCAAACAATTATCCAAATTTTTGTCTAATTTGTTTCTAATCTTTGATGTCAAGAAGCCCAAAGTATTGAAAATTCTCTCACCCTCCACTCAACCCAATATCATTGTCAAACATAAATTAGTAAGCTTGAAATATTCTAGAATGGACTCTCTCAATTGATTGCTCTGACCAAGGTTTTTCCAAAGCTTTTTTACCGCTTCCTCTTCATTTGGGTTCTCCATAAGATCATATTGTTCCCTCATTATGTTTGAAAAAGAATATGATTGATCTCTCAATCAAGATTCATCTAAAATTCCATTTATAGTTACTAAGTCATTGATTACTTTAGAATCAAAGTTGTCATCCTTCTTCAAAAATCACTGGGATAGTTCAGAGACCAATATTGAGGAAAAACAATAGACATTGCCTCAAGTAGTTCCTCTGGAGGGAATCTGAATCTAATTTTAGACAAAAGATTGTAGCAAACTCACTTGATAGAGTCAAGCATGGAGTCTTTGATCTTCTTGAAGTCTTCACTTGTAACACATGAAAATACCTTCTCTGGTTCTGATTCATTGGGGTTGGACTTGAGGTCAACATAGTCATAATACTGCATTGGTATGTCAACTCCACATACCCTAGCACATACCTCATCATTTGCATTAATATGTAAATTTTTTTAAAGATTTTTCAAATCTGTGATTTCTATCCACTTTGCAAATTTCGCTTCATCTAATGGTTGTAATTGATATAGAAGATCTAGGCTATTACATGTCATTTTATGTAGCTTATTATATTTTGCAATGTACATAGCTCTTTGTTGAAACTTTTTTATAATATTTCTCATGTCCTGTAGCATGGGGAGAACAACTATTAAAGTTAAGAGTATCTTAACATTAGTTAGACTTGAATATAGCTGAGGGAATTTGTCTCACATAGAGTGGATTAGTCCAAGAAATGGCAGATATTCAGAGAATACTCGATGCATTTGTCCATCCAAAGAGATCCATCTGGTATTATTGTCTTTAAGAAGCTTCCTCCCATTAGTAAGTCCTTGAGAAAAGTGTTGAAATTCCCAAGCTCATTCTGGACTTTGAAAAAAGTATTGGTAAATCTCTTTGATTAAAGATCCTACTTTACTTACACAACCAAAATCATTAATAATTCCAAAAGCTAGATTCATTTGATGGGTCATGTAGTGAATGGGAATGATGTAGGGTGCCAAATCATTCTTGATCTTTTTGTAAAGACTGCCTTTATGACCTTGCATAACCAAAGATCCATCTGCTCCAACATACACCAAATATTCAACAATCTCCATGTTATCCATACCTCCACAATCAATTAGAGTTCTCTTTAATAAATCATATAAATTTTTGGTTGTCGCACTACAACTCAATTTAGCAATAGATAGTAGAAAGGGTTGATGACAAAGATTTTTTATAGTATAAATATCCATGTACACCCAGGAAGTATTATTAATTGCTATAACTTTATCTAGAGACAATGCAATGAAAATAGACTATTTTACTTTTTTCCTTCATATCTTCTTTTTCAACCTATGCAAGACAACTAGCCCATTTCCACCTGCTATTTACTGACTAGTGACTATTCAAATACCTTCAAACTTTAAAAAAGTGCAATAAACCAATAATTGAAAGGTAGTCCATCATAGGACACCCTCTACTCAAAATATAGAAGACCACACTTAATTGAATAACTTTTCCCATATTTTCTGCTTCCATTTCTTTGCCAATGAAATCTTCAATGGAACCTTTTATTGTAGAATGCTTCTCCTATAATTGCTCATGTAACTCATATATTTTAGTATTCTAGATATGTAGGTAGTTGTCCTTTGTTTTCTAAGTTAGCACAAATTTTTCAACTCCATCTACAATTTCCTTTTTGTAAACTTTATTGACATGCTTTTCTATGATATCAAGTTTAAGTTGCAACCTCTTCTCCTTCTTTGTTATCTCTATACAAATCTTACATTTGCATTCTATAGGAGGCTCACCATTAATTGGATTGGCCACTAGTTCAATGAATGAGTACTTTTCCACTCATTCTAATTGAAAATTCCTTTTGGATAGATCCCAGTGAGATCGATCTTTTTTTTTTTTTTCAATTTTCTTTTTCCTTTTTGTGTATGAACATGATTTATGGAATCACTTTTGGTTTTCTCACCCGACTAGTCTAATACTGACTCCAAGTCTATAATATTAGCTTGTGACTCCCTACTTAGAGCAAGTGCCTCCAAATCATGTTCAAGTTTTTCATTGATTGAGATATTAGGTTCACCAACTTGAACTTCTTCAATATGGTCTCCAACTTGTGATGAATCTCCTTTTTCAATATGCACTGGGGATCTAATTTGTGAATCTTGTAGGTTGGAAACATTTCCACCACCAAAATATGTGGATATGGTTCTAAATTTTGGTAATGGTGGCCTCTCTTGGCTTTTAGGTCCTATTGGAACCCCTGTTACCCCTCTTGTTTGACATTACAAATTGATAAAGGCTGCAAAAAACAAATCAACTTAGTTGTTGAACAAAAGACTCAAAGAGTGATGAGTCAAAGACTATGACAATAGACTACTTAGACTACATATAATAACAATAATATGATTCATTCTCATAAAAAGGGTACTATGGTACTACCCATTAAAATTTGCAAACCTATCTTAGCATGTGAGATGTCTAGTCTCACAAGTAGACACTAGACAGTAAAAAATAATTAGTACCACTACCACTACCACATAAAAAATAGTTTAAAAATCATAGACCTTTTACGAAAACCACAGTACATGAGTCAATGAGCAATGCACTTAGCACTCTAAAACTTTGGCAGTAATAAGAAATGCCAGTCTCCAAACCAAAAAAGAGCAAATTGTGTAGAACAATAATATCTTATAGTCCAATCTAGGTTGGAAAACTATACAAGTTTAACAAGTGGGAATGTCAAATGTAGGTGAAACACACCTTCCTATGCAAGCCCACAATAGGAAATAGTTGGCTAAACTTGGCTAGTGGTCAACACATGTTAGGAAAATAGTAGGCATCACCTAACCCAAGGGAAAATTAGTTATAACAATGGTGAAAGAACATTATCCAATAAGAAAAAACATGCAAAGGATGATGAAGATTTTAAAATAAATGTATCCAAAATGTCTATTACATTGGCAATTGGACTGAGATTTTTGGCCAATCATATGATAACTAATGGGAAACTACCATGGGTTTTGGAACCAAATTGTATAAATATCTAGTGATGTGGTTGACTTGCATTACATATGTGATTCACCAAATATTGATTGACCCATGAGATAGGATCACCAAATGGCAAAGATTTGCCACTAAAGTAATCTCTACCAGATAGCTTATGCATAAAAAATTGTATTCCTAATTTTGGGGATAAATTTGATGTTTAGTGCCTCAAAGTCCTCCATCAAGTCCCAAAATCATTTGCAATAGGCTATTAACCTTATTCATTATAGAATCAATTTCCTTATTTTGATGAATCACCAATTGAGAATATCCTTCCACTATGATGGTTTTTACATTATTTTCAAGTGTGAAAAGAAGTCCTCACACTAGATCTTTCTACTCTACCATGTTGTTAGTGCATATGAACTAAAAGTGATAGAAAAAATAGAAAGATCAACCATTGGGACTAATTAGCTCAATCCCAACTCCTTCTCCTTACTTATGATTAGATTCATCAAAGAGTCCAAATTGCTTCTTTCTTGGCTTTCCTAGACTCATATTTATTTTTTCTAACTTTTTCTTTCACTTAATTCTTGAAACACTTCTTTTAGATACAATGCATCCTTCCTTGTATCAGTTCATTTTTAGTAGCTATCTCTAACACATGAACAACTTTCTCTATTTTCCTCTCTTGAATTTCTTTGATTATTTTGGTGACCTTAGAAGTTTGGGGTTCAAGATGTATAATGACCAAAATGCAACCTTGACCTTTTATGAATTGTTGTCTTTTGTGCACAATGATTATCCCCTTAAGAGGAGAATACAAAGCCCCACCATCTAAAGATATGTCATTTCATAATACGTTAAGATCCTCTTCAATTTCCTTCATAAAGGAACTTTCTACTATATTGGAATTTCCTAGGGGGACTCTAATATTTTGATAATTTAAGGTGTTCTCTTGAATGTTGTTTGTCATCTAATTATCTATTACTAAGAGGTTGGTTATATTTTTATTTGTGGAATGAGATAGACGATTCAACACTCGACAAAAATGTCTTGAAAACTCAAACATTTGAACTTGAAATGGCTTATGTGGTGTAGCCTAAAAAACTTAGGGAGAAGTAAGATATTTGGGTCTACATCTTCTCTAAGGAATTGCAAATTGGCAACCATGTTGTCAATGAATTGAGTGGTGAGTTCATCTTTTGGAGAAGGCTCTTGCCTACCTATAGTGGGATTGTCATTTGACCTCTCTATCTAAAACATATCAAGTACTATTACTCTATAAGATCCCAAATCTGATTGGAGAAATAATACATCATTAGGGGAATCATACTTTGTGATCATCTTCTTATCTTAGGCTTAGCATCAATCTTGATTTGGTTATTTAGTCCTTTCCATAGTAACCATAGTTGGGTGAAGTCTATGGAAAACCATTCTCAAAGGCATCTAATCCATTCCCTACTCAACAACATGTCATTCATATCAAGTATGTCTACTACATGAGTGTCGATGATATCCTAAATCTTGGTATATTTGGTCAATTGAATGTGTACATCTTTCAACACTCTAATGAGTTTTACTTTCATCTTATTGAGCTGAATCACCACTCGATTAGTAGGTTGTGGAGAGACTCCCAACCTTTGAGATATTAAATATAGCATGTCATTGCAAGAAGAACCTAATTTTAAAAGTAAATTAAGAATATTCTTGCTAAGGATTAAAATACTTAGTAGAGAAGGAGGCACTTATGTTTTGTCTTGAACATAGTTGGCATAGCTTCAATAGTATTGCCATAGGGGGGTTTTTTCTTTTGGGTGTCAAGGTTGGTAGATGCCTTAGTTTGGTCAAGGGTCTTTAAAAGTGCATCCCATTGGGTGAGACAACTTTGTAACATGTCATACATTGAGATGTTTTCCTTAGTCATTTTCAATTCTTCAATTGTATTGCACTTTTCTATAGACCAAACATGATTCTTCAACAAGGTGGGCATATTTCCTTATGCCTAGAGCTGCTACTTTTGGTTTGGTGCATATATAGGCATAGGATTATTTCTTTCTCATGGATCGAGAGGATTGGGTTGTAACCCTAGGGAAATTCCATCAATTAGTGGCTCCCTTTGGTTGCAAAAATTACAATTATTTTGGTTATCATTGCAAAATGCAAACATCTTGGTAGGTTTGGGTTTAGCCTCTTAATTGAATGGGAACATAAATTATTCATTAGTGAAATCTTCTAGCTTTGTATGAAGTGGAGTATCATGGGATTCCAATACATTGTGTTGAACTAAAGAGGGGGAATGTTGTTAGCATCATGTGAGTTATGGCCCATGTCCTAATTTCCTCCAAAGAATGTATTGTCACTAGATGCATCCTGGTTTACATCCACCTAATTAATTTTGAAAAAATGAATATTATTATTATTATCAGTTGGTATACTTCCATTATTTGGGTGAGTGCCCTACTATTGGATTTTCCTAGGAAGTCTATTGTTGCAATATGATGAGTTGAAATTATTTCTAGTGGTATTATTCTTGAAAGAATATAAGTTCATTAACTAGTTTTGACCATATCTATTATTGTTTGTGGCTACATTAGGTCATTGAAAATTGTTATTTTTCCCTTGTGAAAATCAAAGGTGAGTGAACTCATTTGTTATTTAGGATATAGTTTTCCTCATTTGTTCCAATTCATTGAAGTAAGCTACTTTTGGAGGCTAGTACCCTAGATAGGTTATGGAAGGGTCTAAGACTTCAAGAACTTGTTGTATAGGTACATAATTCAAAGGAAGGTATTGGTTGGGCATCATTTGTGCCCATGTTGGATGGTGGGGCCACCATGGTGGTGCTTGTTGGAACCATCATACTCCCTCCACAATTAGGATTTGCCTTATTAGTGAAGATTGTTTTAAAAAATACTTTCTCCAAAGTATCAATGTTTGTAGTAGGAATTTTTCTTAGGAAAATGGAAATGAGTTGATCAATAGAATTTGAGTATATTTCAATTGTAGCTTCTAGTAGTATTGTGTAGAGAATTTCTAATCTCTAGTATGCCATATGAAAGTGATGCTTAAAACAAGGGATAGTTTCTATCGGATCCCTTTTTATTGATAGAAGCTAGTGATGCAAGATATCCATATTGATAAATTTATTGAATTGGTCTAAGAAAAACTTCTCAAAATCTGCCAAATTTTTGATGGATGCTAGTAGTAAATTCATGTACTAGTCAAATGCAACTTCCCCCACATTGTATGGGAATAGATAGAGGACCACATCTTCATGCTTAATTTTATTTCTATTACATATTTTCTTGAAGATTTCAATGTGATCTTCTTCTATTCATATCTCACCTTAGATGAATTTTGGACAAAAGTTTTTAGGAGTCTTGGGGAAGCCATAAAGTCAACCTTGTAGGTTGATGGGTGAATCCAAAGCATTTAAAAAGAAATACATTAGGGGAAGTGGTGTTAGATGACTTTGTTGTTGGGAAGATTTTTGTGAAATGAAGGGAATGGAAGTATTTGGTTGTGCAGTGGATGAAAAGAATGATGGAATTTATAATGTGAATGGGCAGAGCTTTGAGAAATCCCTTTTTCACTATAAGACTTGTTGTGGAAATGGTCATGCTCCAATAATTTGTATTTTTTGGGGAAGAAACTCAATTCTTACTAAAAGGGAGATAATGGATCATGATTTTCTAATTTGCACACCTCTTTGTTTTGTACACTTGCACACCTACATGCCTAGCACACGTTTGTACCTAGTGCACTAACACACAAACACACCTTAGTGAGCATGAAAATTTAGACTTAATTTTTTCTTTTTAAAAGGACTTCCTTCTAGTTTCACTTCTATTGAGAGGTCTTGTGTTCTTGCAGAGGAGGAGGTGGAGATGGTGGATTCCCTCAAGGTGGAGGAGGTATGCCTAATGACCTTTGTGAGAGTGGAGGTAGTTGATTCCAACCCTTACCTAATGATTCTCTACATGGAGTATCCTTTATCACCCGTCCTTCCAAATGAGTCCATGTGGGCATAAAATATCGCTCTGAAATATCAAAGACATATAAGCCATCTCCCATCACAGACTCAGTCTACCCTTCATGTTCATGGTCTGTAGACTCTTTAAGCTAAATTAGCTATGCTTGGGTGTCTAGGGGTGTTTGTGTTGCACTCCTCCTTTCCTCTTTGACAATCCTTGCTAAATGGGTCCTCTTATTGAAAAGGAGATATTCAATTTCTTCCTCCTATTCTTCACCCTTCACTTTAGGTATGGTTTTAGGAATCTAGGGTGGAGTGCTTTTCTTCTTCAATTTCCTCTTCATCACCTCTACCACCACTATTTTCATCCTTTCCTTCTTTGGCACTAATGGGGATGCCTCTATTTGAACTAGGGCTTATTTAGGTTGAGTTTGTTCTGGTTGGACCTCCTCTTCTTAAGTAGAATTCCTCTTCTTCTTCCCTTTTATTCAGTCACTATAGAAGTATGCCACTTCACACTTATGTTTGTACATGGTCTTTGACCTAACTAGGGGATTCTTCTAATATGTTGGAACCGTGAGCTTGGTTCATTTACCCTTCTTGATCCATACAGGTTTTTTTAAGGTTGGTGCATTAGGGATTTTCTCTAAGTAGAAAGGATTCTTAACCTAGTCCTTTATTAGTTGAATGACATGCCTTACCCAATGTTGGATATCATCATACGCCTCTTGACCAATCTCTGCATTCATTTTGGGTCCCTCAATGATCTTGGCCGTATTGTAGAGGGGGTCCAATACATTGGGCCTATCCTTATTCTGCACCTTTAGGGGTATAGTTAGATTAAGTCCCTTCTCTAAAAATTGTAGACTCATCTTACAATAGATCATGATTTGAACATCATAGTCATCTATGCAGTTCATCCAATGATCTTCAAGTATTACAGCCATTATGAACTCCCTTCCTACAAGATGTTAGATGATCCCTATGTTGTCAAAGTAGGGGCAAGGCACTAGGTAATCAAATCAACTTCACCTTGAAAGGCCCTATGGTAATCAACCATACCCATGTTTTCTTGTGCATTTTCCTTACCCCTCATAAGTAGAGGCTAGTTGTAAAGAAATCTCTAGTGGTATCAACCTATTCGATGGATAGAGAGGAAGCTTCTTAGGCCACAGGAGGGTTCCAACTACCCAAATGTATGTAAATGAATTGAATCAAATAATGTAAGCACCCATCTAAGTTATTTTGGAGGGTTCCTCCACTGATATCCCTCTAGGAATAATATTATGGTGAACACAAAATCATCATTTACTATCCTATATTTGGGACTCTTTTTTAGGAGCTTCTTCATTACTAGCTAAGGGTATACTATGTAAAGCCACACATTGGGATCCTACATGCTTTCCCTCTTCACCAATCTTGGATGGTTAGTTGGTTGAGTGACCAACAAGTAGACTATATAAGAGGCCATGGAAAACCTTAGATATGATTTTATTGAAGTGATTTATTCATCTAGAGAGTTGTTGAGAAGGGTGACCTAGTCAATTTGTAGGCCTCTTTTCTTGATGGTTTCTATAAAATGAACCATTCATGTTTCCAAATGACTCATTGAGGAGAGTCTCATGACTCTTCTTAGGAGGACTATGCAATAATTAATATCATTGACCATATATCCATGAGTCATGTCCACTTTCTTGGGTTCTTCTATTAGGAGGGGGTTGAGTGAGAAGGTATTTTTCCTATACCAAGTCTTTGTCCTCTCATTCACATTCTTGGTACCATCTATCCACTATGTCATAAGTTATCTTTTCATATTGATTTGTGACCAATAGGTGAAAAACCTTCTCAATTTTATTTGGGTGGATGTCTAGGATGATTTCCATAGTTATGTTTTTTATCACCTTCCCCTCAAGCACATAGTAGTGGGCTAGCACCATAATCAACTTATAGGATTATGTAGACATGGGGTGTGAGGTTTCTTTCACCAACCCACTCAATATCAAGGATGAGATCATTTCTAATCTCTCTCGTGGCTTGTTGTATAGGACCAAGAATACATTCCAATATATGTGTCCCAATTTTGTGTCATGGAATGGTGAGTGTTTTTCAATGAATCAAGACTTCCTGGGTGCACCTTGAAAATTGAATGTCACTAGGTTGAGTGAGATCTTTGCCACCATGGAGGATGATGGAGATGCCATTTTAACCTACACAAGAGACAAATATCATTATAGCATAGTAAAGAAATCAAAATGACACTTACTGGCTTAGTTGGACTCATGGGAGACTAAAAAAAAAAAGAGAAAAAATAAAACCAGGAGAAAACTAGATTTAGTGCACTAGCACACATGACACACCTAGTGTACATGTGCAATTGTACCATGTGTGTCAAGTGCATGACCTTGAATATGACATAAAAACTAGTCATAGTTGTACTCATGCACTCTTACGCTAGATGCACAAGCTTATGGGAAAGGGTGAATTTGGTCTTGGTGTTGTTTATAGGAGGTGTACAATGTACACCATGCATGCCACTAGATATGTTTTAGATGTACTAAATACTGAATTTAGTGTTTTGTATTTAGAGGAGATGTAGGCTAAAAGGTTCAAATGTGTGGCACTCAAGGGGACTTAATGTGAATGAGTGCTCAAGGGGGGGGAGGGGGCGGGGGCAGAGGCCTTGTATTCATAGGCATTGGGCTAGATGATCATTCCCAACGCACCCTTCTTGGGTGTGCTAGTGCACCTAGTGAGCCAATGTGCGCCAAAGAGATATTCTAGGTTGGGTACACTTAGCACATCTTGGAAGGGTGCACAAGTGCACCTAGTACTCATGTGCACTAATTTTTCCCTTAGCAAGGAAAAAATAGCTTCATAACTTCATCACTTTAAATGATGTCTATCAACCAAACTTTTGACCTAGAACTATAGTGGGGTCATTCTCTGAGATACTTGGAAGGATGCCCTCTTTTGGAGAGTAAATTCCCCTAAAATAGAAGAAAAGAGGGGGTCCCCTTTTTTGGGTTGAAAATGGGTGTGTGTTGTGAAGCCATAATAGAAATCTCTATGTCCAACATTCCCACACTTGAAATAACTACCTTTGTACTCTTTGTTTCGACTTCCTCTTCCATGAATCTTCTTATCATGTTCCTCTTCAATCACAAGATTATACTTGTCTCTATCACTAATTAGTTTATCCCTTATCTTAGATGTGACTTGTTTTCTTTTCAATTATCTTATACCTTCATAGCATATTGATAAGCATCTACAATTATACAAATTCTTAGGATACTTAACTCATCTTTAATGTTAACTATCAAACCATTAACATACCTAATCACATTCTCCTTAATGTTTCTCAAGGTACATATTTGATTTTCATCTTGTAGAAATCTTTGATGTACTCCTTAACTATCAAATTATTTTTCTTTAGATTTTTTAGTTTCTTAACATTTGCAATTCATAATCCTCTAGTATGAACTTGACCTTAATTCTATCAACCATTACTCTCCACCTAGTGATCTTAGGACCACTTATCTTTTTTATCTTTTATGTAACTCTTTCCACCATAAGAAAACATGACCCTTTAACTTAGTTTGTACTAACCTAACTTTGTATAGATCCTTAATATCCTCACACTCAAAGTAATCCTCTAGCTCACTAATCTAATCTATCAATTCCCTAGGATGCAATGAGCCAAAAAAGTATGAAACTTCCATTTTATGATTCTTACCCATTTGTGCCACAAAAAATTATAATCTTTATTCATCTAAAAGGATCTCAACTTTAGCTAGTGGGAGATGTTTGATAGATTCTTGAAATTCATATTCAGTCTCAAGGTTTCTCCTAGACCCAATCAAAGCATTTTAGTTATTAGTCCTTGTCTCATTCATGAATTCCCACATCATTTTTCCTATCTTTCTACGATTTATTCTTCTATGAAAAATCTTTTAAAACTTTCGGATTTTCCTTCTCAAATTCTTCATCTTTAGTTATTTGATCGTACGTGTTGATTTCTTTAACTCAATGAAGAAATCTACCAACAAAAATAATCTTCCTCAAATAATTTGTATGCACAAACCATGAAAAATTCAACTTGTCCTTCAACTGATCCAACAAATCTCCTTGTAGTCCCTTTTGTGCAATCCTCTATAGTTGTAGGTCAGGTATACCTTTTTCCACACCACAACTATAATCTTTAGTATCCACAATCTCTGGACTTGATCTAATTAATCCTATTGCTAAAACTTTGTTGTCATACACCACAAAAAAAATCCTATTCTAAAGCATCTTGTGTAAGTTTTTTTAATATAGGATAGATCCTCAGTTTTTCCACCCCATAAACAATAAATATATAACTTTGCAAGCTCTAGAAGTCAGATTTGAAATGAAAAGAATCACACTTGTGCTTTGATACCATTTGACACAATCAAAGAAGGATAAATCCTTAAAGGAGATATCTAACTTTGTAGCTAGAAATAACAAAACAAAAATGATAAAAGAAAATAAAGAACAACACTGGCAATTAGGAAAATATGATATTCAATTATTATCAAGTTATCTTGTAAGTACATATTACTTGTAAATATTCAACAAACATTCCTCTTTACTAAAGACAAATACTTATTCTTGATCTTCCCTATTATATATAATGGCTCTCCTTGTTACCAATATTACTACTTGATTGCTCCTCCTAAACTATAACTACTACCCTACTTATTTACAATATTTCCTGCCACAATTCAACTTATCTAATCAACAATCTCCAAGTTGAAGAAACATAACACAAATAATATAACAGGACCCAAATCCATAACAAAAACCCCAAATTGATACATAACAATGTAAGAATATATATGGAGGTTTGACACATGTATAACAATATTAAATAGAGTGTCATTAGTTGCATGATGTTGATCTCTATTATAAGTCAAATATTTCCAACCCACTCATGAGAACAAGAAAATCAAATATAGAACCAAACCAATATTAAGATAACTTCATCTAGAAACATAATATTGAGATATGAAGCTAGACATACAATATCCATGATGCCATAATCACACCATAAGGATCACATAACATAGCAAGCCAACTAGATTGATCATTGCCCAAAACATAATAAGTTGTCCAATAGAAACATAATAATAATAATAAAGAAATAGTTTTGAGTGATGCATGATTTCCAACTACCCCAAGATGTTCCTACATCATATCGATGTAACCATTGCACCATATATGTGTAAGTGATAGTTACTAGTGTATTCTAAGAGAAATAGCATGTAAGGGATATGAATATAAACCAAGCATTACAAATATATATCAAAACAAAAAATATTATAAAAAAGGGAAAGAAAATGCAAGGGAATGCAAGCCTTTTAAATCCTCATAGCCTCCTTGGTGCCTTTGATGTGGTCTAATGATCACATATATGCACTCAATGGATTGCTTGAGCTTCAACAATGGATGCAAATAATGGATGGATGTATGGAAATTTAAGTATATTAATAATTATTTGATCATATTTAGCCCTCAAAATAGTATAGTAAGTTTACTGAAAAGGTTGATGCATTGTGAAGGATTGAGGGTTCAATTTATAGGTCATGGGTAGAGGAAATGGATGACCAAGATGTAAGAATAGAGATTATGACAGAGGGCTAAGATGAAAGAATAAAGTAGCACATGGATTGTGCTTCTCAAATTGATAACATTGAAACAAGTGTAGCAAGGAGAATGAGTTTAAGGAGATAGGATTTATGGAGGATAATCTAACTGAATGTGGTGTGAAATAGACTTGAGTTTTTGGAGGTGGGAGAGGGGATATGAAAAGAAAGTAGACTTGGGCTTGAGTCAGGAAGACTTAAATCATTTCTTGATTTGTGTAAGTGATTTGGAGAGGGAATTCAAACATTGATAAGGGGATGATGTGACTTAGTTAAGAAGGTGAGGTGGCTCAATTAAGGGGGGTGATGTGACTAGTAGATGGATTTGTTAGAAAAATGGTAGGTGGAGTTAGTCAAATAAATCATTTATTTAATTAAAAAGGGAATTATTAGTACATGAATTGGGTTTGGCTAATTGTTGGGTTAGAGGGTTAGTTTTTGGTAGAGAGATTTAATTAATTAAATAAATAGGGGAATTTGGGATTAAATTTAATGGCTTGTGCATTTATTTAATTTAATAGAGGAAGGGGGATTCAATTAATATATCAGACTATCGGTTGTTGTTTAATTTATTAACTGGATTATAATAAATTAATTAAGGAATAACATAAACTAATTAAATATTAAATATTTAATTAATAATTCCTTAGAAGATGACTAAATAAAATTACATTATTGTGTGATTAAATTTAGGTGTCTACATTTTGCACATCTTCAACATATTGTTGAGACAACACTATTTTGAAGATGTTTTTAAATAATAGATGACATGAAGAAGATTTCTAAAGAAAAAACTTAAATAGAGGAGAGAAGGATTGGACTATGTGATGCCCCCTCAAGAATGCAGCAAGGAGAGGATACGAGGTCAGATAACATCTTGAAAATTTTAAAAAGTGTAGCGAGGAAAATAATGCAAGATGAAAACATTAGGTGGAATAAGGTAAAAAGTGTCATCAGGAAGGGGAAATAGAGAAATGGGGCTCAGAAGGTGTAATAGCCCTTTTATCCTAATATTAGTAGGGTTTCAAAGATAGTATAAGTACACTTGGACTAGGATCAGAGATAAGGTTACTTTTGGTACTCCTTGATTTAACAACTTGATAAATTCATGCACAAGTGAAACTATAACATAACATCTAATATTCTTAACACAAAAGAATATACACCAAAATTGGTAATCAAAGAGGTACTTATATTATTATATGTTTAGAAATATTTATATACTTATCATATACATCCCTTATTTCTTATGATGTTAGATATTGCTTTGCATTCTCTATATAATGTCTTTAAGAGATTAGGTAAATGGTTGGTTTCTATAATTATTTGTATATTATTATAAACTCATTATTATATTTTTACTACCTTATTTATAATATTCTAATTATTTTATTTTCATGCTAACCTGACTAATCCATTGTGCCTTATATGTGTTTGTGTGTGCGTGCGTGCGCGTGTGCATCTTTACTTTGCTTGGCATGTCTTCAAAATGGGGTGAGGTAGTTTTAGTCATTTCTTTGGGATATCTACATGATGTCACACTCCTTCCTTTCTTGTTACTATATGTGTGTGTGTGTGTGTGTGTGTGTGTATAACAAGAAAGGGAGTGTGAAATTGTGTGTGCATGCACATGTATATTGTCAATTGGTGATGCAAGTGTATGTAGGTACTAGGCATCAAATCCACCTAGTTACATAAGTTTGAGTGTGCCTCAAAATACTCAAACTAGTTTTTGTTAAAGAGGAGATGGAACCATGATCCATATCTTCATCCTTTTATCCTTAGAAATTTAATAGGAATCTAGTCACCTAGTCCAGGGTTTATATTTTTATGATTTATTCTGATGGTTTGATTGGTGGATTTTAGTGTTGAGAATTATGTGTTAATGATTTGGATATATGTATTTCTAGGTAAATTTTCTATGATATTTTCTTGGTATATTTATATATGCATATATGGATGCAAACATATATACCTATATAAATATACATTGTTACATAATTAAAGTATTTGATTATTTGTATATGTTATAAATTATACGTGAGTGATTTATTTATACACTTATATATAAAGGGAAACTAATAGAATATAAAAATAAAGAAATTAAAAAGAGGTAAAATAAAAAGCATAAGTAATTAGAAGAGGTGTAATAACATGCATTCAAGTGCAAAAGGTAATATGTGCTACCCATGTGGAAGAATATAAGACGAGAGCATAAATTCGATGATGTGCATTAAAAACTGGGTTATAAAGTACTAAAGAGTGTATTTACATCATTTTTGGATCATTTATTCATTATATAGCCCTAAAATAGCCTTAATTTACCCCAAGCAAGCCTAAACAACTTGTAAAATGGTAGTTAATTACATAAACAAAGGCAATTTTGGATTTTGGAAATTACTTTTATTTAAAATGGTTGTGTCTTTTCACCTAAATTTGTATGAAAGCTATTCAAGAACACATATATGTGGTTTAAAATATAAATGTAAAGGGAAAGGGATGGCTGAAAGTTAGAAGAGACATTTGTTGTACTTTTTATGAATAATTTTATGGAGAAAAAATAATGATATGTGAAGGAGAGTTTGTGATTATAATTCTTTAAGGATTTATAAGTTTCTTTCCTTTTTGGAAGAGAAATCTGTATATGATATTTTAATGAGTTGAGAGGGGGATTTATTACCATTTTATTTCCTTTTCTTCCATGGATATTTGTGAAAGTGGAGAGGGTTTGAATGATGCATCTCAAGTGGATTTATTTTACTCTAGGGTCTCCTTGCTCCTGCTTCCATTGAATCTTCCTAGGACTTGAGGTATAGATTGAAATTATTAATTGTATTATTTGTCTGACTAAATATAGATCTATTTATATGTTTTCTTGATGTTCTATAATTTTATATTTAATTCCTAGGTTTATTTAGATGTTTTGAGTTTCTATTTGTGAAAATTGCTATGCATTTTCCTATGGCATTTAACCACTAGTTTTTGAAGATACATTATTTTTTGTTAGAGGGTTGGTGGTAACCCGAGTCATGAAATATTATATTATGTTATTTTTTATGTGTTCTTATCCAAGGTTTCTTGTGCATGCTATGTGTTTCTATTATATGGTTTGTAATTATATATGCTTGATTTGGGGCTTTTAAACCAATTTGACCTCTTTCTTGGGTTTTCATGCTCCCAATTGTTGTTTAAGACACCAAAGGCATGTGAAATTGTTATGTGACATTTACCATTTATTTTTAGCATTGAAAATTCTTGTAAAGGTATAGGCTTATACTATTTGTAGCTTTTTTTATCATTTATGCATTGTGATACTTATATAACATTTTAAGGTTTTGTTTAAACTAGGGGCATGGGACCCTAAGAATACTATTCCCTTAAATTTTCTATGATTTTGGTTTTGTGTTTTTAATAAGGGTAGGATCCCTAGGTGAGTGGTTCACCATAGGTGCTAGGAACCAAAAGTGGTCACTGGAGGATCCTATGTAGTAGAGACTAGAGCCCTTAATAGGTTAGCTCTACATGTGAGTTTGTAATCAAGTGGAAACATTAATTAAATAAATTAGTTATTGGGTATTTGGGTTAAAAAATTAACCAATATAAGTGATATTGGGCCACACTTGTCCTGTTGGTGTACTAGGACTATATGTCATCATGCAACATGGTGACAATAGTTTAAGAGGTTGATCCTAACATTAAGGAAAGTTGTGATAAGGCCACATACACCCTATTGGAGTACTAGGACCATATGTCATTCTATATAAGGTCTGGATGCAATAGGATGACATTGGTTAAGGAGGTTGAACTTGACATTTGAGGGGAATGCGATGACACTCACCTAGATGCGGTTGAAATCCCAACTCTTCTTTTGCCTCTAGTTATCCATTTGTCTTGTGATTTTATTTTGGGGTATTATTCTTTGTGTGGCTTTATGTTACCTTTGTACTTTGATTTTGGGGTATAGCCTTAGATTACCTTAGAACCTGTGTAGATCATGGTCTTATCTCCTAGCTCAGTAGAGTGGACTAGTTATGACTCCACATGGTTGGGTGGTAAATATTTTCAAGGTACTATTTGAGTTTTCATGGATGGCTTATATGGATCCTTGTTGAGAATTTATTAGAGATTAATTATTGAAGTTTATATGTTGCATCTCTTTGGAGGAAATCTATATAATATTGTAATATAAACTCATGAAGAAGGTAAAATATCATATGTATGTGTATGATGAATTGAAAAGATATGTAAAAGGGTGAAGGGTATCTCTACAAGAAATAAAGGAAAATGTGAGCATATTGTTTTATTTCAAAATATTAATGAAGTTATTATGATGTCATGACATTGTATATTTCCTTATATCTAGATGAATGTATAATGAACTACATACTCTTCATAACATTATCAAATGATTAATCTAAGTAGTTAGCAAACAAAAGATGGTTAAGTTTGCATGTATGGTTGATGGTTTGAATCTATTTAATGTATCTTTATTGCACATTTAGTAGATACATTTGATTACATTTATTCAAGCATTAGTTCCTATTTTAAAAATGGATATTAGGATAGATAATGTATCAAATCATAAGTAGATGGATTAACTTACATAGTAAGGATGAAATGTTAGAAATAAAACTAAGTAATATTATTTTAAAGATGACATTAGGGAGCCTATTAGGACTTTACATATATGATTAAGTGAAATTAGCAAGAAAAATATGTTCAAAAAAAAATATTCACCAAAATTTTATCAAATTGTCTTACCCTTTTTGATTCCCTATCAAGGCATTATAGAAGAGGTCCTATATAAGAGCTTGGAAAGGGTGAAATGGGTCATATATATTGTCATTTTGAGCTCTAATTTGGATTTTTGAGTTGGATGCACAAGGATGTCTAGTACACCAAGTGAAGATAATGTGATATGTTTAGGTGTGAGGTAATGAGCCCTAATTTTGGCATACTTAGGCTAGTAGATAATATGGTTTTCATATACTTTCAAGAATATTTCCAAGACCTTTTTATGATACTACATAGACTTTAAGTATTAATTTTGGATAATATGTGGACTTTTATAATTAGTATGCCATTCTAATATAAGTACATCTTTCTATTATGCCATGGTTGAATGCTTATTGTTTTGATGATATCATGGGATGTATGTTGAAATCATTTGCCTAAGAACTTCCTATTGCCATTATTGTTATGAATCCTATAACCACTATGAGGAATTACTACTTTAGCTCTAATATGTGTAGTAAATATGTAGATGTAATGATGAATCATAGGTAAGGTTTCATGTTGAATTAACTTGAGATAATGGAATTTTTAGTTATAATGTGAAGGTACTAGAATTGAGAACAAGATGGAGTTGCTACTTAAATACTACTATAGGACTATGTCAAAGAGGGACTCTTCAGGAATACATAAGGAAGTAGTTGATGCTCTAGTTTTCATTTATTAGAATGCATATAAAGATTCCATGAGGGGTTTATTGTTCACCATGGTTCTATCAATAGTATTTCTTTATGAATCCAACAATCGAGGATAGTGGCTCATTCACTCTCTTAAGTGATTCTAACTCTTTCCTCATTCTCAATTAAATCCCTTTTCATTGTCAAAAGGGATAAGCTTTAATACAAATTTCCCTATTTCAAGGAAACAATTAGTTATATAGTTAATAACTCTTGAATAAAAGGGTCTTGCTCGCTCTTAGTAAGAACAAAGATGATAAGTTGATGTACTTTGTAATAGAAAATTAGTTGAGAATACACTAGTGTACCTGTTGAATCATTATCAATAAAGTTAATCTATTGTGTTAATCTAAACACTACCTAAAGGGGCCCATTTTTAATTTCTAGTAACATAGGTTAGTTATCAATAATATTAGTTGATTTTAAATTATGTTTTCCGTGTGGTTTATCAACAGTAGCTTAGCATGATTGCTCTTGCAACTACTAGAGACACAAAGTTGTCTATTTTCCTTGAAGCCACTAGGAACATAATTGCATTTACTTGTAGTAGGGGTAGAATGAAAATTTACATTTTAGTAGGATAAATCTAGTTAGAATCTATGTCTAAAAAGGAACTTAGTGCATATACCATGCTAACCCATTTTAGGTTTAATGTCACTGGGTTGATGATTAAATCATGTATTAAGTCCTAATTTGGATGCAAGCTATGTTGTCAAATCCATAAGTAAAGGATTATTTGTTCCTCAATAATAAATTATATCTAGGACACTACATTTTTGTCATCTTTTCTGGGGATGGTGTCAAACTAAGAACCTTGTGAGATATAATACTTGCATTTCCAAAATTACCATCCTTAGAAATTTTGTAACTAATCTAGATTTTCTTTCACTATAGCATAGAAGAAGGGACCTCCTTGAGAGTTTCATTCTAAAAAATGACCCATTTTAGATAGAGGAAATTATAAAACTTTAGTTGGAAATTTTCTGAGAAGAAGAACAA
This sequence comes from Cupressus sempervirens, assembly GCA_028749045.1. Lineage (NCBI taxonomy): Eukaryota > Viridiplantae > Streptophyta > Pinopsida > Cupressales > Cupressaceae > Cupressus > Cupressus sempervirens. The sequence goes on along the minus strand of CM053792.1, from coordinate 568,927,905 downwards.
CCATTGGAAAACCCATTTGTTGACGCTTAGGAAAAGTTTCCTTCACCACCATCCTCACTAGGATCACTGCATTTGAATGAACTCTTTGTTGAAATAAAATATCAAGATAACTTATCACTTGTTATCTATTAGCTACAACCATATAGAGGTCCAACACCTCCTCCACCAAGGATGGCACAACCTACATTTCTTTTTCATATCCTTGACCTACATGATAACAATAATTCAAAGAACATCCCTAATTTTTCCCTTCCAAAGTTTTATGGCCTCATTACTAAATGCCTTGATACCTTCATCTTTGAGTTTGACATCCTCTTATATAATGGATGCACATAAATTTAAGTTTTTTCACTAAACTCTGAAAGATTCATCTCTTAAGTGGTTCATGGGATTAGGAGTTAATGATGCTACAACATGGGATGTCATGAAGAATTTGTTTCTTGATAAGTATAAGGAATATTGTTAGGGGAGTGATATGAGGGGATTTGATCTCTTTAAGATGTCTCAATAAGAAGTTGAAACTTTGGAAGACTATGTCTCATGATTCTTGTTCAGTCTTCAGAAAAACATTCAACATATATACATTGAATGACGAATCATAGAAACATATTTTCCTATAAGACCTTAATAATACTTGTGTAGAAGCACTAGACCTCATGGTGGGTGGTGACATATCTAGAGTAGCTAGATAGACATTAAAAATATTTGTATGAACTACTCAAGAGAAATAATGAAGAAAGTAATAGGATTCAGACCTTCTCTTGCAAAGGCAAGTATTTTCAAAGTATAAAAAATGGAGATTTGCAATCTTTTTTCAAATTAAAAATAAGACATTATCAATAATTTTGTGATTGAGATAGGCATAATGAATGCCAAGAAGAAAAAGAGGATTTTGAGGCAATTTCAGCTAAGTATTGTTCCCACTATAGACAAAAGAAGAGGGATTATTGGTGCAAGACATTATCCAGGGTGGACACTCAGCCAATGCCCATGGATTTTAAAGCAATTGATGAGAATATTTAGGTGCTCTACATTTTCATGTGCAATCCATCAGATCAATATTGAGGTATGCCTCAAGACCCACTTCAAAATTATGGTTCTTATAATAGTAATCAATGGCAAAACTAGTATCCTCAAAATTTTGGCCCTCAAGCTTCAAATTGGAATAACCCATGGTCTAATCATCAGTAATTGAATAATCCATGGCCTTACCAACTCCTACCTTAGAATAAATAGCAAAAAAATAGAAATAACCTTCTTCCAACCAATGGTATCCCCTATAGAGATGTCAATAACATTCTCTATGGGGTAATTAGCAACAAAATTACTAGTGGAGGGGAAACCAACAATGGAATAATCATCCTCGAAGCTTGTTGGGCATTTGAAATAGCCTTAGTAACAATCCATTATGCCCCCTCCTTCTTCCTAGTAAGGTAACAATCCAAAGAAAACTCAACTACCTACCCAACCTACTCCAAATGCTGATAGAAAAACTCAATAGTGACAAGCCTATTCTATGGATCCTAACTAATAATCAACCTATACTATTAATCTTAGAAATATCAACTTGAGGTCTGGAGTTGTATTGCCTACACCTACTCTACCTATAATCACTAAAATTCCAATTGAAAAGAATGATCCAAAAACTTCTAGTAAGCCACACCCAACTCCAAAACTTGTCCAAATTCCTTCTATTCTTAGTCGCTCAAACACAACTTCACCACCCTTCCCACATAGGTTTCTAAAGGAAGTTGTGTAATTGAATGATGACTTTGCTACTAAATTTCTTGAATAACTAAAGAAAATAAGTGTGAAAAATACCTTTAGTTTAGGCCATAAAGGAAGTTTCCATCTATAAAAAATCCATTAAGGAAGCCTACATTAATAGAAAGGGAAGGAAAAAGAAAGAGCCACAAATTATGCATGTCTTAGGGAAATTATCAGATTTGATGCTTGGGAAGCTTAGTATCCCAAAATACTTTGGCCCTAGTAGTCCTATAGTGGAGATAATGATACAAGGAGTCAAGATTAGTAATTCACTAGTAGATCTTAGTGTAAATAACAATGTCATGACCCAGCTAGGTAACCTTGAGTTAAGAACCACACCTATAGTATTATAATTACATGATAGATCTACTATAAATCCTAATGGTATGATAGAAGATCTAGTAGTCACCCTAGATTCATGGGAATAACCTACTAATTTTATCATCTTCTTACATAGATTGTAGGTTCGATAAAATGATAATTTCATATGGTGAAAATATAAAAAATCTAAATCTCTATGCACCAGCCCAACCTCAACTTGAATTAGAAGATATAGTGTGGCCAAAATTGGGAGACTATGAAGTAGAAGTAGAGGTCAATTCAGTTGCCAATCTCATGATGATAAAATGGGACCCATTCATTGATAAACACAAGGAAGAAGTAGTTCTCTCTAATGTACTTCAAAACTATTATGGTATGAAAGCTTCTTTATGTGGCCACACTCCATGTTCCTTGCAATTTATTCTTCCATCAATTTCAAACTCTTCATCCTTGGATTGTTTACTTAAAATTCTTCCTCATGATGTGGAGATGTCCTATCTACCTGATGTGTCCATGCTTTAGTTAACAATAAACATAGAAGTTGACAAAGGGAGAACTTTGAATATTAACAATAAACTCAGTAGTGAGGAGAAGGAGTTTCTTGTGAAAATTCTTAGTGTACACATAGCATATTCATTAATAGTGAGTCCACGTTAGTTAGACAACCCTAAAGAAGAGTTAATCCTATCTTAAAGGAAATAGTTAAGGAAGAGTCACAAAATTTACTTCATGCTAGCTTTATTTACCCCATATTATATAGCTAATGGGTCTCTCCATTGGTTATTGTCCCAAAGAAAGAAGGTAAATGGAGAGTATGTGTGGATTATAGAGATCTTAATGAAACAACTAAAAAGGACCATTTCCCCTTCCATTTATTGATTGGGTTTTGGATAACTTATCAAGTGAAAATTATTTCTCATTCCTTGATGGATTTAGCAGCACAATTAAATAAAAATAGCATTAAAGGATTAGGAAAAGACCATGTTCACATGCCCTAAGGGTATAATTTCTTAGCATTCTTATCCTTTGGCCTATGTAATGCTCTAGCAACTTTTAAAAGGGTTGTTCTTAGCATCTTTGCAGATATTTCTCATTATTGCATGGAAATTTACATGGAGGATTTCATAGTGTATGGTTCTACATTTAAAGAATCTTAAGATAAGTTAGCCAAGGTATTACAAAGGTGTCAGGATTATAATATTTCTCTTAACAATAAAACTTTTTTATGATGATGCAAAAAGGCATTGTATTGGGACATTATATTTGTACTGTAGGAATACAAATGGATCCACCCAAGATTTAGGTAATTTCCAATATACCTTCACCTCTCACACAAAAAGAGATCAAAATTTTCTTAGATCATGTCAGTTATCTTAGAAGATTCATTAAGGATTTTAGTCAAGTTGCACCAACCATCCTTGTGTAACCTACTAAATAGGATGGCCCTTTTAGGTGGCCACCAACATGTGAGCAATCCTTTCTTGATCTCAAAATTACTCTTACAAATGCTCTAGTTGAAAAGGGCTAGGGCTAGATTGGTCATTACCTTTTCATATTCACATTGATGCCTCAAATTATGTTGTTGGAGCTATTTTGGGAGAGAAGAGTGGTTCAATTGAGCATGTCATTTACTATGTAAGCAAAAATTTATAAGGCACATAATTGAATTTTACTATCACATAAAAGGAGATGTTAGAAGTCATATATGCAATCAAAAAGTTTAGACACTATATTATAGGTTATCCTATTTTGTTCATATCAATCATGTAACCATTCAATGCCTAATGAATAAAAACTCAATCATAGGCATGTTAGCAAGATGGTTGTTGTTAATACAAGAATTTGTTTTAATAATAGTGGATAAACCTGGCAAGGCTAATGTTGTTGTAGATTTTCTCTCTCGAATCTAAAGACAAGGAGATCTTGAAACCATTGAGGATACATTTCCTAATGAACACTTATTTTATATAAAGGTCATAAAACCATAATATGTAGATATTACTAATTAATTGGTTGTAGGGAGGACTATTCTATATTTCTCACCCATGGAAAGGTGATTGTTGGTTGAAAAGAGTTTTAATTTTTCATAGATTAATGATTATATGTTCTATATAGGACCAAATTAAGTTATATTGAGATGTGTAAGGGAGGAATAAGTCTATGACATCTTCCATGCATGTCATGATGAACCCTATGGTGGACATTTGTCTACCAAGTACACAACTATGAAGATATTAAATACTAGTTATTATTGACCAAAATTGCATAAAGATTCTGCTAAATAAGCCAACCATTGTGATAGGTGTCAAAGAGTGGGGAAACCTACCAAATCTAATGAGATTCCTTTATTTTCACAAGTTTTTGTCACCCCTTTTGATAAGTGGGGACTTGAATTTATAGCTCCTATTGAACCATCATCCAATGGTGAGTCATATATCCTTTTTTGTGCTAATTATGTAACAAAATGGGTAGAATCCAAAGGCATAAAGCATGCTAGGGATAATAAAGTGGAAGATTTCCTTTATGAATAAATATTTAGCATATTTGGTGTCCTTAGGGAAAAAGTAGTAGATCACATAGCCCAATTTACTTCCACATTAATCACAACCTTACTCAATGAATAAAATATAAGGCATATGAATTAAACACCTTACCATCCACAAGAAAATGGTCAAGTAGAGATAATTAGCATAGATGTGAAGTAATTCTTACCAAAATAGTGAATATTTATAGAAAAGGATTGGGCTGACAAGTTACATGAAGCCATTTGGGCCTACCAAACAACTTGGAAAACAACCACAAGATTCACACCTTTTGAGATTGTATATGGAAAGAAAAATGTGATGCTAGTTGAGTTTGAACATAAAACCCTAAGGACTTCTCTATGATTAGACATAAATTTGATTACAACATACAGGGAAAGGATTATGCAATTGAATGCATTGGATAAAATGAGGAAAAGTGCCTTGCAATACACTAAAATGATTCAACAATAGAGAATAAGGTGGCATGACAAATACATTAAGTGTTGACATTAAGGTCAATTTGTCTATTAGTGACTTACACTTAGTCAATTGGTTACATTGATACCAAGCTCTATAGTTTCTACCAATCTTGTCTTCCATTCAACAATGCTAACCAAGTGCTCTAGTTTCTCCCAAGCCAAGAGGTCAATATACAATTGCTACCAAGTTCCGCAGTTGCTACCAAGCTTCAAAGTCTATATATAGTTTATACCAAGTGTAGTAGTATCTACCAAGTTATTCAGTGGAAGTGATGAGAACTCTAGTGTTAATCGAGCTCCATAGTGTTAATCAAGTTATTCATTTTAAACCATTTTCTATAGTGTCTGCCAAGATCATAGTGTTAGTGATGTGAATCTAGTATTGATCAAGCCATAGAGTGTCAATGGAGTAATTTAGTATATGCTAAGTTTCTCAGTGTTCACTGAGTCACTAGAGCTAACCAAATTCTTACTACTTGGAAGTGATCAATATGGACCTAGCCTCTTTGTCAACCAAGTGCCAGTAGATGTTGAGTGTTGACAATGGTTGCTGAGTATCAGAACATCATCGAGTTTGTCTTCAAAACCTAAGTTTTAGTAGTTGGCCCAACTTTGTGCACTATGATGAAACTAGTATTGTAGCCAACTCTAGTAAGTTATGATTTGGATTGGTATATATGTAATGCATTGTATCATATCCAAATAAATGAGTGTGAAGAGTATATGATGATCAAAAGTGAAAATTAAGAAGGCTACAAGAAGTACAAGGGACAACAAAGATTTATCTATTATAGCAAGGTGATCATCACATTACAAGGAATCTCAACCAACAATCAGAGTTGTAGATCAGAGATCAGCCATTGGTTCATTCTAATAGGTGTATCAATTAACTCCTTTAATAGGGTATACTTAAAAGACTTTTGATAAATCTCTTTATTGAGTGCTTACTTCATTGTATGTTTTTAAAATCCCTTCACAAGGTGGACCTAACAGTCCTTATTGCTCCTAGCAAGGCAGATCACCAGAAGTGATCAATTGTAAGCCTTAATAGGCCAACTTTATATTGTATTACTAAAGCTTGTGGGCATTATCCCCACCCCAATTTTACTTTCTATTTGGAAGGTTTTTGGGTCACCATATCTTGTGACAAAATTTTATGAATGTTTTACTACTTTCATTCTTTCATGCATACAATTAGATCATAATATTATATGAAGGATTAATTGATGAAATAAGATAAAGTTTTATTGGTTCCTAATTCACCCTCCCCTCTCAGTAACCTTTCTTACCTTATATTTCCAACAATTAGTATCAGAGCTCCTTGGTTGTCATAGAAGAAGCTTAGCAGCTTGAGAAAATATCAGAAGCAATAGAGGTAGACAAGCTAGAAAAGGCTATTGAGAATGATAAGTTGGATTTGGAATTGGCTATTGGAAATATCAGAAAAGAAAAGGAGCATCTCTCTCAATCTCTACAAAGAAGGAAGGATCTAGCAAAAAAATCAAATGAAAATCTCTACATTAAAGAAAGAATTGAGGATCTAGAAAATAATTTAGATGAAGTAGTCAAAGATCTACTTGAGAAAAGTCTTACTCTCCAAGAAGAAGTAAGAAAGCTGAAAAGAGAACAAGAAATCTAATTAGTCAGACTATGTGAAGTAATGGAACAAAAGGAAAAATCTATAGAAGAGATAAAAGAGAAGAACAATGAAATCAATCAGCTATACCTTCATCAAGAAAATTTTATTGATCAACTCACTGGTGCAAATGAAGAACTCATGAATCTAAGATTAGAGAATAAAAGACTACAAAATGATCTCAACACTAAAAAAAAAACCAATGACATCATGATAATCTCAAGAAAGCATGAATAATTTGAATGAATAAAATCAATATAGATACAAAAATAAACTACGATTAAGTTATACAAAAGAAGGAGAATCATCTAATAAAGGAGCTCAAAAGAACAAAAGGACTACTTCCAATCACTATGGTAAGATAGGTCATACATCAAACAAATGTTGGAGCAATAGTAAACCTAAATTCAATGGAAAGCGGTACAATTGAAAAAAGCATGGTCATAGAGAAAGTGAATGCAAGGAGAAATCTAAGTTTGAAGGAAAGTGCTATAGTTGCAATAAGCTAGGACACAAATATTCTAAATGCAAAACCAAGAAATTGAATCCACCAAAATAGATTGTGAAAGCAATATTTTGATGGCACTACAATACATGGTGTAGATGCCACTACTGTAGACAATTTGGGCACATTGGAGAAAATTGTGTAAAACATCACATGAGGAAAAAAGACACCACTAGAAGATGTTTTATTTGTATAGAAATTGGACATCTTGCCAAGAACTTCATAAAAAAAGGAAGAGTTGAAGATGAAAAGAAAGCCAAAGCTGACAATATTAGAAAATAGATGAAGTAGTAATGGGCACCAAAATCTCCTAAGAATGCAAACCAAGATCATGAAGTGAGTGACACCTAAGTCAATGAGTTGGGTGGTCCAAACACTTCAACTTAGTTCCTTATGGAGATCACTGGAGCTATGCTTTGGAAGAAGAAACCTAACATCAATTTCAGCTAGCAAGAAGAAAAGGTCCACAACAACATTCAAGATGCACAAGGATCATTGACCGATTTTAGAAATTCAAGACCTCACCAAGCTAGGTCAAGTTTACAAACCCTATTGAGCAAGGTCAACATACACTAGAACATCATGTGTGGACAGCTAGTTGTTAGTGACTCTACCAAGTGATGGTAAGTCTACCAAGTTGTGAATGTCTCCCAAGCATTAATAGCTAAACTGAGTGGAGGGTAGTCTATCACTGAGAGAGTATGAAGTAGGAAGCATTAATGGTGATTGAAAGAAGGAAATTTTTTAAAAGGAAGAAATCAAAGACATTATTTCTTTGTAAATTTCTAGAGCTATTTGTGAAGAAAGAACTTAGAGCCCCTAAGTGATTTAAGTGCTTATTGTTGAAGGATTTTTGAAGTTTTTCAAAAACCCTACCAAGCATGGCATCTTTAAGAAGAATGAAGGAAGGCTTTGAAATGTTGATTCACGGAGTCAACTATAAGGCACCGTGCATTTCAGGCTAAGTCCAACAATTGCAAAGGAACTTGACCTAGTTGATGCACAATCACAAATTCCACCTAAGGTATTTATCATGCATGATATCTGATCATTTTATCATAGTTCCATTCAAGAACTTAGAACCCTCAAAATAAATAAAACTTTGAGTAAATTGTCTGTGAATGGCATGTTGAAACTTGAGCATCAACATTTGGAAGCCAAGAGCTTGACACATATTTCTCACATGCCAAAATACATCTAGGTTAAATGGATGAGATATATTTTGAGTCATGTACATAATGGGTATGGTTGGAACAACCCATTCAAATAAAAAAGAAAATGGTTCATAGAATCATTGAGCTCCCAATGGTAAATAAAGAAAAGATAACCAAAACCATAGGTTAGGTTGAATGGGCCAATAAGACTCTTGCTGAGTGGGGCAAAAGAGGAATAAAGATTAGTGGAATCACTTACATGGAGCTGAAATTCAGAATTCATATAATTGTACACAAGATTTATAGTTCTAGTAGATTAAACAATGTGTCATGTGAAGTTGTCAATCTTGCATACAAGGTTGTGAAGAATAACATGTCCTTTGACCTTAATGAGTTATTGTTAAATCAGCTCAAAAATAACATGGAGAGCATAAGAGGATCAAAGAATAAACCATGTAAGTTCAAATCACTTTTTACTTGTTTATTCCTCTTTGTTTATAATTTTTTCCCTTCCAAAGGTGCAATAGTATGGAGGAAGGATGTCCCTATTTTATATCAAATAAATGAGTATATAGCAAAAATGGGTAAAAATTTTGATAGTATCATGGACAATTACTTTGAAACGTTTAAAGAGAAGATGAATAATAGATTCATGATCCCCAAGAAACTTGTAGAAGATTACAAGGATGATATATGTTTCATAGTGGACTATGATAAAGTATACACTCAGGCAGTTAGACCTAGAGTATGAGGTTAACATCAATGACACCAAGGCTATCATAAAGGCTCTACTAAATGAGCATGTGGATCCTAAAGCTACATATTTTGGGACTTATGATGAGAGAAAGACAAGAATAGAACTTGAGATTAAGCTTCCTCAAATAGTAAGAAAAGTAAAGAAGAGGATAGAAAAGCTAAAGAAGAAAGTCCTACACTCCTACTAATAGAAGGAAAAGGAGATGATGTAGAAGATGATGATGCACTGGATGAAGAAGGAGTAGAATGTGAAGAGGAAGAGCCTCCCAAGAAGAAAGGTAAGGTTATCATAACCAAACCTACCAAATCCTCTACTACTATGTTCACAAGAAGGTTTGTTAAGACCAAAAGAAAATTGAAGTTAGGAGAAGAAGAAGATGATGAGAAAATTATCTTTTAGAAGACAACTTCTACACTTCAAGAAAGATTAAACAAGATGGAAGAAGGTTTTGGTATGAACAACTTCAAATCATTGAAATATGAAACTAGGAACCTTGAGGAGAAGAACCAAATTGAAGATATTCTCTCATCCAAGTTGGGAAAATGGAAGTATTCACCAGATGAGATCTCTTAGCAAGTTCTAGATGCACTCCTTCAAGAAATTAAGCCAAAATGTGATAATGCAAAGAAGACTACTATGGATATCAGTGAGAAAACTCTAAGATAACTTATGCCAAGTCTTGGAAAAAAATAGGTGAAGGAAGCATTAAAGACAAATGAAAAGAAACTTACACCAAAGTTTAATACATGTCTTATGCTAATGAAAGACATTGAATCTATGGTAAAATCTACCACTGCCACATGGAAGAACATCTATTGGTTATTGTTACCCATTTTTATCACCATGTGCAAAATGGATAGGTTAACCATTCATTTTAACCTAAGGTAGTGGCTAATATATTTGACTCATTAAATGCCATGAAAATCAGGGATATGCAAAACCATACATATCCATATTTATCCCTAAGTCTTTGGTCAATGCCTAAGTCGTGACCTCGTGAAAACCCTTGGCACAACTTTGCAACTATTTTTAGACTAACCATCAAAGTGGGTGTAATTGGGTGAAAGATGTCACATCCATGCTCTTCACAGCTTTGCAATAGTTAGGGAAAAATGAGCAGTTTATGGTGTGACCATGTGATCGGTGTTATGGAAATTGCCACAGTTTCACAAGGGTAAGGGATGTAGTCACATTTTATGCTGCAACCAGGCAAAGGGGTTAGTCAAAGGGTTAGAATGTAGTGTGTTCATGTGGTTGCACAAAATTAAGTCTAACTCAAGGTCAAGATGGTGATGGTGTGATTCCTCCTTGTTCACAGGGTCATAGATTTAAGTGCTTAAACCATGGTTTAAGCCACAGAGGTGTGAAGGTATGACACATGTACTTGTGGGCCCATCCTAGTTAGTTTAGCATTTCAATTCTTCCCCTATAGATCTTCCTAGGATCAATGGTCCTCACTCTATCATTATGGAAAGTTATAAGTACTTTAATTTATGCAACATAGCAAGCACTTTCCATGTGGATATGTGGGGTCGATTTTAGTTGGTGGGCTGCAATACAATAAAGGAAATGTTAGAACAACCTGGCATATGGATACATTCCCACTAGTCAAAGATTGCAAGGATGTAGAGAGGATTCAGTGATATTTTTCATTGTAAATCTTTGACAGATCTATGGTTATCTCTTTATCACTAATGAAAGGTACACGATCAATATCTATAGCAAAAAAGTGAGAGTTCAACATGTGTCCTAATGGGTCCAATAAGCAAGCCAACATAGGTGCAACAAATCAATGGGTAACACATGACACATCTTCAAAAGGAAGCAAAGGGTCGATAGAGGGTATCTCCTGATCATAAGATCATATATCATTATATCATGGGTCAACCAAGTTAACACAATAATATATCGATTCAAAGATGAAAAGGTGGTAGATGTGGCCTATCAAATGTAGAAACATGGGTATGAATTGGTGATTAGCTATAATTTGACCTCAGGATGGGAAAATGTTAATATAAAGATAGAGCAATGTAGATTGGCATCGATAAAAGGAATGGGTTGGTGATCCAAGAAGCTTAGTTTTAATGAATATCTAATTTGCAGTTGAGTATGAAGATGATGTAGATCAAATTTAATTGATCCCATGGGATGATCACCAAGAAATATGATTCATTGCAGAGGTAATTGTACCTATTAATGATTGTTTGATTGGGGTGGTTGTAGATTTGATCTTTGGACACAACAAGAAGCAAAAGATAATTAAGGTACTCCAATGCTATGTAGCACCGAGCAATTTCATGATTATTCTCCTAGTGTTACCCATAATTGAAAGATGTAAAGCTTAAATGTGAATGTAATTCTTTGGAAATATATGTACTCTTCCATTCATTTTCTGACATGTGCCCCTCCCATCTGAAGCTTGTTGCAATCCTTTTCTACTTAAGGATTCCCAAGATGTGGAGAAAGGGCTAGCATTTTGAAGTCTTTACACAAGATAGCATTGTTGAGATCTCTTAGGAGTCCCTCATGCTTGTCCTCTACAAATCACTTTATCTGGCAGTCAATCTAGATGAATGTTGTTCAATGACCTTTGAGATTTGAATGAAGGAATAGTCCTAGAACCCTTATTGTGTCTCCTTATTGCTTCAATAATTGATTTGATATTATATGCACCCTAAAATGGTCGCCTAGACTATGAGCCCCTATTATTTAATTTATCAATTTCTTGAATCAATGGTTTGTAATATTTCATTAAATTAAATTGAATCAATTTCCTTGATCAAATTTGATTATTTCAATATTTTTTAAAGGTTGATCATTTAATCCTAAGTCTTATTTAATTAAAATAAAATCTCCCTTTTAATTAAATAAAATAAGTCCCCATTTAATTAAAAGAAAACCTCTCTTTTAATTAAATTCATCCACATTTAATTAATTAAGAGAAAAACCCCTCTTTTAATTTAATTTAATATTTAATATTTAATTAAATGAACTTGCTACCTTTTAATTAAATAAAATTCCCACTTAAATATCTCTTTGTGATGAAAAAGGAAAATTAAACCCACTTGAAAAAGGAAATAAAATAAAATAAATCTTTTTTTATTTTCTTTACACTTAAATGCACATATCTCTAAGTGGGAGTCCTCTTTTTCCTCTTTCCACTTTCTTCTCAAATACTCCTCTTTTCTCATTGGTTTAATTTTGTCTCACATGGATCAAACTCTATTATCCCATATTGGTTGTGAGAAGCCTCTCACCTTCATATTTTCCTTTATAAGGGAGAGCCCTCTCCTCATTTTAGACATCCACAATTGATCCATGATTATACATCCATGATTGATCCACGATTATAAATTCATATTTGGATCCTTGAATCTCTTGTTTCATGATGTACTTGCATGGGCACAAACTAGGTCAAATTGAGGGCCTCCGTTACAAACCCTTGCACTTGATGAATAGAGAGCTATAAGCCACCATTCAAGACCTCATTTTTGAGCAATCTTAGATATAATGACTCATAGAAGTGTGCCCACATTTTAGGCATACATCTTTGGCACCCACCATGGGGCAACCCACCTTTGCTTGTTGGTTTTAGACATTTTTGAGTTAAACCCCTTGTGTAGATTTGTTTGGAGACAAAAAACCCTAGATCTGAAAGATATGATCATATCTCCCAAATGGCTAGATATTTTAATCTAAATTTTTTTGACAAGGTGACAACATATCAGACAAGCTTCATTCCAATTTTTAATAATTTTTTCTTTATTTTTAATGAAAAATTATTTTAAGGAGAAAATTACCAAATTTTTTGGAAATGTCTACATTTTTGGAAAGCTCTCTAAATTCTAAACAGATTTGGTTATTTGCGTTTCCATTTTAGAGATCATATTAGGGCTTTATAATCTGATTTGCAAAAACTAGTCTATTTTGACAAAATGGCTCCTTAGGGCACAAATGAAAAGATATTTTTAGAATTCTAACATTTTTGAAAAGCTCTTCAATTTTTGATAGGGGTCTTTTTTTTTGCATTTAGGGTTTTAGATCCAAATTCATATCATATAGGTCCAATCTTTATGACTAGATCACAAATCAATAAATTAAAGGGTATTTAAAGAATAGCTTGCATTTAATTTTTATAGTGGATCAATAAATGATGTGAGCTTTCATTTGGGTTATTTGCTAATTATTATCACTTTTAAAAATTATATTTTTAGATCTAACCCTAGTTTTGCATAAGTTGGATATACATTGCATATCTTGTGTTTGCTTGTTTTGCTTGTTGCTTTGTTTGTTGCGAGCGAGCATTTGAGAATAAACAAAAGGTATAATAGAGAAAAAATGCATTTCAAGAATTACCAAGTATTTTTTTGGATCTCTATAATATTTAGATTTGGAATTAAAATGAACTCTCTCATGTGTTTGGCTTGAGTGCTTTTACATGCTTTCATAGATTCACACTTCATTTGGTGCTCTAAAATTGGATCTAAATTTTCTTTCATGCATTTGTGTTTCACATAGTAATTAGGCCCTATGAACACTATTTTGGAGACCTTGAGATACCAAGTTTCATTTGCTTGCTTTACATGTGAAGTTCCTCTTGACAATTGATCCTCTTGTAGGTAGGGAAAGATATTTGTTATTATCTCACTATTCCACTTAGATTTGTCCTCAACATCCATTAGTAATTTTTTTTTTGAGATTGGTGGTGTTTTTTGTTGGATTTTCCAAAAAATTGGTGAGGTGATTTTAAATTAGCATGTCAAAGAATCTTGTTTGCTATGTTTGGGTAAGGTGAAGAGGCTAGAGGAGTATGCTTTGTTCCCTTGAATCCAAACCAAGTCCTCATATGGTACAGCTTTGTGAGTCTTCCTTAATTAGAGAGGGTTAAACCATAGTGGACATTCCCTTTATTGGGTCAACCATGTAGATGGTACCTCAAGCGGTAATAGCCATTTTTGATGTGCTAGTAGCAACTGCTATATAAATATCTTTGTGTGGGAAGTCCTTACGGGTGTAGTCTTTTTTTGGGCTGTTAAATCTCTTCAGTATCTCTCATTGATTAAATTCTTAGAATATATCAAAACCCTAGTGCGCTGGGATTGGATTTTTCCCACTCTAGATTGCAAAAGCTACAGAGTTGAACATTTCTAGGAACCTTAGTACTGCCCAATTTCTTTTTCTAGGACTATGTGTGTGATTGGCCAACATTTTGAGAACATACAAAATAGTGGTTCTAGGGATTAGATTGATACTATGACACTATTCTTGTTCATATGCTTTGAGCTCTTGAATTAGTAATCATTGATTTCACAATTGACCTTGTTTGGAGTTGGTGAGTTAGAGACTATCCTTGTTGAGAAAGATATACCTTTGGATCCTTTGATATTATGCTTGGAGAATTTTAGTAATATCTTGTCCATCCACTTTCATCAAAATTCAATTTCAATTAATTAAAATTTGGGTAAATCATCCTCCTGGTCCATATGTGTTAGGGTATTCACCCAAAGTTGTGGGCACCTCTATGGCATGTGTTGGTTTATGCCTATTGTAATATTTTATCTTATCATCTCTTTCTTGGACAAGTGAGTGCTTTTACTACCTTATTTTGGTACCAATGTTTCTTAGGGTTATCCTATCAACTAGTACCTTTTCTTTCATGTTGGTTACAAGTGCTATTACATGTTTCTCAACATTCAAATGAACTCAAATGGTATCAAATTTCACAAAAGGATTCTTGGTCTTCTTTCTTCTTTATCTTTCATGTCTTTCTAATCTCCCATTTCCATTCTTCCTCTTCTTCATGTCTTCTTGATTCTTTTCCTTCCATTATCATATAGTCTACCTTTTTCTATTCATCCTTTCTCTTCTTCCATGCTTGATTATTCTTCTTCTAAAACCATATATCTTGAATATCTTGTTAGGGATCCTCATTTGAGTTCAAATGAACTTGACCTCCTTCTTGAATTTGAAAAGTGTTGTTACTACAATAGATATATGGATGCTAACCTTGTGACAAAAATTATTGAAAAGGGAAGAAATCAAACATTCTTGCTAGGATCATACGCAAGATCGGATCACAATATCCTTCTTCCAAATATTCCTTATCTTCCAAGTCTCATCATGATTATTCTAAATATCATTCAGATTCTTCATCTTCTAAGTCTTATCATGATTCTTCTAAATATCATTCAATTTTTTCATCTTCTAAGTCTTATCATGATTTTCTAAGTATCATTCACATTCTTCATCTTCTAAGTCTTATCATAATTCTCCTAAATATCATTCAAATTATTCATCTTCTATGTCTTATCATGATTCTTCTAAATATCATTCACATTCTTCATATTCCAAGTCTTACCATGATTCTTCTAAATATCATTCATGTAGGTCTTCACCTACCTCTTCTTCATGATATCATTCTTCTTATAGTTCTGCCAAGAGTCTTATTCCTTTTATTGAGACATACCATAATGAAAAACATGAAAAGTATTGTGATATTCCTATCTATAATTCCTATAGTGATAATAATTATGATGACGATGACTATTATATTCCTACAAGTTCTAAAAGTCCTCCTAGTCTTAGGCTTGTGCTTAAAGGGGATGATTCACGAAAAGATACTGATGAGAATCCATATGACTCAAATCTTGAAAACAACATTGATAAATTTTGTGAACAATACCTAAATGATAAATCTGCATTTTTTGATGAAGCGAAAGTGTTTTTTTGTGCTGAAATACAACAACAATGGGGTAAGAGTTCCTCTTCTAAGAACCCTCATGCTGAAGATAAAGATTATACTCTTGACCAAGACCATGTTAATGTTGAACCTTTGTCTTCTAATTCTCTCCTTCCATCTTCTACTTCCTTTACTATCCATACATCCCCTAAAAATTATGAGCCTCTCAAATCTTCTACCAATCCTTCATCCAAAAAAGATCCTAATGCTTTTCATGCGGTTCCCTCTAGTTATCCTCAAAGGCTATCTCTCAAAGAAACTCAAGCTAAGCCTCACTTTTTTGCAAATAATTTTGATAATGCTAAACCTAAAGATCCTAAGCCTCCATGTGCTATAATTCCTACTTTAGCTAGTCTTTCATCATCTATTCCAAATTCTTCCATAAAATTCCAATATCCTTCCTTCTCCTTAGGAGTGGCTTCATGTCAAGAGGACTCTAATAATGATAAAGAAAAGAATATAAAGAAAGATCAAGATCAAGAACCCTCTATGTCATCCAATTATTTTCACAACGTATTTGATCCATTTCATGGTTCTTTTGATCCTTTGTGCTCTTCCTCATTCATTCCACCATGTCTTAAGTCTTCTCCTAAGCAAGATCAAGCTAATACTTACACCACTGAGCTTATTGATAATCAAAATTACCTTAATACAATTGCACCTTCCAAAGATGATACTTCCATTAAGGTTATTAAAAATAGTATTGTTACTTCCAATGTTGAGCCTATTGAAAATCAAGAGAAAAACTATATACTTATGCTATCCAAAGATCCTTGTCAAAATCAAAGTCTTCCATCTTCTTGTTCTACCACTCCATGTTCCCTTCCACTTTCTACTCTTCCCAAGTCTTCTCAAGCTTCAAGTACTCCTATCAAAGAAGTTACTCCTATTCAAGATGTTGATAATCCCATTGAAAATCCTAATGCTCACTCTAAAGATGTTGATGTCCTTGATTGTCATATAGACATTGATGAAATTATTGATTACCCTTTTGCATCTTCCACATCCATCCTTGGACCTTCCCCACCGATACTAAATGCTTCATGTCTTCCTTCCATCTTGGGTACTTATGTCCCTTTACTTTCCCCTCCCAACTCTCATAATTCATCATCCATATTGGATCCTTATGTCCCTCCCTCTCCTATCTTTCCTCAAGATTAATGTAGATGCATATTCTTGAATCCTTTTCATCCACCCACTTACCTAAACCAGTCATATCATCCTTCTTCTTCCACAAGTCCCAAGTCTCTTGGAAGTAACCTAAATGTTGAATAAAAGAAAAAGAAGCAATTCAAGAAGCCATATAAAAAAGAAGACCACCATGTCTCCTCTAATCGATGTGTGGGCATAAAGTCAAAAGAGATATCTAAGAAAAAAATTATAAGAAAAGTATGGTTTCCAAAATCCATCATTGAAGATATTATCTCTAAATCATCAAAAAGAAATGAAAAGAGGCCTACAACTATATGGATTCCAAATTCTCTCTTGAGAGAGTCCAATATTGAACAACAATTGAAGTTGATATTTAAGCTTCCAAGGAATTCCACTTCATCTTCTTCCAAAAGCATTCTTCCATTCCATGTGCCTAAACTGCAACCTCTTCTATTCACTCACCATATTCCTTCACGTATTACTTCATTCACATTTTCTCCATCCTCTCATCACCCTTCAAGGTGTGTATTGACATTGATCTTGCCTTCATTTTCATTTTCCAATCTCACTCACTTTGCATGAAGCCATATCCTCTAATTTTGTCTTTCATCTTCCTTTCCCTATCAACATCTTTGAGCATATCATTTCAACTCCTTTGCACGTCATAGTTTAAATTTTCAAGGAGAATTATCTAAGAAGCTTGAATTCTTCCAAAAAATTCAAAAAAAGAAAAAAGAAAAAAATGAAAAATTTGAAAATGTGCCTTGGTGAAAACCTGGTAATTAGGCATCTTGGTAGCAAAAGTAAAGAGAAATAAAATTTTTATCTGGTGAAAACCATTCCCTTGTGGCACCTTGGGTAAGTACCATGATGAAAACCTAACAATCAGGCATCATGTGTAGTTCTTCTACATCTTTCATCCATTCTATCTTCTCTTTTTGATCTTGAAAATGTTGACCTATGCACAAACATTCAGCTATCTTGTGAGCTATCTTATGATGATCTTGTTTTCATTCCTTTCATGTTTATCCTTCATATCTATTTTCCTCTATTCATTCTAGTCTTTTTCTATCCTTTTCCCATTTACCCCTTTGGTCTTGGTCTAATAAAAAAGAGTAAAATAAGATGCTATGAAGCCTCTTGACATGTCTACTCCTTTGGATTGCATCTTTCCCACTTTTACATTATGCTTTCATGAATTATCGTATGATGGCCTTTCATTTCTTGTCCAGATGTGCTTTACATGACAATTTTTCCCTAGCTTGGGTATTGTTGAGGAGTTTTCCCTTAATGATTTCTTTCCTTTATTCTCCTTCATTCTCTTATCTTTCATTTCTTCCACCAGCTTGTTTCTCCATCATGTCCTCCACCTTGCTAGACATTGGGACTAAACGATGTGATCTTGCTTGAGAGTTTGATGTCTATTCTATCTGGGGGCATTGTATACTATTTGTACATATTTATTGATCCTGGAAAAATCCAAAAAAAATGATATATTGTGAAAATTCTAAAAATTAGAAAATGTCCTAAAAAAATTCATCTTAGTAATAAGCACTTTGATGTATCTCCAAAAAAATATAAATTCAAAAATTCAAAAAAAAAAATTGCCTTGGTGAAAACCTAGAAATGGGCACTACTTAAGGCCTTTTCACCCCTATTTATTAGCATGCATTCTTAACACTTAGCCTTTCTCCATCATGCCTTGTCTTGGTTACCTTAGTTTGGAATTGGTCTTCGTCTAGGGGGCATAAATCTATTAGCTTTGGTCTCTTGGATGCATTAGTCTTTAGGACACCTCCCAAATGGTTTTTTTCAACATCATCTGAATTGTATTTTTCAATACAATCCCTGACATCAAGTGTTTTTCAACACTTATTGGTTTGGTCTTACCCAGTTTCATCATATGATCTTCTTTTCTTGCAAGCATTTGATCCTTATTGAACCACCTCACAATAGGTGTTCCATAGTCATGTGCTAGGCCTAGCTTAGGAATAATCTATTCAAGCTAAGGACTACTTTTCCCCTACCATGAGGTGCATTTAGATTTTCAGCCCGGGGATGCCTACTTGAAATGGTCGGCACAGTATGTGCACTAGGTACCTTGATGAGTCATTATGCTTGTGCTGCAGGAAAGTAAAAATGCAAAGGAAAGAAACTACACTACTACTATGGAAATGAAACTACTAAATCTATGAATGTTGAAAACACAATGACAAGATAACAGAGATTCTATCTTGAATCATTCATTAGACTATTCTCACAGATGCTGCAGGAACGTTCATGAAGTGTGATGCTACAAGAAGGAATTAGCTAGCTACGTCTTACTTAAAATATTGCTAATGCTTAGTAAAATGAATCTATTCTATCCTAATCTAATCCACCTTCTAAGTGGGCCCCCTTGGTTGGCTTCTCTAATCTACCAACGTAGGATAGAAACTAAAGAGAACTAATTCATTTTCATTAATCAGTCATTAAATAATTCAGAATTGTAAAACACAACTGCAACAAATTGTGAATCAGTGTTCTCTCTTACTCGATAAAACTTATCAAAACCAAAAACTAAAAAAAACTTCACACACAAGAGTCGATCCCGACATATATAGGGAATCTACTCTTTATTACATAATAGAAAAGTAACTATCCTAAATTAAGTCCACAGGAGAGAATATAGGAGAACAACTGAAAGTAGAAAGGAAGGATAACGGAATTGAGGAGGGAGCAATGAAGTCATGGCATCCACTTGTTACAACATAAATGCAGAGAAGGTAATGGCTCATAAAAACTCCTCCTTATTCGCTGCCATGTTTCCTGGAGTGGTTATAACTTCCTTTTCGTGGTTGTTCCTTGATGCTCGTTTCTCCTTGAATGTTGTCGACAAAGAACTTCTAGATTCTTCCACTCATCCTTTAATCCTTATCATCAGGTTAGTTATGATATAAGACATATTTGCAAATAAACATCCATCAAACTAAATTCAAGCATAAGAATGCACATTTGGATATTTATATGAAATACTACATATTAGATATAATTTAGGCAAAAGATGACATAGTTTTTCTACCCCATAAATCATCAAAGGTTTATCAAACATAGGCTTATAAGTGTTAAAACAAGGATAAACGGAGTATCATAAAGTATCTTAAACATAACAAAATAAAGGCATTTTTTAGACTCATCATCTGCCCCCTACTAAACTAATGCTTGTCCTCAAGCATTACACTTCTTTGTCAAAGATCTGAGTTCCCCAACTTCTGTCTTTCCCTTTCTGCTGCTCTTGAAGGTGTAATAGAATCCTCTGGTCCTTTCCCATACTGCTTGCCTGTGGTCTTCCTGCAACTTATCGAGTTTGTCAACATCAATATCATACAGGGGCCATAAAAGCATTGGAGGTTGCATGGTTAAAGGACACCATAGCTCTGGCCTTAGTTGCTTTCCCAGTTCTAAATATTTTGGAACTCTATATAGTGCTACTTCCAAATTAATAGGACTGTGTGGCTCTGATTTCTTGAGAGAATCAGGTAACCATGCCCATCTACCTCTTACTCCGGTCATAGCTCTTTGGGATGCAAAGTAGGGCAAGTTTTCATATTCGGCATATACTTTGGCTCTAGCAGAAAATACCTTCTTTCTAATGTCTGGATTACTCTTCCCATAGGTTAATGTAAACCAGTCTTGAAGCATTTCTTCTGGTTGTTTACTTTCTGCCCTCAAGGGTAAAGGTTTTGTTCTCTCTTCATCTTTGTAATTAACTAGTTATCTGTCATAATTTGCCTCATTAGACATCCATGACATTAAAGCTTTCAAATGCACATCTCCTATATAGAGTGAAGGATTCCACTCAGTTTCTATAGGAATGACAAAATTATGAATATACAACTCACACAATAGATTTTGCTGCCATGGTGGTAAGGTTTGATACAACCCATAAAAATCTTGTGCAATTTTGAATTCTGCATTTATATTTCTGAGGGTTAACATCAACTGAAACAAAAGATATTGTTCTTCCAAACAAAAAACATATACTCGAGGAGGTGGTTTTCAAGCAAGAGCTTGATCAGCTAATTTAAGTGCATGTTCCATGAACTCTTTCTATCTTTCTAGCTGTTCTTTCAATTCTTCAATCTCCTCATTTTGTGATGTTATGATCTTGCTCATTCTTTTCTTCTCCTCTTTCTAGAGTGCTTCAAAAAATAAATGCTATCCATATAATTGGAAAAGGAGTTTTTGCAAGGTGATGGCACTATTATCCTCTTCATAATTCTTTTTCTTTTTTTGTTCCTGCCATAGATGTTCCACCAAACTATTGATCCATGTTGACTTATAGGGGACTAAGGCAGTATTCGAATCATGACTTTCAAGAACTACTTCATTCTCATGGCTTGAAACACCTGGTAAATCCATTAAGGTTTCATTAATTTCTTACTCACATGCTGCAAGAGGAATACCAGAAGCTTCTGTCATCTCATTGTAAAGGGGAGAATGGTCAAAAATTATTTGCACAGGAGACTCTGGAGCAGGTGCTTTAGACAATATAGGATTTTTAAAAATATACCCTCTCATTCTAGGGATTCTTTGCAAAGGAGTCTCTTCTTGTACTATTGTCTTTTGCCTACTTTTCTGTTTCGATATCACTGCTACAAGATTAGTTGCTGCAGGAACCTTCTTCATTTTCTTCTGTTGCTTAATTGCAGAACTAGGTTTTTGTTGAGCAATGGTTTCTTCTGGTGACTTCCGTTTCCTTTTAGCTTGACTAGTAGTGGGCCTAGGGATGTCCTATTCAGGTGGAGGCACATTTTCTTGAGTGGAAGCAAATTTTGGTTCAATCCCTTGTGCATTTTCTGTTTCAACTCCCTCAATATTTTGTTCTACAGGCTCACTACTGGGAACTACGTTTTCCTCACACTGTCGTTCACTAGGGTCAAATTGGGGTTGTAGGGTTTTAAATTTCACAAAGTCATCCCATGTCAAAGGGGATATGTCCCTAAGAGACCTTTCTATTAACAACTTAATCAAAGCATGGTGAGTGACAAAATTATCTTCCCTTTTTAAGTCTCTTCCGCACTAATACAGAGCATATTATACAGAAAATTTGGAAGATTCATGGAAATATTGTGCCTTATACAACTAAGAAACTTAAAATGGTGTGCATGTAAGTGAGAAAATCTTCCTTCACAAGTAAAATACGTGATGACATGCATTGCTAAGTCAGGGTATGGAGGTGGCAAAGACAATCTCTTGCACCCCTGCTTTGTAACATCCAATGGAGGGTCATGTGGGGTAGTGAAGTGGGCCCTTGCTGACCTAGCGTCATGCGAGCTAGGATAATGCTCTCCAACAGGAGGTAACCGTGTTACTTTTGTAATTCATTCTTCTATTGTAATTACTATCAAACCCCACACAGAAGCTTCACCTTCATCAAATGTCTTGGTGAATTCTACAGCTACTTCTTCATTATATGCTGTTAAATTCAAACAATAACCTAACCACCCGCATGCATTGAATCTTCTTACTGCTTCTACATCAGAGAGCAACAAAATGTGCTCGACCGACTATTTTCTCTGTAAACCTCCTCCCATTTCTTGATACTTCTGCTACTCCGTTTCCCTCTCCCTTTCTGAATGCAAACTTCAAAACTCTACGTTATTTCTCAGACACTTCACCACTTCTTTTTGGGAACATTAATTGCCATAACCAATTGTTATGTGCCATAATTAAACTTTAGGTAAAAGTAAATCATGAATTTGCATGGAAATCATCCGAAAACATGGTTCAAATGCCAAAATTTAAAAAAATAGGTCACATCATGGCTTAGCATGAAAAATTTTGCACGAACAAAGAAAAATTCATTTAGAAAGTGGGATTACAACACTTGACATGGCATACTTATGGCAAAAAGTTCTTCTTAATAAAGGGTAATGCCAAGATTTTTGAAAATTATCACAGTTAATCAGGCATGTCATTGGATAGTATGACACTCCCCTGTCCCTTGCTAATTTTATGACAAGTGTCCTCACATGTCAGACTAGTATGGGTTAGGGACTGGAATATGCCGTAATTATAAAGACTATGCAGTATTAGATATAATTAACAAAATTTGCAAACTTATAAATGAATAATAGTTTGAAAATGTTTATACTTTCCAAGCGGATTGTCACATGCTCCAAAAAAAAGGTGGCAGAAATAATGTAAATGGATGCATCCATTAGCATGTGTAGATTTGATTGAAAACACAAAAATGTAAGTATGTAGAAAGTGAGTGGATGGAAGATTAAGAAATGGAGTGAGGTGGGTGGATGGAAGATTAAGATATGAATGGAAAGAAATATCATGAAAAGAAAATGAACTTTATGCAAACATAAAGTTATTATTATGAACATGCAAATTAGAATTAATGTTGAAGAGGAGTAGGTGAAAGGTTTTCACCTTTGGCTATAGGAAGAGATACTTGAGTTGTTGTTGGATCCGGTTGTTCGAACTGTTGCATGAACTCAGATTTTGTTTGTAAAGTTTAAGTCGATGATCATTGATCAACATTTTGAAAGGCATATCATTAATTGTGGTTAGTTGAACTGTTCCATTGTCAAAGACATGGATGATTTGATATGGTCCTAACCATCGCATCTGCAACTTCCCTAGCATATCCTTAAAGCGAGAATCATACAATAATGCCTAGTCACCAGCTTTGAACTGTTTGTTGAGGATATGAGAATCATGCCAATGTTTTCTCTATTTTTGCACTAGTTCAGTATGTTCTAAAGTGGTCTTGCACATTTCATCCAAAGAATTAAGATGCATGAGACGTTCTCTTTGTGCTGCAGGAAGATCAATATCTAAGGCCAAGGCTATTCTTAAAGTCTTGTATTCAAATTCAATTAGAAGCATTGCCACTTTCCCATACAAAAGCTCAAATGGTGTGAATTCGATAGTGGTTTTCCAAGTTATTCTATAAGCACAAACATCTTCTTGTAACCGGCTAGTCCAATCCCAACGATCCAAATGGACTGTTTTAGTTAGAATATTTTCTAGCTCACGGTTGGTAACTTCTGTTTGTCCATTGGCTTGTGGATGGTAAGGACTAGATCTGCGATGCCTGATGTTATACTATTTCATCAATTTTGAAATCAGGTTAGAAGTAAACTATGTGCCTTGATCAGTAACCAATTCTTTAGGAACTCCATAACGTGTAAAAATCTCTTCATATAGGAATTCGGCAACTTTTTCATCACGGGCATGTTTCATAGCCTTAATCTCAACCCATTTGGTTAGGTAGTCAGTAAAAACTAGAATATAAGACTTTCCATTGGATGGAGGATCAATAGGACCAATGAAGTCCATTCCCCATTTGTCAAATGGTGTTAACACCATTTGAGGGTTCAGAGGCATTTCATCTGTTTTGGTTGGGCGACCCATTCTTTGGCATTGGTCACACTTCCTTGTATAATTGATTGCATCTTTATGAAGGGTAGGCCAATAGTAACCAGTGGCTAAGATTTTGAAAGTTTTTCTTTTGGCTGCAAAATGTCCTCCGCAGGGCTCATTATGAAATGCATGCAAAATATCATATGTCTCATCTTCTCTTACACATCTGCGCATAACTTGATCAGGTCCAGTATAGAATAGAAAATTGTCTATCCATGAGAAATGAAAGCTTTTCTGTATGAGAAGCTTTCTCTCCTTATAAGAAAAATGCGTTGGTGTCCTATTAGTTGCAATGTAGTTAGCAATATCTGCATACCATGGAACTTTAAGAGCAATATGAAGCAAATGTTCATCTAGAAATGCATCATCTACCAGAGTAGTGTCAGTATCATGATGATTGATTCTTAACAAATAATCAGCTACAACATTTGTTTTTCTAGGCTTATCTACTATGGCTATGTCAAATTCTTGTAACAATAGTAACCATCTTGCTAACCTACTAGTTATAGCAAGTTTGTTCATGAGATATTTGATTGTTGCATGATCAATATGAAAATAGATAGGATAACCTGTGACGTAATGCCAAAATTTATTTAGAGCATAGACTACTACTAACAATTCTTTTTCAGTCACTTTGTAATTCAGTTCTGGACCATGAAGACTCTTACTAATATAATAAATGTCATTCTCAAGATTTGAGTGTTTCTGTGCTAAAACTGCTCCTATGGCATAATCAGAAGCATTTGTATATATGTGAAAAGGTAGGTTCCAATCAGGGCCTTGTAAAATTGAGGCTATGGTCAAAAGTTTCTTAAGCTGTAGGAAAGCTTTATCACACTCAGGTGTCCATTTGAATTTGGCTTCTTTTGTAAGCAACTTATACAAGGGACTGGCTATTTTACTGAAGTCTTTTATAAAATGCCTGTAATATCCAACATGTCCCAGAAAAGATCTAATATCTTTTAATTTAGTGGGTATGGGTAATGTTTGAATTACCTCAATTTTAGCTGGGTCTACTTGTATACCTGCAGTAGATATGAAATGACCAAGTACCACACCCTCTTGCATGAGCATGAAACACTTTTCACTATTTAGTGCCAAATTATGTTCTTGACATCTTACCAAAACTTTCTCAAGATTTATCATTGCTTCTTCAAAAGTAATTCCAAATGTTGTAAAGTCATCCATATAGATTTCCATACAATCATGTGATATATCAGCAAACATACTAATTACAACCCATTAACGTTGCAGGAGTGTTACAAAGACCAAATGGTAAAATAGAGTATGCAAAAGTACCCCATGGAAAGGTAAATGTAGTTTTGTCTTGGTCTTCAGGAGCAATACTGATTTGATTATAGCCACTGTATCCATCTAAAAAGGAGAAGTACTTTTTTCCAGCTAGTGTATCCAAAACTTGATCTATGAAGGGTAAAGGAAAATAATCTTTTTTAGTAGCCTTATTCAACTCCCTATAATCTACACAAATTCTCCATTTTCCTCCTTTCTTAGGTACTATAACCGGCGGTGATACTCATTTACTATCAGATATAGGATAGATAAAGCCAACATCAAGCAGTTTCTGCAATTTTGTTTTGACTATTTCTTTGAGGCTTGGATTTATCCTCCTCTGCGGTTGACAAAGTGGTAGAAAACCTTCATTAATGTATATCCTATGGGTACACAATGTAGGGCTTAATCCTTTCATATCATCATAATCCCAAGCAAAAGTCTTCTCATGCTTCTGAAGTAATTCTTTTAATTGTTCCATCTGTACGGATGTCAATTTGGGGTTAACATGCAATTTATGGCCTTTACTCAGTTCAATAGGAATAGTGGATTCTACCATAGCAATTTCAGAGATTGGGCTTCCTTCTAATTCATAGGGAAGTAGTGAACAAAGATTTTTAGGTTCCTTAAGTAAAGTACAACTTGTATCACACTCCTCATATGTAATCAATTCTAATACAGAGCTTTCAGACACATCTTTTCCTACCACACAGGTGTTGGTAAGGATGCTCTGGATTACTAAATCTTCTTCTTGCAACTTTAGAAAAGATTTCCTATGTAACATCATAAGTTGTACTATGGAATTTATCTCTTCTTCTTCATCTCCTAAATCTGGCCAAAAAGATGTACTCAAATCTGGTAATGGTTGTGTAGGAGGATATAGATCAAATTGCTTGGTTGCTTGGCCATTTGATATGGTCATATTCCCTGATCTGCAATTTATGTTTGCATCAGCTGTGGCCAACCATGGTCTACCTAGAATGATAGGATAGCCAGATAGGTTTACTTTAGGGGAAAAAATCATGAAGTCTATAGGATATTCTAGGGAATCTAAGGTCACAACAATATTTTCTATCATTCCATCAGGAGTGACAGTTGAACTATCTGCAAGCTGCTGAATAGTTGGTGTGGGCCTTAATCCTTCTATTTGTAACTTCTTCATGGTTTCTTTAGTCATCACATTTATAGCAGCTCCCAAATCTATTAAGGCATTTTTAACAAATTGACCATTGATGCTGACACTTACTACTGGACTCCCTGGGTTAGAATATTTTGGTGAAATCACTCTTCCTAACATGATATCAGCTATATGTCCAACAACATGAATTGTGGTAGGATCCTTCTTCTTCCTTCCAGGTTTCTTTAGAAAAGCTTCCCTTATAGCTTTTCCATAAGAAAGAATGTCCTTAATAGCTTGAAACAAAGGTATTCAGACATGCATATTCTTCAACTGGTTAACAATGTCAAAGGGTTGTTCCTTGCTTTGTTCCTTTTGTATTAGTTGGTCTGGAAAAGGAGGCTCTACTACTGGTTGATCTGGAATTGGTATGGTAACATTAGTTGGGTCAATAGGTTCATCAACCAAAGGTTCTGATGCTGCAGGAGAGTCTGATACTTTAGTTATAAGAGGTGGCCTTGGTGCTGGTAAGGTCCTTCCAGATCTCAAATGTATATCTGCGACATCTAGGGCATAAGTAGGGTACTGCTGGATATCAATACTATACATGGGCTGCTGTGGTTTACTATTTGGATTTGGCTATGGGCTGTGCAGGTAGCTATGTTTTCTTTTGAAGTCCACTATTTGTAGGTGGTGGCATTAAAGTAGGTTGTTGAGTTGGAGGGGGTAATTGTGGAACACCAGTATTTTGGTTAGGCCATTGTTGAGATCCCTTCCATTGGTTTAGAGATTTCCAATTCCCTTGGTTTGGAGATTGCTAATTCCCTTGGGGTGGTTGCCATTGGTTCTACTGGTTAGGCCAAGGTTGTTGGAAATTTTGAGACCATTGAGACTATTGTGGGTTATTTTGCCTAGCATTATTCCAATTGGGTTGGTTTTGTGGAGGACCTTGGGTATTGCAATTTTTCCATTGATTACCATATGAATTTAAATTTTGCATGGGGTCTTGAGGCATACCTTGACGTTGAGCCCATGTTCGGCATTGAGCAACAAAGAATACTTGCTCATCATCCCCATCTATCTTTACATATTCAGTTGGAAGATGCTGGTTCTCCATGCTTGCAACCAATTTACAGTGGCAATCCTTCTTTTTCTTTCGACAATGAGGATAGTACTCAGCTAGTTACAACTCAGCCTCTACTTGCTTCTTCTTTGCAGTCATTGTATCCAATTGTGTAACGACATCATTACTAATGTCTTGTTTGAAATATGACAACAAATTGGATATTTCAAGTTTTGAAATGCCTTGACTAATTCCTTTTGTAATCGTAGAACGGGCTCCTTGACCTTTCTTCATGGTTGACCTTGAGTAATTTTGACATATCTTTTTGAGGTCATCCCATTGAGCTTGATATACATCTCCACCGGCCATCAGGTCTAATGCTTCCAAATAGTCTTCATTCACTCCTCTTAGAAAGACTAGTTTTTGGGAATCTTCGGACAATGTGTGCTGAGGATTCTTTTGTAGTGTATATAAAAATCGAGAAACATAGTCTTCTAATGTCTCTTCCTCCTTCTATGATATCCTAAAGATATCATCTCCTCTTGTGCCAGATGCTTTGCAATATTCTTTATATTTTTCCAAAAACAAGGCTTGCATTTCATCCCAATTTATAGCTGCATTGGCTCCTAAGCCCATGAACCATTGTAAAGCTAATTCTTTCAATGTGGCTGGAAATAATTTAAGCTTATGGGCATCAGTGTTGTAGTCAAAAATATGATAAAGGATGTCAAACTCAAACAAGAACGTATCAAGGTCTTCAGTTGCAAGGCGATAGAACTTCGAAAGAGCAGTGGGAGGTATAATCTTGAGATTGGCATTGGTTATGAGACTTGGAAGTGGAAATGGAAAAGTGGGTTGTGCCATGACTGGTGGGACTAGATTATGAGGTTGCTGCTAAAAAGGAATGTTAGGCACTGGGTGATTAACAACTGGTGGATTCGAGGTAGTGTTATCGAGAAAACTGGTCAATATTTCAGTGAAAGGTTGGAGACCAGATATATGTAGGGATTTAGCTCTTGATGATGATACTGTGGGGAAAACAGGACTTGTGTCTTCAAAGGGCAACTTAACTTCTTCATTCAAATTAACAGATCCTTATGGAAGAAATCTTCCATATTCATCTCGTCATCTTCCTCTTCGATGCATGCAACAAAAATTTTCACATTGGTAAAAAGAACTTAATCTAAAAACTATGAGTCAAAAATGCTCCTAGCTTGACACCATCCCCGGCAACGGCACCAAAAATGAACTGCCTCGCAATAGGTGTTCCGTAGTCATGCACGAGGCCTGGCTTAGGAATAATCTATTTAAGCTAAGGACTACTTTTCCCCTACCATGAGGTGCATTTAGATTGTCAACCTAGGGACGTATACTTGAAATGGTCAGCACAGTACGTGTTCTAGGTACCTTGATGAGTCATTATGCGTGTGCTGTAGGAAAGTAAAAATGCAAAGGAAGGAAACTACACTACTGCTGTGGAAAGGAAACTACTAAATCTATGAATGTTGAAAACACAATGACAAGATAACAGAGATTCCATCTTGACTCATCCATTAGACTATTCTCGCAGATGCTGCAGGAACGTTCATGAAGTGTGATGCTACAAGAAGGAATTAACTAGCTACGTCTTACTTAAAATACTGCTAATGCTTAGTAAAATGAATCTATTCTATCCTAATCTAATCCACCTTCCAAGTGGGCCCCCTTGGTTGGCTTCTCTAATCTACCAACGTAGGATAGAAACTAAAGAGAACTAATTCATTTTCATTAATTAGTCATTACATAATTCAAAATTGCAACAAACTGTGAATCAGTGTTCTCTCTTACTCGATAAAACTTATCAAAACCAAAAACTAAAAAAAACTTCACACACAGGAGTCGATCCCGACATATATAGGGAATCTACTCTTTATTACATAAAAGAAAAGTAACTATCCTAAATTAAGTCTTCAGGAGAGAATATAGGAGAACAACTAAAAGCGAAAAGGAAGGATAATGGAATTGAGGAGGGAGCAATGAAATTGCGACATCCACTTGTTACAACATAAATGTAGAGAAGGTAATGGCTCGTAAAAACTCTTCCTTATTCGCTGCCATGTTTCTTGGAGTGGTTATAACTTCCTTTTCGTGGTTGTTCCTTGATGCTCGTTTCTCCTTGAATGTTGTTGGCAACGAACTTCTAGATTCTTCCGCTCATCCTTTAATCCTTATCATCAGGTTAGTTATGATATAAGACATATTTGCAAATAAACATCCATCAAACTAAATTCAAGCATAAGAATGCACATTTGGATATTTATATGAAATACTGCATATTAGATATAATTTAGGCAAAAGATGACATAGTTTTTCTACCCCATAAATCATCAAAGGTTTATCAAACATAGGCTTATAAGTGTTAAAACAAGGATAAACGGAGAATCATAAAGTATCTTAAACATAACAAAATAAAGGCATTTTTAAGACTCATCACTTATCCTCGGAACTCAGTATTAGTTCACACACTTAAATTTTCAATGCAACACTTAATGCTTGACTTATGTCATGATCTTTTCTTTGTGTGCTACTTATTATTGATATTTGTTGAGTGTCCTTGTCTGATAATTCTCTTTGGGATGCATAGCTAGAGGACTTGGGGCATGGGATATGTTTTTATTTATTTTTTGCTTGTGGGTGTGGTCTTGAAACTCTAGAGTGTCTCTTGTTGTCCCCTTGAAACACTTAGGAGATTTGAGACATCATCCTTGACTCTATTTGCACAACAGTTCATATGGTCATCTTGGCATCTATGCCTTGATGTGAGCATGGTCTTGCTACATTAAATTAGGCAAGCTAACATCAAACTCATTTTGACCTTTATGTCTTTGATGTTTATGTTAGAATCTTTCCACATTCCAATTTGATATAAATCACATTCATATCTTCATAGTTGTGCTTGTGACTAGTGACAATTGTGTAATTTTTTAGTTTTTGTTAATAATGAACCAATGATGAAAATAAGCTCTTTTACATTCTGCAATGAATGATGAATACAAAATCCTATGTTATTGTTTCTCTTTTGCAAATACACCATTGCATTTTCATGTAGCTTGCATTATTAGACTTCATGTTAGTTTTCATTTTTAGGCTGCATTATGAGTTTGAGAGGGTTTTCCCTTCATCTTTCTTGTAGACTTTTAATCAATTGTGGTCATGTTTTGATCTTCATTTCCTTATCTTCTTTCATGATCTCAATCAACATTTCTATCTTAAATAGTTGATTGATTTTGGAGCATTCTATTTCTTATGAAAAAAATTATTTTCTTCTTTCTATTTCTTTTCATCTCGTCCAAAATTATATCTTCCATTTTATTTTACCCCACTTCTTTTCGTCTAATTTAACTTTGGGGCATCATGTTTCATGCTTGATGATCTACCTTAGTTCTATGATTCTTATATCTTTCATCTTACATCAAGAACTTTATCTTTTGTTTGATTTGATCAAATTTATCAATTTGTTGTTTCTGCTCTATCTCATTTCAATTTTGATCATGAGGGGGTAGTACCTATCAACTTTAATCCTTGATTTAGTTGTATCAATTTTATCCTCAACTCTTTTGAAGTCCAAAATCTATTTTTATTCTTTGTCCTAATGTGTTCTCAAATTGACCACACATCTAGGTTGTTTTGTGATCCCAAATCAACCTCACACTTCAATTTCTTTCCTTGACTACATGTGTTCCCAAATCGATCACACATTAGTCAAAGAGGGGAAAATTTATGCACCCTAAAATGGTTTCTTAGACTATGGGACCCCATTATTCAATTTTTCAATTTATCAATTTTCTAAATCAATGGTTTGCAATATTTCATTAAATCAATTTAAATCAATTTATTTGATCAAATTTGATTATTTCAATATTTTTTTAAGGTTGATCATTTTATCCTAAGTCTTATTTAATTAAATGAAAAATCTCCCTTTTAATTAAATAAAATAAGTCCCCATTTAATTAAAAGAAAACCTCTCTTTTAATATAATTAAATATTTCCTATTTAATTAAAAGAACTTGCTTCCTTTTAATTAAATAAAATTCCCAATTTTATATCTCTTTGTGATGAAAAAGGACAATTAAACCCACTTGAAAAAAGAAATAAAATAAAATAAATCTTTTTTTATTTTTTCTACACTTAAATGCACATATCTCTAAGTGGGAGTCCTCTTTTTCCTCTTTCCACTTTCTTCTGAAATACTCCTCTTTTCTCATTGGTGGAATTTTGTCTCACATGGATCAAACTCTATTATCCCATATTGGTTGTGAGAAGCCTCTCATCTCCATATTTTTCTTTATAAGGAGAGTCGTCTCCTCATTTTAGACATCCACAACTATAGATCCATGATTAATCCATGATTATACATCCACACGATTATACATCCACAATTGATCCATGATTATACATCCATTATTATGCTATTGTTATGTTGCAGGTTTGGAGAGCAATTTTTGAAAGAGTTTGAATACTAAAGCTTTTTGTGGAGCACTTCTATCTTGTTGTCTTCTTCTTTCATGCTTCTATGGCTTCCATCATGAAGTTTCATCCTTGCATTTTCATATTAGCTTAGATCCATATTTGTTTTCATATATTAGTATTGCATTGTTATTACATTTCCTTTCTTGCATTGTTTTGCATTTTTATCATTTAGATTAGTTTTCATCTTCATTTGCATTCATATTTGGATCTTTGAATCTCTTGTTTCATGGTGTACTTGCATGGGCACAAACTAGGTCAAACTGAGGGCCTCCATTACAAACCATGAATAGAGAGCTATGAGTCACCATTCGAGACCTCATTTTTGAGAAATCTTGGATATAATGACTCATAGAAGTGTGCCCACATTTTAGGCATACAGATATAACTTCTTGTGGTTTAGTCTTTGAATCCTTGGGTTATGTCTTAGTTTCAGGTGCAAGAAAGGTCTCAAATTATTCATATAGGTTGCAAGTCAAGATACTCTACTTTCTTTCAAATTGTGACATTGTGAATGTTGTCATTCCCTTCAACTCCTTGTCTAAAGTATATCCTTCTTGTGAAATATTTATATGTGAATGATTTCCTAGAATGTTGTGCTTTTATTAGATATCTAGAAGTGTTTCATCAAGTTAGGTCGGCAATATCTTTATCCTACAATCTAGTATATCACCTCATTTTACTTTTTTAGTATTTCTTTTCAAGAAATCCTTTTAACCCTTTCCCCTTCAAGTTTATTTTTCCTGTTTGAAGAAGTAAACTAGTGAAACATCAAGAGGAGCTAGCCTATAACCTATAGATTTATTCCTAACTTTGGTACTTCCCACTACCTAGGAGTTTTTCCATGTTACTCAAAGTGATTGAATATGAGAGTTATGGTTTAGTCAAGGTGCAACTTTTAGAGATAAAAATTCCAGCACACCCAATGGGATAGATAGAGAAAAGTGTTTCTACCTTTTCTCATTACTTTTCTTGTTGTTATTGGTGTGTGCAATAGTAAATCTACATGTGTAGATCTAAAGAATATACACATCTGGAGATTCTAACTATGGAAAGAAACAAGTGCACATGATTTATGAGAAAATTGTAGACAAGAAGTAGCTCTAAAAGTTTTGAATATAAAGAACTATCCCCACCTAGGAGGAGAGGTAGAACAACTAAAAAGAATCTAGGATACTCTCATTCAAAAGAGAGGTTCCCAATCTACTCCTCTACCATCAAGTTCTGCTATTGTTGTAAGGCAAGTTACTGTCCCAAGAGGAAGAAGTTTTCAAGAACCAATGGAAAGATAGTTTTCTTTTGTTCCTTTAATCAAGGAAGCTCACTACTATTTGTTCAACATCATGATATTCCTCTACCTACCTTGAAAATATTACTAGACTTTATTGGAGAGGGCTAGACAACAAAATTTGAGCATATTAGAGACATTACCATGTTATACATTATACACCATATCATAGAGGAGGATGTTGCTGTGAAGTTTCTTGCATCCTCATCTAAGTGGAAAGATTTGCAATGGTTTCAAAGCCTTGTTGTGGGCTCAATTACTTTATGGGATGCATTGGGAGATGTCCTAACAAAACACTTTAAAGATAAGTTAGACATTCTATCTCTTGTTGAGCAACTCACAATCATCAAATGGGATCCTTATGAGTAGATGATGGACTTCAACTACAGATTTCAAAGAACATGGAGTAGAATACCAGTTTAGGAAAGGTCTTCAAAAGAATATTCTTTTTTGTACTATTTAAGAAACTTGAATAGTGATATCTCTATTATACTACAATCTATGAGAGATTAATCATTACCACAAGGTTATGACATAGCCATAAGAATGAGAATAGTCTTATTAAAATGGGTAAAATTTCCCCTAGGCCTCTAATGCCTATATATCTAGATATCCAACTTAATTCACCCCTAGTTGTACCACCTCTAAATTCAATACTAGTTATTCCAAGCCAAGAAGTAGCAACTATAGGTCCTTCATCAGAACTGCAAGAGCTAAGAGATAGCCATAAAAGAATTGAAATTCTCATGCAATGCCTTCCAAATGAGTTGGTGAATAATAAGAAAGGAGGCTATCAAGCTAGGAAGCCACCTCAATCTCAGAACCAAGTTTCAAATCAGCCTACTCAACAATAGTTTCAGAATCAATATCAACCTAATAAGAAAAACTATAATCAAATACCTTTTAGGCATTATAATCCTATTCCTTTGAATACTGCTCCTCTTCCAAATACTACCAGAGATATGGTCCCTACTCAAAATAACTTAGTGGTAGAATACAAGTGGTGTTACCCTTGTAATTAGAAACATAATTAGGCTACATGCTCCAATAGAATGATGAATCAAGCCTTAATGGTTCAAGGCACTTCTAGCTGACAACCCACATATAATGCTAATGTTGAGAGACAACCAAAGGTTCCTCCTATGAATACTACATTCATGAACTAGCAAGTAGAAGAACATTGTGGTGTGAATAGAGATAATATCACAAGTGGTGTCTATACTAGAGCAAAGAAAATAGCCCTAGAGAATTATATAGGGGCCAACAAAGAAGTGTCACCTAAAAATTCATCCTTAGTCCAAGAAAAGAAAGAGCAACAAAGAGGTACTCCTATTGCCACTCAAGAACATCCACAATAGTCGGCACACCTTGCTGTCCCTAAAGCTCAAATAAAGGTGCATGCCACTATGCCATTTAATATTGTGGAAAATATGAAAAGGATGAACATCATCATGTCCATGTGGGATTCTCTATCTATTCCAAGACAAGCTAGCTTTTTGAAGGAAGCTTTGACAATAGATGTTCCAAGCCAAATTGTTGATGAGTCTTTGAAGGATATATTTACAAATCAAGTAGCTACTACTCAAGATGACAACAAAAAAAGAAATCAAATCCAAGGTAAGGATTTTAAGCGTCCACTATTTTATGTTTCATTGATTATAGGAAATAATTTGTTGCATAATTATATAGTGGATAGTGGGGCTATGAGCTCTGTCATGCCCAATAAAATAGTAGACCAACTAGGTTTAAAATGTGAACCCTTGTAAAAGAGGTGTAGTCCAATTAGATGGTTCATGTGTTAACACCTTAGGTATCATAAAAAATGCAAGCTTAACACTCCTTGCGTGCCCTACCTTTTCTATTCCCAAAAAAATATTTGTGATAGATTTGCCCCCATATTTTTCCCTTTG
This sequence comes from Cupressus sempervirens, assembly GCA_028749045.1. Lineage (NCBI taxonomy): Eukaryota > Viridiplantae > Streptophyta > Pinopsida > Cupressales > Cupressaceae > Cupressus > Cupressus sempervirens. Next base: position 568,892,277 of record CM053792.1, on the reverse strand, counting down.
CTAGTCAAGAGAATTCACAACCAAAATAGGAGGCTATTTATCTGTAGATTGGTCACATATGTTGTTTAGGACCAAGGTGTGTTTTAGTGGCTAATATTCATAAATTGGCTAATTTTAGATTTTTTTGATAGTAATTTGGCTAATAATTTAAGATTTAATGCAACCTAAATCACCATATTTTTATTGAATTTAGTTCTTAAATATTTAAAATCACTAATTAATTGATTTTATTAAAAAAATTAAACTCAAAGATTTGCCACAATATTCGATATATGATTAGATTTGATTCACCTAAATATTATAAATTATTAAAGAAATTAAAATTAATTCACCAATAATTATCATAATTATTAGTTACTTTAGGGATTTATCACCAATATTTTTTTTTCACTATTTCTTTAAAATATAATGTAATTATCCTCATAATTTCCATGAGATAAAACATGTTCAATTTTGATTTGTAATATTCCATGACAATTAGTAGACTTCCTATTATTATTGAGATTCACAAATATTTTCTAATAAAAAATTATGATTCCAAAATAATCGCCAATGTAAATAATATTCAAAATAAAAAATTAAGAGATTTGTTGATAAAAATAATTTGTTTTTTCAAATTAATGAAAGATTTGCCAATGTTTTATATCTTTTTCTGGAGGGGGGTTTCTTAAAGTTTACCCTAGTTTAGGACTAGATATGGAACCAAAGTAACAATCAAGTTTGAAATACTTGCCAAGGACCATATTGAATCTTATACATCTAGTGCTATCAATGCCAATTGTATTGCACTTGATCAAGAAAAGCACCTTGTTTCCCAAGACACAAATAGCCATGTTGATAACACCCTTGATGTCTTGCTAAATGAGTGGTTAATAGAAAACATCCATCCAAAATAGACCAATGATGTCATCATTGAAGATATCATAGATGTTGGTCTAGGGAATTATGTCTTCCAAGAGATTGGATTAGTAATGCCAAACCTTGTCAAGGATATTATTGATCTTGATGAACAACAAAATGAAGTGTGGGAGTTATTTTTTGATGGCTCTAGAAGCAGGAATGTTTCGAGTGGGGGAGAAATGTTGATGTCACCTAATGAAGATACATATTATGTAGCTTTTTGGTTTAGTTTTGCATGCACAAACAATACTATTGAATATGAAGGTCTAATTAAAGGATTAGAATGGGCTAGGATTAGAGGTCTCAAATACATAAAAGTGTCAAGAGATAGTGAGTTGGTTGTCAACTAAGTGAGAGGGTTGCACATGACCAAAAGTGACAAGTTAGAAAGCTATAAACAAAGAGTTTGGGACATAATTGAATACTTTCATTCTTTTAACATAGTTGATATCCCTAGAAAATTAAATCAACATGCTGATAGATTAGCTGCTATAGGGGCACAATTTGATATAGTTGACAATATTAGCAAAGAAGATGTACAAAAGCATATCAAAGTTGTGGTTAGGCCCTCCATACCTAAAAATGATGTTAACTGGAAAGTCTTCAATAGTGATAAACAAATCTTGAACTTTCTACTTGAGGAAGACCTACATTCAACATTTAATCAACAAAAAATGAAGGAGCAATATGGTGATCAGATTATACAACTAAGTTATAATAAATTTCCCAAGGGGTTGGTCACTCTAGAGTCTATCTTTAACACTGATGACCAATTCAAGAAGAATAAAATCAGCTTGGTAGTTTAGCAAGATCATTATGAGGACCCTGAGATTGTAGAGGGAAAGAACTTTAATTTTGACAAAGCAATTCCTACTAAAGAGAGGCAATCTTATGTTCACCTTTTCCAAGAATATAATGATGTTTTTTCTTGGGGATATGCTAATCTTGAAGGATTTGATCCATGCCTTTCCCAACATACTATTGAATTGGAGCCCAATTCTAAACCCACAAGGTAGAAGCAAAGGCTTGTTAACTCGAAATTGGAGCCCTTAATGCAAAAGGAGGTTTTCAAGCTCATTGAGAGTGGAATAATATTTCCTATTAAACACACTAGCTGGGTGTCAATTCTAGTTCTTACTAGAAAAATGAATGGAGAGCTAAGGCTATGTGTTGAATTTGGAGACCTCAATAGAGTGTCATTGAAGGATCGTTATCCCTTACCATCTACAACAAGATGCTCCAATATGTTTCAGGTTTAAAAAGGCTTTTGATCCTCAATGGATATTCTGGCTATAATCAAATTCTAGTTAAAAAGGAAGACAAGTTCAAGATTGTATTCACCACCAAATGGGGTATTATGGCTTATAATATGATGCCTTTTGGCTTTTCTAATGTAGGGGAAACCTTTCAAAAGGTTATGGAGATAGTTTTCAACAATTAAATATACAAATTTGTCTACTTTATCTAGATGGCATCATTGTTTTCTCCAAGCATGCTAAAGATCACATTGAACATTTGAGGAAAATATTAGAGAGATGTAGGGAATTTGGTATATCTCTTAATCCAAAGAAGTGTGTGTTTTTTGTCCATGATGGAAAATTATTGGGGTATGTTGTATCCAAACAAGGCATTACCATTAATCCTAAAAGGGTTACAACCATCCTAGAGTTTCCTTTGCCACATCATAAGAAGAGGTTATAATGTTTCATTGAAAGAATTGACTTTGTTAGATGTTTCATTCCAGATATTGCTAATCTTTTGAAGCCATTGACCTCAATGCTTAAGAAGAACATTGTTTTTAGTTGGTCAAAGGAAGCCAAACATAGTTTTGAGGCAATAAAGGAAGCATTATCTGCTGCTCCTACTTTGGTAAATCCTAACTGTTCAAAAGATTTCATCTTGTATGCATATGATAGTATGGATATAATTTCTATATTATTGATTCAAAAAAATGATCAAGACATAGAACATCATGTTTCTTTCTTTAGTAAAGGCTTAGAATACTATGAATAGAGATATAGCTTCATTGAGAAGCATGTGCTTCATGTGATGAAAAGCCTACAACAGTTCAGTCACTTAGTGTCTAATAACATGATTCATCTTATGATGGCCCATCCTAGTGTGATAAAGTGCTTGTTGAGAAAGGACCTCAATGAGAAAAGATTTGGTTAGATAACTAGGGTCATGGAATATGATGTGGATATTCAAGTAACCAAAATTATTAGAGGAAAAGTGTTATATGAGAAGATAGCTAATGAGGAGGATCAGACCATAGATGGTATAATAGAAGGTATCCTAACCAATCAAGATGTTCCCCAACAAGGTCAACAAGAAAGCTGGCTACAGGATATGACACATTTTCTACAAACTGGAGAATGCCTTCAATCACTTGACATCACCAAAAGAAGGCATTTTAGATTGTAGTTTGTACCTTATATATTAGAGGATGGCCTTTTTTTAAGAAAGTATATGAATGGAGTTTTCCTTAGATGTATTGACAATGATGATACTAGAATTTTTTTGGAGTAGTTTCATGATGCAGAAGGTCACTTTTCTCCAAAAGAAACAACATATAAAATTATGAGGGCTAGATATTATTGGCCCAATCTATTTAAAGATGTTCACACTTGGGCAAGAAAGTGTAAATAATGTGCATTATTTTCTATGAAGGAAAGATTGGTTGCCTTACCCCTACACCCTATTTTGATTGATCAACCATTCATGAAGTGGGGTATAGATTTTGTGGGCCCCATAAATCCAAATTGTAGTTCTAGCCACAAATGGATTCTAACAACCATAGACTATTTCACATGTTGGACAGAGGCAATAGCTTTGAAGGAGGCCAATGAGACTTATGTTCTAATTTTTTATGATGATATAATCTGGAGATTTGGAGTTCCTGACTCCATTGTATCTGATAATGCCTTGGAATTTGTGGGGACAAGAATAACTAAATAGGCACTGAAGAATGGGGTCTATCTCAATATTTAATCAAACTATTATCCTTAGGGTAATGGCTTGGATTAGAGTAAAAACAAGAACTTACTGAGGATACAGAAGAATACTTTAATAGATAATAAATGAGACTGGCATTCCAAGTTGAGATCATCCTTATGGCTTGATGGGATCACTCCCAAGAAGATTCTGGGCAACTTACCTTATGTTTTAGTGTATGGGAAAAAAGCCAAACTACCTATCTCTATAGAGTTCTCATCATTAGAGCTTTTTGACAATCTGATGCTCCTTGAAATGGATAATCTTTTGTAGTTAAGGTATGCCAAGTTGTTGGAGCTTGAAGGAGAAAGAAGTAAATCATTACGAATAATGGAACACTAGTAGATGAAAATCAAGAGGGTGTTAAACAAGAAGTCTAAACTCAAGCTATTCAAAGAAGGAGAATTGGTTCTATAATGGGATTTTCTTAAAAGTAACCTAGGCCATCATAATAAGTTTGATAATATGTGGAATAGGTCATTCATGATCTCAAAATGTAAAGAACACAATGCTTACCAACTCTTAACTATGGAGGGAGAAATTCTACCAATCCCTATGAATGGGATACATCTCAAGCTCTATTTCGAGGTATGAGTTTCCTATAGATTCTATATATATTTCCCTATTTTGTTTCCCCTAAGTGTTTTCTAGCACAAGTGTGTTTAGTTGTAGTCTTCCATGCTTTCAATAAGTTCTTAAGGTTCCAAATATCTAAGCAAGCAAGCTATTGCACATCTACTAGTACAGAGCATCTTTATTCCCAGTATCCTTCCATGGTGATGATTGATCCAAATGCATGTATTCGAGCATGTGTGACTACTATTTTGAAGTCCACTATCATTCCTTGGTGACTTTGTGGCCAATAGATTGCGTAAGGCTACTGGTTTGATGTCTAGCAGGTAGCCATTTAGTAGAAGTCACCAAAAGTGTTACCCATTTTTATCACCATGCACAAAATGGATAGGTTAACTAGTCTTTTTCATCTAAGGTGGTGGCTAATATATTTAACTCATTAAATGCCATGCAAATTAGCGATACATGAAAGCATTCCTATCCATTTTTATCCCTAAGTCTTCGATCAATGCCTTGTCTAAATATTTTGTCTCTATATGTTAAGTCACGACCTCATGAACACCCTAGGTGTAGGTTTGTTAATATTTTTATACTAACCCTTAAAGTGGGTGTGACTGGGTGAAAAATGTCACATGTATGGTCTTCACAGGTTCACAATAGTTATGGCAAAATGATAAGTTTATGCTGCAACCATGCGATCAGTGTTATAATAGTTGGCGTGACTTCATAGGGGTAAGGGATGTAGTCACATTTTATTCTATGATCGGGTGAAGGGGTTAGTTGAATGGTTAGAATGCAATGTGTTTGCATGGTCGCATAGAGTTAAGTCTCACTCAAGGTCAAGATTGTGATGGTGTGATTCCTCCTTGTTTATAGGGTCATAGATTTAAGTTCTTAAACCATGGTTTAAGCCACGAAGGTGTAAAGGTATGACACGTGTACTTGTGGGCCCATCCTAGTTATTTTAGTATTATTGATTCTCTACCATCAGATCTTCCTAGGATCAATGGTCCTCAGTATGTTTTTATGGAAAGCTACAAGTACTTTAATTTATGTGACATAGTGAGCACTTTCCACATGGATATGTGGGCTTGAATTTAGTTAATGGGACATAATATGACAAAGGCAATGTCAAAATAGGTTGGCATATAGATGCATTCCCATTGGTTGAAGATTCCAAGGGCATAGAGAGGATTTAGTGATATTTTATGTCATAGATCTCTGGAAGATCTATGGTTATCTCTTTATCACTAATGAAAGATGCATACTCAATATCTATACTGACAAAGTGACAGTTCAACATGTGTCCTAATGGATCCAGTAAGCAAGCCAACATAGGTGTAGCGAATCAATGGGTAACATGTGGCACATCTTCAAAAGGAAGCAAAGGGTTGATAAAGGGTATCACCTAATCATAAGATCATATATCATTATATTGTTGGCCAACTAGGCTAGTGTAATAATATATCAATTCAAAGATGGTAGGTGTGACCTATCAAATGCATAAATATGGGTATGAATTGGTGATCATCTATAATTTGACCTCAGGATGGAAAAATGTTAATATAAAGATAGAGCAGTATAGATTGGCATCGATAAAAGGAATGGGTTGGTGATCCAAGAAACTTAGTTTTAATGAATATTTGATTTGTAATTAAGTATGAAGATGATGGAGATCAGATTTGATTGATCCCGTGGGATGATCACCAAGAAATATGATTCATTATAGAGGTAGTTGTAATTGTTAATGATTGTACCAACATGGGTGGTTGTAGATTTTATCTTTGGACACAATAAGAGGAAAAAGAGAATTAAGGTACTCCTATGGTGTGTAGCACCTAGAAATTTCATGATTATTCTCTTGGTGTTATCCATAATGGTAAGATGCAAAACTTAATATGCATGTAGTTCTCTGGAAATATTTGTACTCTTCCATTAATTTTCTAACATGTGCCCCTCCTATTTGAAGCTTTATGCAATACTTTTCTATTTAAGGATTCCCAAGATGTGGAGAAAGGGCTAGCATTTTGAAGTCTTTATGCAAGATAGTATTGTTGAGATCTCTTAGGACTCCCTCATGGTTTCCCTCTATGAATCACTTTATCTAGCAATCAATCTATATGAATGTTGTTCAATTTGTACACTCGATTTGTGTCACACTCTAAACCCTTCTATCCAAATGATTCCATGAGTTTGGAATGCTTGGATGCCAGCTTAGAGCTCCCTATCCACGGACTGCAAGAGAGTATATTTTAAGAATAAGAAGGCTCTTAGATGAGCCTTAGAGATAATCTTCTTGCTAGTAAACCATGAAATGGGAGGTTCCAAAGACAAGATGCAAGAATGCAAATGTCCCAAGGAGTTCCTCAAGAATGCAATGCAAATGAAGATTAAGCTAAGATGAGAATGCAAAATGCAGCTATGCTAAAACATGTATGAGAGTGTTACAATCCAAATATTAAGCTATGTGAGATAGATTATTGCAAAATAGAAGCTAAACTAACATGCAACATGAATCTAAGCTAAAATGCTATGGTATGAGAGAATGTAGACAAGAAATAGAAGTTCTCCACAAAGCTCCAAAGAAACCTGTTAGAAAACCTGCAGCATAACAATATTCAAAAGATGGATGGATTGAGGGGGAAAGCTCTCTCCCTTTTAAAGATGTATGGACGGTAGAGATGAAGATGAAGATGGTGAATGATCAATGGTGGAATTCAAAAAGAGGAGTGATCCATGTGCACACACAAGTCAACCAATAGAATATAAGTTGACTTGTCATATAAGACAAAAGTCACAAAGCCTTTTCTTTTAATTGCAAAATAGAAAAAGGACTTTATGTGTGCACTTTAATTGGGTTAGAAGAATGGGGTCTTTTATTTAATTAAAAGGGGACATGTTCTTTTAATCAAATAATGAACTTATGATAGCATAGTCAAACTATAGGTTATAATCAAATAAATTGATTATTAGCGATTTGGTCTAGGTAAATAATTAAATTAATTTAGCCAAAATGCTGAGAAGGGGGCTAATAGTCTAGATGACCATTTTTAGGTGATTACATTTGCCCCTCTTTGACTAATGCATGATAGATCTGGGAACACATTATGTCAAAGAAAATCGAAGCCAAGTAGGCAGTGGTAGATATAGATGTCTAATTCTGAAGAGTGAAATGCAAAAATAGATAGCAAGTCCTGAATGTACAACCTGATAGTGGTAGTACTAAACACCAGGAAAAGATGATGTCAGAATTCAAGAAGAATGCTAACACTTAGAAAAGCGGATAGAGTGAGAGCAAGTGAGAAGATCAAACAAATGCTCCTAAGCAGTGATAGAGTATTTCTGCCCCCTCGGGATCGAAATTGAAATGAGGTAAGGGGATGCAAAAATTGGCTAGACATGAAAAAATTAGAATATAGCAATGCCCAAGATGATAGATAGATGATTAGAACCCAAGAATGACTATAAGAAATTGATAAAATGCCCTAGTTTGACTAGAGTTGACCTTGAAGGATATAGCATAAAAATTAGGTCAAAATGAGCAGAAAGGTGATTTTAGACATGAAACAGTGAATTGAAGTAGATATGAAGCATAGAAATGATGAAGTCATGAAGAAATGAAGATGCCCCAGTGATGATTCAGAGATTAGACCTCAAAAGGTCAGCTAATTGCTTAGAAGAAAGTAGAATTTTAAAAGACAATTTTGACCATCAAGATGAACTCAAATTTGGATTTTGATCTCGAAAATGAATCTAGGACGTTGAAATTATTTAAGAGGTCAAAACTTTATATAATGTGATGATAAGATAGAAAAGAGATGAAGTGAAAGATTAAGAAGGTGAAAAGAAATGAACAAGAAGAAAGTAAAGAAATATATGAAAGGAGTTAGCCGATATGTCCACAAAAAGATGAAGAGAGAGCTCTCCCCATATGCAAGAATGCAAGACTAAGCTAGAAAATGAACCTAAAATGAAAGCTAATATGAAAAGTGGTTTACCAACAAGAAGTGCAAAACATTTAGACTCTTAATTTCATCATTGAGCATTTATTAGGGACATCATGAGATCATACAACCATCACTAGTATAACTATGAGGATATGAATATGATCGATATCAGATAGGTATGTGGAAATCCAATCTAAGTATCAGAGACATGTAAGTCAAGATAACTACGTGATTAGATTCCCTAAGTTTAATTTAGCAAGATTACACCTATATTAAGGCATAAGTGCTAGGATAAACCCCAAGTGCAATCTTGCAAAATAGTCAAGGATGATACATTTATACATCAAAGTGTTGAATAGGACAAGCACAAATGTTTACAACACTATAGACAAACAAAGTATACCCACAAGTAGAAATCAAGAAAACATGCCCCGTGCCCCCATTCTTCTAGTCAATGAAATCCTTGAAAGACTATTAGGGATGGAACATATAGTAAAGAAATCATCATAGACATCACACAAAGTAGATAAAGATCAGCATAGCTCAGTCGTTTAAGTGTTAAAGTGCATGTGTGTAAGTCACTTGGCCATTTCTTCAAGACTTGATCCTGATAGTGAAAAAAATATCGCAACATCGAAGACTGTAGGTAAACTATCTGAAAAGTGTTGAAAAACACTTGATGTCAAAGTGGGGGAAGTGTTGAGAAACACTATTTTGTGAGTTGTCCAAGAAACCCTAATGCACAAGAATACCTCAATAGGCTAAAAGTAGTTGTGCCCCCAAGATGAGGACAAGAAACAATTCCAAGCTAGGAAATGTGTAGCAAAATAGTTGATTGAGACTGATAGACAGAGGTGCAAGGGTCTCAAGTAGCACCTGTTTCCAAATTTTCACCACTTGACAGATTTTTTCAGGACTTTTTTCAATTTTTTTTGTATTTTTGTATTTTTGATTTTTTTGGTGATACATCAAAGTGCCTATTGCGAGGCTTTCACTAAGATGATCATTTTTTCAGGACATTTTATTTATTTTTAGGATTTTTTCTTCTTTTTTTTTTTTTTTTTTTTTTGAATTTTCAGAAAGAGCTCAAGCTATTTGAATGTAGATAGTGCTCTTATAGAAAAGATAAGTCATGATAAGCCAAGACCATGCTAAGGTATTCTCAAAGATGTTGATAGGGTGATGAAAGAGAAATGGTAGTAGGAAGAATATATTGAGGATAATAGTTCATGTATAGAAGGTAAGTGTAAGCTTTAGAGGATTTCATGAGGGTAGCTGAAATATTGGACAAGATCAACGTTGACACACACCTTGAAGGGTATTGGAATGATGGAGGAATCATGGATGAAGTAGCTTGAGGTTTAGATGTATGAGGTGGTAGAAGAGATTTGGAAAAAAGTGGAGTGGAAGGCTTTGGAATATTTTTAGAAAGATTTTTGGAAGAAGATGGAATGGAAGCCTTTGGAAGCTTGAATGTCAACTTTGAAGTATTTTGAATATTCAAGTCTTTTAAAAGAGACTTGGGAATCCATATAGCTTTAGATTTTCCTTTGGATACTTCAAAATAGATTTCTTCAATAATGGGTTTAGGAACCCATATTTTTTTTGATTAGCTTTTTTAATAGTGGACCTTTGCAGTCTCTTTTGTGCATTTTCCTTCTTAGCATTCACATATCGATTAGATGGGACATAGTGATCTTAATTTTTCAATGGATTCTTATGTTTATTCTCACTTGAAAATGACTTGGGATTTGTGGATGAATAAGGATGATATGACTGGTTTAGATGTATAGATGGGTGAAAAGTCATCAAGGATGAGTGTCTTTGTTGATCTTGAGGTATTATAGGAGAGATAGGGAATGAGCTATGAGTGAATGTAGGAGATGGAGGAACATAAGGCCCCAATATGGATGGAAGGTTTGAATGCTTTAGCTTAGATGGATAAGGACCAAGGATAGATTTAGAAGATGCAGAGGGATATTGGAAAGGGATATCAACATCTTTAGAGTGAGCAACATGGTCAAATCCATCAATAGACTCATGAGTACCTTTCATAGGAACAACATTTTTAATTGAAGCACTTGAAGCTTGACCACAATTTTGAAGTGGATGTGGAGAAGTAGAACATGAAGGGATGCTTTGATCTTGACAAGTAGCTTTGGATAGCATAGGAAGAGAACTTTTCTCATAATTTTTAGTAAGCTCAAGGGAGATAATGGAAGTGGTATCTTCATAATACTTGGGGGGTGGACAAGATATAGGATATGGAGGGGAAAAATCTTGAAAGAGATGAAAGGGTTCTTGATCTTGATCTTTCTTGACATTTATAGCTTTTTCTTTTTGACAGTCCTCTTGACATGGAGCCACTTCTAAGGACAAGGGAGAGTGCAGAGTGAATGGAGTAGTGCTTGGATTAGGCATAGTGGTGCATGAAGGTTGAGGATGTTTAGGATTAGTAGCATGGAAAAGGTTTGCAGCCAAGTGAAGGTTAGCTTGAGTTTCTTTTAGAGATAGCCCTTGAGGATACACATAGTCAATGTGGAAAGCATTAGGTTCTTTATTTGATAGAGGCATGTTGGAAAGATTTGAAGTGTTGGGAGATGCACGAGTGTTGAAAGAAGTGGAAGATGTAATAGAGTTGCTACTAGACATAGGTTCATTAATGTAATCTTGCTCAAGAGAAGTATCTTCACCACATGAGTCACTAGAGGTTCCAAGATCAACAATCTTATCATCAATGAGATCTTGGATTTTATGTTTCAGCTATACAATCAAAAGTAGCATGGTCATTAGATTGATGATAAGCACAATAATCATCCAAGAAAGGATTTCCATAGGAGCTAGACTTAGGTAACATGATGATCTTATTGCCAAGAAGTGTTCTCAAAATGTCATCATAAGAATTCCCCAAGGGAGTAAAATTTCTCTCAAAAGTATGTCTACAGTCCTTTGGTGGGCGCCAAAAATGTACACTTGAAAGTGTCCCACTCTAAACCCTTCTATCCAAACGATTCCATGAGTTGGAATGCTTGGATGCCATCTTAGAGCGCCCTATCCACGGAGTGCAAGAGAGTATATTTCAAGAATAAGAAAGCTCTCAAATGAGCCTTAGAGATACTCTTCTTGCTAGTAAACCATGCAATGAGAGGTTCCAAAGACAAGATGCAAGAATGCAAATGTCCCAAGGAGTTCCTCAAGAATGCAATGCAACTAAAGATTAAACTATAATGAATATGAAAAGTGTAGCTATTCTAAGCATGGATGAGAGTGTTACAATACCATTATTAAGCTATGTGAGATTAAGCTACATGTAAAAATGAAAGCTAAGCTAAGCTAGAATGCCATGGATGAGAGAATTTAGACAAGAAAGAGAAGTTCTCCACAAAGCTCCAAAGAAACCTATTAGAAAACTTGCAACATAACAATATTAAAAAATGAGGATGGATTGAGGAGGAAAGCTCTCTCCCTTTTAAAGATGTATGGACGGTAGAGATCAAGATGAAGATGGTGGATGATCAACGGTGGAATTCAAAAAGAGGAGTGATCCATGTGCATACACAAGTCAACCAATAGAATATAAGTTGACTTGTCATATAAGACAAAAGTCTCACAAGCCTTTTCTTTTAATTGTAAAATAGAAAAAGGACTTTATGTGTGCACTTTAAGTAGGTTAGAAGAATGGGGTCTTTTATTTAATTAAAAGGGGACATGTTCTTTTAATCAAATAATGAACTTAGGATAGCATAGTCAAACTATAGGTTATAATCAAATTAATTAATTATTAGCAATTTGGTCTAGGTAAATGATTAAATTAATTTAGCCAAAATGTTGAAAAAGGGGCTAATAGTCTAGATGACCATTTTTAGGTGATTACATTTGCCCCTCTTTGACTAATGCGTGATCAATCTAGGAACACATTATGTCAAAGAAAATAGAAAGCCAAGTAGGCGGTGATAGATATAGATATTTGATTTTGAAGAACAAAATGTAGAAAAAGATAGCAAGTCCTAAATGTACAGCCTGATAGTGGTAGTACTGAACACTAGGAAAAGATGATGTTAGAATTCAAGAAGAATGCTAACACTTAGCAAAGTCGATGGATCGAGAACAAGTGAGAAGATCAAACAAATGCTCCTAAGAAATAGATAGTTGTAACAATCAGCAATAAAGTATATTTGTCCCCTCGGGATTGAAATCGAAATGAGGTAAGAGGAAGCAGAAAGTAGCTAGATATGAGAAAATTTAGAATATAGCAATGTCCAAGATGAAAGATAGATGATTAGAGCCCAAGAATGACTATAAGAAAGTGATTAAATGCCCCAATTTGACTTAGAGTTGACCATGAAGGACACAGTGTAAAATTAGGTCAAATCTAGTAGAAAGATGATTTTAGACATGAAATAGTGAATTGAAGTAGATATGAAGTATGGAAATGATGAAGACATGAAGAAATGAAGATGCCCTAGTGATGATTCAGATATTAGACCTCAAAAGGTAAGCTAACTACTCAGAAGAAAGTAAAATTTTAAAAGTCAATTTTGACCATCAAGATGAACTCGAATTTGGATTTCAATCTTGAAAATGAATCTAGAACGTTGAAATTATTTAAGAGGTCAAAAATTTATATAATGTGATGACAAGATAGAAAAGCGATAAAGCGAAAGATTAAGAAGGTGAAAAGACATGAACAAGAAGAAAGTAAAGAAATATATGAAAGGGGTTAGCCGATATGTCCATGAAAAAATGAAGAGAGAGCTCTCCCCATATGCAAGAATGCAAGACTAAGCTAGAAAATGAACCTAAAATGCAAGCTAATATGTAAAGTGGTTTACCAGAAAGAAGCACATAACATTTAGACTCTTAATTTCATCATTAAGCATTTATTAGGGACATCATGAGATCATACAACCATCACTAGTATAACTATGAGGATATGAATATGATCGATATCAGATAGGTATGTGGAAATCCAATCTAAGCATCAAAGACATGTAAGTCAAGATAACTACGTGATTAGATTCCCTAAGTTTAATTTAGCAAGATTATACCTATATCAAGGCATAAGTGCCAAGATAAACCCCAAGTGTGATCTTGCAAAATAGTCAAGGATGATACATTTATAAGTCAAAGTGTTGAATAGGACAAGCATGAATGCTTACAACACTATAGACAAACAAAGTATACCCACAAACAGAAATCAAGAAGACATGCCCCATGCCCCCAGTCTTCTAGTCAATGACATCCTTGAAAGACTATTAGGGAGAGAACATGTGGCAAAGAAATCATCATAGACAACACACAAAGTAGATAAAGATCATCATAGCTCAGTCGTTTAAGTGTTAAAGTGCATGTGTGTAAGTCACTTGGCCATTTCTTCTAGATTTGATTTTGATAGTGAGAAATATCGTGACATTGGAGATCGTAGGTAAACTATCTGAAAAGTGTTGAGAAACACTTGATGTCAAAGCTAGTGGGGGTAGTGTTGAGAAACACTATTTTGTGAGTTGTCAAAGAAACCCTAATGCACAAGAATACTTCAATAGGATAAGTAGCTATGCCCCCAAGATGAGGACAAGAAACAATTCCAAGCTAGGAAATGTGTAGCAAAGGAGGTGATTGAGACTGATAGACATAGGTGCGAGGGTTTCAAGTAGCGCCTATTTCCAGGTTTTCACCACTTGACAGATTTTTTTAGGACTTTTTTTTTCAATTTTTTTGTATTTTTGTATTTTTGATTTTTTTGGTGATACATCAAAGTGCCTATTGCTAGGTTTTCACTAAGATGATCTTTTTTTCAGGACATTTTTTGATTTTTAGGATTTTTTAGAAGGTTTTAGAGATTACTAGTTCTCGAGCAAGATCACATCATTTTCTCCCAATGTCTAGCAAGGTATAGGACACGATGGAGAAACAAGCCGATAGATAAGCAAAGATGCATAAGAAAGGAATGTGAAGCAAGTGAAAGTGATCCTCAAGGATTGACTCCTCAAGAGTACCCAAGCTAGGGAAAGAGGTGAAATAGTCATATGTAGCATGTTTTGGATAAGCAATGGAAGTAATGAGAAAGATAGCATGCAGAATAAGCAATGAATCCAACAAGTGAGATAGCATGAAGTGTGTAGTCCAAAAGAGTAGCCATGTCAAGAGACCTATGAGAACCATGTTTCATTTATTATGATCAAGACCAAGGGGTCAACTAGATAGTATAGCAATGGGATAGAGCAATAAGAATAAAGCTCAAGATAGAGGCTATGAGTGAATGGGAGAGCACAATAGAAAATTTGGTGGATAAGATAGCCAATATGCAAAGATAGCTCAACATTGTCAAGATCAAAGAGAGAAGAGGGGATAGATGGATGGTGGAAGAATTAAACATGATGCCTATTTGCCAGGTTTTCATCATGGTACTTATCTAAGGTGCCACAAGAAGTAGTTTTCACCATAAGATGGATTTATTTCTCTTTACTTTTGCTACCAAGGTGCCACAAGAAGTGGTTTTCACCAAGGCACATTTTCATTTTTTTTTTCATGTTTAAAAAAAAATAAAATTCTTTTGAATTTTTATAAAGAGCTCAAGCTGTTTGAATGTAGATAGTGCTCCTATAGAAAAGATAAGTCATGATAAGCCAAGACCATAGAAAGGTATGCTCAAAGATGTTGATAGGGTGATGAAAGGGAAATGGTAGTAGGAAGAATATATTGAGGATAATAGTTCATGTATAGAAAGTAAGTGTAAGCTTTGGAGGATTTCATAAGGGTAGTTGAAATATTGGACAAGATCAACATTGACACACACCTTGAAGGGTATTGGAACAATGGAGGAATCATGGATGAAATAGATTGAGATTTAGATGTATGAGGTGGTAGAAAAGATTTGGAAAAAAGTGGAGTGAAAGGCTTTAGAATATTTTTAGGAAGATTTTTGGAAGAAGATGGAATGGAAGCCTTTGGAAGCTTGAATGTCAACTTTGAAGTATTTTCAATAATCAAGTCTTCTAAAAGAGACTTGGGAATCCATATAGCTTTAGATTTTCCTTTGGATACTTCAAAACACATTTTTTCAATAATGGGTTTAGGAACCCATATTTTCTTTGATTTAGCTTTTTGAATAGTGGACCTTTGTGGTCTCTTTTGTGCATTCTCCTTAGCATTCACATGTCGATTAGATTGGACATAGTGATCTTTCTTTTTCAATGGATTCTTATGTTTATTCTCACTTCCAAAGGACTTAGGATTTGTGGATGAATAAGGCTGATATGACTGGTTTAGATGGATAGATGGGTGAAAATTCATCAAGGATGAGTGTCTTTGTTGATCTTGAGGTATTATAGGAGAGCTAGGAAATGAGCTAGGAGTGAATGTAGGAGATGGAGGAACATAAGACCCCAAAATGGATGGAAGGTTTGAATGCTTTAGCTTAGATGGATAAGGACCAAGGATAGATTTGGAAGATGCAAAGGGATAGTGGGAAGGGATATCAACATCTTTAGAATGAGCAACATGGTCAAAGCCATCAATAGACTCATAAGTACCTTTGATAGGAACAACATTTTTAATAGAAACACTTGAAGCTTGAGCACAATTTTGAAGTGGATGTAGAGAAGTAGAACATGAGGGGATGCTTTGATCTTGACAAGTAGCCTTGGATAGCATATGAAGAGAACTTTTCTCATAATTTTCAGTAAGCTCAAGGGAGATAGTGGAAGTGATATCTTCATCATACTTAGGAGCTGGACAAGATATAGGATATGGAGGGGAAAAATCTTGAAAGAGATGAAAGGGTGCTTGATCTTGATCTTTCTTGACATTTATAGCTTTTTCTTTTTGAGAGTCCTCTTGACATGGAGCCACTTCTAAGGATAAGGGAGAATGAAGAGTGAATGGAGTAGTACTTGGATTAGGTATAGTAGTGCATGAAGGTTGAGGATGTTTAGGATTAGTAGCATGGAAAAGGTTTGCAGCCAAGTGAAGGTTAGCTAGAGTTTCTTTTAGAGGTAGCCCTTGAGGATACATGTAGTCAATGTGGAAAGCATTAGGTTCTTTATTTTATGGAGGCAAGTTGGAAAGCTTTGAAGTGTTGGGAGATGCATGAGTTTTGGAAGAAGTGGAAGATGTAATGGAGCCACTACTAGACATAGGTTCACTAATGTAATCTTGCTCAAGAAAAGTATCCTCATCGCATGAATCATTAGAGGTATCAATAATTCCATTATCAATAAGATCTTGGATTTTATGCTTTAGCTCAATGCAATCTGAAGTACTATGCTTATTATGTTGATGATAAGCACAATAGATATCCAAGAATTGGTTTCCATATGAGCTAGACTTTGGTAACATGATGATCTTATTGCTAAGAAGTTTTTGCAAAGTGTCATCATAAGAATCTTCCAAGGGAGCAAAAGTTCTATTAGAAGTATGTCTAGGATCTTCTTGTTGTTTCTCAAGTGAATAGAATGCATTCATGTCTTCATCATTATCTTGGTAAAAGATAGGTCCATCATGAAATTTTGGAATAGGCTCAAAGTAGGTATCACTTGCTTGTCCTCTAAAGAGGTCTTTAGGTCTAGAAGATGAAGACATTTGATGTCTTGAAGTAGAGCATGTAGACCTAGAAGAAGAGGATGACCTCAAAGAAGGTGACTCACATGCATGTAAAGACCTTAAGGAAGATTCATGTAATGATGAAATCTTCTCCTTTAACCTTTTCTCAAGTTTAGACTTCATTTTTGTCATGCGCTTAGAGAAATGAAGGTAAGAAAGATCATTTGTCTCTTCTAGTTCTTTGTATTGTGCATATAGATCTTGAAACTCTTTAGTGACATGGAGGATATCATGATCATCTAGATTTGGTTGAAGTTTGGTAGCACAAGGTTTAGATCCCATAGTTTTAGATGCAAAGCCAAGCATAAAATAGTATAGAAGATAACTTGATGTTGAAACTATAGGAGGTAGAGTGTTCACTTACCAAGATATTAGAGAGAGATTATAGCTACTTGTCAAACAATATGTCCAAGAAACTTATGAAATGAATGACTCAAGTCAATAGCTAGGAAAGATGCCCAAATAGCCAAATAAATAGAGCAAGCGGGATGACAAGTGAACAACTCTCCAACCCAAGAGTGTAGCCAAGAAATCAAGGCAACCATTTCAGCAAAAAGATAACTAGCAAGTGGACATAGACCATGAAGATAGAAAGACCAAGAGCACTAAGACCAAAGAGCTACTTTAAGCATTTTTAAGCACTAGAGACATAAAAAATCATAGCCAAATGATGAAACCCCCCTTAGTAAGTAACACAAGAAAATGTTTGCATTTGATGTTTTGACTTGGTTGACAAAGTTTGACAATAATTGATAGCATAGCAAGTTTGATGTTCAAAAACAATTTCTTTCCAAGCAAGATAGTGACACATGGAGTATTCTTCAAACAATCAAGAAAGGGACAAAGCAACCTTGAATGATACAAGCATATGTGACGTCTCAAAAGAATTCTCTAGAATTATTGTCATGTGTATGTTCAAAATATTTTCACTGGTATACCACATTTGAGAACACATCAAGCTGTACACTCGAAAGTGTCCCACTCTAAACCCTTCTATCCAGACGATTCCATGAGTTGGAATGTTCGGATGCTGGCTTAGAGCTCCCTATCCACGGAGTGCAAGAGAGTGTATTTCAAGTTCAAGGGCTCTCAGCTTAGCCTTATGAATACTCTTCTTGCTAGTAAACCATGCAATGGGAGGTTCCAAAGACAAGATGCAAGAATGAAAATGTCTCAAAGAGTTCCTCAAGAATGCAATGCAAATGAAGATTAAGATAGAATGAAATGTAAAGTGCAGCTATTCTAAGCATGGATGAGAGTGTTACAATACCATTATTAAGCTATGTGAGATTAAGCTACATGTAAAAATGAAAGCTAAGCTAAGATGCTATGGTATGAGAGAATGTAGACAAGAAATAGAAGTTCTCCACAAAGCTCCAAAGAAACCTGTTAGAAAACCTGCAGCATAACAATATTCAAAATGAGGATTGATTGAGGGGGAAAGCTCTCTCCCTTTTAAAGATGTACGGATGGTGGATGATCAACGGTGTAATTTGAAAAGAGGAGTGATCCATGTGCACACACAAATCAACCAATAGAATATAAGTTGACTTGTCATATAAGACAAAAGTCACAAAGCCTTTTCTTTTAATTGCAAAATAGAAAAAGGACTTTATGTGTGCACTTTAAGTGGGTTAGAAGAATGGGGTATTTTATTTAATTAAAAGGGGACATGTTCTTTTAATCAAATAATGAACTTAGGATAACATAGTCAAACTATAGGTTATAATCAAATAAATTGATTATTAGCAATTTGGCTTAGGTAAGTGATTAAATTAATTTAGCCAAAATGTTGAAAAGGGAGCTAAAAGTCTAGATGACCATTTTTAGGTGATTACACAAGCAATATCTACCTAGAACTCATGGTTCATTACTCAAAAACTTGGCCCACACTTGATGCTTCTTTGCCTCACACCAAGTGGTTTCCCACAAGAGATATTGGTTTTGTCATGAAAATTCCATAAGCATAACCAAGGGAACACAGATGGTGAGTGTAAAATCTTGGGGTGATCCGGGTAGTCCACTAGGATCGATCCTTGCACCAAGAAGTTGAGTGGCTAAAAAGGGTAGTTACTAACTTAGGGTGTTTATATAGGGCTTCCGTTCATAGTGTTCCTCTTGCTCTCAATTACGAGACACCTCACGTTGCGATGAATAACCGATCTTGTGATCACAAGAGTACCTTAAGCATTCTTGCCTAGTGATCTCCCTATGGTCGAAATCTCATAAGCGATCACACTAGGAAAAGATAAATACTACGTCTACCAAGGTTTCGTGTCTTTGATAGCCTTGAGTTTATAGTGGGTTGGAAGAGCTGGGTAATTTTTTTGTCCCCACTTGGGTCGTTCCTCTCAGGTTGTCCGAGAGCAGGCCCTCTAAAGGATTCTAAACTACACAAAGAGTGGATCAACTTTTGGAAGTCAAAATTTATGATTCACCACAAGGGTGAAGAGAATACTCTCCTATTCTAATCATTTTCTCCCAAAAACGCCAAGAAGATTCAGTTGCCTCTTACTCTTGAAACCAAATGGTAAGTCAAGATTTCTGATTCACCACAAGGGTGAAGAGCATACTCTCCTATCACCAAAAGATCCCAATCACAAGTTTTATGTGCCTATGAAAAATGAAAAATTAGTAAATGCCACATATGAAAATAAAAAAGCAAGAAATTTTGAGTTATTATGCTTTGGGCAGCCCTGCAAACAATGTTAGTAGCCCTTGCGCATTTGAAGCTTTGACATGCGTTCTTTTTATGCAATGTTTCAATTTTTTTCATAAGGATGGCAACCTGTAATCACAACTTGTTAGCACCACAAGTTAGTGTGAAATAACATAAAATACTACAATACAAAGTCGTTATTTTCCTTAAATATCCAAGTTATCTTCCAATCAAGTGTATGCAAAGAAAGTGCAAACTAATCACAAATGCTCTCATTTTTACTCTTTGCTTTTGACCTAGTCAACAAGATTAGACTTTTTTGCTATTATTTTGAATCCAAAAACATAAATGAAAAGAATAAACCCCTTTTAAAAATTAGAGAGATTTCCAAAAATGCAAGAAATTCAAAAAAATCTCTTCATTTGAACCCTAAAGACCGATTTTGTCAAAATAGGCCAGATTTATCAAATTGAGTTTTTGATCCCTAATACGACCTCAAAAGTCAAAAAAAAAAGAAATAACCCACATTAAAATTCAAAAAAATTTCTGAAAATGTAAGTTTTTCCAAAAAATACGCTGATTTGCGATCAAAAAAAGCTTTTTATGAAAAACAAAAAAAAAAATATAACTCCCGCAAATCACGTCAAAATTATTTGAAAATTGGACTGAGACATTTTGAGCACATACCTAACTTGAAAAAAAAATTTTAGAACCAAATTCTAAGTGGTTTAAAAGATATGATTAAATCTTTAAACCAACTAGATTTTTGGTCTTCAAACCAATCTACTTATGGGTTGACCTTAAAACCAAAGTGATAATTCTACAAAAGCACTTGATTAGATCCAATATGCTACTATAAAAAACTAGAGATAAGAAATGAAAGCAAATGGAGCTGAAAATTTGATTCAAGCCCCACGGTGGGCGTCAAAAATGTACACTCGAAATTGTCCCACTCTAAACCCTTCTATCCAAATGATTCCATGAGTTGGAATGCTTGGATGCCGGCTTAGAGCTCCCTATCCATGGAGTACAAGAGAGTATATTTCAAGAATAAGAAAGCTCTCAAATGAGCCTTAGAGATACTCTTCTTGCTAGAAAACCATGCAATGGGAGGTTCCAAAAACAAGATGCAAGAATGCAAATGTCCCAAGGAGTTCCTCAAGAATGCAATGCAACTAAAGATTAAACTATAATGAATATGAAAAGTGCAGCTATTCTAAGCATGGATGAGAGTGTTACAATAGTATTATTAAGCTATTTGAGATTAAGCTACATGTAAAAATGAAAGCTAAGCTAAGCTAGAATGCCATGGATGAGTGAATGTAGACAAGAAAGAGAAGTTCTCCACAAAGCTCCAAAGAAACCTGTTAGAAAACCTGCAGCATAACAATATTAAAAAATGAGGATGGATTGAGGGGGAAATCTCTCTCCCTTTTAAAGATGTATGGATGGTAGAGATCAAGATGAAGATGGTGGATGATCAACGGTGGAATTCAAAAAGAGGAGTGATCCATGTGCACACACAAGTCAACCAATAGAATATAAGTTGACTTGTCATATAAGAAAAAAGTCTCACAAGCCTTTTTTTTAAATTTTAAAATAGAAAAAGGACTTGATGTGTGCACTTTAAGTGGGTTAGAAGAATGGGGTCTTTTATTTAATTAAAAGGGGACATGTTCTTTTAATCAAATAATGAACTTAGGATAGCATAGTCAAACTATAGGTTATAATCAAATAAATTAATTATTAGCAATTTGGTCTAGGTAAATGATTAAATTAATTTAGACAAAATGTTGAAAAAGGGGCTAATAGTCTAAATGACCATTTTTAGGTGATTACAAGTATTGTTGAGATCTCTTAGGACTCCCTCATGCTTTTCCTCTATGAATCACTTTATCTGGAAATCAATCTAGATGAATGTTGTTCAATAACCTTTGAGATCTAAATTAAGGAATACTCCTAGAATCCTTATTTTGTCTCCTTATTACTTTAGTAATTTATTTGATACAAGTTCTTGTGATTTAGTCTTTGAATCTTGGGTTATTTCTTAGTTTTAGTTACAAGAAAGGTCTTGAATTGTTCATATAGGTTGCAAGTCAAGATACTCTACTTTCTTTCAAGTTGTGACATTGTGAATGTTGTCATTCCCTCCAACTCCTTGTTTGGAGTACATCCTTCTTGTGAAATATTTATATGTGAATGATCCCCTAAAATATTGTGCTTTTTTTAGTTGTCTAGAAGTGTTTCATCGAGTCAGATCAGCAATATCTTCATCCTACCATTTAGTGTATTACCTAATTCTACTTTTTTAGTATTTACTTTTAAGCAATCCTTTTAACCCTTTCCCATTCAAGTTTATTTTTCCTATTTTAAGAAGTAAACTAGTGAAACATCAAGAGGAGCTGGCCTATAACCCAAAGATTCATTCCTAACTTAGGTACTTCCCACTACCTAGGAATGTTTCCATGTTACTCGAAGTGACTAAATACCAAAGTTGTGGTTCAGTGAAGGTGCAACTTATAGAGATAACAATTACATCAAATAAGTGATTTTTCTATTCATTTTGATGATAAGGGAAATGAAATGAGGAAGAAAATGTAGAAACTAAGGATGATGAATTTGATGATGCAAATCTATATGATGAGGAGGAAGAATATAAAGCTACTAGAGGAATTCTTTCGGAGATTCAAAGCATTGAGGAAACTTGTCTAGAGATGATTGTAGTATCATTAATGGCTTTATTTCCTCATTCTCCAAGAAAAGTCTTAGTGCCATCTAGCTTTGAGAAAGCTTCTACTAAGTTGGTTGTGGTCACCATTGCTAAACCAAGCACCCAACCAAGCTCTAGACCTATTTAGTAGAGTGCTACATTGACAAAAGTGACCATCACTTCATCTACCAAGCTGCAAGTTCCTCAATCATTAGGCATGTATATAGAAAAACAAGGTATTTCTACCATTAGTGTCATTCATACATTTTTTTCTAGCCCATAATTCAATGTTTTTTCTATTCGAAATCTATCTATAGCTAGTACAATGATAGTTGAGAACAAGTCTCAACTGAAT
The DNA here is from genome assembly GCA_028749045.1 of Cupressus sempervirens. Classification (NCBI taxonomy): domain Eukaryota; kingdom Viridiplantae; phylum Streptophyta; class Pinopsida; order Cupressales; family Cupressaceae; genus Cupressus; species Cupressus sempervirens. The sequence goes on along the minus strand of CM053792.1, from coordinate 568,869,538 downwards.
ACCAAAGTTTTAGATAAGGGTAAAAAAATTGTTTCCACTATGTTGAAAGAAAAGGGTAAAGAAGAGGAAATTTATTTATATAAGGATATAGTTATTCAAAATTGGGATATATCTACCCTCAACCCTAATCAAATGAATACCCTAGGAGAATGTTGAAAAAGAGAGCTAAGCAACACAAGTTTAGAGAAGAGTAGAGGAAGAGAACAAAAGTTCTTGAAGATATCAAAGACATATTTCTAAATACTTTGAGTATTGAGGTTGATATTAATCAACCTATTCTTGATTAGTTAGAAAAAAAATTCCACAAATTCAATGAAGACTTGAATGGACAAGAAAAGCTACTTCAAAGAGTTAAAAGAAAGTTTGAAACCAGAGTGTTAGAACAATTTGGATAGAAGATTACAATAGATCAAGTAGAGTTAGCTACTATTCCTGGATCAATAGAAACCTCTGTAAATAATTTCATTTCATTTTTTTTTATGTTGAATGACACATCTATCTTCACTTAAGGCATCAAGGACAAATTCTAAAAGATAGATGAAGGAATGAAGGGAAGTGTACACCAACTGTGACTTAACCCAAGCTATAGTTTTGCTCATTATTCCAAGATTAGATATCTGAAAAACTTGTAGGAAGAGTTATTAAGGGAAGAAGCTAGGATCAAGGCCACACTTGCAAAAATCTAGGGCATGATTCTTTAAAACATGGATGCAATGTAGAAACACATTGCACATGCTAAAACACTCATCCATGATAAAAAATTCTCCATAAATGATCACATGATTGAATTATCAAAAAAAGTTTGGATTGCATTACATGCATGTAAGGTGTTAGATGAGAATTGGGACAGGACAATGGTACTCATTTTGAAGATGCATTCTGAATTCTTGTCACATTTTGGTATTAACATATAGATAGTATACACCTTTGGCATTTATGTCAAAAAAGGGAGAAGTATAGTATGAAATGTACATATGTATAGAAAGGGAGAAGGATATGATATATGTATGTGTAAAGAAGATATATATGTATGGGGGGTGCAATATAGTATTATACTTATACATGTACATATAAGCATAAACATCTTTACAAAAGCAATTTTGAAAAATCAGAAAAATAGAGTATGTTACCAAGTTGAAGACACACAATGATGATAAAGAATGTTTTGACTTATTCATTTTGTGGTTGATAAGTGTTTTTGTCACTAATTCTAAAGGGGAAGAGTGTTGACATTAAGGTCAATTTTTCTATTAGTGACTTACACTTAGTTAATTGGTTACATTGCTACCAATCTCTATAGTTTCTACCAAGATTATCTTCCATTTAGCAATGTTAAACAAGTGCTCTAGTTTCTCCTAAGCCAAGAAGTCAATATATAGTTGCTACTGAGCTTTAGAGTCTATGTACATTTCATGCCAAGCATAGCAATATCTACCAAGTTATTCAGTGGAAGTGATGGGAACTCTAGTGTTAACTGAGCTTTGTAGTGTTAACTAAGTTATTCAGTGTTGACCATGTTATATAGTGTCTACCAAGCTCGCAGTGGTAGTAATGTGAATCTAGTTTTGACCAAGCCATGGAGTAGTGTCAATCAAGTAATTTAGTATATGCCAAGTTTCTTAATGTTCATCGAGTCACCAAAGCTAACTGAGTTCTTACTACTTGGAAGTGATCAATGTGGACCAAGCCTCTTTGTCAACCAAGTTTTAGTAGATGTCGAGTGTTGACGGTGGTTGTTGAGTATCAGAATATCACCAAGTTTATCTTTAGAACCCAATTTTTAGTAGTTGAGATGACTTTGTGCACTATGATGTAACTAGTATTGTAGCTGACTCTAGTAAGTTATGAGTTGGATTGGTATATATGTAATGCATTGTATCATATCTAAATAAATGATTGTGAATAGTATATAATGAGTAGAAGTGTGAATTAAGAAGGCTACAAGCAGCATAAGGGAAAAAAAGATTTGTGTATCATAGCAAGGTGATCATCACATTACATGGAATGTCAACTAGCAAATTAGAGTTGTAGATCAAAGATCAGCCATTGGTTTATCCTAACAGGTGTATTGATTAAATCCTTTAATAGGGAAAACTTAACAGTCTTTTAATAAATATCTTTATTAAGTGCATACTTCATTGTATGTTTTGTAAATCCTTTCACAAGGTGGACCTAGTAGTCCTTATTGCTCCTAGCTGGGCAGATCACTAGAAGTGATAAATTGTAATCCTTAATAGGCCAACTTTATACTACAATACTAAAGCTTGTGGTTATCATCCACACCCTAGTTTAATTTCTATTTGTAAGGTTTCTGGGTCACCATATCTTGTGTCAAAATTTTATGAATGGTTTACATCTTTCATTCTTTCATGCATGTAATTAGATCAAAAACTATATCAAGGATTAATTGGTGAAATATGATAAAGTTTTATTGGTTCTTGATTCACCCCTCCCCTCTTAGTAACCTTGCCTACCTTATATTTCCAACATTAAGGAGAAGCAATTTACTATTGGAGATTGGGTGTTATTATATGACTCTTGATAGAAGGATAATCAGGGTAAATTATAGACAAGGTGGTTAGGTCCATATGAGATTTCTAATGTATTTGATAATGGTGTTGTGCAACTATGAACAATTGATGATGTCAAGTCTAAATTATTAGTTGATAGGCACCATCTGAAACCATATCAAAAACCCATTAACAAGGAGGAATTCCTTAATACGTTTCAAGAATCATGGGAAGTGGTAGTTCTTATAGCCAAAGGAATTGAGCTTTAGCTCAATCCCTAAGGCACCACTTAAAAATGTTTTTACTTTTTTCTCATAATAAAGAGGATTAATTCCTAACCTTCCACTCTCTTCATTCCATTTCATGCTTCGTACTCATCCATCTCATTTCTTTCTTTTCCATGTCATCCATCTCCAATTCACCATCATTCCACTTTATTTTTAAATGCAAATTTTTACAATGATGTTAGCAATGGAATAATGTTACATCACTCAAAGGTACATTTGCATTTTATATTTTATATTTTATTCATCATTTTTCACATTTAGTATTTCTAGTAAGTACTCTTTATATGTGGTTGCACTTCTTATAATTAATTACACATGCATCAAATTTCATATTACCCCATTCCCAACTATGAATTGATCACACTGAAAGTATGTTTAATATTTTTAAATCTTCCCTTATGCCATATCATATCATGATGTATTAATTGTATTTATTAGTTCACTTCCACCACATTTTATTCCTCACACTATTCAATACTACACTCAGCTCTAAATATCTATTTCTCTACCTTCTTGTCCTATTGTACTTTTTTCATCAGTTTTGGATAAGGGGAGAGGGTGGCTTTAGCTTATTAATTGTGTGTAGTTTTATGTGGAAGTATTTATGATCAAGTGAAGTTGCAGACAAAGTGAATTGTGAATAAAAGTGAAGGTGAATTTGAGGAGAATTTTTCAAAATTACAAGAATATTGTAAGGGTTTTTGCACAAACAAATAATACGTAGCAACCCAATTTGGCATGAACCTATAGATCACCATTTGATTTTGAAAGATGTTCAACATTTTCATAGATTTTGAAGATATGGATGGCTTGATTATTTCCTTAAAAAAACAACATTGGATGAAGATATTGCAATGTAATTTAAGAGAATTTGGCAAAATGACAGAGAAAGGGTTAAGGGGGTGGTTGTTGATGCATTGGTTGAACAAATTGTAGAGGTTTCTGGCCTACCACAAGAATGTGAAATGTTTCCCTAGAATAGAGATGGAAGGAGTGCTCATACTGAATTTTAGTGACTAAGAGATGGTTCTATTAACGCAAACAGGAAAAAGACTAAGAGAACAAGCCTTCAAGAAAAATAGAGCCACATGGTGATATACATCATCAAATACATTACCTATGAAGGTAGGTTCTCCATTTTACACTCCCATCATTTTAAAATTTTGTCACATTTATGAAAAGGAAGAATGATGAATGTCATTGAGTTTATTTACAATTTAAAGTAAAATTTTATTGATGAGTATAAAAAGGGTAGGCTGAAATCTGTGTCACACCACTCTTTGATTAAATTTCTTGTTGAGAGGTCGCTTAGGGATGTTCATAAAATGACATGGGAAGAATTTTTTGTTTGTAGAAGATATGCTCCTAAACCAAAAGGAAAACCTATTACCCAAATATGTAGGGGTTTATGTATTCAAGATTCCTCCTCTAGTCAATCCTTCTAGTCTGGACAATATTTTTCTAAGTGAGACATCAGATAATATACCCTAGTGAAAAATAATGGCTTAGAAAGACCATAAGGTTGCATCCCTAGAAGTTGGTCCTTCCTCTAGAAAAGGAAAAGGAAATGTTCAAGAATAAGGACCCAACACTACTCCTAAAAGGGTAGTAAACATAGTCAACCAAAAGAAACCCCTTCTCTTGTAATCACTCCAACCAAGAAACCAAAATCATTTACTACCCCACAAAGAAGACGTAGTAAGTTACACCATCAATCAAAACCTATGAAAGAAGCTATAGACTTGCATTCTAATTCCTCATCACATAACTCACTTCCACATAGCATATGAATTTTGCCTCTCCTGAGCCACAATATAAACATTTTATGCCTAAAGAGGTGGCACATGTCATGGAAGTTGAAGTTGACCCTAGTATTGGATTGGCTAATATAGTGAAAGTTGCAAAAAAAAAAAAAAAAGTGAATCTCAGAGACTTGCACAAGAAAATGAAGGGGTGGATGTTCAGGTTATACAAGAAGAACAAATACTTGAAGAAGTTATTTTTGAACTAGTGTGTCCATCTATAGAAGAAATGTCAAGGGAAGGTCATGCAACCCAACAACATAAAGAAATTTTAGTACATATAGAAGAAAAACCACTCTAGATGAGTCAATCTTAGGGAATAATGAAGTTATGGCTACAAGGGTGCACATTAATCAAAAGTGGTATGATGGGAAAGATGATGTGCTACATGAAAATGTACCAATAGGAGATTGTGGAAATGAACTAGGAAGTAAATACCCTAAAATTTTTGAAGAAAAAGGACAATAGGAGGATAGTCAAGAGTGTGGAAATAATAAGTTGGATGAAGAGGAAGAAGTAAGAGAAGATATTGTTAGGCCTCCTCTTTAGCTCACTACATTTTTTGTAGACATGGAATGTTATAAGAAAATGATTGATTAGTAAAAAATGTATGAAATACAAATTTTTAGGTTGAAGAAGGTGATTAATAATAAAGATGTGGAAATTAACAATAAATAAAATTTGAATCAAGTAATCAATTGGTTCCACAGATGCTTGAATGTATATCTATTAGAAATTGGACTTATTAGGGGGGTGAATCAGTAATCTACAAACCTTAGTTGCCAACTAGATATTATTTCATACTTTAAACCATACATAACAAAGTAATAAAGTAATGCTGAATAGTAATAGTAACCATGCACAAAGATAACTCATAATTGATCCACCTCACAATAGGTGTATCATAGTCATGCTCTAGGCCATGCTTATGAATAATATATTCAAACTAAGGACTATTTTTCCCACTATGAGGTGCATTTAATCTTGTCAACCCAGGGACATATACTTGAAATGGTCGGTACAATATGTGCACTAGGTCTCTTAATGAGTCACTAAGCTTATGTTGTAGGAAAGTAAAATGCAAGGAAAAGAACTTACACTATTGCTACAGGAAACTAACACACATAACTCTATGAATAATGGAAATTCAATGAAAGGATAACAAATATTCCAACTCAGTTCATCCACTATAACTATTCTCACATATGTTGCAAGAACATTCACAAAGTGAGATGCTATAGGAAGGAACTTACAACTTCTACTTACAACACTACAAATGTTTGGAAACAAATCTATTATATCCTAATCTAATCCATCTTCCAAGTGGCCCCCCTTGGTTGGCTCCACTAAACTACTAACACAAGAAGAAGCCAAAAACTATTTCATTAGATTTCAAAAATTCATTACATAACACAGAACTGTAAAATCACAACTATAAAAGTTAATAGTCTATTCTCATAAACTCTTTCTTCTAACTAGCTAAACTAACACACTTGGGTTGATTCCTATATATAGGATATCAACACTTATTCCATAACAAAAAAGTAAGTGACCTAGCTTTAAGTCTACAGGAGAGAAAGAAGGAAATAACAACTCAAGGTGGGAAGAAGAAATAACAGCTTAAGGCAAGAATAATAAAGTTTGAATATCTACTTGACATAGAATAAATGTAGAGAAGGCAATAAGTCTTCATAGCTCCTCCTTACTTGTTTTCATGTCTTCTAGAACCGTTACAACTTTCCTCCACTGTGTCTGCTCCTTAGCATTCTCTTCACCTTGAATGTTGTTGGCCCTCAACTTTGAATTCTTCCAATCATCTTTTAGTCTTCATTAATAGGTTAGTTACAATACAAAGAAATGTTTGAAAATAAATATTTATCAAATTAAATTCAAATAAAAGAACACACATTTTGACAACTATATGAAATATTACATAATATATATAATACTAGCAAAAGATGGCATAGTTTCTACCCATAGGTTTATCATAGGTTCAGTAAACATAGGTCCACAAATCTTTTGACAGAAATAAAATAGAGTATTAAAAAAGTGTCTTAAAATTATAATGAAATAAAGGCAATATTTGGTCTCATCATCTACCCCCTGCTAAACTAATGCTTGTCCTCAAGCATTGCACTTCCTTGTTAATGAATTGAACTCTCTAATTTTTATCCTTCCTTTTTTGTTACTCTTGAAAGTGTAGTAAAATCCTTTGGTTCTCTCCCACAATTCCCTTCTGTGATATTCTTGGAGCTTATTGAGTATATTGACATTAATGTCATATAAAGGCCACAAGAGCATTGGAGGATGCATGGTTAGGGGACACTACAACTCTAGTTTGGTTTTCTTCCCTAACTAAATATTTTGGAACCCTATGAAGTGTTTCCTCAAAGTTGATGTGACTCTAAATTTTTATGAGATTTAAGCACTCTAGCCCATCTAATCCTAGCACCAGTCATAGCTCTCTGAAAAGAAAAGTAGGGAAAATTTTTATAATTAGCATAAACCTTAACTCTAGTAGCAAAGATCCTATCCCTTACCTCTGGATTCTTCTTTCCATAAGTTAATGTGAACCAATCCTTGAGAACTTCATCTAGCTTGCTACTCTCTACTCTTAAAGGCAATGGTTCTATCCTTTCCTCATCCCTATAATTATTTAGTTGCTTATCATAATTTTCTTCATTGGACATCTAGGACACGAGGGCTCTCAAATGTACATCCCCTATGTAGAGCAAGGGATTCCATTGAGTCTCTAAAGGGATAACAAAATTATGAACATATAATTCACAAAGTAAATTATGCTGCTAGTGTGGAAGACTTTGATATAGTCCATAAAATTCTTGTACTGATTTGAACTCTGCATTAATATTCTTAAGAGTTAACATTAATTGAAACAAAAGAAATTTTTCTTTCAAACAAAGAGCATAAACTCTTGCTGGTGGCCTACAAGCAAGGGCTTGATTAGCTAACTTGAGGGCATGGTCCATTCATTGCTTTTGGCTTGCTAATATTTCCTTTAAATATTCAATTTCTTCACCTACATATGCTATAATCTTATTCATCTTTTTCTTCTCTTCTTTCCACAAGGCCTCAACAAACAGATGTTGTCCATACAACTAAAAAATGAGTTTCTATAGTGTGATAAAACTATTGTCTTCTTCATGATTTCTTTTCCTCTTCCTTTGTTCCTTCCATAAATGTTCTACAAAGCTAGTAATCCATGTTGATTTATGGGGAACTAGGGCAGTGTTTGGATCAACATATTCAAGAACTATTTCATCCCTACAACTAGAAGTACCTGGTAGTCTGCTGGGTATCATTTGGATTTTCTTTGATTTCATCTCTGCATTCCTTAGTAGGACTTTTAGGAATGCTTGTAATCTCAGGATGGGGAGGAGAGTGATCAGAAACAATTTGCATAGGGGATTCCCTAGTAGATGTTTTAGACAAAGTAGAATCCTTAGAAACTTGCCCTCTCATCCTAGGTTTTCTCCTTATGGTGGTTTCTTCTTGCATCATAGCCTTTTTCCTACTTTTCCCTTTGGGTGTCTCTATTGTAGGATTAGTTGCTATAGGACTTTTCTTTGTTCTCTTTTGTCTCACAATTGTAGGGTTCGACTCTTCCTTTTCCTGAATAGAGATTTCTTCTTGCAATTTTGGTTTCCTCTTGGCTCTTCTAGAAGTAGGTTTTGAGGTCTCTTGCATAGGTGAAGGCATAGTCTCTTCAATAGGGATAGTTTCTTGCACATTTCCTTGGGTATTCTGGCTTTAGCCTCTTGGGTATTCTATTCAGTAGGCTCATTATTGGGAACATTTTCCTCACTAGGTTGTTCACTAAGGGCAGCTTGGGGTTGTAGAGTTTTGGCTTGCACAAATTCATCCCATGTCATGTGAGATACATCCTTAAGTGACCTCTCTATCAGTAACTTGATTAAGGCATGATGAGTAATGAAATTATCTTTTCCTTTTTGAGTCTCTTCCACACTAATATAGAGCATATTATACAAGAAATTTGGAATGTTTATTGCAAGATTATGCCTTACACAACTAAGTAATTTGAAATGATGTGCATGCAAGGATAAGAATCTACATTCCCATGTAAAATACCTAATAACATGCATGGCTAATTCATTGTATGGCAGTGGCAGTGACATTCTCTTGCAACCTTATTTTGTAATGTCTATTTGGGGATTAGGTGGTCTAGTAAATTGAGCTCTTGCTAACCTCACATCATGTGTGCTAGGGTAATTTTCTCCAACTATAGGCAACCTAGTTACTTCAGCAATGTGTTCCTCTATTGCAATCATTGTTAAACCCCAAATAGAAGCTTCACCCTCATCAAATGTCCTTATGAATTTTGTAGCCACCTCTTCATCATATGTAGTCAAACTCAAGAAATACCCTAGCCATCCACATGCATTAAACCTTCTTATGACTTCTACATCTGAGAGCAACATAGTATGTTCCACTAGTTCTCTCCCCTGCAATTGTCCATCAATTTTCTTAACACTTCCTCTACTTGCTCTATTTTCCCCCTTTTGAATTCAAGCTACTTTGCTATTTTACAAACTCAACTCACACTTCTTTGTTTTAAAAGGCAATTAATGTCATAACAAACTATTATGCACAATAATATGACTTTTAATGAAGGCAAATCATGAATATGTGTGAGAATCATTTGAAAGTAGGGTTCGGATCACATAAAATTTAAACACAAGTCACTTCACAGTTTAACATAGAAAATCATTCAAAAATAAGGGGTACAACACCTCACTTGTGTACTTATGGAAATTAATTTTCATTAATGAAGGGAATGCAAAGATTTGGAAAAATATTTATGTATAAATAGAAATTTTGTTGGATGTTAGTGACCTTCCCTACCCCCTACTAAATATGGACAAGTGTCCACACTTGTCAGACCTAGTATGTGTAAGTGACTGGCATAACACCACCATCATATAAATTATGCAGTATGAAATATAATTAACGAAATATGTGAACTATAAGTGAATAATAATTTGCAAATGTTATACTTGTCAATCTGATTATTGCACATACCAAAAAAAAGGTCTTAGAAGTGATATCATCATCGATAGCATCCATCAATATCTCACAGGGTTTAATTAAAATATGAGAAATTGATGACGTGGAAAGTGGGTGGATGGAACATAAAGAAATGAGATGAGGTGGATGGGTGGAAGGTAAAGAGATGAGATCGAAGGAGAAAGTAAATGAAAAAGTGAACTTTATGTGAACATAAAGTCTTTATTATGAGCATGCATAAAGAAATTAATGTTGAAGAGTGGTAGTAAGAAGTTGGAGACCTTTGGCTACAAGAAGAGTTATCTAATGTATATTTGAATCTAGCCACTACTGAAACTACTGCAAGAAGTCCTCTTTGGTTTGGGGCCATTTATATAATTTAAGTCTATGACCATTGACTAATAATTTGAAAGGTACTGGATCAATGGTATTTAGTTGAATAGCTCCATTATCAAAGACAAGACTAATTTCATATGGTCCCAACCATCTTGTTTGTAGCTTTCCTAGCATATCATTAAATTGGGAATCATATAGTAATGCCCAATCACCAACTTAAATTTTTTTACTGATAATATGATAGTCATGGCATTGTTTCCTTTGTTTTTGTATCAGTTCAGTGCGCTCCAAAGTAGCTTTTTGCATTTCATCTAGAGAGTTGAGATGTAGAAGACATTCTCTTTGTGCTATAGGAAGTTCAATATCCAATGCCAATGCTATCCTTAGAGTTTTATATTTAAATTCAATTGGAAGAATTGCTACCTTTCCATGTATTTAAATTCAATTGGAAGAATTTTCTAACTTAAATTTTTTTACTGATAATATGATAGTCATGGCATTGTTTCCTTTATTTTTGTATCAGTTCAGTGCGCTCCAAAGTAGCTTTGTGCATTTCATCTAGAGAGTTGAGATGTAGAAGACATTCTCTTTGTGCTACAGGAAGTTCAATATCCAATGCCAATGCTATCCTTAGATTTTTATATTTAAATTCAATTGGAAGAATTGCTACCTTTCCAATCCCTACGATGTAGATGAACTATTTTTGTTAGGATGTTCTCTAGTTCACCGTTTGTGACCACTGCTTGTCCATTGGCTTGAGGGTGATAAGGATTGGATTTTTGGTGCCTAATGTTATACTATTTCATCAAATTTGAGATTAGATTAGAGGTAAATTATGTGCCTTGATCAATGACTAGCTCTTTGGGTACACCATAGCGAGTAAAAATTTCTTCATACAAAAATTCAGCAACTTTTTCATCACGAGCATGCTTCATGGCCGTGGCTTTAACCCATTTTGTTAGGTAATTAGTGCACACAAGGATATAGGATTTCCCATTAGATGGAGGATCAATTGGACCAATGAAGTCCATTCCCCATTTTTCAAATGGTGTTAATGCCATATGAGGATTAAGAGGCATTTCATCTATTCTTGTTGGTTGACCCATCCTTTGACACTTGTCACACTTCCTTGTATAGTTGGCTGCATCTTTGTGAAGTGTAGGCCAATAATAACCAGTTGTCAAGATTTTCAAGGCTATTCTTTTTGCTACAAAGTGTCCTCTACATGGTTCATTGTGACATGCATGCAGAATATCATATGTCTCATCTTCTCTCACACATCTTCTCATAACTTGATCAGGTCCAATGTAGAACAAGAGATTATCTATCCAAGAGAAACATAAAATTTTCTCTACAAGCAGCTTCTTTTCCTTATAAGAAAAATGGTCTAGGTATTTTATTGGTTGTAATATAGTTAGCAATATTTGCATACCATGGAATTTGAATAGTAATATGAAATAAATGCTCATCTAGAAATGCATCATCTACCAAAGTAGTGTCAGTATCATCATGATGGATTCTTGATAAATAATCAGCTACAACATTGGCTTTTCCAAGCTTATCAACAATAGTTATATCAAATTCTTGCAATAACAGTAACCATCTTACTAATCTACCTATTATAGTAGGTTTATTCATCAAATATTTAATTGCTGCATGATCAGTATGAACAGATATGGAATAACTAGTTATGTAATGTTGAAATTTTTTTAGGGCATAAACTACTACTAACAATTCTTTTTCTGCCATTATGTAGTTTAATTTTGGTCCATGAAGGCTCTTGTTGATATAATAGATTGTATTTTCAAGATTTTGGGATTGTTGTGCTAGGACTGCACCTATGGTATAATTAGAGGCATCTGTATATATGTGAAAAGGTAAATTCTAATCAGGGCCTTGTAAAACTAGGGCTATAATCAGAAGTTTCTTAAGCTGCAAGAAGGCTTCATCACATTTGGATGTCCAACTAAATTCAGCTTCTTTTGTGAGTAACTTATACAAGGCACTAGCTATTTTGCTGAAATATTTTATGAAACATCTATAGTATCCAACATGGCCTAGAAAATATCTTACATCTTTTTATTTTTTAGGTATGGGCAATGTTTGAATTACCTCTATCTTAGTGGGATCCACTTGTATTCCTGTAGCTGATATGAAATGACCAAGTACCACACCTTCCTACATGAACATGAAACACATTTCACCATGAAGTACCAAGTTATGTTCTTGACACCTTACCAAAACCTTTTCAAGATTCACCATTGCTACTTCAAAAGTGACTTCAAATATTGTGAAGTCATCCATGCATATTTCCATACGATCATGTGATATATCAACAAAGATGCTAATAACTACTCGTTGGAATGTTGTAGGAGCATTACATAGAACAAAGGGTAAACTAGAGTATGAAAAAGTATACCGTGGACATGTAAATGTAGTTTTGTCTTGATCTTTAGGAGCAATACTCATTTGGTTATAACCACAACACCCATCTAGAAAAGAGAAATACTTCTTTCAAGCTAGTATGTCCAAAACTTGGTCTATAAATGGTAAAGGAAAGTGATCCTTTTTTGTGGCCTTGTTCAATTCTCTATAATCTACACAAATTCTCCATTTTCCTCCTTTTTTAGGCACTATGACCAGGGGTGACACCCATCTCCTATCAGATATAGGATAAATAAAACCAACATCAAGGAATTTTTGTAATTTAGCTTTAACTATTTCTCTAAGGCTTGGATTTATCCTTCTCTAGGGTTGACAGAGTTGTAGACAACCTTCATTGATATATATCCTATGGGTGCATAGTGTAGGACTCAATCCTTTCATATCACTATAGTCCCATGCAAAGGTCTTTTCATGCCTTTGAAGTGGGATTAACATGCAGATTATGACCTTTAGCTAGTTCAACAGTAGTGGTGGACTCTATCATAGTAGCTTTAGAGATAGGACTTGCTTCTAATTCATATGGTAAGAGTGGATAAAGAATTTTAGGTTCTTTGAGAAAAGTAAAATTCTTATCACATTCCTCATATGTGATTAAGTCCAACTTAGAACTTTTAGATACATCTTTTTCTACCACACAACTATTAGTGAGAATACTCTGAACTACTAAATCTTCCTCTTGCAATTTTAGAAAAGACTGTCTATGTAACATCATGAGCTGTACTATAAATTTTAACTCTTCTTCTTCATCCCCTAAATCTAGCCAAATAGATGTGCTTAAATATGGTAATGGTTGGGCTAGAGGATATAAATCAAATTTCTTTGTTGCTTGGCCATTTGAGATGGTCATATTCCCTAATCTGCAACTTATATTTGCATCAGCTATGGCTAACCATGGTCTACCTAGGATGATAGGGTAACCAGATAGATTAAAGTATGATAGGGTAACCAGATAGATTAACTTTGGGGGATAAAATCATGAAGTATGTAGGATATTCTAGAGAATCTAAGGTTACAACTATGTTTTCTATCATCCCATCAGGGGTAATAATAAAACTATCTGCAAGTTGCACAATTGTTGGTGTAGCCCTTAGTCCTTCTATTTTCAACTTCTTCATAGTATCCTTGGTCATAAAATTTATAATAGCTCCAAGATCTATTAAAGAATTTTTAACAAACTGACCATTTATACTGACATTCACTACAAGACTTCTCGGATCAGAATATTTTTGTGTGATCAATTTTCCTAGCATGATGTCAGCCAATTGTCCCACAACATGGATTGTGGTGGGGTCCTTTTTCTTCTTTTCGGGCTTCTTCAAGTAGGCTTCTCTAATAGTTTTTTGATAAATTGGAACATCCTTAATGGCTTGAAATAGGGGTATTTGGACATGTATGTTTTTTAGTCGATCAACAATATTAAAAGGCTATTCCTCTATTTGTTTAGGTTTCTTTTGTATAATATTTTTTGGGAAAGGAGGTTCCACTACTGGTTGAGCTTGGGTTGACATAGTAACATTGGTTGAGTCAACAGTTTCAGCAACTAAGGGTTCTAATGTTGCAGGTGGATCTAGCATTTTAGTTATAAGAGGTAGTTTAGGTACTGGTAAAGTCTTACTAGATCTTAGATGTATATTTGCAACACCCAAAGTGTAAGCAGGATACTGCTGAGCATCAGCACTATACATGGGCTATTATGGCTATTGGTTATTTGGGTTTGGCTAAAGTTGTGCAGGTAACTGTGTTTGCTTTTGAGGTCTAGGATTTGCCAGTGGTGGCATTAGAGTAGGTTGTTGAACCAGAGGTGGTAATTATGGAGCACCAATATTTTTTTTAGGCCATTGTTGAGATCCCCTCCATTGGTTTATAGACTACCAATTCCCTTGGGGTGGTTTCCATTATTTCTTCCATTAGTTACTCTATTGGTTAGGCTAGGTGGTTGAGAATTCTAAGACCATTGGGATTATTGTGAGTTGTTTTTTCCAGCATTTTTCCAATTGGGTTGATTTTGTGGAGGACCTTGGGGATTACAATTTTTCCATTAATTACCATATGAATTTGAATTTTGAAAAGGGTCCTAAGGCATATCTTGACATTGAGCCCATGGCCGGCGTTGATAACCAAAGAATACTTGCTCATAATCTCTATCTATCTTGACGTACTCAGTTGTAAGATGTTGGTTCTCCATGCTTGTGACCAGTTTACATTGGCAATCCTTCTTTTGTTTTCAGCAATGAGGGTAGTATTCAACTAGTTGTAACTTGGATTCTACATACTTCCCCTTTGTAGTCATTATGTCTAGATGTGTAGTGACATTGTTGATGATGTCTTTTTTGAAATCTAACAATAGATTAGATATCTCAAGGTTTAAAATGCCTTGATTGATTCCTTTAGTGAATGTGGAATGAGGTACTTAGTCTTTCTTCATGGTTGACCTTGAATAGTTCTAAAAAATCTTCTTGAGGTCCTCCCAGGAAGCTTGATATACATCACCACCAACCATTAGGTCTAGTGCTTCTAGACAATCATCATTCACACCTCTTAGAAAGACCAGCTTTTGTGAATCCTCAGACAACACATGCTGAGGGTTCTTCTGCAGTGTATATAAGAAATGTGAAACATAATCTTCCAATATTTCTTCCTCCTTCTGAGATATCCTGAATACATCATCTCCTCTTGAACTAGATGCTTTTAATACTCTTTGTACTTATCTAGAAATAGAGTTTGCATTTCATCCCAACTTCCTATTGCATTGGCTCCTAAGCCCATGAACCATCATAGAGCTGATTCTTTCAATGTTGCTAGAAATAATTTAAGCTTATGGGCATCAGTGCTGTATTCAAAACTATGAAAAAGTATGTCAAATTCAAACAAGAAAGTATCATGGTCTTCAATTGCAAGGCCATAGAACTTTGAAAGAGTAGCTGCATGTATATTCTTGAGGTTATCAGTATTTACAAAGCTTGGGAGAGGAAATGGAAAAGTAGGTTGTGCCATGACTGGAGGTATTATATTATGTGGGTGCTACTGAAAAGGGACATTGGGTACTAGATGATTAACAACAAGTGGATTCAGAGCATTGTTATCAAAAAAATTGGCCAATACTTTAGTGAAAGGTTGAAGACCACTTGTATCTATTGGTTCAGCTCTTGATGATGATGTTGTGGGAAAAATAGGGCTTGCATCTTCAAGAGGTAACTCAAATTTTGCTTCTTCAATTTCTTCATTCAAATTAATAGACTCTCGTGGAAGAAATCTTCCATATTCATCTCATCATCCTCCTCTTTGATGCATGCAATTAAACTTTTCACACTCGTGAAAGAAACTTCAAACTAGAGATTTCTAAAAAAAACTTTATGTAAGAACTATGATTGAAAAATGCTCCTAGCTTGACACCATCCTTGGAAATGGTGCCAAAGATGATCCACCTCACAATAGGTGTATCATAGTCATGCTCTAGGCCATGCTTAGGAATAATATATTCAAACTAAGGACTATTTTTCCCACTATGAGGTGCATTTAATCTTGTCAACCTAGGGACATATACTTGAAATGATCAGCACAGTATGTGAACTAGGTCTCTTAATGAGTCACAAAACGTATGTTGTAGGAAAGTAAAATGCAAGGAAAAGAACTTACACTATTGTTGTAGGGAACTAACACACTTAACTCTATGAATACTAGAAATACAATGAAAGGATAACAAATATTCCAACTTAGTTCATCCACTATAACTATTCTCACATATGCTGCAGGAACATTCACAAAGTGTGATGCTATAGGAAGGAACTTACAACATTAAAAATGCTTGGAAATAAATCTATTCTATCCTAATCTAATCCACCTTCCAAGTGGGCCCCTTGGTCAGCTTTACTAAACTACTAACACAAGATAGAAGCCAAAAATTATTTCATTAGATTTTAGAAATTTATTACATAACACAAAACTGTAAAAGTTAATAGTCCATTCTCATAAAATCTTTCTTCTAACTAGCTAAACTAACACACTTGGGTCGATTCCTATATATAGGAGATCAACACTTATTCCATAATAGAAAATTAAGTGACCCAGCTTTAAATCTACATGAGAGAAAGAAGGAAATAACAACTAAAGGTAGGAATAATAAAGTTTGAACATCCACTCGCCATAGAATAAATGAAAAGAAGGAAATAAGTCTTCATAACTCCTCCTTACTTACTGTCATGTCTTTTGGAACCATTACAACTTTCCTCCACTGTGGCTGCTCCTTAGCATTCTCTTCTCCTTGAATGTTGTTGGTGCTCAACTTTTGAATTATTCCAATCATCTTTCAGTCTTCTTTAATAGGTTTGTTACAATACAAAGACATGTTTGCAAATAAAAATTTATCAAATTAAATTCAAATATAAGAACACACATTTTGACAACTATATGAAATACTGCATAATATATATAATATTAACAAAAGATGGCATAGTTTCTACCCATAGGTTTATCATAGGTTTGGTAACCATAGGTCCACAAATGTTTTGACAAAAATAAAATAGAGTATCAACAAATTGTCTTAAAATTATCATGATTTAAAGGCAATATTTGGTCTCATCAATAACACCATATTTTGTTAATTTGGGAAACCCTAGCCAAGGAAAAACCCTAGTGGGGATGATACCCACTAGATAATATACTGATATATAAGTTCCTTGTTAGAGGATGGACCCTGATAGGAGTCAATGAGAAAATTTAGTATAAGAAGTCCCTATTAGGAGACTTTGAATCCCTGTTAGGAGATTCCAACCCTGTTAGGAGTTGTAGTACAGTAGATGCAAGATGAGCCCAATGTCCAAACATTAATTTCCAATTATAAGAAGAGCTCACTACCCAAACAAGTAATTAGACTTCTTGGAATATAGATTCTTTCTTAGTTTGATCTCAAATCACAAAATATCTTCACTAAATTTGCATATCTCGCTTTCACAAAAGTTTGCATACTCTTGCTCAACATATCAATTTTACAATTACACAATTACAAAACTTCGATACTCTTCATCACAAAATGTCCTTTGCATATATACCACACCTTTACATAAATTTCTACTAGGTTGGCTAAGACCAAAATAAGCATTTCCAACTTAGAGTAAACATTTATGATGTTGGCCCTAATTGGACAAGTAATTATTTTGTTAACAAAAAAATCTTTTCCTTTGATTCCACTGTCCTGTTTTAGTTAAAACATGAATATATCTTTTTTGTATAGTTTTTACTAACTTCTAAGGTATGCACATCATCCTTAACATATATACTATCTAACTTCGCTAGTCATAATATGATATCAGAAACAAGTTATAAATAAAACAATAAATTGTTGTATACCAAATTCATAGTTAGACAATTTTTTGAGTACCAAAAGCTAAGTAACTTTGTTTATGAGGTTTCCTATAAGAATGTAAATCATGTGTTGCCATAAATGACAACAATTACATATCCCTTATTAGCCAATTGTCAACAATCTCCCCCTTTGGCATTGATGGCAACAAAATAGGGAAAATTGGCTAAGTAATAAAAACTCAACATAAACAAAAAATTAACATTATATCTATTACAATTTTTCCATCTTACATATGCTCTCCCTTACAATATGATTTCATATATTACAATACTATCTTTTTATTTTCCTAATATACAATTTTCCATGTATCTCTCCCCCTTTGATATCAATGAAAAAGTTTAAGATGTCAAAAACTGTCCAAAATTTGTCTTTATGTTGTCAAAATTGTTGTCCTTCTACCTTAAGCTATTAGAATCTTCATGCAATCATCAAAATTTTCTTTCAGACTATCCATAGCTTTAGTCCATGTATCTTTGGTTTCTTTAGCAGAGGTGAAAATTGTACATACTGCATATGATGCAATCTCAACTACATTAAGGTTCGAATATAAAATATCAAAATAAGTGTCCTTGACCTTAACACAGTCCTGCAACTATTTCTCAACAAAAGATATTTTTAGAGAAATAAACTCTCTAAAATTAATACTCTCTTCAAAATCTATTCGTTCCAAAGTTCTAGTTTCCTAATGTCATTCTGAATACTGGCCACTTGTCTTTCAAAATCATCAATTTTGTTAGATGGATGGTGTATTTGGCTAGATAGAGCTTCTAGCTCACTCATTTTTCCTTCAATTTGACTATCAATGTCCTTAGTCATTTTATAAGATAGAGTACACTTAGTGTACAATATTTTCATTTCTTATTAAAATTTTTGATGTTATCATTCTTAATATTATGATAAATGGTGCTAAACAAGTTAGCATCATGTGAGATTTGTGCCTTAGATTCTACAACACTCAAAAAATTAGTAAATTTTTCATCAAATGACTTTAGCACTGCCTATGCCCTTTTTTCTAGATCTACTTCTATGTGCTATACTACCAGAGTGCTATGTATTCTACCAGTAACCTTCATCAAGGTTTTCTGTAGGCACTTTATTATCTTTTTATTCTAAATAAGTTTTGAAAGGGATGAGATCAGATCAGTTTGATCATCATCATCAGTTGCTAGGTTGGAAAGTGAAAGTGGAGTAGATGAACTAGAAGGTTTAGTATCATCCTCCCTTTGCTTCTTCTCAATTGCCTCTTTGACTCTTCTCTCTTCTTCCTCTTTCTTTTCTCTTTCCTTTTTCTCATTTTCTCTCTTTTCTTCTTCTTCCAATCTTTTCATCTTATCTTCCTTTGTTTTCCTTCTTATTTCTTCTTCGGCTTTTCTTTTCTTTTCTTCCTATTAGTATCTTTTCTTCTCATCCTCAGGCAATTTTTGCTTGGCCTCTTCTATTTTATTTTTCTCTTCTTCTAGTAATCTCTTCTCTTCTTCAATTTGTCTCAATTTATCTTCAATATCCTTAGTGCGAGGTTCATTCTATTTAGAATCCTCAAATGGATTTGTGTCTTCAATCTTAATGGTAACATTGGTTTGATCTATTTGAATAGTGTCACCACTCACTGACACTTCCAAGATTCTAGGTGCAGGTGAAGATGCTAACTTAGACTTTGTCAACATTTGACTTATTGCCACCACAGTCTCACTTCTTATTATGTATTTTTGATTTACCATAAACAAAAATGGTCTCAGTTTATTCCTCAAGGATGGAGCAAGATTATTCAACAATCTCTTAATTTCTTCTTCATCATCAATCTTGCATATTGTTCTTAGCATAGACTTCCAAAGTTATAAATCTTCTTCCTATGCTGGTGCTTTCTTCTCTCTAAGTCTATCATAGACCTTCTGGTTCACTATGCCTTCAATATCCTTCAGTTTCAAACTATTTTCTATAATATATCTCACAGTAGAGATATTAATATGATCTTTCTCAAAACTATTATACAAGTCATAAAACTTGTTCATTTGAAAAAAGTTGCCATCATTTGCAATAGCTGAGTTTATCTTTTCTATCTTCAGCTTCTAGGGTTTTTGAGCTTTCCCTACTAATATCTTTGTTGCCTTCTCTACTTGTTTGGCTTCTTGTTCTTGTTCTTGTTCTTGTTCTTTTCTAGACTCAACAATTGTCAACAATGTCTTTTATCTCATTCGTGGTCTAGTGCCTTGTTGCTTGACCCTTTTAGTCTTTCTGGTTACAACTTCCTATAATCTCTTAGATTTTCTCTTAGGCTCACTTGGTTGCACATCTGATACTATTGCATATGGAATGCTCTATTCTAAAGATGTCTCTGTAGCAAATACTAACAAAAGTTGCACATTTAGTATCCCTTGCTTCATGGTTTTCTTAACTACTTGTGCCTCACTCTTAGTCATACGTGCTTCTGATAAGGCCTTCTTCATTATAGTTTCTATCTTCTTGTGAGATTCCTTCTCCAAGGATTCTTGATGAGTTGACTGGTTAATCTCATCATACGAGCCAAATCTGTATTCAATTTTCTCCTTCTCAGATTTCAATAATAAATTAATGTATCCAATTACTATATCATCACTCAATTCATAACCTAAGTGATCAAGAAATTTTTCCCAAGGTTCTACTGCATGAATGTAAGTAAAATCTATATCAACTATAGCACAAATGTCATCTTTAAATCTATCTACAATTGTAAGTGCAATTCTAAATCTGTGTCTCATTTCATTCTGAAATGTCTTCATTATCAAGTTTCCACTATCCAATATCTTATCTGTTGGATATCTTCTACATACATTTGTATTTTTCTCCATTGTACACTTCTCACTACTCATGATCTATGATTGACAAGTATGGAAATCTCTTAATTACATGAAAAAATAAATGATTGATCAATGACTAAAATCTAAACACTCCATTCTTAGTTCTTTTGATATCTTCTAGGTTCAAATAGTTGCATTCTTAGAATTTCACTAAGATTTACTTGTTCCTTCTCAATACATATCTTGTATGGTACATAGATGAATCTTTCTAAGATTTCATCAATCTTTAAACTTTTACATATAGAGTAGGCAATGATTCTACTCAGGAATCTTACATCATCTTGTTTAATGGTGTTGATCACCATAGCCTTTCCATTATATGTTGCCTTGGTATGACTCTCAACTTTATTTTTAACCATTTTCTCACTGATAGGTACACTTCCTTGTTTACTATGACCAGTTACCTCAAAAATAATGTTGGCTAAGATATAAATTACATTATCTTCCATCCATTTGTGTCCACTCATCTATATCCAATTCTTGGTAGAAATGATATTTAAACAGGTCTAGTTCCTTTAAGTGTTGAAATCTAGGTTTTGTAGCAACTAGAAAATGGGTTAAATGCATAACATACTATGAGAAATTACAAAACTCAATCAATATACATTAGCACCCACTAGTCTACCATGAAAGCCAAACTAATAAAGACAGTAATAGAAACCCCCTCTTTCATTTGTAGCTCCCATGTCCTTCTTTCTTCTCTAAATGATGTAGCTCCAAAGTTTCCTATAGTGCACACAAAATTGAAGAAAAAGTCTATGACGTGGATAATGCCATGAGAATACTAGAAGTGTGATTTTAGTGTGAGAGAAAGAATGCAAAATACAAAGAAGTAGGGACTCAAAGACTCAAGAATTTGGACCTAAAGACTTCCAAGATTTCCAAGGACCAAAAATGAGAGAAAGAGTGTCCATTTTATAATGGGCATGGAGGGTGAGAGCATTGTATTTGTCACCTATAGATATGGGATGTGGCAAGAGATTCCTTTGAGAATCCATGATGCGTATGACAAAATATGCCAATTGTAAGATTCTATGACACATGAAAATCAAACTTGGCTAAATGTGGAAGAGAATCTATGACATGTCATAAGACACCTCAACCCACTTAAAGCCAAGAATCTATGACAAATAAGCCAAATAGAGACATGCCTAAGAGAATAAGAATATTTTATTATGACATATCTTATCCAAGGGTCAAAGGAGAATCCACGAGGTGTCATATCCAAGTGTCATGATGAATCAATATTTTATGGACTATTTGAATTAAAAATCCTTTTATTCCACAAAATAGGAATTATTAGAAAATAGAATTAATGATGGGAAATGGAACTTCGGAAATTAAGAATTTTCATGGTTTGAAAATGATGAACCAATTAACTTATAAAATTAATTAATTGAGGATTATAATTAGGAAGAATAATTAGAAGGAATAATAGAATTAAATTATGGGTTATTTAATCCTATAGAGGAAATTAGTAAATGATTGGCCAGATTGATTAAATAAATATGATAGTATCCTTTGATGAAAATTTAATGATAATATAGATCAAATAAGATGATGATAGATAGACCAAAGCCATGGTCAAATTGATTGATTAAAATTGATAACATGCGAAGGACACATGACATGAGTTGATTGATATGTAACATTTAACCAACATTGTGAATGCTACAAGATTGAAATTGATTGAAAAGGTTTGATCATAATAACATCGATCGAAACTATCAATATTATTAAAATGGTTGATAATGCCATGATTTGACATTGAAAGCCTCAACAATGTCAAAGATTGGATGAGATGAATGATAGTTTGACCTAGCACTGAAAGCCATGCCAGTACTAAGGTTAGATTGATAAGATCAATAAGTTTTCAAGGCACTGAAAGCCACAACAATACCTAGGAATTGGATAAATGATGATTGATTTGAGAATTTTGATATGTTACAAGTTTATTAGGACTGATTCAAAGTGATTTCAAGTTGATTTGGGGTGATTCTGAGTTGATTTGAAATGTTTCAAGTTGATTTGATATGATTTCAAAATGACATAAAATTGATGTGAAAGAGGATACAAATGATAAAGTATGATCAATTTGGCCAAAAGATAGAAGTTAGTAGAATGATAAAATGGTACAAATTAGCATGAATAAGTGATGGGATCATAAATGAAAACCTTTTTTGAGCATCTACATTTTGCCCCTCTTTGATACAATGTGATTTAGAGCGTTGTGTCAAAGAATAACTAGTGAGAAAGCCAAAACATGCCCCAGTAGGGATGATATATATGGGTGCCCCCTCAAGAAATTGAATAAGATAAGCATATGATAAGTCAATTTTTCAACAATAAGAAGACAAAACCATAGCAACTGATAGAAGGAAAATTGAAGCTAAAATGTGAAAGTTATGAGGCCCAGAGTTCAAAACAGGATCAACTAGGAGGCTGAGAGTGATTGCATGGGTTACCACTCAAGAAAGAAAAAAAATTATGAAAATGATAGTTCATTTTTTCCACAAAAAATATATGAATCCAATGCAATTGATGGATTACAAATCTGAGTTGAACTGCAAAAGTTATGGCCTCCGAAGTACAACATAGAGGCTCTAGGAGCAGTTCTGGGTATCCTAGGTCCCCAACTACGCCCAAAACTCAACCAAGTGCATCATTGAAATAGTTGGTAAGCTTAAGTGCATCATGGAAGTACCAATTGCATCCATGATGCACTTGGGAAGCCCAAGTGTGGTTAGAAATTGCAAGATGTGCCTAAGAAGGCTCCGAGGGCCAAAATCAACATGACGGGGGGCAACCAGGAGCCTAAGTGTAATTTCAAGGATGAAAACTAAATATGGTGACAAAATAATGGAAATTATAGATCATTATGTTCACAAGAAAGATATGAGTTCAATGTAACTAATGGTTCATAAATTAGAGTTGAAATGCAAAAGTTATGGCCTCCTGAGTGCAACATAGGGGTTCCGGGAGCAGTTTTGGATACCCTAGGTCCCTAAGTGCACCCAAAACTCTACCAAGTGCATCAATGACAGAGTTTGTATGACCAATTGTGTCAATGACACATTTGGGAAGCCCAACTATGCTCTAAAATGGCAGATTGCACCCTAAAAGGCTCTGGGGGCCAAAAATAGCTCGATTGGACTTGAAATGCCCCAAAACTTTGCATGCATGCCCAAAATGATGGAAAGATGGTAGAGAATGAGTGAAATCATAAAAAATGGTCAGATTTGGTCAAATATGGTGAGGAAAATGTCAAACTAAGTTTGAACCAAGTGGAAAGCCACAAAAAGTTGTTTGACAGTGTAGGATGATGCAGGAATGCATGAATACTAGATGAAGATGATTTGGTGAATCAGAAGACATGATCATGGTGATGGAGAATGAGATGAGGAAGAAAGATGAGATGAAGAGATGTTAGTATGATGGAAAGATTTTTTCTTTTAGAAAGTGCACTATATGTCAAATGGAGCTTTATTTTGATATGGCAAATGGAATGCAACACATCATGGCATAAAGGGCCAGAGCGCAAATGCAAACCTTTTGCGTGAACAAGCACAATGCAGACAGAGAATGACCTTGTCCTTCCTAAGGCATATGTACTTACCCCAGACTCTTAAAGGTGCATTGTAATAGAAAAAAATAGAAAAAGATGACCATGAACCATCTTGGCAAGTCTCATAGATCAGTTTTATATCATCGAGTGGCATGGGAACATGATCAAAAAGAAAACAAAGCAAAAATAAATCACTCACTAAATAGTGTGAGCCAACATCTATTCTTGTTGATTTCTACTTGCTTTTGAGCACTTTTAGGTGTTTAGATGGTGTTTGACAAGTTGATAATGTGATAGCTCTATTTGTTGATTCAATTGATAGGTTCATAGTGATATGTTGGATTGATTGTTGGTTCATAGTGTTTAGATAGTGTGACTGTCTTGAAAGTGTAGTGCTTTGAGTTTTAGTCTACAAACTGCAAGTGTTTATGCAAAAGGGATGGTTATCCACAGTGAATATGTACAAGGTTTATTGCAAATTTTTGATAGGTTTTGTGATTTTTAGGGTTTTTGGGATATTTGATTTTTTTGTGTGACCAGTTTCTTTAGGACATTTTACAATTTTTAGGGTTTATTTAGGACATTTTATGATTTTTAGTGATTTTTTTAGGATTTTTTTTGAATGTTTAGGATTTTTTCAAGACATTATGTGATTTTTAGTGATTTTTTCAAGATTGTATTTGAATGTTTAGGATTTTTTTAGGACATTATGTGATTTTTAGTATTTTTTCAGGATCGTATTTGAATTTTAAAGAATTTTTTCAAGATCATAAAAGCATATATAGGTGTTAGCTCTAATTTGTGAGGTGATAGGTCCAATGGACAAAAAGTCCTTAGGGATATGCCCCTAGTTCAAATTCAAACTCATGCACCGTGTAGGTAATATGCCCCCAAACAAGACACAAACTATGTACAAAGGCCAATGATAGAGTGTGTGCAGACTGGTGATGCTTAGGCAAGGTAACAAAGGACATTAACTAGTTCATGAGCCATGGTCAAGGAGTCAAGGATGTCTTGCAATAGGAAGAATATGATCAAGGAATGACAGAGGGGGAAAAGACCAGATGGAATCTCGATAGATGGAGGAGCAACAACTAATTGCAGATGGCGCCTGTTTGCCAGGTTTTCACCATGGTACTTGCCCAAAGTGCCTATTTGTCCAGTTTTCACTTTTGGATGGGATTTTTCTCTTGACTCAATTTTTTGTGCCAAGACACCTGTTTGCTAGGTTTTTATCAAGGCATCCATTTTTTCATGACTTTTTGCTTCTTCTTTTTTTTCCAGGATTTTTAGATGGAATTAAGAATGCTGCGGACAACTACTAATAAGAAATCTATTGTTGGTGTTGCTAGCTGATAAGCTCTAGATCCATGACTGACCATAGCTACATAGGAGTCATTCCAAGTTTGTAGCTAAAATCAAACCATTGGAAAGGCCTCGAGATATACCATCGTGTACTGTATGTAAGACAATGTCTATCTCTTGCGAATCAAGGCATTTGAGGATAAATGGGTCAATAGATGTGTCATGTGGGATGTTACTGATGATGACATATGCAAAGGCTTGTGGGATAAATATTTGATCTTGGGTGTTGGGCAAATTAGGTAGCTAGATTCAGGGATAAACAACTGGATATAAGGGAGGGTTGGGAGAGTTGAGACCAATGACCTTTCGCATCAATGCTGATCGAGAAAGCTCCAAAATACTTTGTGGCATGTTGAACACTGGAACACTGATATTCATGGCATCATATTTTTCATCTTGTATCCTTGGGAGCTGCTTAGCTTTTGATTTTTTATGGTCTAATGGTGCCTTTCGGTTTTCACCAAGAGACCTATGCTCATTATTTTTTTCTTTGCTGTCAAATGGAGTTGACTCCCAACAATATGCCAATGTGTTCTCTTCAGGAGAAATTGCTTCTTTATGATTATTGTCCATAATGCCTCCATATATTTCAAAATCTATTATAAGAGTGTGAATTGATCAAAAATTGGTGGTCCACATTGGTCCCAATCCAACAGTTCAGGATAACTTGAGGGGATGTCATCATTAATGCTAAATGGGCTTTGGTGAAAGGTATGGATATTAGATTCTATTATATCATTGGGGTTATGCTCAGAAGTGAGAAGATTGTTGGTTTCAGATAGGATATCCTCAAATGCCTCTTCATCATTTGAAACATCCATAGTCTTACATGTAGGTACCGTAGTACTAGGAAAATCGATTCGTAATGGTTTAAATCCAAGCCCCAAACTAGGAGATTGTCCTTTTGTAGTGATAGGTTCAATAATTCCTTGTTTCTGAGATCCAAGACTGCTATAGCCATCATAGCCTTGTTTCTGCATGATAGTAAACCCAAGTCCATACTTGCTAGGAGATATCAAAGAGGGTTCGTGTTCTACTTTTGCTTTCTCCATACAAATAGAGGTATTCTCATCGGTAGAAGTGATATTTTGTGTATTGATGGGAGAAAGTGGTGACTCCCTAATGTGGGATATGTGAGACATAAAGTACTCTCCACACCCATTGTCTTCAATCTTCATCTTTTCCTTAGCCTTACTGAGTAGTATATTAGCATCCACATACTTAGAGGAATTTGTGGGTTGTGCTTCATTGTTTGCTGGGACTTGGTATGTAGTAGCATGTCTTAGATTGACACAAAACTGGAAAGGATCTGGATTGCCAGGGATGGTAACCTCCATGTTATTATAGAAAAACTTTAGACATTGATGATATGTAGAGGCTATTTCTTTCATACCATGAAGCCAAGGGCATCCTAGTATCATGTTGCAGTTCATTTCTATATCTAGGACATGGAATAATGTGTCTTCAATAGTTGGACCAAATTTGACAGGTAATGTGATGACACCCTTGGAGAAGCGTTTACCATCATCATAAGCTTTTATTGTGATTATTCAAGAGGGATCCACATCATCTTCAGAATAACCCAAACTGTTGACAACCTTAAGAGTACAGATGTTCAGTCCTGCTCCTCCATCTATTAAGACACGTCTGACTTTGGTATTATGGATGAAGACTTCAAGATGAAGGGGATCATTGTGGTTGGGTTTTTTTTTAGGAATATCTCAAGGGGAAAAAGTGATATGTTGTGATGCGGATAGGTTCCCAACCATGGCTTGGATCTAGGCAACATCAATGTTATCTAGGACTATTGACTCTTTAAGGGCTTGCTCCAAGATCTTCTAATGTTGGAAAGATGCACGAAGTAGGTCCAAGATGGATATTTGCATAGGGGTCCTGCTGAGTTGTTTAATGACACTATAATTAGACAAAGTAGGGGCAACAAGTCTACTAGGGGGTGCAGGTCTAGTAGAAGTAGTAGGTCTAGATGGAGCTCTAGGTAGGGTGATCTTGGTATGGCATGTAGTGATAGCACAATGAGGGTCTTCAACCTTCAATGTAAATGTGGATATGTAGGAATCAGACTCATTGAAATAGTTGACAGTGTAGTTATATCCCATGCATGTGTAATTCACATTAGCTTGTGAGTATGAGTTTGAACTGGAGGGTTTCTCTTTATTGTGATTACCCAAAGGATCTTTGAATATAGTGTGGTTAGAGTTAGATGCTAACAATGATGGGTCAACCATGATTAAACCATCATTAATAAGGTCTTGGATTGCATGTTTCAATTGGAAGCATTATGAAGTCTTATGTCCTTTGGTGTGATGGTAATCATAGTACTTTTTGTCATCCCACCAATCAGCTTTAGTCAATGGTTCATCTTTGATCGGGGGTAATTGCAGGAAGTTATTACTCAGTAACTATTTCAATGCAGTCTCAAGAGGTATCCCCAATGGTGTGAATTTTTTGTCCTTGGTTCTAGGATGTCTTTTGTCTTGCGTGGAAGTCTCAGTTTTATGTTGCTAAGGTGTTGTTTGATTAGGAGTTTGTGAATTTGTAGGGTTTGCACCTTTCAAAGTTAGTTGAGGTTGTGTTGTGCTAATCATGTGGGCATCCACAATACCATCATTAGTCACATTCTTTTTTTTGGAGAAATTTTTTGCCTTGTCATTAGATGAGTTGGTGTTTGTGTTTTCTTTGTTTATCTTGAGGATTCCCTTACAGATAAGAGCATCTTCAATACTAGCCCCTTTTTTCATCAATTTAGAAATGGTGCTTGGACTCTTGATTTTTGAGTTTATACATTAAGTATGGGACTAAGTTTTCAATGCACAAGTTAACTTGCTGTTCTTTAGGAATGTCTAGTGAGCATTGACTGACTAAACTTCTCCAATAGAGTAAGAATGTGATGAATGGCTCTCCCATCTTCTGTTTAGTTGAGCACAAATTAGAAAGTGTCACCTTATTTGTAATGTTGAAGGAAAAGTGGGAGATGAACTTGTCTACTACCTCTGACCAAGATTTGATATTACCAAGAAGTTTGGAGTACCATTCAAGTGCGGGCCCACCTAGAGAATGAGGGAACAATGTCATGAGTTAAGTGCCCTCATCACTGATTTTGGTACATGAAGCACAAAATTATTGGATGTGATCAACAAGGTTTCCTTTTCCTCAATATTTTTTGAAACCTTGGAGCCTCAAAGTATTTTTGGGAATGGAGACATATATAGAGTTTTATCGAATGGGTTAGGACGTAGGTCCTTTTCTGTATATAGAGCCTGTTTCTTTTGGACTCCCAATGCCTCGACTTGTTTGAAAAGTTGTTTGAATTGTTGTAATAGTTCTTCATTTGGGCTTTTCATGATGGTCTTTCCTTCAAGTATTTTGTGCCTGTGAGTAGACCGTTTGCTGTGGCGAGAACTATGTCTACTCGGTTCTGACATTTCTATATTCGATGAGTCTGGTGAAGTGTCACTAGGTGGTGGAGGTATGTTGGCACCTCAAAGATAGAAGGGTCCTTGTTTTTGGGGTACTTTTTGTGGCATTTGATGTGGCACTTGTTGTGGGATTGACTACATTTATTGTATGATGTGTTGTTGTTGTCCCATGTGTGGTAGTTTTTGTTGGGATACCTCTGTTGATTGTATGTGAGACCATGTATGTGAGTGTTGTTGTAGAGGTATTTGTTGAGGTTGTTGTGGCACATGTTGTTGTAATAAATTTTGTTGGTATGCAATTTTTTTCTCAAGGCATATTCGATATTCCATTTGTTGTTTGAGTTTTTCTTGCTATTTAGCAAACATAGTTTGTTGTTTTTGGAATTGTTGCTGAAATTGTTGTTGATAAATTGTGTGTAAGTCAAGTGGGTTCACATGAGACTACATATTAGGAATGCCAGATGTTTTCCCCACTTGAGGTTGTTGTCATTGTGGTTGATGTTGTTGTTGATATGTGGGATGCGTGTTAAGTGGATGTATACTTGATTGAGGGTTGGAAGTGTTATGTACTTGTGCCACCATAGGTTGATGTTGTTGTGGGAGTTGACTAAGTCCTTGGGAAGTGATCATCATGTTGGTATTGTTATTCTGGCTCCTTTGTGTTTTGGAGGTTTTTGCTTGGGACATCATAATGACTTGATAATGAGCTTCATTCCTTTTGGGAATTGGTGTAATGTCAATAATACTTTTCCTTTGTATGTCAATAGGGACTATTGTAGATGATGTTGCACATAGTGCACTCGTAGGAGCCTCTGTAACACTTGATGGCATACCACTTGGCATGGTTAAGAGAAAAGGTGTACTTTGTTGATTTTCCTCCAAGGAAGGTATCTCTGGCATCCCTAGAGTACAAGTCACTTTAGGTGCATCTTAATTTTGTATCATGTGACTAAAATCAAGTCTCAATGTCCTTTTGGGGTGTTTAGGAATTGGTGGTATTTCATCGAACAAGGGATTAATATTGATGTGTTCAAATGTACTTTGGAGGATTTCAATTGTTGGTTCTTGATGGGACCTTATAGATGCAATTATTGCATTTGAAAATTCTAAAGGTTATTTTCCCTTATCTAAGTCCAAATTGATAATGGGTTGTAGGTTTTCAATGGTTGTGTCAGTTTGATGTTTGGACTTAGGTCCTTCCATATTTGGGTTGAATTTGACAATTTCTTGGCCTGCCAAAAGTTTGAAGTTTTTACGAAAGTTTTTGTCTTGATATGCCCTAGCCATTTCTTCATCAGTGATGCCATAATCAGTGTCAGAGTCATCACTTAGGTGTACAGTACCTTGTTCTATGTTTGATGTTTTGTAGTTGAAGGTACTTGTGTTAGGTTGGCTAAATTCGAAGGAATGTGATTGTTCATCTTCGGGTGTGGTTGGCACACTTCCTCCTCCTGGTGGCATTGGTACAAATATAGGTTCAAAGTCAAGACTCCACTAAACCATCCCATGTGTGGGTGAGGTGTTTGGAGGAAATATCATAGTAGGTGCATTGTTTAAGATTTTTTGTGTCATAGCTTGATTATGAGGATCTTGCAGATACATGTTCAAGGGGTCTGCTAGTAAAGGTTGTGATGCCTCAATTTGTTCTTTATCAATGGTTTTTTGGGTTCTCTTGCTTTTATTCTATCTTGGATGAGATTTTGGTTGTGTTTATGCCTCAAAAAACAAAGATTGATAGAGTTCCTTGGGTCTCTGAGCTGATTGTGTCCTAGTAAGTGATGGCATGATACCTAAGAATGTAGATACAATTGAAATTTTGAGTGTTTTGAGTGCTTTAGAGTGGTGGGTATGCAAGGTATGAGTTTTTTTTGGGATTTTTAAGTGTTTAGGGATGTTATGAAATGTGAGGAAATGCTAAATGAACTAGGGTTTTGACATGAAAAGTGCAAACGTGTTAGGGATATTATACAAATGCAAATACAAGTTGTCATTTTGAGGGTATGCAAAATGAAGGTTAGGGTTATGTTTTGGACTTGGTAATGACACTAAAGGTAGTTGTATGCAAGGTATACTATGCAAAGGATGTTTTCCAAGGGTTGATAATGATGTTTAGGATATGGAAAATATGGGTAAATGATCAAGAAGGCAATTTGGTTGATGGATAATCTAATAGGGTTTGGTAGTGAGAATGATGCTAAGGTTTGGACCATGCAAGATGAAGCGGATATACCACTAGGGTAAGTCAAAATGATGTTTGGGGATGCTAGGGATATGATTATACTATGATAAGGGTAAATGGAAAGTTTTGAACTTAGGTAAAACCTTTTAGAAAGTATCTTGTCTAGGAGTTTAACCTTGTGATAAAGGATATTGGATCTTGACCAAAAAGTGACAAAAGATGAAATTATCAAATTGATAAAATATGAAAAGGTCAAATATATCAAGACATAGACAGATTTTGACCCAATAAAATGATAAGAAAAGATAAAAAGACTAGTCAAGATCCGTTATCCGTCAACACTAAGAGATACTCTAAGACTCATACTTTGTCTAGATTTTTGATTAAATTCAAAGGTTTTGGGGGTTCAAAATGATGTTTTGGGGACTCGAAATGGTGGTGATGCTGAGTGATATGTAATATGGACAATTACTATGATGCAAAAGGGGATTTTGGGTGCAAGATACGGTTTTGGTTTAGCTGTAGAACGGGGAGGTGTAGAGGCTCCTAGATGTAGTTTTGGGGTCCTAAAGTGCAGTTCGGAGGCCCAAAATGGTCATGTAGGTACCAAAGTGTGCCCTAAAAATTCAAAGTGTGATAAAACAGTACCAAATATGTCATTGATACACTTGGAGCCATTTTGGGCACAGTTGGTAAGCTAGGAAGAATGTTTGTTTATTCTAAAAGATATGGTTGCCAAACTGATATGCCAGGAAGCTAAGATGTTGGAGTTGATGTTAGGATGGGTTTGGAGATGTAAAATAGAGGTTATGGCCTAGAGAATTATGTATTAAGTGGAGGTAATTAAGACTAGGTGATGCAGAATGCAGATCTGGGCAAGCTAATGCAAGGGGAGCTAACTAGGTACCTAAGGACACTGTTGAAGCCCCAAAATGCTATCTAGAATCCAAAAATGGGTCTAAGGACCACCAAGTGTGCCTAGATAGTTACAACTACATCAATGACATAGTTGGTAGTTTTATGACTTAGTTGGTAGTTTCAAGGCGCAGTTGGTAAACTAGGTTGAAACTAAGGCAATTCTAAGAGCTATGATTTCCAGATTGATATCACAAAGAGGTAAACAGTAGAGGACAATGTTAAGACCAGTATGAATGCTCAAAATGATGGTTAGGACACCTAAAATGATGGATAAAGTGGTCAAGATGATGAATAGGTATGCAAAGATGCAAGGTGGTGAATGCAAAGTGCTGATTTTGAGATGGGAATGCAAAAACTAAGGGAGGTAAACTAAACCCAAATGGATGCAATATGAAAGGTAATAGATACTAAATGAGGACCAAAAGGTGAAATATGAAGTCTATATGATGCATGAATGAGGCCTATACTATGGTAAATGCAAGTGAAGTCTATACAAGTGTGAGATCTATGTTTTGCCAAGCACGTTTAGGAGCACAAGTCACCATGTTTTCCAAGGTTTGAGTGTGTTGAACCAAAGTTTGCAAAGTTTGGACAAGGGATGAAATGTTTTGAAAATTTATAATGTGTTGACAAGTTCAAATAATATCCAAGGTGTAAATTTAAAAGTTTGGCTTTTATCTTGATTATGTTTTACACACATGCAAGACACATTAAGACAAGAATAGTTGTTGTTAAAAGTGAACAATCACGCCAAAACCTAGGCTTTTAGGACTATATCCACTGAATTCCTACTTGAACCAAAGTTTAGCCGCACTTATCCAGAGTAGAAAACCTAGGATCTTGGCACCATAGGCTCCCCCTCATAGTGCACTCACTTCTCGAGGCTACCAAGATTCACTTCCCAAGGGGCATAACTTCCCAAAGGATTGTTGCCTCTACTAAGGACCGCGAGAATGTAGGATGTCTTCATGGGCATGGGTGACCCCTTGAGATAGTGGATAGAAAATATTTTGGCCACTAAAACATGGTTTTTAGTAAGGGTATTTTGTTTGGAAAATGAATGATAAACTTTCGCAAAAGGTCTCCCATCCTTGAGAACTGAGGTTTGACGCACCACAAGGGCACTGGAGGAGAGCTATCATGCAACAATACCACTGAAATGACTTTCACCATAATTGAATTTTATATAGTAGCTAGAGCGTTGACTTAGCTTTGGCCCATACCACTCTGAGGTCATCCCCTAGCATACCCAATATCGAGTATCTTGGTCCAAGGTAGGCCTCCTATAGAAGTTACATAGATTTCTCTTACACCCAAGATCCACAAATGGTGAGGGGAGAGGATACGTCCAATGTAACCCCTAGGGATTTAAACACTGTAGACATGCTAGGCAGAAAAGAAAAAGTTCATTTTAAGCACCAAATGAAGTGTTATCTAATCTAGGAAATCCACACACAGTTTTGATAGACACACAAAGTCTTTGACAACGTCCTGCAAAGCACGCATTAGTAGTTTCTTATGATCATGTCTTCATCCCATGATTGACACATGTTGCAAGTAGACAATTAACACAAAAATCATCTAATCTAAGTTCTAGAAGGAAATGGAAACCTTATGTGCATATTTTGATTGATGTATGTGCTCACTGTGAACCAGGTGTTCTCTAACAAAGTAGGTGGGACCCCAAAAGGTCAAAATGGCTCAAAACATCCCCAAGTGTGCCCAAATAGTTTAGACTATGTCAATGATGTAGTTGGAGCCTATTTGGGCATGGTTGGTAGTTTCTGGGTGCAATTGGGAGCCTAGGTGCAAACTATGGGGAAATGGTGCCTAACAATGACCCAGAAACTAAATCTTTTTGACATCTATACTACCAAGTGCACCCAAATAGTACCAACTACGTCAATGATGTAGTTGGTAAGTCAAAAATAATAGCAAGGGGTTTTGGTGGCTTCCAAGCTCCTAAAATTGCTCCTAGGAGTCCCAAGTGCACCTTGACAAAGCAGAGTGCACCCTAGGATAGCAAGTTGACAAAGTGCATAGAATGAAAGGATACAACCATCTTACTAGACCCCTAATTAATCTAGGTGTGAAAAAGAAGAGTAGATAGTCATTATACCCTTCCAAGTGAGCTCCTTCCTTGCACCTACAAGCACAAAACAAGAAAACCCAAGTTAGATATGCATGATTCACGTCGGGTTCACCAAATGTAGCAACTAGAAAATGGGTTAAATGCATAACATACTATGAGAAATCATAAAACTCAATCAACATATATTATCACCCACTAGTCTACCATGAAATCCAAACTAATAAAGAAAGCAATAGAAACCCCCTCTTTCGTTTGTAGCTCCCATGTCCTTCTTTCTTCTCTAAATGATGTAGCTCCAAAGTTTCCTATAGTGCACAAAAAAATGAAGAGAAAGTCTATGATGTGGATAATGCCATGAGAATAATAGAAGTTTGATTTTAGTATGAGATCAAGAATGAAAAATTCAAAGAATTAGGGACTCAAAGACTCAAGAATTTGGACCTAAAGACTTCCAAGATTTCCAAGGACCGAAAATGAGAGAAAGAGTGTCCATTTTATAATGGGCATGGAGGGTGAGAGCATTGGATTTGTCACCCATAGATATGGGATGTGGCAAGAGATTCCTTTGAGAATCCATGATGCATATGACAAAATATGCCATTTGTAAGATTCTATGACACATGAAAGTCAGACTTGGCTAAATGTGGAAGAGAATCTATGATGCGTCATAAAACACCTCAACCCACTTAAAGCCAAGAATCTATGACAAATAAGTGTAATAGAAACATGCATAAGAGAATAAGAATATTTGATTATGAAATATCTTATCCAAGTGTCAAAGGAGAATCCACGAGATGTCATATCCAAGTGTCATGATGATGCAATATTTTATGGACTATTTGAATTAAAAATCCTTTTATTCCACAAAATAAGAATTAGTAGAAAATGGAATTAATGATGGGAAATGGAACTTAGGAAATTAAGAATTTTCATGGTTTGAAAATGATGAACCAATTAACTAATAAAATTAATTAATTGAGGATGATAATTAGGAAGAATAATTAGAAGGAATAATAGAACTAAATTATGGGTTATTTTAATCCTATAGAGGAAATTAGTAAATGATTGGCCAGATTCATTAAATAAATGTGACAGTATCCTTTGATGAAAATGTAATGATAATATAGATCAAATAAGATGATGATAGATAGACCAAAGCCATGGTCAAATTGATTGATTAAAATTGATAACATGCGAAGGACACATGACATGAATTGATTGATATGTAACATTTAACCGACATTGTGAATGCTACAATATTGAAATTGATTGAAAAGGTTTGATCATAATAACATCGATTGAAACTATCAATATTATTAAAATGGTTGATAATACCATGATTTGACATTGAAAGCCTCAAAAATGTCAAATATTGGATGACATGAATGATAGTTTGACCTAGCACTGAAAGCCATGACAATACTAAGGTCAGATTGATAAGATCAATAAGTTTCCAAGGCACTGAAAGCCACAATAATACCTAGGAATTGGATAAATGATGATTTATTTGAGATGTTTGATATGTTACAGGTTGATTAGGATTGATTCCAAGTGATTCCGAGTTGATTTGGGTAGATTTTGAGTTGATCTAAAATGGTTTAGAGTTGATTTGATATGATTTCAAAATGACATGAAATTGATGTGAAAGAGGATACAAATGATAAAGTATGATCAATTTGGCCAAAATATCGAAGTTAGTAGAATGAGAAAATGGGACAAATTAGCATGAATAAGTGATGGAACCATAGATGAAAACCTTTTTTGAGTGTCTAGAGGTTTCATAGTCAAATCATGGTTGAAAACCAATTCCATATCCTTGTTCATATATATTCACTGCCAATAGATCCAAACTTGTTAGTAAGATAACTTCCTACATCTTCTAAATATACTACATTGTTTGAAGTAATGGATAATGTTGAGTTAGGGTTTCCTTCTACAGGTTTCATGGAAACAACTTTCAACTTAGGTTTTTTTTCATTCTCAACATTTTGTACTACTAGCATATCCATGATTCTATCAAATATGAACTTTTACTAAGTAAATTTGCAAAAAAATTGATAAAATACATCTCTCTTAAAATAGGGTTTCCTTCAAAATCACCTTCACAAGTTCCTCTTGAGTGCTCTCTAATTCAAATGTATTCATAATGAAGTGAAAATAAAGTTTGTACTCCATTTATTCCATCAACTTGAACTTGCATTTATTGTGTGCTTTGCAAACATGAAAAAGTTGTCAATTGCATTTGGAATTCAAATGACTACTCAAGATCATCTATCCGATCTTCAAATGCCACATGAGGTTTTTCATAGCTTTCTTCCATCATGAAAAAGCTCCACAAGACTCTGCTTCATGAAATTCTCTACAAAAACATAGTTTTCATCTTCTGCTACAAAATTACTTTTTTTTTGTAATACTAGTAACTCTTACTTCCTGCATAACTTGTTTAGATAAGCTCCAAATTACAAGCGAGCTTAGGTACCAACTAAATTATCTCAATACACCTTTTCACAAATTTTCTACTTCTAATTCAATCTCTAAATAAAGTTTCAAATTCTGATGTTGTGAACAAGCTTAATTCAAATTAAATGAATCAAACTTGATAACTAACTTCAATCTTCCTATCTCATCAACTTCTGGCTTTTTCTTTTAGATGTTTAATTCTTTTACAAATGCCTCATTGAATTCTTCTCAAAGTTAACTAACTACATTTCTTTGTTCCTCATTGTCTTTATTAGTTTCAAAGTTTCTTTCATGGTTCCTTCTATCATTTCTGACATTTCTTCCATCATTCCTTCTATTACCAAAGTTTCTTCCATTGCTACTTCTATCTTCAAAGTTTTTGTCCATTCTACAATACTTTGTTGTATGTCCAAATTTGTTGCATAACTAACATACTAGTTTTCTCCTTCTAGGATTATGTTGATCATTAGGTGCATGAAAATTTTGAGCTATGTGCCCAAAGTTTTTATACTTGTAACATACAATCTATCTTCTTTCCTCATAAGGTCTTCCTTCTCTCAATTTCCTTTCATTGGATCTTCTTCTATTTGCATAGTGAGTACTTCTAGACATTCTACTATTTCTTCTATTATTATCATATTTAGGTTTCCTACAATCAATTAATTTATGACCCATACCATGACAATTATGATAATAAAATTCCTTAACATGATTAAATGACTTATTTGTACAATCTCTTTTCATATGACCTATTTCATTACATGAAAAACACTTGAAAAACACTTACCTCTAAATTCATACCTTGTTTCCTTAAGAGATTCCACTTTCTTTAGTTCATCCAATATCTCAACTTCCTTGTCTTTTCCAACTTCTTTAGGTTTATTAGAAGATTGATTGGATTCAATCTTGTCATCAGATTTATCCTTTTCTTTCAAATCTAATCTAATCTCAATTTTCTTTGTAGACATGTTAATTAGAGAACCAAGACTAGTCTTATCATAATTAGGTCTCTATATTGACATCGAATCATCAAGATTTTCTCTACTAGAATAAAGCTTCTTAAGTTGTTGCTTGCACCGAGTTAATTTTCCTTTCACTATAGTATTGTATTTCTGAAGTTCTTCATGATCTTCTTTCAATGTTTCAAGCTTAGATGTCTTCTTTGCAAGACTTTCTCTAAGATTTTCATTCTCAATCTTCAAATCAATTTCAACTTTACTAGGATCACTCTTCAAACTCAACTTTACATTGGTAATCTTCAATTCATGCTTCAAGATCTTGTACTCCGTCTTCATTTTTGAATAATCATGATCACTACTTTTAGATTCAATAGATTCAGGCTTGGATTTGAGATGTTCAATATTTTCCTTTAGTTGTCCAATGTATACTTTGGAGTCTTCATATCTATCCTTCATCTTATCTTTTTCTTTAGTAAAGAGATCAATTTGTTCAAGTGTCTCTTCAAGGTTCTTCATCAACTATTCCATATCCATAGGGATCTTACTCAAGCTATTAAGCCTCTTTTGAGTAATTGTGCTATGATACCAATTGTTAGAAATAGGAATTACTGAGAAGAGGGGGTGAATCAGTACTCTACAAACTTTAGTCACCAATTGGATATTATTTCTTACTTCAAACCATACATAACAAAGTAATGAAG
The DNA here is from genome assembly GCA_028749045.1 of Cupressus sempervirens. NCBI lineage: Eukaryota > Viridiplantae > Streptophyta > Pinopsida > Cupressales > Cupressaceae > Cupressus > Cupressus sempervirens. Next base: position 568,831,243 of record CM053792.1, on the reverse strand, counting down.
TAATGCTGAATAATAATAGTAACCATGCACAAAGATAACTCATAACACCATATTTTGTTAGCTAGGGAAACCTTGTCCAAGGGAAAATCCCAATGGGGATGATAACCACTAGATAATATACTGATATATAAGTTCCTTGTTAGAGGATGGACCCTATTAGGAGTCAATTAGAAAATTGAGTATAATAAGTCCCTATTAAGAGACTTTGAATCCCTATTAGGAGTTGTAGTATAGTAGATGCAAGATGAGCCCACTACCCAAACATACATTTCCAATTACAAGAAGAGCTCACTATCCAAACAAGTAATCAGACTTCTTAGAATATAGATTCTTTCTCAATTTGATATTAGATCAAAAAATAGCTTGACTAACTTTGCATATCTCACTTTCACAAAAGTTTGCATACTCTTTCTCAACATATCAATTTCACAATTCAACAACTTTACCACTCTTCATCACAAAATGTCCTTTGCATAAATAACATGCCTTTACACAAATTGCTGCTAAGTCAGCTAAGACCACAATAAAATTATCCAACTTAGAGGAAACATCTAGGATTTCAGCCCTAATTGGACAAGTAATTATTTTTAAAACAAAATAATCCTTTCCTTTAATTCCGCTATCATGTTTCACTTAAAACACAAATATATCTTTTTTGTATAGTCTGTACTAACTTCTAAGGTATACACATCATCCTTAACATGTATACTATCTCTATATAAATTCACTAGTCATAATATGACATCAAAAACAAGTTATAAATAAAACAATACATTGTTGTATACCAAATTCATACTTGGACAATTTTTTGATTACCAAAAGCTAGGTAACTTTATTTCTAAGGTTTCTTGTAAGTATGTACATCATGTGTTTCCATAAATGACAACAATTACATATCCCTCATTATCCAATTTTCAAAAAGATCACCTTCCATTGTTTATGCACTTTATCTTCAAGACTTACATTTAAATTTTTAGATGATAATATTATGGTAGGGGAAGAATCCTTCATCGATAACCCCTTTTGATTTTTATGAAGCATATAGGGAGTGTCTTGAACACCTTAACATTTTCTCTATGAATTTTATTTTCATGAACTTGTAGTTCCATAGGATACTGATTGGAATCCTTTATGTTATGTTGGTGATATTCATATCAATTCCTTATTGGATTTAGAATGGGATAACGAGAGGGGAATAATTTCACACTTATAAATATGAGTAAGCCACCAAACCTTTTTAAGCTAGGAAAGAATCTAAAATTGGTCATAGAATATATTTTAACTAGAAGAAATTATGGGCTGATTAGAGGGCTAGGCCTCACAATGAGCCTATCAAGCATGATTGCTTTTATCAATATAAGAGAATTATAAATGTTAATTTGTAGGTTGTTTTACAATATTTCTATAATAAATGGGTAGACATGATAATTCAATAGTATAGAAGTGAGATAGACTCTCCTAGTCTTCTCCAAGCTACCACAATGAGAGCCAAAAGGTATATACATAATGGATTGCAAAAGAAGGAAAATTGGCTCCCATTGATAATGCATCCACACATTCTTTTGTGGCCATTATTTTTTATCAGGGGTGAGGACAACATGTATAATGAGGATGTAGAAGATAACCACTGGTGATAGTTAGAGTAGATGAAGGGCCATTTCTAGAGTTTTGAGACAAATGAGCATGGATAAAAGATGAGTATCACTTAAGAGAATTTGCACACAGGAAAAATTGTTGAGGGACCATTGGTTGAATCGGTTGTGGGGAATGATGAGCCCCAATTTTGGCATACTTAGGCTAGTAGATAATATACTTTTCATATACTTCCAATAACATTTCCAAGACCTTTTTATATTATTACAAAAAATTTAAGTATTAATTATAGAAAATATGTGGACTTTTATATTTAGTATCATATGCTAATATAAGTATATCTTTACATTATCCCGGGGTAGAATACTTGTTGTTTTGATGATAGTATGGAATGTGTTTTGAAATCACGTGCCTAAGAACTTCTTGTAGCTATTATTGTTATGAGTCTTGTAGCCACTATGAGGAATTACCTTTTTATTGGTTAGAACATGCAAGTATCATAAATTAGAAGAAAATGGAGCCTCCACTTAAGGACTACTAGACAACTATGTCAAAGAGGGAATCTTTAGCAATAAATAAAGATTCTTCAACAATATCTCCTACTTATCAATAAACAAGGAAGCAATTGATAGTCTAGTCATTGTTTACTGGACTAAATTAAAAGATTCCATGAGGGACTTTTTGTTCACCATAGATCTAGTAGTATTGCTTCTTTATGAATGCAATAATCTAGGGTGGTGGCTCCTTAATTCTCCTAACTGATTATGACTCTTTTTGCATTCTCATTTAAATATTTCTTCATTGTAAAAGGGGATAAGTTGTAATAAAGGTTTCCCTATTTCAAAGAAATGATTAGTCAATTAGTTAAGAACTCTTGAATAAAATGATCTTATTTTTTGTTAGTAAGAACAAGGATGATAAGTTGGTGTGCTTTGTAATTGTAACTTAGTTGTGAATACACTGATGTACTTGTTGAGTCATTATTAATAAAGTTATGATATTTTTCATCTAGACTAGTTGCATTAACCTAGACACTACCTAAGGGGGTCTACTTAGGCAGTTATCCTCTTTCATTTCTAGTAATATAGGTTAGTTATACCTATTTTTAGTTGAGTTTCAATAATGCTTTTCGTATGGTTTTCAATAGTAGTTTAGCGTAACTACTCCTACAACCAATAGAGATATAAAATTGTTTGTTGTTCCTAAAACCACTAGAAAAATAATTGAATTTAATTAAAGTATGGGTAGGATAAATTTTTTTATTTTACTTGGATGAATCTAGGTAGAATCTATGTCTGAAAAGGAAATTAGTGCATATACCATGTTGAACTATTATATTGTGGTGACCGATCAAGAAAGTACTATACATAGTCCATAATTTTGTGGGGTTCAAAAAAATTTTTTGGTACTATTTGTAGATTCGCCATTCATAGATTTGCCACTAAAGTTATGGCTAATTTATGGCTGACATGTTATAACCCTAAAGTGGTTTAATACTTGTATAAAAGGGTTTAAGGTTGGGTATTTTTTCATTATAGTGTGATGCAAAATTGCTTCTTGCAGTGGTATTGAGCTGTAAGGGATTATAGATTGTAATCAGCTTGTAATTACTAGATTGTAATAAGATCAGACTTGTTGTTTGGTGGATGTAGCCTAGGGATTGGGTGAATCACATTAAATCTTGGTGCCTTGTGTTCATTTCTGTGTGATCTATTTTTTTTTTTTTATTGGTTATATTTGCATGTAATTTTTTATTTATGTTCATGGTTCTATCCTAACATGAATCATTTCAAGTTTAACATTCCTAGGTTGATGATTAAATGATGTCTTGGGTCCTAATCTGGCTACTAGTTCTTATGTTCAATCCCTATGTAAAGGAATATTTGTTCATTAGTCATAAATTGTATCTAGGACACTACAAGGGGGTTAGAAAACTAAGTGGTAGGCTGAAAACCCTTCTTGTAAGTTATGCATTTTTCTTTTTTTTCTTCACATTCTTGGTGTTTGAACATATTTCTAAAAAGGATTACTTCTCATCCTCAGGAACACACCCCCATTGGGTAGAGGGGAAATTCAATGAAGGATTGCTTAGGGTCTTTGAATCTAGAGGGAAAAATAGTTAGAGTGTTCCTACTAGAATATGTTTTGGTGGGAGCGTCGGATTAAATAGGTCACTTTGGGATTAAAGACTTGGTCTATGCGAATGTGGTTAGTGATTTTGATGGGTGATTTCTTGGGTTGGTTAGGGTAGAAATATAGGTTGGATGGGGGTAGTTTATATCATGGGGTTGGGTAGTGGTGTAGGTGTTAAGATAGCTCTTAGGAAAGGATTGATAGTCTTGCATTTTGTGGATGAAGTGCTTGATAAACACACTTGTGACATGTGGAGACATGAATTTTTTTTGTGTACCATAGAGAAATTTGAATGGATTGAGTGGGCATGTGTGGAGCCTATCAAAGTAGGATACCTAGCACGAATGCCCCATTGGTACACTTATATAGCCATGGTTACTGTGTTATGCAAGAGATGGCATTCAGAGATGACTATGTTCCATCTCCCTATGGGAGAGATGAAAGTTAATTTAGAGGATGTGCACAATATTTTTAGATTTCTCATACAAGGATTAAGGTTCTTTCTAGCTAAGACATGACTAGGGAGAAGGTTTTGTGATTGTTAGTTGTTGCATCCCTTTTAGGATTCAATAGGGGAAATTTTCTTTGGATCAATACTTGGATGCAACACTAGATAAGCATGTTTATTTCAATATATGTAGATTATTGTCAAGATACCTTGCCCTAGACATAGGTGGGATGAGTGTTAATCTTGGCTTGATCCCCACCAAAGTGAAGATTGTGGATGCAAATGTATCAGCAACTTGGGGATATTTGATGCTAGTAAAGCTATATAAGAATTTGCATTAGATTGTATATCATGGAGATGGACCAATTGTACATTATTAGTTAAGGTTTTTTTTGAACCAAAAGATTGACCTATCAATGCCCGATACAACCACAAGATTTATAAAACATATGAGGTAGTTAAGCCATTTTATGAATCTCAAAGGAAAATGTTGGAGATTACTCCAACAATCCCTCCTCAGTGTTGCCCATCATCCTTAGAAAAAGTACATATTGTGACTAGTCAATTGTTGTGAGATGGCCAAAGGGAGAGGGATCAATTTCATATAGAACAAGATATTTGCAAGGCCATTTTGATTGATTATAATTAGAGTAGGATGGTCTCTTGATGGAGTGAGATGTATTACAAGGGAGGTTGGAATATTCGTAGGAGGAAAGGGACATATTACAAGTTAGGGTAGACACTTTGTAGATAGAGAGGGATATGCTACTGGTTGAGGTAGCAATACTAAGAGAAAACATGATGGTAGGAAAATTCCAAGCACATGTAATTATAGATGAGATTCACAGGCTTCAATGAGAGGTGGAGGATTTGAGGGAGAGGGATATGTTTTACCAAGGTAGATATCAGGCAGTTGTGTTGTCTAACCAGATAGAGCACTATCAACTATCAACTATCAACTATTCTAGGATAACATTTATGTCAATAGGGATGGGTGATCAAAGAAATAATAGTTTTGGGATTGGTGGTCTTAGAAAGTAAAGTCCAAGATAATTGAGAGGGGGGAGCTAAATCAATTATCTAATTAAAAACAACTTTTATCAACCTTATTAAATCTTAAACATGTCATCAATAAGTGCAAAAATCATAGCAAGATCACCATACACTATAACAATAGATTTTTTAACTAGCGAAACCATTGATCAAAGGGAAAACCCTAGTGGGGATGGTACCCACAAAATGATGCATTGATATATAAGTTCCTTGCAAGAGGATGGACCCTGTTAGGATTTGTACCAACACTTTTAGGAATTCTAGAAAGTAAAAGAACCCACTATTCAAACAAGTTTAGGGGAAAGATCATTGAACTCACTATCCAACTCATCTTAGTACTATCCTTCACAAAATAATACAAATAAGTAACTATTTACTATAATCTCTTTTCCAAATAAAATATTGACACAGGAAAAAGGGATGAATAACTAGGGCCAAAGGCTTACCTAGCTATCCAAACCACCCTACAAGAGTCAACACAATGGAAATAGACACAAAGAACAACAACCAAAGGAGGAAGAAGAGAAAAAAACTTTATTGATTCATCAAAATATCTTTATACATGCCCAGCTGTAAGGCCTTCTAGGTTATGGCCAATTAAAAATACATTCATATTCCAAGATCCAACTGTAAATTTGCATTTTCAATTTTGCTCTCTCTAATCTGCTTTCTCCAAAACTTTTTTTTTCTTTCTAAAACTTACTTAGCTCTAAGCCTAAACTCTCTATTTATACTTGTCAAAATGGCTTACATAACATTCTAGAACATTACATAAGAGGAAGGCCAGCCCAACAATGGTCTGGACTCATCCCAAGAAAAGATCTTAACATAAATGTCGCGAATGAAACAAATCCTACAAGTCAGCTTGCAAAATCACATCTAAATACTGACACTCAACATACACTATGTAACTCGACACATGAAGAATCACTAAACATCCATTGGGTAAGTTGACACATGAAGAATCACTCAGCATCCACTGGGTAACTTGACACATGAAGAATCACTCAGCATACATTGGGTAACTCGACACATGAAGAATCACTCAGCATCTACTGGATAACTCGGCACATGAAGAATCACTCAGCATCCACTAGGTAACTCAACACATGAATGAATGCTATAGTAACTCGGCACATGAAGAAAATTGGGTTACTAGGCACATGAAGAAAATTGGGTTACTAGGCACATGAAGAAAACTGGGTTACTAGGCACATGAAGAAAATAGGATTACTAGGTGCATAAAGAAAACTGGGTTACTAGGCACATGAAGAAAATAGGATTGCTAGGCACATGAAGGAATTTCTAGGTGAACAAAATGAGTAGGATAACAAGGCAACCTAGGATGCTCCTGCATCAGACAATCGAGGTCGAAAGAAATGATTCTCTTAAATCAATGAGATGTCTCAACCTGAGCTGAATCCAACACAAATTGAGAAATCCATGAAGCATCTTCAATAGGTCTATTCTTCCACTTCACCAAATATTCCTAGTAATCTTTTCCTCTTGTACTCTTGCCAACTCTCTGATCCAATATCTGTTCAACTTCCTCAATCTGTTTCCTAGGATAATCATCTAGTGTAACAACTTCATCCTTTGACTCATGTTACTTATACAAATCAGCAATATTAAATATAGGAGATATATCCATGTCATCAGGTAACTCAACTTCATAAGCATTACCACTATCAAACTTCTTCAGTATCTTACAAGGTCCACATTTCTTCATCTTCAGCTTGCTATATGTTCGAACTGGGAATCTTCCTTTCTTCAGATGAACCATCACCTCATCACCAACATGAAAATCATGGTGTCTTCTAGACTAATAATCATTCTCCTTATATTTCTAATTACTTTGTTCCAGCCTCAACTTCACTTCCTTATGCAAAGATTCCATGAAATCAACAAATTCTTCTCCTGCAAAACTTTTCTTTTCTTCACTAGCAACATCTCTCAAATCTAATATACCTCTAGGATGCATTTGGGTAAATATCTTAAAAGGTGTCTTCCCTGTACTCCTATTCACAAAATTGTTATATGAAAATTCAGCTTGTGCCAAAACCATCTCCCAATTACTTGGCTTATTCCCAACTAAACATCTTAGCAAATTTCCCAAGCTTTTATTCACAACCTCTTTCTATCCATCTGTTTGTGGATGGAATGTAGAACTAAACTTCAATTCAATACCATCTTCTTCCACAAAGTCTTCCAAAAATAACCAAAAAACTTACTATCTCTATCTAAAATAATGCTTCTTGGTAATCCATGCAATCTTACAATCTCTTTAAAGGAAAGTTTAGCAACATGCTGAGCATCTGATGTCTTCTTACATGGTATAAAATGAGCCATCTTAGAAAATCTATCCACTACAAAAAAATATGGAATCATACCCTTTCACTATTTTAGCCAATCCAAGAACAAAATCCATATTGATGTCAGTCCAAGGTTTCTCAGGAACGGTAATAGGTGTATACAAACTAGTATTTTGACTCACTCCTTTTGCAACTTGACAAACTCCACAACTCTTTAAAAATTTCTGAACATCCTTATACATTTGTGGCCAATAATACTTCTCTTTCAGCAAACTCAATGTCTTATCAGTTCCAAAATGTCTAGCTAATCCACCACTATGCTTTTTTTTAATCAAATTCAACCTCATAGGACTTTTAGGAATACACAACTGAATACCTTTGAACAACATACCTTCTTGAATAAAATACTCATCATACTTACTTATGTAATCTATCAGATTTGGTGCTTTGCACTCTCTCCATGCCTCAAAAAATTAGGATCAACATCATATAACTCTTTCATCTCATCAAAACCAAAAACTTCAACCTTCATTTTAGTCAACAAAGAACGTCTTCTACTCAATGCATCAACAACTTTTTTAGTAACTCCACTCTTATGCTTGATCAAAAATGTAAAACTCTACAAATACTCAACCCACTTCATATGTCTTTGATTCAATTTATGTTGACTTCCCAAGTATTGTAAAGCTTTATGATCAATATACAACACAAATTCCTTAGCCATCAAATAATGTCTCCATTTCTTCAATGCTTGAACAATGGCATAAAATTCTTGATCATACACATAATATTTCCTTTTAGCATCATTTGACTTTTCACTAAAGAAAGCAACAGGCTTACCTTCTTGACTTAATACAGCTCCTATTGCATTACCACTTGCATCACATTCAACTTGAAATACTTTGTTGAAATTAGGTAAAGCCAATATAGGTAATTCAGAAAGCTTTTGTTTCAAAGTCTCAAAACTCTTATCAGCTCCATGTGTCCACTTGAATTCCTTTTTATCTCCCTCATTGTTTTAGCCATAGCATTACAAACAACACTGAAATTCTTTATAAACTTTCTATTAAAACTAGCCAAACCATGAAATGATCTTACCTCACTCACATTCTCAGGTGTAGGCCATTCCAAAATTTCTTTAACCTTCTCAGGATCCATCTTCAAACCATCAGCTGAAATCACAAATCCCAAATACACAATCTCCTCTTGCATAAAAGAACACTTTTTTAGATTAATCAGCAACTTTTCCTCTTTCAACCTCCGCAATACTTGTCTAATATGCTCAAGATGTTCTTCCTTAGTCTTGTTGAATATTAGAATATCATCCAAATAAACAATCACAAACTTACCCTAGAATCTTTTCAAAACTTCATTCATCAACCTCATGAAAGTACTAGGTGCATTAGTTAGACCAAAAGGCATAACCAACCATTCATACATACCATCTTTTGTCTTGAAAGCAGTCTTCCATTCATCACCTTCTCTGATTCTGATCTGATGATATCCACTCTTTAAATCAATCTTGGTAAAATACTTTGCTCCACTCAAAAAATCCATTATGTCATCCATCCTTGGCATAGGAAACCTATATTTCACTGTGACCTTGTTAATGGCTCTGGAATCAGTACACATTCTCCATTCTCCATTCTTTTTAGGTGCTACTATAGTAGGTACAACACATGGACTCAAGCTTTCTCTAATCAAACCTTTCTGCAACAACTCATGCACTTGTCTATTGAGTTCTTCATTCTCTATAGGTGTAAATCTATATGGTGCTTTGTTTGGCAAACTAACTCTAAGAATCAAATCCATACAATGACTTATACTTCTTATTGAAGGTAAACCATTAGGAATATCTTCAGTAATAATGCCTTTATACTCATTCAGCAACTCTGCAATTTCTCCTGGCATTTGGTCAATACTACCATCTGTCACTCAGTCACCACTGACTGGCATTCGGTTAACATTGTTTTCTTGCACTCAGTCTCCATTGAGAAAACTTGGTTTTCTTGGAATTATAGAAAAAAAAACTTGATTCTTCTTCACTTCCTTTTCAAATTGTTTCCCATTAACCATGAAATTTTTTATAGCAGTACAATTAACCCCATCTAGAACTTCAATCAAAGGCAACAATGTTTGTTTCTTCCCATTTACCCAAAGAGTATATTGATTCAATCTTCCATCATGTACAACATATCTATCATATTGCCAAGGTCTACCTAACAAAATATGACAATAATCCATAGGCATAATATCACAAAAAAATTAATCAACATAATGTCCAATTTTGAATTTCACAAGGCATTGCTCACTTACCAATATCTTATGCTCATCTTTGATCCATGAAACATAATAAGGTTTGGGATGTTTCAACCTCTGCAACTGCAACTTTGTAACCATCTCTTCTGATGCCAAATTTGTAGAATTTCCACTGTCAATGATCACTTTACAACATTTTCTAGCCATCTTACATCTTGTCTTGAAAAGACTTCTCCTTAAAATAGGTTCCTCATCACCTCCCTTATTGCATAAGGTTCTTCTCACCATCAAATTTTCTCTAGCCTTAGGTCCACTTGGTGAACCCTCATCATCTTCTTGAATCACAACATTTCTATTACGTTGTCTACTTTTAGAGGATCTACATTCAAAATATCTATATCCCTCTTTACCACATCTAAAACAATTACCATAAAATCCACCTCTAGAATAAGAATTACCTCTTCCTTGATAAGAATTAGTGCCTCCTCGGTAAGAATTACAACTTTTCCATTCAGTCTTGCCTTTGTCATCATTTTTCCATTTAGATTTGCCTTTATCCTACATAGAACTTGTAGATCAACCACCTTCACCATAAGATCTACCTCTACCTCTCTGGAATCTACCACCTCTACCTCTTTGTCTTTGTTCATGCTTATTTGTCAAGATCTCCTTAGCTTTCAAGGCATATTGATATGCTTCTTCTACACTTTCTAGCTCCACAAAACTTATCTCATCTTGTATTCCAGATCTCAATCCATTAATGTACCTTGCAATTTTCTCAACATCATCATCCACATGTCCAAATCTAATGTCAGGTCTATAGAATTCCTCAGTATACTCTTTCACAGTCATGTCTTTTTGCTTCAAATTTTGCATCTTTCTCAACAAGCTAACTTGGTAATTAGCAGGAAGGAATTTTTTCTTTACCTTGTTCACCATCTTTGGCCAAGTTTTGATCTTCTCCTTTCCTCTCCTTTGTCTATTAGTTTGCAAGTGCTCCCACCATAGTGATGCATGACCTTTCAACCTAGTGACTGCAATCTTCACCTTTGTATTATCAGGAGTGCTTTAATACTCAAAGAGCTTCTCCATATCAAAAATTGAATCCAATATAGTATTGGTGTCCAATTTTCCATCATAAGGAACAACTTCTACAGCAGGCTTTGAATTTTCTCTAGACAATACTCTCAACAATCTTGCTTCATCTTGATCTTCTTCTTGTTTTGGATTATGGTTTGGTGCTGCTACTTCATCATTGCTCACATCTTCAAGATGTGCTCCTCTCCTCTAGGCTATCTCCACAACATCTAATCTGGCTACACTATCTCAACTGATCCAATATAGCATTATCAACATTATTTCCTCTACCATGAACCATCTTCACAAATTAGGTTACTGTAAGATCGTAACCCTCTGCAAGTTATAGGTCAAATCCATAGATCTGCCAGCCTACAACCAAATCGAAATCAAGGTTCTACATGATCCAATCTCTACAAGGATGAACCTTAGCTCTGATACCAACTGACATAGGAAAAAGGGATGAATAACTAGGGCCAAAGGCTCACCCAGCTATCCAAACCACCCTACAAGAGTCAACACAACAAAAACAAACACAAAGAATAGCAACCAAAGGAGGAAGAAGAGAGAAACACTTTATTGATTCATCAAAATATCTTCATACATGCCCAACTATATGGCCTTCTGGGTTATGGCCAATTACAAATACATTCACATTCTAAGATCCAACTGTAAATTCGCACTTTTAGTTTTGCTCTCTCCAAAACTTTTTTTTCTTTCTAAAACTTACTTAGCTCTAAACCTAAACTCTCTATTTATAATTTCCAAAATGGCTTATAGAACATTCTAGAACATTACATAAGAGGAAGGACAACCCAACAATGGTCTAGACTCATCCCAAAAAAAGATCTTAACATAAATGTCACGAATGAAATAAATCCTCCAAGTCAGCTCACAAAAATCACATCCAAAAATTGACACTCTACATACACTAGGTAACTCAGCACATGAAGAATCACTTAGCATCCACTGGGTAACTTGGCACATGAAGAATCACGCAGCATCCACTGGGTAACTCAGTACATGAAGAATCACTCGACATACACTGGGTAACTCAGCACATGAAGAATCACTCGACATCCACTAGGTAACTCGGCACATGAAGAATCCCTCGACATCCCTTGGGAAACTCGATAAATGAAGGAATTCTATAGTAACTCAACACATGAAGGAATTGATATATTAACTTGGCACATGAAGAAAATTAGGTTACTAGGCACATGAGGAAAACTGGGTTACTAGGCACATGAAGAAAACTGGGTTACTAGACACATGAAGAAAACTGGGTTACTAGGCACATGAAGAAAATTGGGTTACTAGGCACATGAAGAAAATAGGATTTCTAGGCACATGAAGGAATTGCTAGGTGAACAAAATGAACAGGATAACAAGGCAACCCAGGATGCTCTTGCATCAAATATCTCTATCAACTTACTATGCCTTATCCACACCAAACACTTATTTGATCTTAATATCAAGTTCATTGGATCTTACATCCAAATTTGCATACTCACATCACATAAAATCCCTTAGATCACTTACTTTCTTTACTTAATCATAGGTTCATAAATAAACACTTGATACACAATTACAACAAAGAAAAATATCTTTCCTTTATACCAAGTCCTCAAATTAATTATTAAGTTGGGCTTGACGCTTTCTCAATTTACAATTACAATTAATACATGTTACATTACATCTTTTCATAATTACATAACATTGAAGCCTCATAGTTTTCATAATTCTTCACACATACAACCTTGGACTTAAAATGATCAACCATGCCATCTTCATCATGTCTTCTACCTCTATTCAAATACACTTAACTATATTCTATTTATGCTAGGAGATATAATCCATTTACTAGAATTGCTTCTCAGGAACTCTGCCAAAATGTTGTCTTCAATAAATCTTGAATAACTGTCAACTATCTTCATATTTCTGTATGCACACTTAGCCATATGATCACCACACTTTGTAGAATATTTTTTCAACTATGCATAGCCACATCTTTAATCCTTTAACTATGTGACCTCAATCTTTGGCTACTACTCTGCTAGTCTTCTCAGAATAACTAGTATGTTAACATCAATGAAAAACACTACCATGAATGTAACATATAATTATGTTAAAAATCTCCCCAATGCTCCTATGTTGCTAAGATACACCCCCATAAAAAAATCATCAATATTCATGATAATAGGTGGATCAAAGTGGATAGGATGGATCCATTAGCAGAGGTATGTGGTTACCATAATAGATGAAGCTTAGAGTTCAAGGATAGGTGGTGAAGTAGAAAAGAGAGCATGGGGTAGAGAGGAGTTGAGGAGAGAAGGTGTACATGTTATGCCACCACTACCTCTAGGTCCTATCCAAATAATATGTGGGCTAGATTGAGATGCAGATAGAGCATCACCTTCAAAGGATCAATGATATGCTACATTTTGGGTTTGATGCATTCATGGCATGATGTATATGTATACTTTTGAGGGTACAAACACTGATGTACTTTATGATGGACATTATGGACATTTGGACAGACTCTATTTTTTTAATAGGTGGGATATTTTCTTTTTTCTTGAAGGGATGATATATATCTAGAATTGACTGGGTGGGATGTATATGTATTATGGATCATGTGCCTCTTTGCATTTATGAAATGCCTATGATTTTATGTGGCACAAATATGATGCCTAAATGATGTTACTATCGTGTGTGAGTGCAAGATGTGATGCATGCTTGTCTATGTGGTATATGTAGGTTGATGTGATGTGTATGTGTGGACCTATGTGTTGCATTTATTTCATGGTGTAAAATTTTATTTAATACATATGTTGGATATGCATATTTTTTATTTCTATATGGATGAGATATAGATGTCTGGTGTCTATATATTTTAATATGACATGTATGAGATGTAGTTGTATGAGATGATATGTATATATTTATAATGTACATATGGTTTACTATGATATTGATGCAAATGTTATGATTTATATCTAATAGACTATAAAATATAATAAGATGATTTTGGAACTAAAAGGAAATTAGGATGATGATATAAATGTGATCAAATGAATTTTAACTGAAACTAAGTAAAGTGACAGGATGATGAAATTAATGCTTTGAAATGAATGAACTAAATGGTAAAGGAATTAAATAGATGTAATGAAATAATCAATGCACATAAATAATGTTAACAAAATGAAATCATAATGAAAGAGTTAATTTACCTAATATGATAATACATATAAATGGAATTGTAATGATCTAAATGAAAATTAAATGAAGCTAAGATGATAATGGATCAAGGTTAATGAAATGGATGTAATAAAATGACAAGGAAATAATCAATGCACCTAAAGAATATTGAAAAGATGAAATGAATTTAAATTAATGATAATGTGATAGTCAGTACACCTAAATGGTAATGCATAAAGTAGAATTTAAATGAATCAAAATGCAAATGAAATGAAACATAAATCATGATCATGGACTTAAGGATAATAAGTGAAAACAAAGTAATGATATGTGATAATTAATGCATCTAAATGATAATATATATAGTGTAATTTAAATGAACCTAAATGTAAATGAAATGCAAGGAAAATGAAAATGGAATTAAGACTAATGAAACAAAGACAATGTAATGAAAATTTCAAGAATGAATGTACCTGAATGAAAGTGAAATGCCACTAAATTGATATGATATGATATGAAATGCACATAAAGAGGAAAACCTAATGAAATGAATGTAATTCAATGATTATGTAGAAAGCAAAACACTTTGTAACTAAATACAGATGCTCATGTAATGAATGAGGATAAACATACAATGAGGATGTGTCAAAATGAAAATGAGTTGAATGAAGTGAACATGGAATGCCATGATAAACACATGGTGTAATGCAACATATCACTCAACAACTATTTCTCCTAGGTGTGGATGGATCACTTGCACAACTTAGACAATTTTGTTAGACAATAGGGAGTATGTCAGAGATACATGGGGGGATTTGGATTTTAAATTGAACATATAGTATAGGAGTGGGTGGATGAATGAAAATTGGAAACTTGTAGGATTTTCTAGGGTTTTAGGTAGGATTTAGTAGGATCAAGATTGTAGGATTGATAGAGCTAAGATGTTTAGTTTGATGGATTATTTTTTGGGTCTTCTTAGATTTTGGTAAAAAAAATTATTTTTATGTTTCCTTTTTGTGAATAGGTGATGAGATGAAATCCATTTGAATCTTGAGTAGGGTTCTTTGTAAGGAGAATCACCATGTAGTTGAGCACTTAATTTAATATACAAATTTCAAGGACCTCATGCCATGGTTACCAAGAACATCAAGGTTGTGTCATCTTCATTGCACAAGACTTTCTCAAAATAGATATGCTTGGATTTCCCCAACATTACACATGAATCCCAAAAGGAATTAGAGTGGAAATGATATTGGGCACCCACAAAAAAGCAATATTTCCTAAGTGCTATAAATGATCACATTTTTGTATATAGAAGGGTTATACCTAATTGACCTACAAGTAGTAAAATATAAATAAATGAAAGACTTATTAAGCCCTTGTTCTTAGATAGCCTCATTTGTAGCATGTCATGATATGAATGATCATTGCAAATTTCAGTAGAGAATAACCAAATTTCTTGGAAAAGATAATCAAGAACCAAAGTTGAAATGCAACATCAAAAGAAAGAGTAAAATCCATAAGAAGTAATGTTTTTCTTGAGAGATCAGTAGGACTAGATACTAATAGACCAAAGTTGAACATGAGGAAATATATTTCCTTCAAATAAAATTTAGTAGCACCTAGAGCCTTGACTAATTAACAAATCAAAACCTTTAAGACAATACTTTGATGATAGGGGATCTTCAATAATGACTTTCTAAAACACGGAGTAGGGAGAAATAAAGGACCTAATATGATGTGGACTGACATGAAATTGGGATATTTGTATTAGTAAAAAAGTAAAAACCAATGTGGGGGTGGTATATATAATAGAATTGAATTATATTTATAACGATGACACTGTACATGAGCTATTCATAGGGGTTGATAGATTTGTAGGACTAATTGTTATAGTAGAACTTTGATAATGTAGGATAGTGTGAGAGGAAACCATATGATATAATACATGGGATATGGTATATATAAAGCTAATATAGTACATGTAAAAATTTGGGATATTTTCATACATGGTGGAAAAGGTTCCATGGGATAGTACAATGTTTGAATATTCTACAAGAATGGTGATTGATTCAAGTGTTTGATTCATATAATTTTGGAATACCTTAGGGATATGGATAAGTGGATGGTGGTATGTTATGGGGATTGGGGATGAGATGTGATAGGGTAGGTCCAAAGTTATTAACTTGGAAATTTTTCTCTTTTGGATGCTTTTTTTTGTTCTCTTCGTTTTCTATTTTTCTATTTTTCTTTTTTGGATATTTTGATTTTTTTGCACCTTTTTTAGGATTAGTAGGGTACACTAAGTGGTTCAAACATATAAGTTCTTTAGGTGAATGATATTGGTGGGATAATTCAAAAAAAATTCCTTCTAAACTAGATAACTGATATGATCTTGAGAGAAAAGATGATGTGACAACATAGGGACCTAGCCATGTGGGCTCAAACTTACCCTTCTTTTTTTGATCTAGTTAAACCTTCATTTTCTCCTTAAGTACCATGTCACTTACTTGAAATTGGTAGGGGTGAAACTTTTTGTTGAAGTTTCTCTTGATTCTATTTTGATATATCATTATATGGTCATAAGCTTGTAGTCATTTTTCATCAAGTAGATCGAATTGGATGACTCTAGTAACTTTTTAATCATCATAAGATATTTCACCTTGTAAAGAGATACACAAGGATGAGAGATCAACCACTAGAGTTCAAATTCCTACTAGACTATCCTAATAGAAGTAAAACCATACAAATCAAATTAAAAAACATATTTCCCACACATTGGGAATGTGGTCCTCAAGCATTATGTTAGGCCTTGAGGACTTAGTTGCCTTACATTAAGGTCTTACATTACAAAGGATTAAAGGATTTATTAGAAACATAAAATGACCTTTAAAACACCCTAATGGAAAATCTCCTAGGTGCTACTATACCAATTATGGCCTATGCAATTAAGAAGACAAAAGGGGGATAAAGAAGTATTATTATGGAGTTTGCACAAATTTTGTGGGACTCCAAGTGAACTTAATGGCATAATGAACTAAATATATTTACAAGAGGATTAATGCAAGATGGATAATAACATTTAAATTGGATATAGAGATCATTAAAAGAGAACTTATGGAGATAGATAAAGAACTAGATCGTATACACATTGACATTATGGCTGAAAGCTTGTAGGAAAGAATTCAAAATTAGGAATAGAGTTTCAAGAATATTAATAGATGATACTCAAAGTGAATATAATGATACAATGGAAGCATGGATTAAAATTATGAATACATAGGAATAAATTAAAATTGAGAATCTCAAACATGTAAAGAAGGTCATATAAAATAGGAAGCATAATGATCTAGTGAGGATACAATGATTATAGAGGATATTCCATATGAAGAAGTTAATAATACGAGGGTTAAACCTATTCAATAAGTGATATAAAAAAAAGGAGGAAAGTGTGAGGACCTCTAAGGAATCAATAAGAATGAAAAGTAAATTAAGTTTTAGTAACACCACTGAAAGGAAAATGAGTAAACCTATTACTAAGGTAATCCAAAATGAGGAAGAGGAAGAAGTGGATGATGAAGCATTAAAGAATATATCACAAAAGTAAAACCTAAGGAACTATTTGAACACTTTGAGAAGCTAGAGAGAAACAAAACAAGAGATAAAATGAAAGAAAAGAAGAACAAATCCATAGTAATGTAGGAAACCAGAGATATTCTAGCAAAATAAGTACCTAATTTTGAATGTGATCTAGACACATACATGATTGATTAGATGGAGAAATTCATCAAACCTATTATAGAACAAGCTCTAGAATTATAATCAAATGTAGTATAATTGGCACAAGACAAATATGAGAAAAAGGAGATTAAACAACTAATGGAGAAAATAGATTGACAAAGTATATTTGTCAAAATAGGTTAAAGAAGAAAAGATCATATTAAAATATGTTGGATAATTAATGATCAAAGTATCAAAACTATCAAAATTCACAAACAACTTGGAAAAGTGCAAGAATGTGGCAAAAAAAGAACTTGACATTTTAATTGAACAACTTGATTCAACCCCAAGTTCAATACTATGGTATAATGAAAAGATAAAATTGATCATCCACAAGCTAAATACGATACAAATAGAACATGAAAAGAGGATGGCTACCTTATTAGAGTTATGATCCTAGATTTCCCTTACATTAGAGATGATGCAATAAAGTGTAAATAATGAGGAATGATTACTTTACCTGACATGAGTAGTTTGGAATCAATGGAATAGATAGAAAAAAATCACATGGAAATATAGTGACCACATCATACTCGAAAAAAATATTGGAGTAATCAATGGATTCAACCAAAAAAAAATTCAAAGAAGTATTTAAAACATTGTGAATATGTACATTTACCTTTTTCATTAATTAAAAAAAGGGGGAGAATGCCTATCAAAATAAATGGAAGAATGATGAAAGAGGGAAAATACCAATGAGAAAGTGGTGAATCAAAAGAAGAAGGATGAAAATAAAAAAGGGGGGGGGGGGGGGGAGCTACATCTACAAGGTGAAATATTTTCACATATAAATATAGAATTATTCCATTAGTTCAAAATTCAAAAGGTGGGGGCGGGGGGGGTGGGGAGATTATTGGTATTGACGTGAGAATGTTGTTGAATTGAGAGGTGAACATAGATCTAGTGATGTATATTTTTTTCATTGATAGTAAGATAGTCACAAAATAAAGTATGACTAATCAATGAGATAAGGCAAGTGACCAGTATACAATCAATATACAAGAGAAGTTATTGTAATATGAATACTTGATGGTTATCATGATGTAGTAAAAATAAAATGGAACAATCATAGGTACAACCTATATGATGTCTATATAGACTCAATGTACAATATTAACACTAAACCATGATGAGTGAGAAAAGTTGTACATGTCAGAAGATGGTTGTGAAATATGATATTTAGTTAGGTATGATGAATTGTTAAATTGGTGATTGATATTGATAGATGTGATTAATGTACAAGGAATGATGATGTGTCTTAATAAGTTAGAAAAGTGATGAGTTGATTGTAAGGAAACTCAAGTGTAGAAACAACTTCCTACACTAATCCCTTAAGGAAAGTATTGTGCAAATTCTATTTAAATCCTTAAAAATTCAGATTTGATATTATGTAAACAACAATATTGTAGTCAACCATGCATGTAGAAAATAAATGGAGAAATAAATAAAAAACACAAAGATCTTTCTAGTGGGGAAAAACCTTTCAGTAAATCAACCCCACCCCTCCAAAAGATGCACAATGTATTATCTTCAACATAAAGGTTACAACACACTTATAGTGCAAGTTCTTTCAAGACATGGAAGACAAATCTAGTCGCAACAAAACACTACCAACAATAAACTTTCACTCACACTTATCTGCAACCATAAAGTCACTTATATCATTTGCTTTCCATTTTAGGGAAACTTCCAAAGAAGAACTGTATTAGGGTTTTAATTCCTTAGAAAAGTAGGAAACCAAAAAAAAGCCCTGAACCTCGCATGCTAGATTGAGACTCAAGTGTATAGTACTCAATGATAAATTGACACATTCCTTTATGTCTTCACCCATCATCATATCTTCTAAAGATAGCTCTTACATGTCATAGGAATCCATCATAACCATTTTAGTCATGATCTCCTTACACACAATTCAAGATGCCAACACATGCAAGTGGAGTGACACATCAATATGCCAACTAGACATGTACACTCACACTTAATTAAATTATTTATAAAAAATACATTTAAAAAACAAATAATAAAAATAGGAATTATCTAAGGTTGAGACACCTTATTCCTAATATTGACAATTGATAGGATTTGAGATGAAGGTTGTGAAGGTCAAACACATTTTTATTATCATTGGGATTTGTACAAGAAAACCTAATATTGGTCAAGAAAATGACTAAAAACATGTTAGGTACATAGGGATATAAAAATTTCATGTGGTGTGAGCATGTTAAGTATTTAACTTGAATAGATGGTAAAGATTAAGAAGCAAAACTATAGAGTATTTTCATGATGTCATTTTAAGAGAAATGAATGATAGAGAATAAATTTTGGTTAGATTTATGTGGTTATAGATATTGTGATTGAGTTACCAAGTAGAGATTGAGTGGAGGGAAGCTAAAAAGTAAATATAGTAGAAAGGATATGATAGGAAAGCAGTTCTACAAATAGATCATTCAACTTCTTGTTTCTTGATAGTTGCAATGAGGGATATCCCTTAATTGGGCAGATTTTAACTAGTCTCTTCGTGTAAATCCTTTAATAGGGTGGATTCTCAAAAGGAGATATAAATCCTCTAATGAGGTAGATCCTAAAAAATATTTTTGTATTCCTAATAGTGTAAAAATCATCCTAACAAGGTAAAATCATAGAAAGGTTACTTGTAGCTCCTAACAAAGAAAACCTTTTTACTATAATGAAAAGATTGAAAGGATTGTGGGTATCATACCCACCATGGTTTTTACCCTTTAACATGGGTTTACATGATTAAAATAATGACTCTATTATGTGTGTTTCTTCTATGATTGTATCGATGCATCACTTTGTTTCATTTTGATAGTTATTTGTTATGTGCTTTGGAAGTAAAGTTTGAAGTAATTAGATCAATAGTTTAATGTAGTGGTTTACATGTTGTATTGATTCCCCATCCTCTCAATATCACTTCATACCTACATTCCTTATATGTGGATTTGATACTTTTTTATGGATAGCATGATAAATGAGCTTGTATAGTTATCCATCACATGACCTTTCATTTATTCATAAAAATATGATCATTCTTGGGATAACTAGTGTAGTATCTTTGTCTTGTAATATGTGTATTATCCATGTCACTTTTGAGTTATCTTAGGAACATGTATTATTTGTTTTGAGCATCTATTTTGGTGGCTTGGAAACCTTTGGAAGTATTAGAAAAACTTCTTCTTTTGTAGGTGAACATGTGATTTTTCATGTTCCCTGAGTTTAGTATCATGTTTAGATGTTTATCTATTACACTTTTTTGTTCTATTATGTTATTAGGTACTTTTTTATAAGAAAAGCTTAATTAGTGCAAATTGTATCCTTATTTTCCAATGATTCCCTAGTGATAAAATATGAGCTCCATTATGTGTTGAGTAGAACTACATAATTGTGTAACTAAAAATCACAAAGAAAATTCTATAACCAAACATGGAAAACTTGGTAAAGATCATAAAACTCCTTAGCATTACCAATACTAGGACCAATGTCCCTAATTATCCTCATTATTTTAAAAAAGATACTGTTTTATTTTAGATGTAGGGCATAAACCCTATTGATCTCAAAGTTATGTTTCCTATTAGTGTCAAACACTTAGTCATTTTATAGGTATATTTGGTTGATCACAACAACAATTGAGCCACCCAAAGAAGGTTGAGTGATTTTGGACTTGTTTACATTTTAGTTTGAGTTGAGAAAGTCTTAGATTTCTAAGAACCTCAATATATATCGAGTGCTAGTTTATGTTGAGTAAGTCAGAATTTAGTAGACATCGAGCTAAACAAAGTTATTTCATGCCAAGTCACTTAGTTGGTGCTGAGAATACAAAAACTAAGGGACAAAATGAGTATTAGTTATGATCAAATGCCAAGTTATTCAAATGATGAGTAAACCAATTTTGGTATATGTGGTTGTGATGGAACTAACACTTAAGTAAACCATTTTTGCTAACTTATATACATGATTTAAAAATTATAGAGACAACTAAGAATTTTTTATGCATTTTGTCAGAGGTCATCAATCCATGTGAAGGAAGTGTAACCACTCAAAAAATTGGAAGGACTAAGTTTCTAAAGAGAGAAATATGGACAATTGACTATGATCTAGAACCTTCTCTAGAAGGTTATTTAAGGAGGGTCCAAACCCTAAATTAGAGAGAGAATGAGTGAGATGAAGAAGAGATTGAAGAGATAAGTGTGTGTGCATGCGTAAGGAGGCTATGTTTGATGATTAGAAGAAGAGATCAGATAGAGAAAGCTAGTAGTGAAGGACATAATAGAGTTTATTAGATAGGAGATCATATCAGAATTAGAAAGAAGAGATCTATAATCAAGCATCAAAGTGCTAACTAAATGATTAGGTACTGATATATTCTAGCAAGTGAATCAGTGTAAATCTCTTAACAGTTAGTCTTTATAGGCCTATTCAAATCTCCTAATAGAGTTCTTACTTAGTTGTAAGTTAAATCCTTTAATCAAGGTAGAATGAATAAGTCTTGTAAGATCTTATTAGGGAAGACCCCTCATAGGGTAGATCACCAAAAGTGATCAAATATTTTATCCTTAATATACACAATTTATTGTTGTAGTAGTGAAGATTTATGGGTGTCATCCCCACTCTAGTTTTAATTTCACCTTGGAGGGATTATAGGTAACCAAATATTTTGTGTTATGTGTTTACATTTACTTTCATGTTTATGGATATGATGGATAGTTAGATCTATTTAAATTTATGGTTATATGATTCATGATGTTGATATGAGATGGTTTAATGGTGAATGCATTTGATTTGTTTCAAAAAGATAGAATTTTTTATACATCTAGATTCACGCCCCCCTTTAGTATATTATGTTGACAATAGGCTTCTAGTAATTGGTATCAAAGCTTTGTTCTCTTAGAATAAGTCTAACAACTTGAGGGTTGAGATCTTTGAGATGGAGGCTTATAAGTTGGAAAAGATCATTTAGAATTAGAGGCTTGACATAGAGATCATACTACAATAACTTGAAACTTCAAAAGAGGAGTTGAGGAAATCCTTGAAGAGAAGAAAGGAATTGGCTATCCAATAGAATGACACTCTATATCAAGAAGAAGACACTGAAGGACTACTTGATCATGGAAATTCTAGTAAAAGTGATGTAGCAATAGAAGGCCTATTGGAAAGAAACAACATAGTGAATGAAGATGTTAAAGGATTCAAAAGAGAGAAAGAAATCCAATAAATAAGACTATTTGAAATAACTAATCTAAAATGGAAAGAAGAAGAAGACAAAACAATGTCAAAAGATGACAAGAGACACATGACTATTAGACTTGATGAAAGGAAATCTAATGTGCAGAAGCTCACAAACAATCTACTAGATATGGTGAGTCAATTACTACTTACAAATCAAGAACTAGATAGAAAGGACATGTAAATTGTAAATCTAAGGAATGAGTTAAGATCTAAAAAAATAGCTCATTGAGAGGATGAAAAAACCTAATGAAGTTGTGAAATACTTTGAGGAATTAATGAGAACACCAAGAATACCTAGTGACACCTCTAGACTAGGATATAACAAGTACCTATCATCTACTAAAGAAGGAGAATCATCAAAAAGAGGGGATTAAAGGAATGCAAAGAAAAAGAACAACAAACCTACATGTCATCAACATGGGAAACCAAGACATACAACAAATATCTACAAAAGCAAGAATATTAAGGAAAATCCTAAACCAAAATTCATTGAATATTGTTTTGATTGCAAGAATGAAGGACATCAAGCACATGCATTTAGGTCAAAGGATAGTAATACACCTATTGCACCTAGATTTGAACGGAACTACTACACCTATTAGAAGTATGGACATATAGCTCAAGATTATAGATCCAAGGAAAGACCTAATTGGAAAACCAAGAATCAAGGAAAGGCATCCAAACAAGGTAACTTCCACATTTGGGATTATAGTAGAAGGTATAGTTGTCATTATTGTGGCGAATATGGTCACATTGTAGAAAACTATATTAGGACACACTTTGGAGGAAAATTTAAGTGTTGGATGAATAGAAGTTTGGTTTTTAATAGTTGTCACAAGATTGAACATATTTAAGTAGAAACTGCAAAATTAGAGAACCAACACTAAGAAATGAACAAAGAAAAGGTAAAAATATTGTTGATATGACAAAGAACTAGATGAATCAAACCTAGAGAAAGAAGAAAGAACTAGGTAGTAGTGGAACTAGTAAAGCTGAGATCACCCAATCCAATGGACTAGGTGACAACACTACTTCTAACTAAGTAAAGAAGGTATCTAAGGAACTATACATTTGAATGCTACATTATACACCAGTTCCTAACATAAGATGTGTTAAAAATCCATATCTACATAAATGTTCAAGATGCATTAGGACATATTTGAGGCAAGAACTAAGGAAAGATTTCATATCCATAATTTATGTTGAGTACCAATAAAAGTATCTATAATGGTTGAGTATTGCTATGTGAACTAGGCCCCCATAATAGACCGAGTTGATATGTTGACTAAGCCAAGTCTAGAAATGGTAATATTGACCGAGTTGTGGTCTTGACCAAGTCATGGAAGGAAAGTATTGTGTAGACCAAGTTTTTTGTTGAGGCTAAGCCAACTG
Source organism: Cupressus sempervirens (assembly GCA_028749045.1). NCBI lineage: Eukaryota > Viridiplantae > Streptophyta > Pinopsida > Cupressales > Cupressaceae > Cupressus > Cupressus sempervirens. The sequence goes on along the minus strand of CM053792.1, from coordinate 568,806,751 downwards.
TATTACACCTACCATTGTACGAAGCATTTATTGAAGAAATAATTCAACCATTTCAAACTATATAGAACATTTTTTTGATCATTTTTACTCACCTAGTGATAAAAGAACCTATGGAGTGACTCAAACATGATTGACATAGCAATTTGTGCAAAGATTTGTGTGATTTAATAGCTTGCCATCGATAATTGTGAGAAGAAGTAAATTTTGTGAACCGAGCTATGTTTTTTCATGAAGTTATTGTATTATTTCAAAACCCTAGTTCATTATGGAATCATCTACATCTAGAAGTGGAAATAAAGCTTTGAAAGATAGTAATGCAAAAATTGTGAGCAACGTCAATAGAGGCGAGTGTTGCATGAGATCAAGGATATCATTGTTGATGCATTTGGTATACATGGTATTAATGATCAGACACCTTTGATAGACTAGTTAGTTCACATTATTATGAAAGTTCACAATGATGCCATTGAGGTTAATGAGAAATTATTGAGCTAGTTTGAGAAGAAATTTGACAAACAAATTCTGGAGGAAGTGTCAACCAGGATCACTATAAGGCAATTCAAACTTTCTAACCTTGTAAATAATGTAGAGGAAGTTGTAAAGAATACTCAAAATTTGTATAAAATATTATGTGATGTACCAAGGTTCACACAATATATTGAAGATCAGATTGAGAAAGTGCATCTAGACCTGAAGTCTACAGGACATTCTTTGAGCATGGATGCAAGTTAAAAGAATATTCATTTTAACAGATTAATTTTTTCCCAAGGGAGATTGGCTAAACTACAAGCCATAAATGGATGAATGAGATCCAAATTGATATCTATTCAATCAATCTTGATACCTCATTCAGAGGTAATATAGAAATAGGAAGTTGAGATTCCCATCTCTCTACTACAAAAAGTCTAGTTGAATTAGCTACTCAACTAGAGGTTAAAATTTTAGTTTTGGAATTTTTCAAAACCAATTAGGATAATGCACTTGCCATAGTTATATAAATTCACAAACCATTTTTGGACAAATATGGTTTGACCCCTTCATCCTAGTAGCCACAAGTGACAAAAATAAGGGGAAAAATAAGAAAATGGATATATATATATATATATATAAAAGTATGTATACAAAGGGAAATTAGAAGGTCGTGATATGTCACAAAGGGAAATCAGCTAAAGATCAAAGGCATGACATAATGACAAGTATTACTCAGTTTGAGCCAAGCACCCAATATGTACCAAGTGCCAATTTATGCTGAGTAAGTCAAAAGTCAATATAAACTAACCTAAACATAGTTAGTTTGCAGAAATATTGGAGAGAATTTAGAGAGATTTTCTCTAGACAGGGACTAATGACCACAAGAGATACCACCTGGTTTCTTGGGACTTAGTCTGCTAGCCCAAAAGCTAGGGTGGTCTTGGTATTAGAAAAATTTCTCACCTCAATCAATCCCTTTTAGCTAAACATCCTTGGCACATCTTCTAAAGCACAGTTGTTTGGAGGGATATTATGGCTGAGAAATATCTGGGTAGACTATCTCTTAACTCCATATTTCAAGGGGCTGAGCTGCCGATGGGGTCCCATATTTGGAATGGAATCTTGAAGGCCCTCCTCGTTGCTAAATCTAGGGCAAAATGGAAATTTGGAATGGGAGAAATCCTTTTTTGGTAGGATAGTTGGTTGTGTCAAGAACCCCTCATTAATCACCCCATATTTGGTAGGTGGGTTGATCAGTAAAGCTAGGAAAGATGACAGGATCAAAAGAAGATAGGAGGCTATTTGGTCTTTTCCTCTTGAGAACTGGTACAAAGCCAATTTTGATGGGGCAACTAAGGGTAATCCAGGTTCAGCTGGATGCGGAGGTAACATAAGAAATAGTTTGGGAGGTGGTATTGCTGCTATCTCTTCCCCTATTGGCCACCAAACCAACCATCTAGCTAAAGCTAGTACTGTTAGGTTCACTGTTAAGTTGGCCTTGGCCTCAGGGATTGAGCAGTTGTGGCTTGAAGGTGACTCCTTAAATATAATAAATTGCATCTTAGGAGTCACTAAACCCTCCTAGACCATTGAAAGCATTATTGAGGACCTTAAATTGAACTTAAGGAAATTTAAAAACTACCATGTCAGCCACATTTATCATGAAGCAAACACGATCACTAACTAGTTCGCCAAAGAAGCAGTTGCTAGCAACTCAGTGATGACGTGGGGAAGCAATAATGATTTTTTGATGCCAGTGATTGAGCTAATCCAAAAGGAGAAAATCCATGACACCAACATAACATCTTTTTAATTATGATAGGATTTGCAAAATTGTACTTCAAAAAGGGATTTATTAGGAGTTATGCGGAACCCCCTTTGCTCCATAATCACTTGTACAGAAGACACGAGCTAAAGGAAGCCAAAAAAAATTCCATAAACATGCGCAAATTTATTTTTGCTCTTAGCACCTTTTGCTACTCTAAACTCAGCAATACTACTAGTGGGTTAGGGTTTGTTGAGCTGAAAATTGCAATGGTGGGAGAAAGGATCAAAAGAGAGCCATGGGGCGAAGAAAAGAGATGGAAAGAGAAAGGAAGGTCTAGAGAAAGCTCCAGAAGGGAGGCATAACCAAATTCATAGAGAAGCTTCATAGATTTGATGTGGGGGTTACTAAAGCTATGGTTGATTCCTAGCAAAATGGTAAGGTCAAAATTGATGGTGTTTCCCACCAAATCTTTGAGGGTCTCATTGTGGAGGTGACTGGATTTTCTCAAGATGGCCTGAACTTCTATAGGGATAAGAAGATGTTCGCCAACGCTATCAATGACTTTGTTAAGGATGATATGGAGAAAATCAATTTGGTCAAGATTGACACCTACTACGATATTGATTCCATCAAAAAGTTTTGGAGGTATGTTCTCAGGATCATCATTGAATATGTCACTCTTGGCCCCAGGTTTGATAGAATTAGGACTCATCATTTTGTTTTGTTAAATCATTTTAGACACAAAGTGAAAATTTCTTTTCCATTTTTCATTTTCACCTCCATGGCCAAGAATATAGAGGGGTTCAAGAAATTCCCTGTCAAAAATCTTGCCCTCCATGAGGGTCTCCTGCTTCTGATTTATGAGTTCTTACAAACCCAAACTAGAGGTAAAACCATTGGGGATTTGGATAGTGACTTGGAGGACACTGCCAGTTCTGATTTCAAGGATGAGCTTATAGTGAAATCAGAGAAAATTGACACCCCAAGCAAAGCTATCCTTGTTACCCGTGACCCCGCATCCCTATCAAGAAAAGCCCCAGATGTCTTCCCCCTATCCCCCCCTCTCCTCATCCTAAGGAGGTGAAAGAGGCCAGTGATGATGATGTGTAGTCTAATACAGAGTCTGAGGAGGACTCAGACAAGGGGAAGAAAAGTGAGATGGAAGAAGATAAGGGGAGAGATAATGACAAGGAGATGGTGACCCCTATGGACCCCAAGGTTAACCCCAAGAAAAGAAAAGTGAACTAGGCCCTGCCCCAAGAACATCCCAGTGACCCTGTTGAAGTGCCCCCCAGCCCCACCCTACCAAATTTTCCTTAGGAGGTTCCCATTCACCCTTGGAGGAGATGATTGAAATAATGGTTGAAAAAGTGGGGGAGGTCATCAAAAAGAACAAGAGGAGGGCCTAGAGGAACTTCTATGGGGACAAGGTTAGTTTGGGAATTGTTAGAGAACCTGCTAAAATTCAGGTGCTGGAGGACCTTGAAAGAAGCACCCACTATGATGAGCTCCTTGACCCAACTCTTCTGGTTATCTCTGACAATGTGTGGGAAATAGGTTTCAACTTCCTAAACAATGCAAAGAACAATCTGATTGACAACTTTCATTCCATCAAGTAGCTTTTTTAGGAAATTGAGGCTCTAAAGGATAGGAGCAACTAGCCCAACAACTAGGATACCGAAAAGGACCAAAAAGCTAGAGGGAGCAAGCACCAGGTGGGTAGCTAGGAGAAAGATAGAGGCTAGGTCTCCAGAGACCTTTAGGATGACAGACTCATCCAGCTAGAGCAAAAGGTCCAAAGGTTGGATTCTGTCCACCAGATAATCACCAAATAGATAGTAGAGACCCTTCACACCTTGAATGAGAATATTGTCAATCTAGGTGACTATCTGACTACAACTAGCCTTAAAAGGGATGTGGAGCAGAACACAAAGCAAGGATTCAACTAGGATGAATTTTAGAAAGAGGCAAGTGACCAGGTGAATCAGGGGAACCAGATGAACACTCCTACCAGGATTCAAGAAGAAGCAGCCAGTCAGAAGGACAATGATGTTGCAGAAACTCTATAGGCCATGGACACAGATGGCCACTAGCCTATTCACCTGGCTTTGTCTCTGGCCTTTGTACTTTGGCTTTGGGCCTTCTTTTGTTTTCGGCCTTTTGAGGCAATTTTTTTGTTTGTTTAGACTATTTTTTCTTGCTCTTTTTGCTATAAAACTTTGGGTTTCAAGATCCTTGTAAAACCTGTTTTACCTAATCAAAAACATAGTTAGTTCATGTCAAGTCACAAAGTTAGTGTCGAGCATACAGAAGATGATGGACAACATGAATATTAGTTATGACCGAGTGTTAGGGTATTCAAGTGCTGAGTAAACTAGTTTTGGTATATGTGTTTGTGATGTAACAAACACTTATACAAACCATTTTGACTGAATTTTATACATGATTTAAATATTGTAGAGACAACTAAGGAGTTGTTTACACATTTTTTAGAGCTCATCAATCCTTATCAAGGAACTATAACCAATCAAACAATTAGAAGGACTAAATGACAAAAGGAAGAAATTTGGATCATTGATTATGATCTAGAACCTTCTATAGATGGTTATTTAAGGAGGTTCTAAACCCTAAATCAAAGAGAGAATGAGTGAGATGAAGGAGAGATTGAAGAGATGAGTGTGTGCATATAAGTAGGTTGTGTTTGATAATTAGAAGAAGAGATCAGGTAGAGAAACCTAGCAGCGAAGGATAGAATATAATTGATTAGATAGGAGATCATATCAGAATTGAAAAGAGATCCATAATCTAGGATTAGAGTGCTAACTAAAGGATTAGGTACTAATACATTCTAGCAAATGAATTAGTGTAAATATCTTAATAGAGTGGTTCTAATAGGCCTATTTGAATATGCTAACAGAGTGCTTAATTAGTTGTAAGTTTAAACCCTTGAATCAAAGTAGACTAAATAAATCTTGTAAGCTCTTAGCATGGAAGACCACTCATGTGGTAGATCACTAGAAGTGTTCAAATGTTCTAGCTTTAATAAGCACACTTTATTTTTGTAGTAGTGAAGATTTGTGGGTCTCATCCCCACCCTAGTTTTACCTACACATTGGACAGTTTCTGGGTAACCAAATCTTTTGTGTTATATGTTTACATTTATTTTAATGTTTGTAGATTTGATGAATAGTTAGATCTATTCCAGTTTATGGTTATATGATTCATGATTCTAACATGAATAACAAGATGTTGTCACTATTGAAGACATACTTGAGGAAACACAACAAAATATTAATGCCTTGACTGAGGAAGAACTTAAGAATTAATCATTCATCAATACAACCTTAGATACACTTCTACCATGTGTCAATCTAGTGCTGATACAAAGTCATGATTATTGAAGGATTGATAGTGTACCAACTGTGGACACATCATCTATTCATTCAAAAGTTATAGTTGAATACAAGAGCCTACAAGATGTAAGTATTGAGGAACATGCAAAGGAAATACTTACATTTCTACATCCAAATCTGAAGGAAAATCTTGTCATTGAAAAAGAATGAGAAGAGAAAGAGAAAGAAGATAAATCTACAATTGATTCCTCAGGACCTCATGTTGAGGGAATAAAGGAGGTTGTGCAACAATAGAGCAAGGAATCACATGGACCAAAAGAGAAAATGGTAGTTCAAGCATTGGTTCAACTATCGAGTGCAGTACCTTCTACACTATCTAGAAGAGAGTCAACTATTACACTTAATTAGTAGGTGGTATCTAATTAGAAGGAGATCATTAAAATTAGTATTACTACCACATGCCAAGATATGTTGAGGCCAAGTTTTGAAGTGACAACATTTTTGAGCACGAGCATACCTAAGGAAAATAAAATGAATAAGAAGGTCAAGTTACCTAGAAAGCCAATGAAATTAGATAAGGTAATAATTATTCCCAAATTTAATCCTAACATATGACTCTTTGTTAGATGAAAATTTTTCAAGATGTATTGGCCAATAAGAAAAAGCAATAAGAAATAAAAAGGGAACGTCAATAGAGGCGAGTGTTGCATGAGATCAAGGATATCTTTGTTGATGCATTTGGTGTACATGGTATTAATGATCAGATACCTTTGATAGACTAGTTAGTTCACATTATTATGAAGCTTCAAAATGATGCCATTGAGGTTAATGAGAAATTATTGAGCTAGTCTAAGAAGAAATTTAACAAACAAATTCTGGAGGAAGTTTCAACCAGGATCACTATAAGGCAATTCAAAATTTCTAACCTTGTAAATAATGTAGAGGAAGTTGTAAAGAATAATCAAAATTTGTATAAAATATTATGTGATGTACCAAGGTTCACACAATATATTGAAGATCAGATTGAGAAAGTGCATCTAGACCTGAAGTCTACAGGACATTCTTTGAGCATGGATGCAAGTTAAAAGAATATTCATTTTAACAGATTAATTTTTTCCCAAGGGAGATTGGCTAAACTACAAGCCATAAATGGATGAATGAGATCCAAATTGATATATATTCAATCAATCTTGATACCTCATTCAGAGGTAATATAGAGATAGGAAGCTGAGATTCCCATCTCTCTACTACAAAAAGTCTAGTTGAATTAGTTACTCAACTAGAGGTTAAAATTTTAGTTTTGGAATTTGTCAAAACCAATTAGGATAATGCACTTGCCATAGTTATATAAATTCACAAACCATTTTTGGACAAATATGGTTTGACCCCTTCACCCTAGTAGCCACAAGTGACAAAAATAAGGGGAAAAATAAGAAAATGGATATATATATATATATATATATAAGTATGTATACAAAGGGAAATTAGAAGGTCATGATATGTCACAAAGGGAAATCAGCTAAAGATCAAAGGTATGACATAATGACAAGTATTACTCAGTTTGAGCCAAGCACCCAATATGTACCAAGTGCCAATTTATGCTGAGTAAGTCAAAAGTCAATATACACTAACCTAAACATAGTTAGTTTGTAGAAATATTGGAGAGAATTTAGAGAGATTTTCTCTGGACAGGGACTAATGACCACAAGAGATACCACCTGGTTGCTTGGGACTTAGTCTGCTAGCCCAAAAGCTAGGGTGGTCTTGGTATTAGAAAAATTTCTCACCTCAATCAATCCCTTTTATCTAAACATCCTTGGCACATCTTCCAAAGAACAGGTGTTTGGAGGGGTATTATGGCTGAGAAATATCTGGGTAGACTATCTCTTAACTCCATATTTCAAGGGGTTGAGCTGCCGACGGGGTCCCATATTTGGAATGGAATCTTGAAGGCCCTCCCCCTTGCTAAATCTAGGGCAAAATGGAAAGTTGGAATGGGAGAAATCCTTTTTTGGTAGGATAGCTGGCAGTGTCAGGAACCCCTCATTAATCACCTCATATTTGGTAGGTGGGCTAATCAGTAAAGCCAGGAAAGATGACAGGATCAAAAGAAGATAGGAGGCTATTTGGTCTTTTCCCCTTAAGATCTGGCACAAAGCCAATTTCGATGGAGTGGCTAAGGGTAATCTAGGTTCAGCTGGATGCGGAGGTAACATAAGAAATAGTTTGGGAGGTGGTATTTCTGCTATCTCTTCCCCTATTGGCCACCAAACCAACCATCTAGCTAAAGCTAGTACTGTTAAGTTCACTGTTAAGTTGGCCCTAGCCTCAGGGATTGAGTAGTTGTGGCTTGAAGGTGACTCCTTAAATATAATAAATTGCATCTTAGGAGTCACTAAACCCTCCTAGACCATTGAAAGCATTATTGAGGACCTTAAGTTGTACTTAAGGAAATTTAAAAACTACCATGTCAGCCACATTTATCATGAAGCAAACACGATCACTGACTAGTTCGCCAAAGAAGCAGTTGCTAGCAACTCAGTGATGACGTGGGGAAGCAATAATGATTTTTTGACGACAGTGATTGAGCTAATCCAAAAGGAGAAAATCCACGACACCAACATAACATCTTTTTAATTATGATAGGATTTGCAAAATTGTACTTCAAAAAGGGATTTATTAGGAGTTATGCGGAACCCCCTTTGCTCCATAATCACTTGTACAGAAGACACGAGCTAAAGGAAGCCAAAAAAAATTCCATAAACATGCGCAAATTTATTTTTTCTCTTAGCGCCTTCTGCTACTCTAAACTCAGCAATACTACTAGTGGGTTAGGGTTTGTTGAGCTGAAAATTGCAATGGTGGGAGAAAGGATCAAAAGAGAGCCATGGGGTGAAGAAAAGAGATTGAAAGATAAGAGGAAGGTCTAGAGAAAGCTCCAGAAGGGAGGCATAACCAAATTCATAGAGAAGCTTCATGGATTTGATGCGGGGGTTACTAAAGCTATGGTTGATTCCTGGCAAAATGGCAAGGTCAAAATTGATGGTGTTTCCCACCAAATCTTTGAGGGTCTCATTGTGGAGGTGACTAGCTTTTCTCAGGATGGCCTAAACTTCTACAGGGATAAGAAGATGTTCGCCAATGCTATCAATGACTTTGTTAAGGATGATAAGGAGAAAAGCAATTTGGTCAAGATTGACACCTACTACAATATTGATTCCATCAAAAAGTTTTGGAGCTTTGTTCTCAGGATCATCATTGAATATGTCACTCTTGGCCCCAGGTTTGATAGAATTAGGACTCATCATTTTGTTTTGTTAAATCATTTTAGACACAAAGTGAAAATTTCTTTTCCATTTTTCATTTTCACCTCCATGGCCAAGAATATAGAGGGGTTCAAGAAATTCCCTGTCAAAAATCTTGCCCTCCATGAGGGTCTCCTGCTTCTAATTTATGAGTTCTTAAAAACCCAAACTAGAGGTAAAACCATTGGGGATTTGGATAGTGCCTCAGAGGACACTGCTAGTTCTAATTTTGAGGATGAGCTTGTAGTGAAATCAGAGAAAATTGACACCCCAAGCAAAGCTATCCTTGTTACTCATGACCCCGCATCCCTAGCAGGAAAAGCCCCAGATGTCTTCCCCCTATCCCCCCCTCTCCTCATCCTAAGGAGGTGAAAGAGGCCAGTGATGATGATATGGAGTCTAATACAGAGTCTAAGGAGGAGGACTCAAAGAAGGGGAAGAAAAGCAAGATGGAAGAAGATAAGGGGAGAGATAATGACAAGGAGATGGTGACCCCTATGGATCGCAAGGTTAACCCCAAGAAACAAAAAGTGAACTAGGCCCTGCCCCAAGAACATCCCAGTGACCCTGTTGAAGTGCCCCCCAGCCCCACCCTACCCAATTTGCCTTAGGAGGTTCCCATTCACCCTCGAAGGAGATGATTGAAATAATGGTTGAAAAAGGGGGGGAGGTAATCAGAAAGAAAAGAGGAGGGCCTGGAGGAACTTCTATGGGGACAAGGTTAGTTTGGGAATTGTTAGAGAACCTGCTAAAATTCAGGTGCTGGAGGACCTTGACAGAAGCACCCACTATGACGAGCTCCTTGACCCGGCTCTTCTGGTTATCTCTGACAATGTGTGGGAAATAGGTTTCAACTTCCTAAACAATGCAAAGAACAATCTGATTGACAACTTTCATTCCATCAAGTAGCTTTTTTAGGAAATTGAGGCTCTAAAGGATAGGAGCAACCAACCCAACAACTAGGATACTGACAAGGACCAACAAGCTAGAGGGAGCAAGCACCAGGTGGGTAGCCAGGAGAAAGATAGAGGCTAGGTCTCCAGAGACCATCAGGATGACAGACTCACCCAGCTAGAGCAAAAGGTCCAAAGGCTGGATTCTGTCCACCAGATAATCACCAAATAGATAGTAGAGACCCTTCACACCTTGAATGAGAATATTGTCAATCTGGGTGACTATCTCACTACAACTGGCCTTAAAAGGGATGTGGAGCAGAACACAAAGCAAGGATTCAACTAGGATGAATTTTAGAAAGAGGCAAGTGACCAGGTGAATCAGGGGAACTAGATGAACACTCCTACCAGGATTCAAGAAGAAGTGGCCAGTCAGAAGGATAATGATGCTACAAAAACTCTACAGGCCATGGACATAGATGGCCACTAGCCTATTTGCCTGGCTTTGTCTCTGGCCTTTGTACTTTGGCTTCGGGCCTTCTTTTGTTTCCGACCTTTTGAGGCAATTTTTTTGTTTGTTTAGACTATTTTTTCTTGCTCTTTTTGCTGTAAAACTTTGGGTTTCAAGATCCTTGTAAAACCTATTTTACCTAATCAAAAACATAGTTAGTTCATGTCAAGTCACAAAGTTAGTGTCGAGCATACAGAAGATGATGGACAACATGAATATTAGTTATGACCGAGTGTTAGGGTATTCAAGTGCTGAGTAAACTAGTTTTGGTATATGTGTTTGTGATGTAACAAACACTTATACAAACCATTTTGACTGACTTTTATACATGATTTAAATATTGTAGAGACAACTAAGGAGTTGTTTACACATTTTTTAGAGCTCATCAATCCTTATCAAGGAACTATAACCAATCAAAAAATTGGAAGGACTAAATGACAAAAGGAAGAAATTTGGATCATTGATTATGATCTAGAACCTTCTATAGATGGTTATTTAAGGAGGTTCCAAACCCTAAATCAAAGAGAGAATGAGTGAGATGAAGGAGATATTGAAGAGATGAGGGTGTGCATGTAAGGAGGTTATGTTTGATAATTAGAAGAAGAGATCAGGTAGAGAAACCTAGCAGTGAAGGATAGAATATAATTGATTAGATAGGAGATCATATCAGAATTGAAAAGAGATCCATAATCTAGGATTAGAGTGCTAACTAAAGGATTAGGTACTAATACATTCTAGCAAATGAATTAGTGTAAATATCTTAATAGAGTGGTTCTAATAGGCCTATTTGAATATGCTAACAGAGTGCTTAATTAGTTGTAAGTTTAAACCCTTGAATCAAAGTAGACTAAATAAATCTTGTAAGCTCTTAGCAAGGAAGACCACTCATGTGGTAGATCACTAGAAGTGTTCAAATGTTCTAGCTTTAATAAGCACACTTTATTTTTGTAGTAGTGAAGATTTGTGGGTCTCATCCCCACCCCAATTTTACCTACACATTGGACAGTTTCTGGGTAACCAAATCTTTTGTGTTATATGTTTACATTTATTTTCATGTTTGTAGATTTGATGAATAGTTAGATCTATTCCAGTTTATGGTTATATGATTCATGATTCTAACATGAGATAGATTAATGGTGAATGAATTTGATTTGTTTCACCTCCCCCCGCACGCCCCCTCTCCCCCCCCCCCCCCCCCCCCCCACCTCTCAGTATCTTACTTTCCCAATAGAATTCCAACAAAACCCTTGGTAGAGGCCTAAAATCCATTTTGGGAGAATTTATATTTTTTATCATTTCAATTATATGATTTAGATATTTAGTCTCTCTTTTTTATCAATCTCTTTCAACATTTTTCCTCTTTCCAAGTCCCATTTACTTTTTTTATATTGCATTTTATTTAAAATATATAAAGAAATTTCATGGAAAGTTAAGTAAGAGGGAGGAGTATGGTCACAAACTTGATTTTTTTAACCTATTGATATAGTTATAGGGGTGGTTGTGGGAATCCAAAAGGTTGGTTTACTATTATTTTCCTCCTCACCATAGTGAATTATGTTTCCAACTACCCTATAGTAGATGTCATGACCCTTGAGGTTGCTTCCAACTTCCTTGATGTTGTTTCTAGTTTCCTTGGTTTTTTTCTATTAATGGTGTCATTAATATTTCCACTCAAGTTTGGGGTTATTTTAAGGAAAAGGTTGATAATTAATATAAGGTTTTCATTGACTATTATATTAATTTAAGTAAGGTATGCTTAAAAAGGATCATGTGGTGTACCTTTCCTTGTAGCTTGTGGCCTTATTTATAAATATGGAACACTTGGTCATTGTCTAGTTCTACTAACTTGTAGTTAGTAAGTAGCTACTTAGCCTCCGAATTAGCCATCATCTTGTATTTATAATATCTTTTCTTTTGCCTACAATGAGGTCAATATTTTTATAGCATAGCCTTGATTTGTAATGTTTCTTCTTTTCTTGCATGGTATCTAGATGTGTTTCCTTATTAATGATGTCCTACTTGAAGTTTGATAGAATATTATTTATTTATATTCTTGAGACTCCTAATCTTTTTTTTTTTTCCTATAGTAGATTTTACATGAGGAGAAAAGAATAACTAGGGTCAAAGGCACACCCAACTATTCAAACCCACCCTGCAAGAGTTAACACAACAAAAAACACACAAAAAATACAACACCAAGGAGAGAGAACAAGATATCTTATTGATTCTTCAAGGAAACAACATACATGCCTAGCTATAAGGCCTTCTAGGTTACAACCAATACAATTTATAATCTTCAAATTCTCACTTTCAAGCACATATCTTCTTTTTGCAATCTCACCTCTAGCTTCTGTCTACCTATTCCACTCTCATTGCCTAAAACCTAACCTTAGACTTCCTTAAATACTTGCCAAAATGGCTTACAAAAGATTCTAGAAAATTAAAAGGCCACAAGTTAGCTCTTTACAAATATTATCTACCTAACATAAATTAAATGCAAGTAGAGTTGGCCCAAACTAGAACTAGACACAAACAACTCAGGAAATGAAAACTAGCACTTGACATCCACATGAGCTCAGCATCTAGAGGAATCACTCAGTACAAACTATGAACTTGGCATCCTCCAACACTTAGCAACCAAAGGAAATCACTTGGCAACCAAAGGCACTCGACAACCAAAGGATTCACTTAGCATCGAAAGAATTCACTCGACAACCAAAGGAAATTGGTAGCAACTAAGAATGACTCAACATCCAAAGAGTTCACATGAAAACCAAAGGAACTTAGCAGCAACTAAGAACTCAGTAGTCACTATTTGAAAGAGAAAAAGTATAGGATTGTAAGGAAACCTAGGATGGTCCTACATCGAAAAAATAGGGTTGGAAGAAATGATTCTCCTGAATCATGCAAGTGTCACAACCTGAGTTGAATCCAACTCAAATTGAGAAATCCATGTAGCATCTTCAATAGGTCTATTCCTACACTTCACCAAATACTCATAGTAAATTTTTCCTCTTGTGCTCTTACAAATTCTTTGACTCAATATTTGTTCAACTTCTGCAATCTGTTTCTTAGGGTAATCATCAGGTACAACAACTTCATCGTCTAACTCATGATACTTGTATAAATCAGAAATAGTGAATATAGGAGATATATACATGTCATCAGGTAACTCAACTTCATAAGCATTACCACTATCAAACTTCTTCAAGATCTTACAAGATCCAAACTTCAACTTTAGCTTACTGTATGTTCCAACTAGAAATCTTCCTTTCTTCAAATGAACCATCACCTCATCACCGACTTCAAAATCATGATGTATCAACATTCTCTTTATACTTCTGATTACTTTGTTCTAACCTCAACTTCACTTCCTTATGAAAAGACTCCATAAAATCAGTAAATGCTTCCCCTGTAGCTTTTCTCTTGTCTTCACCAACAACATCCCTCAAATCTAATACTCCTCTAGGCTACATTCCAATAAAAATCTCAAAAGGTGTCTTCCTTGTACTCCTATTCACAGAATTATTATATGTAAATGTAGCTTGTGCCAATACCATCTCCCAATTACTTGGCTTATTCACAAGTAAACATCTCAGAAAATTACCCAAGCTTCTATTCACAACGTCTATCTATCCATCTATCTGTGGACTGAATGTAGAATTAAGCTTCATTTAAGTACCCATCTTCTTCCACAAAGTTTTCCAAAAATGCCCAACAAACTTACTATCTCTGTCAGAAATAATACTTTTTGGTAATCCATGCAATCTCACAATCTCCTTAAAGAAAAGTTTAGCAACATGCTCAACATATGATGTTTTCTTACATGGTATGAAATGAGCCATCTTAGAAAATTTTTCCACTACAAAAAATATGGAATCATACCCCTTCATAGTCTTAGGTAATCCAAGAACAAAATCCATACTAATGTCACTCCAAGGTTTCTCAGGAATAGTATTAGGTATATATAAACCAATATTCTAACTTACTCCTTTTGCAACTTGACAAACTCCACAACTCTTCACAAATTTTTGAACATCCTTGTACATTTGTGGCCAATAATATTTCTCTTTCAGCGAACTCATTGTCTTATCAATTCCAAAATGTCTAGCTAATCCTCCACTATTTTTTTCCTTAATTAGATTCAACCTCATAGAACTTCTAGGAATACACAACTAAATTCCTTTGAACAACATACCTTCTTGAATGAAATACTCATCATACTTATGTGATCTATTAGATTTGGTGCTTTGCACTCTCTCCACACCTTAGAAAAATTAGGATTAGCATCATACAACTTTTTTATTTCATCAAAACCAAGAACTTCAACCTTCATTTTAGTCAACAAAGAATGTCTTCTAATCAATTCATTAGTAACTCTATTAGTAACTCCACTCTTATGCTTAATAATAAATGTGAAACTCTACAAATACTCAACCCACTTCATATGTCTCTGATTCAATTTATGTTGACTTCCCAAGTATTGTAAAGCTTTATGATCAGTATACAACACAAACTCCATAGGAATCAAATAATGTCTCCACTTCTTCAATTCTTGAATAATAGTATAAAACTCTTGATCATACACATTATACTTTCTTTTAGTATGATTGAACTTTTCACTAAAGAAAGCAATAGATTTACCTTCTTGACTTAATACAACTATTGCATTACCATTCGCATCACATTCAACTTGAAATACCTTATTGAAATTAGGCAAAGCCGATACAAGTAATTCAACAACCTTTTGTTTCAAAGTCTCACAACTCTTATCAACTCTATGTGTCCACTTGAATTCCTTTTTATCTCCCCTCATCATCTCATTCATAGCATTACAAATAGCACTAAAATTCTTTATAAACTTTCTGTAAAAACTAGCCAAACCATGAGTTTATCTTAGCTCACCTACATTCTTAGGTCTTAGGTGTAGGCCATTACAAAAAAAAATTAACCTTGTCAGGATCCATCTTTAATCCATTAGCTAAAATCAAAAATCTCAAATACACAATCTCCTGTTGCATAAAAGAACACTTTTCAAATTAATCAACAACTTTTCCTTTTTCAACCTCTATAATACTTGTCTAATATGCTCAAGATGTTCTTCCTTAGTCTTAGTGAATATTAGAATATCATCCAAATAAACAATCACAAACTTACCCAAAAATATTTTCAAAACTTCATTCATCAACTTCATGAAAGTACTAGGTGCATCAGTCATACCAAAAGGCATAACCAACCATTCATACAAACCATCTTTTGTCTTGAAGGCAGTCTTCCATTCATCACCTTTCCTAATTCTGATCTAATGATAGCCACTCTTCAAATCAATCTTGCTAAAATAATTTGCTCCACTCAAACAATCCATTATGTCATCTATCCTTGGCATAGGAAACCTATATTTCACTGTGATCTTGTTAATAACTGTGGAATCAATACACATTTTCCATTCTCCATTCTCCATTCTCCATTCTTTTTAGGTGCTAAAATAGTAGGTACAACACATCGACTCAAGCTTTCTCTGATCAAACCTTTCTGCAACAACTCATGCACTTGTCTATTAAGTTCTTCATTCTCTGTAGGTGTTAATCTATATGATGCTTTGTTCAAAAAACTAGCTCCAAGAATTAGATCCATACAATGACTTATACTTCTCATATGAGGTAAACTATTAGGAATATCCTTAGCAACAATATCCTTATATTCCTTCAACAAATTTTCAATTTCTTCTGGTACTTGGCTTCCATTAGTTTATGTTGTCACTTGGCCACCACTAACTAGTGCTCAGCTAACACTATTTGCTAATACACAACTCAGTCGTCTAGGAATTATAGCAAATCAAACATTATTTTTCTTCACTTCCTTTTCAAATTTCTTTCCATTAACCATGCACACTTTTATTACAGTACAACTAACCTCATTTTGACTTTCAATCAAAGACATCAATGTTTTTTTCTTCCCATTTACCCAAAGAGTGTATTGATTCAATCTTCCATCATGCACAACATATCTATCATATTGCCAAGGTCTACCCAAAAAAATATGACAACAATCCATAGGCATAATATCACACAAAACTTCAAAAAAGTAATGTCCAATCTTGAACTTCATAAGGCATTGCTCACTTACCAATATCTTATGCTCATCTTTGATCCATGAAACATGATAAGGTTTGGGATGCTTCGGCCTTTGAAATTGTAACTTTGTAACTAGCTCTTCTGATACCAAATTTGTAGAACTTCCATTGTTGATGATCACTTTGTAGCATTTTCCAACCATCTTACATCTTTTCTTGAATAGACTTCTCCTTAAAATAAGTTCCTCATTACTTCCCTTATTACATAAGGTTCTTCTCACTATCAAATTTTCTCTAGCCTTAGGTCCACTTGGTGAACCCTCATCATCTCCTTGAATCATAGCATTTCTATTACATTGCCCACTTTCAAAGGATCTACATTCAAAAGATTTATGTCCCTCTTTACCACATCTAAAATAATTACCATGAAATCCACCTCTAGAATAAGAATTAGCTCTTCCTCAATAAGAATTAGTACCTCCTCATTAATAATTACAAATTTTCCTTTTGGTCTTTCCTTTTTCATTATTCTTCCATTCAGATATGCCTTTATCCTACACAAAACTTTCAGATCTACCACCTTTACCATAAGATTTATCTCTGCCTCTTGGGAATCTACCATCTCTACCTCTTTCTCTTTATTCATGATTCTTTTCTAAGATCTTCTCAACTTTCAAAGCATATTGATATGCTTCTTCAACACTTTCCAACTTCACAAAACTTATTTCATCTTAAATTCTAGATCTTAATCCATTTATGTACCTTGCAATATCCTCAACATCATCATCCACATGTCTAGATCTGATGTCCAATCTATAGAATTCCTCAGTATACTCTTTCATAATCATGTCTTTTTTTTTCAAATTTTGCATCTTTCTCAACAAGCTAACTTGGTAATTAGCAAGAAGGAATTTGTTCTTTACCTTGTTCACCATCTTTGGCCAAGTTTTGATCTTCTCCTTTCCTCTCCTTTGTCTATCAGTTTGCAAGTTGATGCAGAGCCCTCTGTATTTATCTTCAAGGAATCTTAGTTCAACTCAAGGGATTCACAATAGTCTGGTACACCCTCAAGGAACTAAGAACATCTCAAAGATTACAACAAGGAACCCTGACATTATACACCAATAAAGACAAAATCTTCACTCACACAATCAGATTGCTATGTTTGATTCCATTGTTAATAACTCCAGTTCTAAATATATTCTTAAAAATACCTTTGGATGAGTTGTTCAAAATTAGTAATTCTAAAACATATCCAAATCTGAGACCAATCCAATAAGTAGATTATGAATTATGTACTCTGAACCAAGACCCATATTTTCTGTCATAAATCAGGAGCCAAACCATTAACCCTTCCTAGGGAATCAAATAACTTTCTCAAAATAAATTTAAATAATCTCAAACCAATTTCAAATTATCCATATATGATTATAGTTTCCAAATATGTAAGCCATTTATTTTTCCCATTCATATATAATTTTTCAAGCACAAATCATTGTCTGTAACTCCAATGAAAATTGTTAAAAACCAGTTTTCACTCAAATGCCCATAACTTTCACAAATCTATATAAAAATGATTCAAACCAGTTTGAAATGAAAGGGAGTTAACATATATTTCCAATTAATATCATTAGAGATCTTGAGTCTCCAAACTATGTCTGCATCACACGCTGTAACATGACTGTATTCAGCGAATCTCAAATCTGCAAACATTCACTTTCACCAAAATACCCATAACTTATTCATTTCTTCATAAAATTGAACCAAACCAAAAGAATGAGAAGAAGGATTCATCATACTATATATCCATTACTATATTACATAGTTTCTAGTCTGTACATAGCCGTACAAGGCCTGGAAACTACTCTAAAACTAAAAAAAACCAATCAAAACTACAACAATAAAATGCACCAAAAATGTATCAAAGTATTTCCTCTTCTTCCAATTTGATTTGGTTCGACCATACAATGGTATTTATATCCATTTGACAGTTATAAACCTTCCTAACTACCCCCAAGACCAACCATATACCTTTTTACATCATTTTTCTATTATTAACAACTTTCTCAAAGTTGCATTTTACAACTTTTTACGCAACTTTTACATTTTTGACAAAAAAATGGCTTCATAGCCTTTACAACTTGACCCAAATACAATACAAATGACTCAAATGACTTTAGATGGATGTCAATAGATCCATTCACTAATTAAATAAACATTTTTACATTATTTATCATATTAAGACCTCCTTTGACAACTTATTACAAATGGCTTCTCTAGCTTTTATATCTTTGTCTTCTTGAAATTTAATGTGCTTCTGCACCACAAGTGCTCCCACCATAGTGATGCATGACCTTTCAACTTAGTGACTGCAATCTTCACCTTTCTATTATTAGGAGTGTTTTCATACTCAAAGAAGTTCTCCATATTAGAGATCCAATCTAACATAGTATTGGTATAAAATTTTCCATAATAAGGAACAACTTCTATAGTAGGCTTTGAATTTTCCCTAGATAGCACTCACAACAATCTTTTCTCATCTTGATCTTCTTCAAGTTTTGGATTATGGTTTAGTGTTGCTACTTCATCATTGCTTACATCATTAAGATGTGCTCGTCTCCCCTAGGCTATCTCTACAACATCTAATCTAGTTGTAATTTCTCTCAATTGATCCAATATAGCATTATCAACATTATTTCCTCTACCATGAACCATCTTTACAAATCAAGTTCATGCAAGATCATAACACTCTGCAAGTTATAGGTCAAATTCGTAAATCTACAACCCTACAACCAAATCCAAATTAGGGTTCTACATTATCCAATCTCCATAAGGATGAACTTCAAGCTCTAATACCACCTAACACAAGGATAAAATAATAACTAGGGCCAAAGGCACACCCAGCTATCCAAATGCACCTTGCAAGAGTTAACACAGTAGAAAATGCAACACAAATACATCACCAAGGAGAGAGAACTAGATATCTTATTGATTCTTCAAAGAAATGACATACATGCCCATCTATAAGGTCTTCTAGGTTATGGCCAATACAATTTATAATCTTCAAATTCTCACTTTCTAGCACATATCTTCTTTTCAAAATCTCACCTCTAGCTTCTATCTACCTATCCCTCTCTCACTGCCTAAAACCTAACTTTAAATTTCCTTAAATACTTGACAAAATACCTTGTAGAAGATTCTAGAACATAGAAAGGACACAAGTTATCTCTTTACAAATATTAGCTACCTAATAGAAATTAAATGCAAGCAGAGTTGGCCCAAATTGGAACTAGACATAGACAGCTTGTCAAATGAAAATTAGCACTCAACATCCACACAAGCTTAGCATACAAAGGAATCACTTGGTACAAACTATGAACTTGGCATCCTCCAACACTTGGAAACCAAAGGAAATCACTCAGCAACCAAAGGCACTTGGCAACCAAAGGATTCACTCAACATCTAAAGAATTCACTCAGAAAACAAAAGGAACTTGGCAACAACTAAGAATGACTCGGCATCCAAAGAGTTCACTCGGCAACCAAAGGAACTCAGTAGCAACTAAGAAGTTAGTAGTCACTAGCTAAAAGAGAAAAAAGTGTAGGATTGCAAGGAAACCTAGGATGCTCCTACATCAAGATTTGTAGCCTCTTTCTTTCTTTATAGATTCTTGTGAGTAGTTAAGACATGGATTCTTGATGTCATCCCATGATGATTGAGTGCATCCTCCTCCTAAAGCTTCAACATAGCCCTCATTTTTCCATCTTAGAAAGACAAACTTTTGGGACTCTTAGTTCATTTGATGTTGTGCAGAATTTTGTAGGCTAAATGGGAACCTTGAGCTAGAGTCCTTTAAACTTTTATCATCTTTCTAATTTATCTTAAAAATGGCACTACTTCATATATTAATCCCCCTATAATAGTCCTTTTACTTTGACAATAATTCTATCTCAATCTTATCCCATTATGGACAACATCACTCCCTAAGCCCATAAACCATCTCAACACTAAATCCTTAATATTTATAGGAAATATTTTAAGATTATGGGCATAAATTATATAGTCATGTCTCCTACAAAGGATATCAAACTTGAAGAGAAAAGTATTAAGATCTCTAGCGACTAAGCTATATAACTTAGGAAGGGATGAAGGGATATTCTTCAAGTTATCATTTTTTTATGATAAATAATAGGAAAAGGAAAAGTGAGAATAGGTCTAATCATTCCTACTGAACTTCCTTACCGATTACCTTGGTTTCCTAGTTGGTAAACATCCAAAGCAAGATTGTTATTTATCTTATTAGGATCAGAGTATCATAAAGTGAAGGATTATTAAAGTCTGAGAAATGGTCAAAAAAAGGGTTTAATAGGCATGTTATCTTCCTTATTATAAATCCTATGCATGTATGCTTTATGATCTAATACTTTTATATCCCCTTAGTTTTTGTAAAAGGATTTTTGTTTCTCTTGTAACAATGCCAAAATATTATTGACTTCATAAATTGGATTAATAAATAGGTCCTTAACTTAACCTAGGGATTAGAATCTTATCTAAGAAGATATATCTATCATTATGAATGCTTATTTAATCATCAACCCAAGGACGTGTACCTGAAATAGGCTAGAATGGCATGTGCACTAAGTTTCTTCTAAAGCCATTCTTATTCTAAGTTGTAGGAAATAAATACTTGAAAGTAACTCTATTATATGGATGCAAGAAGTAAATGCTTAGAAATAAATTAATCCATAATAATTTTTAGAATTATATACTAATTCAAAATGATGCAACCAAATAAGACAAATTTTAGGTGGAATTAGACAAGGACTACTCTATCTATCTTAGTTGCAAGAATAGCCATAGGGATTGACTTCCACTAGCTATAATAAGAGACCATTTCTAGAATTGTACTAAATGTGCAATCTTAAAAGTTAGCACCCATTAATTTATAATTTCAAAGAACTAAATGCCTCATTTTAGTGATCTCTTATAAAATGGATGTATTTATGTTTGGATTTCTATTTTTTTCTAATTGTCTCTTCACTACCCCTAAAATCCTAAAGGGTATTCTAATTCAAGGAAAATCCTAGGTAGAGTATGATACTAGCCTTACCTATGGTAGAGGATTACATCTACTCAAGGTGTTTTTCCTCAAGATCCCAAGCCCACTTTAGGGTTTTTGATTTGTTTCATGTTCAATTTATTCAATCCTTTTAATTATTGAACTCAAAATTAGTATAAAAGGATGCTTTATCACTTCATTTGAGAATCTAATTTTAGTGCAAGAAGTCCAAAATATTTTTATTACATTTCTCATGAAATAAAGTCTTCAAGGCATATTCAAAGATTTCAAGACAAGCAAGTAAGAATTTGTTGAAGGATTGTATTCCATTCAATCAATCATGTATTTCCTTTTATAGATCTAGCTTCTTTCTTTATTGGAGATAGAGGATCTGACCATTAAGGAAGGATATCTACATTCATTAATATCATACAAACATTCATCCTTTTAAGCATTGGAGCATACTTAGATCCATGAATCTATGATTGTATACTTGTACATATACTACATTTGTGAAGACACCCTAAATTATAAAAAAAAAAAAAATCATACAAGTATTCATACATCTTTGTGGGTAGCAGATTCAAATCGATTGGTAGAGATTTGGCTAATAAGGTAAACATTTACATTTTTCTTAATTTTACATTCTTTCTCATTTCAAGGTTAATTCCAAAATGGGTGATTAACTAAGGAAAGCTCCTTCCCCTCTTCCTCTTCCCCCTAACAAATAATTTCCATTTTTCTTGCTTGTGTGAGTAAATGCATGGATTTCAATATTGAGAAAATTAGGATTGCATATCTAGGGTTATTTATTTCTATCTAAGATTAAGATTTTCCTAATTCTATGCAAATTAGGTACATGTCAACCTCGACCTCTATCAAGTTGATCTCTACCTCCCAAATTGATCTCTCCCTTAGAAGTTGACCTTCACTTAAGGCTTCTAGATTTTTGGGGTTCATAGATTCCAATTTCTTAATTCTAGATCTCCCTCAGTTCTAGGTTCTTCTATAGTTTATTTTTAGATATGAATATGCATCCTCTCCTAGTTCTTTCATAGAGTTAAATATGCATCCCTAAAACATTAATTTGAAAGTCAATATGACAATAACATGGTGAAAAAATCATAAGAAATTATCAAATTAAAATATTCAAAGGTGTATCATACCTTCCTAACTAAAAGGACTAATGATGCTATCATTTAAGCACACTATTGACAATTTATAGAATGGAAATCCAATTATGACATTATTCTAAATGAAAATTTGAACAAAAAATGTACAAATTAAGCTATGAAATCATAATTACTCTTAATAATTCAATGCAAGCAAAGTGCCTATAGTTATGATGCTAATCATAATGGATATTTTGTTGTAGAAAATGCTTAGTATTTATAGATTTTCTCAAGGCTTAGGGGTAGGATCAAGGTTAAGTAAATTAATCACAATTGAGTAACTTTGATTTAAATGGTTTTAAATGAGGGGACAACCATTTAAAATGAGTGATCAGGATTGTAAATCTAATTTGAACAATTAAGATTGTAAATATTTTGGTGATCCATGTGAGCAATGTCCTCAAATCCCATTTAGTGATTTAATTTTGTTCCATGTGATTAGTGAGAGAAATTAGGACTTATTAATTCATTTAATTGATTTTTTTATCCAAGTGTACTCATGGAATGAGTTAGATTTAATATTTAATTAATTAAGAAAACTATGTAATTAATTCAATTTACTTAATGGATTTGATTTAGTTTAATTCTTTTGCCATAATAATAATAATAATAATAAAATTTCTCATAATTATTTAATATTCAGTTGATTTGGTTACTTTGAATTAATTTTCCTTGATTAAATATCCTGGATTTGATTCACATTGATTTAATCCTTATTTATTGATAATGTCTTTTTTGTATATCAATTAATGACAAAAGCTTTGATTTTTACTAATAAATGACAAAAGTATTTTTCTATCTTTAGGGTGTCTATTGTTAGAATGATTTAGAATAACTGAGAGGCAGTTGAACTAGATACCCTCAAGTCTAGATGTGCCAATTAAACTTTTAATCACTTCAAATACTTTAGATCTAAACATTTGGTAGCTCAGTCTCTATAACAAATAATCAGTAACACAAACTTGCAGTCTACTGTCCTACTGTAACAAGCTTATAAAATGTAAAACATTAATAGGAAAACATCTCAAATAACATTCATACAAGTATGACCTTGGATTAACTTGGAAACCTAATTTGGGAAAAACCACAAGTAACATGTTACCAATTTTTCACTCTTCTAAAGTGATCTTTGTTAGGATCGAACCTTCTTAAAGATTATAAAACACACTGTTAAATATGACCTTATTAAAGGATTTAATAAACCTGTTAGGAGTGGCCTTGTTAGATGACTTATAAATATTCCATTAGAATTTCACCTTGATTAAAGGATTTCAATATTGATACAATGATTAGAAAGTAACAGTATATTGATCTGACAAATATAACTCACTTTGCAAATATAGATCACAATTCGGTCCAACAAGTGACTCATTGATTGGCCTCCACTAATGTCTCCATCACTTATTCACTTGGAAATTCTTTAAGCAATCACTCTTCACCTCCACATTTCACTATTTAACCTTCTCAAATTTTCCAATAAAAAGAATCAACAACTGCTCCTTACCCTACTAGGTTAGCCCTTGTTCCTCCTTAAATAGGTAATTTTGATATTTTACCACTTAAAACATCACCATAGATCTTAGGGTCAGGTCAAATTCATCAAATCCTTCCATCATTTTGTCTCCTCTTTTTTCTTCTAGAAACTTCTCCAAACTTCTCCTTGAATTCATGCATAGAAATAGTCAAACACAGTTTTCCTTGAATTAAATTCTCTAGGTCATCCATTCTTATCTTCAACATGCTTTCCATAATCCAAGACTTCAATTGTGTTAGCTAGAAATAAAGATTTCCTCATAATCTTTTAAATGTTGTCCCTCGACCAAATCTGGGTTCTAACTCTCGATCATTACTGAATTACTTGGTCAATACTAACTATTCTATCTAGCATACTTTCTAATACTCAGTCGATATTGATGCTTGTTTGACACTATATTTTTCCTAGCTTATACTAATTCTTGATCAATTCTAGCATCACTTGGCATAAACTTTTAGTTCCTTAATGTTTTTCTCTTTTTCTTGCTCATGCCTATGCATTTGGTCTTTCTTTGATCACTTCCTATAGGCTTCAATACACATGTCTTCTTTACTTAGGTTATGATTAGGAAATTATATTATCTTGTCAAAGTCTAGCTAATCAAGTACCCATTGTAGTTCCTCATAACTCAACTTTGCCTATAGGTCCTTTTATTATGTCCTTCTCAAATCATCTTGATATGGAACTCTACTTAGATAAAAATTGCCTTACCAATAAGGTTTGGCATCAATGACAACATAACAATTGTTCCAATTATAGTTTCCAATAATCTCCCTCTTTGGAATTAATGGAAAACTCTCTAGTTAACATGTAATCTAAAACAAGTAATTTCTTCAAGCATCTCCCTCTATGTTTAGTATTGGACTTCCATTAATATCCTTAGTTTTATTACGATTCTCATCTTAGTGTCCTACATCTCTCTTTTAGTTTCATTTTGATTTGCATCCATGTAGCTCTGATATGTAACACATAGACTACCTCTATCATATCATGTCATGAAATCAATCAGCTTCCTTGTATTGGTGGCAATGCCATTCATTGATTTGTCATGGTTAATGCATACTCCCTCTTTTTGATATCTCTTACTATTTTCATCCTAACTCTTCATGAATATCTCTCTCTTCATATGGTAACTATATATTATCACCCTCTTTAAACAAAAATGCCAAGGATGCAACTTCATCTTTCTCATGCATCTTTACCATGTAGATATCTCCATGGAAGTACTTTAGAATCTTTTTTACCATCTATCATCTATTCTTATGACTAATACAACATTCTATGCTTCACACTTCACCACTTTAAGAAGCTCCTAAAGTATAACTTTTTGCATCAACTTGTAAGATATTTTAATCAACACATTTGATGCAGAGCTCCATCTTAGCTAAAGTAGTCTTAGCTAGATAAATCACCCTTAATTTACCTCTTAGATACTCATGTGCATTTTTTAGGTAAAGTCTTTGTGAAAATATCAGCTATTTTCTCCTTAGTGTTCACATATTCCAATCTCACTTCTTTATCTTGAACCAAGTCTCTCAAGTAATGATACTTGATAGCAATATGCTTAGTTTTTTTGTGCATTATATGGTTCTTTGATATATTTATAATACTTACATTATCATAGTAGATAACAATAGGATTGGTGATCTCTTCCTTCATCCCTTTCAACAATTGCTTGATCCACACAATGTTGGAAAAATCCACTATTGTTGCTACATATTTATCTTCTATTGTTAATTGAAAAATGTAGTTCTACTTCTTGTTTTTCCATGAAACTAATCTCTTTCATAAAAAGGAAGCTTCACCACTTGTACTTTTTCTGTCATCAACATTACTTGCTCAATCTGCATATGTGTACACTTTCAGTTCAAACTTGTTATTCTTCTTGTAGTATAGGCCATAATCCTCTATTCCTTTCAGATTTGTTAGTATTCTTTTCACTACCATCATATGATTCTCCTTAGTATTTGCAAAAAAATTGCAAAAATTCCAATTGCTAGCACAAAATTAGGTTATTTGTGAACAATGTATTGTAATTTCCCAATCATTGATCTATATAATGTTTGGTTCACATCAATAGAATCATCATTCTTGGATATCTTATGTCTTGTTTCCATAGGTGTGTTGACTAGTCTTGAATCTTCCATTCCAAAAGTTTTTAGTATCTCCTTGGTGTATTTTAATTTATTAATGTAGATACCTTTCTTCATCTGATATACTTGTAAACCAACAAAGAATTTTATTTCTTCAAACATAGACATTTCAAATTCCTTTTGTATCTCATCTATAAATGATTTGTATAATGCATTTTTTCCTCCAAATATGATATCATCAACAAATATTTCAGCCAATAGTATCCCTTTACCACCTTCAATTTTCAAGTACAGGTTATTGTTATCATTGGTCCTTGCAAAACTAATCTTTACCAAATAATTGTGTAGCCTTTCTTACCACACTCTAGGAGCTTGTTTCAATCCACACAGTGCTTTTTACAGTTTATATACCAAGTTCTTCTTATTTAGATCAAAAAATCCTTTTGGTTGTTCAATTTAAACCTCTTCTTCTAGTATTCCATTTAGAAATGCATATTTGACATCCATTTTATATACTTTAAATCCTTTGGAAGAAGAATATGCAATTATTGTTCTAACTCCTTCCAATCTTGAAAATGGGGCAAAAGTTTGCCCATAGTCAATACCTTCTTCTTATGCATATCATTTCACACCATTCTATCTTTTCTCCTTGTAACTTCTCCTTTCTCATTTAGTTTGTTCCTAAATACCCACTTGGTTACAATAATATTCTTGTCCTTTGGTCTAAGTACCAGTGACCAAGGTTTTTCTTAAACTCTATTTGTTCAATTTATTCATTCATTTCTTGAATGAAATGTTCATTATCCAAAGAATCCTTCACTAATTTAGGCTCAAACTCACAAATTAAACATGTATCACTTCTTAGTCTTTTCCTTTTCATAACTCTAGAGTTGTTGTTTCCAATGATTTGTTTAGTTGTGTGGCATCTTCTCACATACTTTGCTAGTGTAGGTTATTTTCTTATTTCTTCTTGTATAGATTCATCTTGAAAATTCAGCTCAAGTTCATTTTTTATTTCTTCTTCTGGTTCTACTTGTTCATCATTGTCTTCCTAGTGTTTGATAGCTTCTTCTTGTATCTTGAGATCATTTTGCTAATTGTCGACACCCACAATCTATTGCTTGACAACCTGCTATTGCAGCTCGACATTTTTTTTACTATTTGTTGGTAGCCTTATTCTCTTGCCATGGTAAGGTGTAGGGAATGCCTTCAATGACATATATGAATGTGTTGTAGTCTTCAAGTTCTATCTTGCATTCAACTTTATTCTTTTCTAGATATTCATCAACTTTCACATTTGCACTTTCTACAACTTTGTTAGTGTTAGAGTTCAAACACTTAAAAGCTTTTCATTTAGTGGAATATCCTAGGAATATTCCTTCATCACTTTTAGCATCATGTTTTCCATTTCTATTATCCTTCAATATATAATTTTCTTCCAAAGACTTTAAAATATTTTACAACAGGGGCATTCCCATACCATAACTCAAAGGGTGTAATGTTTTTACCAATCTTAACTTGTACTCAATTCAAAGTATAGACTATTGTACTTACAGATTCTCTCCAATATTTTTGTGACACATTCTTCTCCATCATCAGTGTTCTAGCACAATCCATAATTGATTTGTTTCTCCTTTCAACTATTCTATTTTGTGGAGGGGTCCTAGGTGTTGACATCTACCTTTTGATTCCTCTATCATTACAAAATATGTTGAATTCATTAGAGATAAATTGTTGTCCTCTATCAGATCTCAAGAACTTCATACTTTTACCTATTTCCTTTTCAACTCTTTCCAAATACCACTTAAACAATTGAAAATCATCAAATTTTTCTTTGAGAAACATCACGTTCATCATTCTAGAATATTCATCAATAAATATAATGAAATATTTATCTCCATAGTATCTTTTCACTCCAATAGATCCACAAAGGTCAGTATGAACCAATTTCAAAATCTCATTAGATGAATATGTCTTGCTCTTGAAACTAGACTTTGTCATTTTTCCCAATTGACATTGTTTACACATAGCATTATTAGGTTTATTCAATCTTGGTAAACCTCGTACTCTTTTCATCTTACTAATTCTTACCAAATTATCAAATTTCACATGACACAACCTCTTATTCCATAACCATATATCATCATATTGTGCAAACAAGCATGTCTCGTCAGATAAATCTAGATACAACAAGTTACCTCTTGTCTGTTCTTCACTTCCAATTAGTTCACCAATAGCATCAAATATATTGGAATTTATGTGATGAAATTCAACTCTATACCCTAATTTTTTCAACTATGAAACACTCAAAAATTAATAGTTAAGTCATTCAACCCAATAAACATTGTCACACTTGATCTTATCAGTCAATTGTAATGATCCTTTACCTTTCACAAGACATGGTGCATCTTTACCAAAATTAATATAATTACCTATATATTGTTCCATGGTTTCAAACTTACTTTTATCACTAGTTATGTAATGTGATAAACCACTATCAATTATACATCTATCACCTTTACTTACATATGAAATTAATGCAATTTTATCATAATCATCAAAATCTTCATTCATAGCAACATAGACAAATTATTCATCATTACTATTAGACTCACTATCAGTTTCTTTTTCAGCAATATAAAAAGATTTCTTACCTTTTCCTTTTTAGTCCTTGTTCCTTCTATTGTCTTTGTCATCTCTTTTGCCTTTATTCTTTCTTTCCTTTTATTCATCCTTGTCTTCTCTATTACGACATCTTTTAGCAATATGACCACCTTTTTTACATGAAAAACATATTATAGGAAGTTTACCTTTGAATTTTCCTCTACCTCTTGGAAGTCTTCTAGCCATCAATGCTTTAAGCTCATCAAGGTCATCATCAAGAATATCACTATCATTATTCACACACATTCCTTTTCCTTTCTTATTAAGAACCATTAACATTTGAAAGAAGATCCAATAGCAGTAGGACTCAAATGATCAAAGTTTGATGATTCAAAAGAAGTAATACTACTAACTAGTCCTTCCAAAGTCAAATTGTTACCAAGTGTACACCTCAATTCTTGTATTGTAGAGACTCTAATAACATAAATAGGAAGTAGGGTTTTTAGTACCTTATTGATCACAATTTCATCATCAATGTTTCTATTTGATCCTCTTATAGCATTTACCACTTCTTTGACTCATCCATAGTATTGAGAAATGGTCTCACCATCTATCATTCTCATCTTATCAAATTTTCCTTTCAAACTCTATGATTTTTCTCTCAAAAAATGTGTCTCCTCCATAGATAGTCTTCAATGTATCCCACATTTTCTTAGTAGTAGTGCACCCATTTATGTAATCAAACTTGTCATAACTTATAGTTGAGGCAATCTCCAACATAGCTTGATTGTGTTCTTGATTTTCTTTCATCTGTTGAGATGTTAGAGGTCTTGGTATCTCTAAATATGCATTTTGCACATAATACAATAACCCTTCTCCAATTCCTACCAGATACAACTTCATCAAACTTTTCCATCCAGGGAAGCTCTCCTTGTTTAACCTTGGCACCTCCTTCAAAATTTTCTTTACAAGCACCAATGGTCTCATACCAATTGTTAGAATGATTTAAAATAATTGAGATGGCGGGGGAGGGTTGAATTAGTTACCTTTGTGTCCAAATGTAGCAATTGAACTTTTAATCACTTTAAATACTTTAGATCTAAACATTTGGTAGCTTGGTTTCTATAGAAAATAGTTAGTAAACATAAAATTGCAATCCATTGTCCTAATAGTAACAAACTTGTAGATTGTAAAACATTAACAATAAAACATCTCATATAAAATCCACATAAGTATGACACTAGGATTTGATGTAGAAACCCAATTTGGGAAAAACTACGAGTAACATGTCACCAATTTTTCACTCTTTTGAAGTGAGCTCTATTAGGAGCAAACCTTGTCAAAGATTAAAAAACACACTATTAAATGTGACCTTACTAAAGGATTTAATCACCATTTTTGGAGTGGCATTGTTAGAGGGTTTATGAACATTCCATTAGAATGTCACCTTGATTAAAGGATTTACATATGACAATTAGGTCAACCTTGATTAAAGGAATTCAATACTGATATACTGACTAGAAAGTAACAATAGATTGATCTGACAAATACAAATCACTTTACAAATACATATCACAATTTAGTCCAACAGATGACTCATTGGCTAGCCTCTATTAACATCTCCATTATTGATTTGTTTGGTAATCCTATAAGAAATCACTCTTCACCTCAACATTTCCTTTTTCAGCCTTCTGCTCAAGTTTGCTAATCAATAGAATCAACAATTGCTCCAACCCTATTAGGTTAGCTATTGTACCACCATAAATAGGTAATTTTGATCTTTCTCCACTTAAAAATTATTGTAGATCTTAGGGTTAGGTCAGATTCATCATATCCTTCCATCAATTTGTCTCCTCTTTTCTCTTCTAAAAACTTCTTCTTGAATTCATGCATAGAAATGCTCAAATATGGTTTCCCTTGAATTAAATGCTCCAAGTCATCCATCCTTATCTTCAAATATCTTTCCATATTCCAAGAATACAATTGTGTTGGCTGGAAATAAATATTTCCTCATAATTTGTCAAATGTTTTCCCTCGAACAAGTCTAGCTTCTAACACTCGATCATTATTGAATTTCTTAGTCAATACTGATTGTTTCTTCTAGCATACTTTTTGATACTCAATTGATACTGATTCTTTGTCGATACTATATTTTTTTGTTCTTATACTTACGCTCAGTCAACTCTAGCATCACTTAGCATAAAATTTTCATTCCTTAATCTTCTACTCTTTTGCTCAGTCAAGCCTATGCATTTGGTCTTTCTTTGATCACTTATTTTAGGCTTTAGTAAAAATATCTTCTCTACTTAGGTTATAATTAAATAATTAGATTATATTGTCAAAGACTATCTAATCAAGTGCCCATCGTAGTTCCTCATATTTCAACCTTGCCTATAGGTCCATTTGTTATGTCCTCCTCCTCAAATCCTCTTCATCAATCATCTTGATATGGCACTCTACTTAGATAGAAATTGTCTTACCAAAAAGGTTTGAAATCAATGACAACATAAAAATTATTCTAATTGTAGTTCCCAACATCTACAAATTCCCCTCTTTGAACTAAATTGTGAAGTGCATTGGTTCAAACATTGTCTAGATTGTTTGATTTTTCTTGATTTGTAATTCAATTTTTTTTTTACTAGTCACCTGATTCTCAATCATTTGATGCTCTAATATTGATGTGACACTTGATTGATTAATTTTAGTGATTATGATGCCCTAGTGATGATTTTAATGTTTTTGCATTTAATATCCCTATTTTTTTTTAAAAATGATTCAATTGATTTTCATATTTTGCACTTGCATATTGATTATCTTCCCCCTCGAAAATGAAATTGAAATAATTTTTGGTTAAGTTTAAAATTTGGAGAATTTTAATTTAATAGTTTATAAATGATAAGTTGTGAAAATAATTTTCTAATAGTGCTTTTGAAATCACGTTGAAAAATATTTCTTTATAGAAAAATTCCCTAGTTGAAATTTTTTCATTAATAGGGTCAAGGGTTAAAAATAAGTCAAAAATAACCCTTAAGGTGAAAATTAGGTTTAAAAGGGTCAAAAACCTAAATTTACCAATTCATTTTCACATTTCAATTTTACTATTTAGCCCTATGCTCTAATTCTATGAAGATCATGGAACCACTTTGAGAGCATCAATTAAAGAAAGATCATAGATTCTAGCATTTGGTGGATTATGGTGCCCTAATGTGTCAATCAAAACCTTCTCAATTTCC
Organism: Cupressus sempervirens; assembly: GCA_028749045.1. Taxonomy (NCBI): domain Eukaryota; kingdom Viridiplantae; phylum Streptophyta; class Pinopsida; order Cupressales; family Cupressaceae; genus Cupressus; species Cupressus sempervirens. The sequence continues at coordinate 568,774,682 of CM053792.1, read as the reverse complement.
AAATTTTTTATTTCATATCTAAAAATTTAATATCATACTTTAATTTTCATGTTTGAGTTCATTTTTACTCATTTCAATGTATTTAATTTTTTTCATAATCCATTTAAATTATTATAGCCAATTTCAAAATTAATTTAGCACATCTGTGTTGCAAAATGACGTATTTGAAAAATCCTTTTCTACATTGCATTCAATTTTTAGAATAGGGCATATACATTTTAGAAAATATAATATTGCATTCAAAATAACATTTTTTCTTTTTAAAAAAAATTTATGAAAATTATTTAGTGCATTTAGTAATTTGTTGTAATGTGTTTACTTAATTAACACCTCTCAAAAAACATTTATTGCATTCACATTTTTGAAATAATGTATTTGAGTTAAATAATTCATTTGATAAATCAAATAGCTCATTTGATTATATAATGAGTGCTTTCAAATTTTAAAAGGCTTTTATATCACTTGACTTACACTTTTCATTAATCTTTTCGACTCTTTCAGCTTTCTAAGTCTAGTTGATTATTGATCTACATCATTTTTTATGTTTGAATCTCTGATTAGGTTAGATTGAGTTGAATTGAATTCCAAGATATGTCAAATGTGTAGAGTCATGGATTTGATGTGTTTTGAAACCAAAAGTTTGATGTCAATAAAATTGTTAAGTGGCATTATTTAAATCAATATGATAGGCCAAAAATGTTTGACATGTTGATAAATTTTCCCTTCTCATAATGTAGAGTTAGGAAAACTAATTTTATCATGATAAGTGATTAGGTGAGTAAATAATTAGGATAAAACTTAGATTGGTATAGGATAGCCACTTTGATGATGTCAATACTATGACTAATTTGATATAAAAATAGGAATGAGGGCATAATCTCTACATTGAGGTTTATATCCCTTGCCCTTTGAGCCGATAGAGAAATTGCTAGCTTGAGAATGATAGATGTGGTCTCACATACCTTCTACATATTCCCTAGTTATAGGTGAACAAGGGTTTACTCATAGATATAGTTGAGAATTAGCACTAAGACCACAACACATCTTATATTTCACTCAGAGAGATGATGGTTACATCAAATTATATCTATCACATATTAAGGATTTCAATACTAAGAGAGTTTTTATACTACAATCAAGTTGAAGGTGGATCAATGTGTAGACACTTATTCATCAATCTCACCTTAGGAAATGATTCCATTTCCTAGAGTTGGATGTTAATCTAAGAGTCACTTTCAACCATTATATAATTGTTGATTAGAGAATTCCTATTACTAGATCTTAGAGGACATGATTTCTCTAGAATGGGGAAACATCTTGGAGGATATGATTGCATAATCATAGAGGTTTACTTGGGGTTCATGTGTCCTTGCTTAGTTCTACCATGATTTACATTAGGTAGTGTAAAAATGAGGTGTTTCCTTATCAATGGGAGTAGTTGTGTTAAATATTTGGACATGGGAACATCTTTTCATCACTCATTGCATTGATGTAGGGAAGAGACCTTAAGGATTTCCCTACATATATGTCTATGAGGGTAGCATTGTCAAGGTCACCAGGAAAAATTCAATTACTAGAGATACATGATTGATGACCTAGATGATGTCATATAGAGATCATATAAATAAACAAAGACCTAGGAAAAGGATGATACTAAGATGATATACTTTTCATGCCTTAATTTTTACTCAGTCAAATTCCTTCTACAATCAAGAGAGCTTATTTCATAAGGGTACATAGATAGTTCAATAGAATATAGGGAATAACATAGGGGATTTCTCAATATAATAAAATTTAGGAAAAGAGCTCATATTGGGGTCTTACTATCAAGAAAAAAGTTATATGAGATTCATTCATTAAGATGCTAGAGAATACTCAGAGATAGGCCCTAAGAGATGAGGTTGTTGTTGCAAGTATAGATGAGAAGTATCATTGATGGTTTATAGACTAATAGTTTTCTACACACACACACACACACACATACATATATACATATATATATATATATACATATATATATATATGTATATATATACATATATATATGTATATATATACATATATGTACATATATGTATATATATAGATATAGATATATATATATACATATGTATACATATATGTATACATACATACATACATACATACATACATACATACATACATACATACATACATACATACATACATACATACATATATATATATATATATATATATATATATATATATATATATAGAGAGAGAGAGAGAGAGAGAGAGAGAGAGAGAGAGAGAGAGAGATCCTACAAAGTTGATTGTTGAGGTCTCTATTGATGATGATAATGAGGATGAGGATGGAGGCCATAATTGGGGTAGAGGTAGAGGTAGAGCACTATGAGGCAGGGTTAATCAATGAGGTAGACCAATTTGTCAAGGTAGATCTACAAGGAGAGGACACTAAGTGGCCATTCCCATTGCTCAAGTTGGTAGAGGTATGAGAAATTGACATGGCCATGTTCTGGTTGTAGTATCATTATTACAAGATGTTATTCCTAGATAAGTCCAAGGATGGGTTGGAGTAGTGATAATACCTAGTTTAGGTCATATTTATAGTAGTTTTGTCATTGGGATTTCCATTCCTAGTAGCAGTGGCACTATATCTAGTGATGGTAGTGATAGTGGTGGTAAGGATGGATTTGATGGTGAGATATTTCTACTACAATGGGTGAGGTAAAGAGATGATGATAAATATGATAGGTGATAGGGTAAAGAGATCATGGGTGATTGGATCACAACCATAGGCATAGATTCCTAGCCAAACTTAGGCTCCACTTTAGTATCCTCAAGTGCCATTACAACCTCAAGTATAGAATCACAATCAAGGTCCTCCTCTCACACAAACACTAACTTAGGATCAAAGTGAGATTATGCAGTGTAGAGAATAGGTTCATACCTTAGAGGCCAAGGCATCTCAGATGGGATATCAATTGGAGTGGCTTGTGTTGATGATGCAAAAATTGATAGCTATTGACACTTTGAGCCTATCACCTCCACCTACACATCCTAGTATAGATGGGGTCACTACTAGCTAGGAAATACCTCCCAAAATAGATGCATATCAAATAGGATATGGATTTGATACTTGTTGTGGTTTCACAATGCATGCCCCATTTCTCCTAAGTAATGGGGACCTCCTAGTAAATTTTTTTTCCAGACCCCTAGTTTGGGATCTGATTCTTTTTTAGGGCTCTATCTGGTGTCTAAATCTAGCCTGACCCTTTTCCTAAAAAACATAGTTATCAAAAAGGGGAGATTTTGATTGTAAAATTGATTTTAATAGCAATAGGTGCACACTAGTGCACCTAACACATATGTGCACCTTCCAAGGTGTGCTTGTGTGCTCGATGACTTAGTGCAAGAGCACTTCCCTTTGGAAGTGTGCACCTATGCACATGTGTAGGTGTACACCCCTAAAGGGTGCACTCCCTCACCCCTCTTCAACATCATTTTTGCCTTCAACAACCCACTAGTCTACCTCTACACCCTCTAAGGTGCACCATCTCTGAGGACCTACAAACACACACACACACCAAGTTAAAACTCTCAAGGTGTGCATCTTCTGCACCTACCCAAGGTGCACAAGGTGTGCATCATTTTATTTGTAAAACCTAAGAATAACTAAACACCTTTTTGTGAGGTGCACATATGCACACCATTGCACACCTTTTAAGGTGCACAACAACACACCATTACAAACACTAAGACTAAGAAAAAGAAGAATACTGTGCGCTTTCATACCTTTTTTATTTTTAAAGACTAAACCTTAGTGGGATTAAGGTGCACACATGTGCACCCCACAAGGTGTGCATGTGCACACCCTATTCTTGAATATACTTAGAGTAATATACATAAGGAAATGGGTGTGCACATATACACCCCACAAGGTGCACATGTGCACACCCTTTTGATAGATAACTTGCATTAAGGAAAAGAGCACACCTAGTGCACCTTCAAGGTGCAAAAGGTGTGCCAACAAATTGCACAACATGGCATAAAATAGGGGTTTTTAAGGTGTTTTAATGGGTTTTAGGGTTCTTTATTTGACTTTTCACTAATTAGGGTTTGTTTAGGATTATATTTTCTACCTTCTTCACTAATGTATTTATGGTTTTTGTAGATATAATAGCTTCCTCCTTGTCCTCCCTTGTAGTAAAGATTTCTCCTAAGCTAGTTGTTTTCAAGATGTGCATTCAAAGATTCACGACATGGAAATGTTTCATATTGACTGGAATACTTTCTTAGTCCTCTGCAACAAACCAAATGAGAGATCCCTGATGGTGTCTACACTTATTAGATCAGGATTGGTAAATGTAGCTTCACACCCTACTTTAGTATAGTCTTCCAAATTGGTCATGGCCTTGGCTAAGAATTATGTGTTGGAAGGGACAATGGTGAAAAGCATAATAGAAGAGATCATCCTTGATCTAAGACCCAAGAAAATTGAGAAATTATTCCATCTTCCAAGGGAAGATTGGTATATAAGAATGACATATCATCAAGTAGAAAGGTGGTATAGAGACAATGAATAGAAAGCACCAAAATTATTCAATCCTCATATTTGATTGATAGAACACCTATGAGGCAAAGAGTGGAAAAAGTAGCTATGACAAGAGGTTATATGAAGGATGATATTAGACATTCCATAGTGCTCCTGAGTAGGATCATGCAATTTCTAGTGGTAGGACACTTGAACATATGGATGGTACACTTCATTGAAACCATCAGAATGAAAAAGATGCTAATTGACTAGGCTACAATGCTTAGTGTGAATCTTGATGAATAGCTAGTAGCAGTTAAATATGATCCAAGATTCTACATGAATTCATACTTGGTCTATCTATTAGTAGCAAGGACTACTGATTACCCAAGGTTGTTTAAGAAGGGAAGCATGCAAGATGCTAATGTCTGGCCGTATGTGGCATACCCTCAACTGGTGAAGAAGAATTATCAAATCAAAGTAAAGAATATTGGATTGTGAATGATGCTTTCATTTTCATAATTATCAGATTCATTGAAGGTGATTACACAAAAAATATTTAAGTAGAGGCAACAACAATAATTGCAAAAATAGGTGCCTACTACATCCAATTTAAGACATTCACTTACCTAAGGGTGGTAGGCACAATGGTAAATCCTAAGAAGCTTCCTAGGTATTTATGTGATAGACTTATTTTGCTAGAGATTGCACAATAGCTCACATTTGTGTATGAAAGAGTGAGGAAACAACATAAGAAGACCTAGGTATGGCCCATCACTGTAGGTCCTTTTAGAGTCAAGCAAAAGTAGGACATTATGACTTTTGATTCAGAATGGGATTAGTATCCCTCGAAGGATTATAACTCCCCTCATCTATGTTTTGATAACATTGGCAAAGTCCAGTATTTGGTGGGAAAGTAATTTGAGCATGAAGATATCATAGAGGATCACTAGGTGAATGTGGTAGATGATTACAATATCCAAATTAGGTATTATTGTAGGATGACTCTTTACCTAGCAGAGAAGGCCTTGAAGATTAAGGTTCCATTGAAGTCAGTTCAACAAGACACAAAAGAGGCCTTGGATCCCATACAATTGAGATAAGATATATGATCGACCAATTATGAATGCAGAGATTGGTAGAGAAGAGAACTCAAATATCAATTATAGGGTGAGGCATATTATCCAATTAAAAAAAGATTGGATCAAGAAGCCCTTCAAACTAGACTTGGTTCTGCAAGCAGTAGTCTTCCAAGCTACAATCGGCCCAGTGAAAGGTAGAGGGGTGAAGGTTACAGTACCAATGTTCACAACCCAATCTCTAATTAGGCCAAAAATAATATATCAACATAATAGGGAAGTTGGGTACTTTGAGGTGGAAAAGGGAAAGAATAAATGGAAGAGGGATTCTCCTCAACAAGTTGAAGGGACTCAAGCCTAAAAGGTAACTCAAGCCCCTGAGAATCAAGAGCTAAGAAATGTAGAAGCCGCTTAAGCTTAGGATAATTTGTAAAGGCCACTACTAGAATAGGGACAAAGATCTAAGGAAAGAGCACCAGAAGTGTCTCCAATTGATCAAGAAGAAGCACAAGAGGTTTCTCCACCTAGTGAAGAGGAAGAGGCTTCCCCATCAATAGCCAAGAAGGCTAAGAAGAAATAGACTCTAGTAAGAAGGACTAGATGAAAAAAGGTGATAAGAAGGGTTATTCCTATTCCTTCAATTCCAGAAACCATCCCCAAAGAGGATGAAGAAGATGAAGAGGATGACATTCCCTTGAGTCAAATGACTCATCTTTCTAGGGCCAAAAAGGAAGAGAAAAGAAGGAACTCCACTATAACACTACCATCTATTCATACACAACCTATTCAGGTTACTACTTTAGAGGAAGAGTTACAATAATGGATTAAAGAGAGAGAGAATCAAGGAAATGATGAATTTGATATGTCACATTTTGACTTCATGCCTGTGGTCACTGAACTTGTTAGTGATAAGATAAGGGTGTAATACCCCAAAATTGGCTCATTGCCATGATCACCAATTTTGGTCTATTATGACCAATCCTAAGACCTATTCTAATAGGGAATTCTCATTCTTATTGTTGCTAATTGACTTAATTGTCAAATGTAGAAAACCCTAATCTGCATTCATCATATTTAATCCCTGTAGTACTCACTCATATTAGTCACATTAAACTATTTGATTTAAATTTAATTTAATCTAAAATATTCATACTTTATTAAATTAAATTATCTCCTAAGGCTAATGTACTACAAGGTTAAATTTAATAAATATGCTTGTTTTATTTAATTAAACAAAATTATTTGATTAAATAGGAAGTTATTCTTGATTAATTAAATGAAATTATTTAATTAAACAAAAAAGGTATTTATGAGAGCATATCTCATTTTATTAAATTAATATTCTTCCTAAATCTCCTCTTCAGTTCTAAATGGAAACTATGAGTGAACTATCTCTCAAAGTAGAATCAATCCAATTAACTTGTTCTCCCACTCATGGCAAGTTCAGTTGATTTCTCATCACACTCAGATCAAAAATAGTTCACTTCATCTGCACAAGGAATTTTCCATCTTAACTGGATCTTTTGACAAATCCTAACCATCAATCTAATTTGATCTCAATTGTTGATTCACTCCTGGATTCTATTTAAGGAACTCGTAATTCCTCATTATAGAGGTTGAATCTTATTGCTATCGAATTTTTTTTGAATTTCATACTCACTTTTGCTCACACATTTTCATACATTTATACTTTTAGCTTAATCTCATCTAGTTCTTAAAATGCATATGGTTAATCTAGTTTGATTTACATGTTCTTAGATTAATTGCATCTTTCATATAGAGTAATTGCATATCACATAGATTAATTGCATTTCTTTAAATCCTTCATTCTTAGAGGGTCTAGTTGCTTACACCTTGAATTTGAGGATATATAATAAGAAAAATCCCTTTAGATAGAAGGCAATAGGTCGGCTTGCAGGGAAAATCTTAGGTGAATAATCTCATGTTCATTCTAGGATGAATCTGCAAATAAAGACCATGTTGAAATGTCTATGAGGTAATAGAAGCCACATTTCACAGGTACATTTTTAGTGCCCACCATGGGGCCGAGAAAATCAATTTCTCAGGCCTTCTTTGCACCTTTTTATTAGTTTTCAAGCTCTCTGTCTGTATAGTTCTGTACAAATTTAGGAATCTTCGTGCGAGATAATCCATTTTCTTGAGAGGATTCTAAATATTTGCATGAAGATTCTTTTTGGTTCACGTGAGAAAGTACCTAAGCATGTGAACCTTCACATGGCACCTTATTTCTTTGCACGGGTCATAAAAAGATTTCACGTGACTCTGCTAGAGATCTTGCACGAGATCTTGTAACAACAGCCTTTGTTTCAAACATTTTTACTTTGCAATTTACTCAATTTCCTTAACATACTTTTCTTGGAATCCGTGTTGCTCTGTTTCACTAATTTTTTGCAGCTTAACTATTGTCTGCAAGACAATTTGTCAAAGATTCCTTATACAATACACTCAAACATGGACTAACGGTTTACTTGCAGAATGATTGCCAAAGATACGTTTGACGAAGACCATTTTTAAAACCCACAAAATAGCATGTCTTATTTATTACTTTCAAAACATAGATTAATTAGGGGCTTGTGAACTTCCTAGGGTGCAAGACAGAAGAATAGGGGATTATGCTCTTCACCACTTGGAGGTCATGACCAAGGGTGAATCAAAAACCTAGACACTTCTAAAAGATGACATTCTGAAGAAGGCAAGTAGCTTAGTGGTTCTCTAGTACAGGTCCTTTTCTATGAAAAGATGATGATTTCCTTTTAGGGAATCAGAATCTTGAAAAAGGGCAAGTTTGGATTGATTAAGCTAAGTTGATAATTAACCTATTTGTGTGTTTGGGTGAGAAATTAAGGTAGAGGAGTATGCTCTTTCCCATTGGGGGGAATTAGAAACTTTGACCCTTGCGATCAAACCACTAGTCCAAGTCAATCCTTTAGAGGGCCTGCCGGATTGATCCAACCTCCGAGAATGACCCAAGTGAGCATACTCCTTTTGCCAGAGATTCCAACTCACTATAATCAAGATTCTTTGTAGAGAAAAAGACTCCAAAGCCAGATTAATTTCTTCCCCTTGATTCTTGATATTGCATATCAAAGGGAAGCTCTGTCTGTGCATTGGCCGGTGTTGGCCCCTAGCTTGCTAAGCAAGTAGTGTACACTTTCAAATGTTGGTGTGGGCTGTTGGTCTCAACTTTTCTTGAGGAGCCACCAAGAATTAATAAGAATGAAAGACAAGTAAAAACCTTTAGTTAGAAGCCACTCGATTCACCTCCAAAAGGAGGCATAATCTTTGTGCAAGGAGGGGGAAGAATCTCTCCTGTAGAACTCACCATGGGAATGCTACTAGACTTTTGAAGGTGGTATACATGCTCATCCCCTACCATAAGGACACTCATTCAACATATACTATTGAGTCCTTTGAATATACCAAAAACATGGGTGCCCTCTAGGGGGGTGACATAGCTGTGTGAGGTACACACATGTGCATAAGATGTGGGACAAAGGTTTTGTCTTCTCTACCAATTTTTGTTTTTAGGGATAAAAGCATGTTTGTTCTTGAGTCATAAACAAGTCCAAAACTGTCTACAACAAACAAAGGTCAAGACTCCCCTATCCTGTCGAGTTGCTTTTCCCTCAGCAGGATTGTTTTCGACTACTGCTTGCTTTCAACTATCTTGTTCAAACACATTGCCTTGATTGAATCCTAAAACATTATCCAAATGTCTTACTGAGTTAACCTCATTGTCTATCTAATCAAATTTTTTTGATAAATCTATCCAATATATCTAAATAGTCTAAAAATCTCTTGAAAATCCAACACTGTTGTTAATCTGGTCCTAATTTTTGCATAGACTTGCACTTTCTCGGGCGAGAATTTATTTGTTTGCATGAGCTGATTAAGGTCTTCATGTGAGATGACCAAGGGTGAATCAAAAACCTAGACACTTTTGAAAGATGGCATTCTAAAGAAGGCAAGTAGCTTAGTGGTTCTCTAGTATGGGTGATGATGATTTCCTTTTAGGGAATCAGAATCTTGAAAAAGGGCAAGTTTGGATTGATTAAGCTAAGTTGATAATTAACCTATTTTGTGTGTTTGGGTGAGAAAGTAAGGTAGAGGAGTATTCTCTTTCCCATTGGGGTAAATTAGAAACTTTGACCCTTGCGATCAAACCACTAGTCCAAGTCAATCCTTTAGAGGGCCTGCTGAATTGATCCAACCTCCGAGAATGACCCAAGTGAGCACACTCCTTTTCCCAGAGATTCCAACTCACTATAATCAAGATTCTTTGTAGAGAAAAAGACTCCAAAGCCAGATTAATTTCTTCCCCTTGATTCTTGATATTGCATATCAAAGGGAAGCTTTGTCTGTGCATTGGCCAGTGTCAACCCCTAGCTTGCTAAGCAAGTAGTGTGCACTTTCAAATGTTGGTGTGGGTTGTTGGTCTCAACTTTTCTTGTGGAGCCACCAAGAATTAATATGAATGAAATCCAAGTAAAAACCTTTAGTTAGAAGCCACTCGATTCACCTTCGAAAGGAGGCATAATCTTTGTGCAAGGAGGGGGAAGAATCTCTCCTATAGAACTCACCATGGGCATGCTACTAGAATTTTGAAGGTGGTATACATGCTCATCCCCTACCACAAGGGTGCTCATTCAACATATACTATTAAGTCCTTTGAATATACCAAAAACATGGGTGCCCTCTACAGGGGAGACACAACTGTGTGAGGTACACACATGTGCATAAGATGTGGGACAAAGGTTTTGTCTTCTCTACCAATTTTTGTTTTTAAGGATAAAAGAATGTTTGTTCTTGAGTCATAAACAAGTCCAAAACTATCTACAACAAACAAAGGTCAAGACTCCCCTATCTTGTTGAGTTTCTTTTCCCTCAGTAGGACTATTTTCAACTACTGCTTGCTTTCAACTATCTTGTTCAAACACATTGCCTTGATTGAATCCTAAAACATTGTCCAAATGTCTTACTGAGTTAACCTCATTGTCTGTCCAATCAATTTTTTTTGATAAATCTATCCAATCTGTCTAAATAGTCTAAAAATCTCTTGAAAATCCAACACTTTTGTTAATCTGGTCCTAATTTTTGCGTAGACTTGCACTTTCTCAGGCGAGAAATTTTTTTTTTTACGCGAGTTGATTAAGGTCTTCATGCAAGATCTTATGTATAACTACACGAGATCTTGCCTCTATCTTAGCTATCCTATCATTTCTTCGCTCGAGATAGAAAAAGTCCTCATGCAAAATTAAACTACTATCATGAGCCTTCGCACGATTTGGTGAACTTCATCATGTGGCTTTCAGAGAATCTTCATGCAAAATCTTGCTATCAAATTAGGTAGTTTTAACAATCTATGATCTTCATCCAGTTAGCTTCCTACACTAATTTTTCCTTTTCTGTCTGTGCACAGTCTTGAATAGTGGCATTTAGCTAAACCAAAGATTTGTGATCCACATTTTGACTAGTCTTACCTTTTACTTCTCTAGATTCTTGTTTCTTAATGCTTGTCATACTCCATGTTACGATAGTCATAACCTTTGGATATTCTAGCCTTCAAATTAGACTACTCATGCCTTAGTATATGGCATTCTTATCTTGCCCTATTGAGACTCAGTCTTAGTGCAGTTCTTGTCCAGGTTCTTGCTTCTTGTCCTTGTCTATGACTGTCGCAACCAGGAGCGACAACATGTTTGCTCCTCTTAGACTTAGGTGAGGTCATTTAAGGGGTCATAATCATGGTAGAGGTTACTTACCTTTTGTTACACAATCTGTATCTAGTTTGACTAGTGAGGCATCTTCACGATCCCCCTCACTTGTCAGGTCATGTCGAATTCAATGAATATTTTACATAAACCTACAAAAAATTAGGAATCCTTTGTATCAAGAAGATACTAATATAGGTAGAGGTCCTATATCACATAGCACGATGTCTGACTCCTTTTTCAAAGGACCTTTTGAAACAAAACAAACTAAAACTGAACACATCCCTACAATGACTAATCGTGAACCTAAACATGGTAATCATAGTAGACATCAAGAACCACCTAGAAATGACAAAGAGAAAGAGAAAGACCATGACACCAATGAGGAACACGAAGAAGTGGAAATACTCCTTGAACACATAGCAAAATGTTGACGAGACAAAAACTTTCAGAAGGTCATGGGAATCCTACTCAATGAGAGAAAGAAAAGTATTTTCTCAAACTTGCCCAAGAGGGAGCAAATTTTCCCTCTCATTTTAATGTGGAAAGTATTATCACACCTAAAGAAGAGATTGAGACTTCTAAACTCCAAAAACAATTGAAAATTATGCAAGACCAATTGGCTTAAATGACGCATGAGAAAGAGAAACTCACAAAAACATACACATTGGATGCTCTTTGTCCATTTCCATTTGACAAAAGTGTTAACATGCCACCTTTCCGATGAGGTGTAGAGCTACCCAAGTACAATAAGTACTTTGGTACCACTGATTCCCAAGATCGCTTGCGAGAATTTGGTGCTTTGTCTATGGATTTTATACATGATCAAACATACCTCATTCTTTTATTCCCCAGAAGCCTAGGTGGTCAGGCTTTAGATTGGTTTTCACATTTACCTCCAGGTATTAAGACGTTTGATGAAATTGCCAACTTATTTGTTTAGTAGCATTCTCATAACATTCAACATCCTATCAACATTTGAGATTTGTGCAACCTTAAATAGAAAGTTGGATAACCTTTTCTCACATTCGTCCAATAGTGGAGGCAACTGTACACTATGTATTCCCGTAAAATTCTAGAAACAGAGAAGCTTGACATTTTCACTGACAACCTTCTACCTAATTTTGGATATAGAGTCCAACTTCAAGGTCCACGTACCTTTGAAGACATGATCATGCAGGATATTCATATCGAGGAATTTATGGTCAAGAAAGGTGAACTAACTCTTTAGAGGGACATAAAACAAGGTTCCACTTCCAACAGGGATAAAACCAAAGATGTCAACAAGAACCAAGAAATTTTACATGATGGAGTTCTGCTAAAGTGGCATTTAATCTCACAAACGGCCTCAAAGTGGCAAAAAATGCTGAGAAACCTCTCCCTGACAATAAGCCATCTGGGAACAAACCAAGAAACTCATGGGCAACATGCCCTAAGAGAGAGTATACACCCTTGGGAGAACCTTTGGATGTGGTTTACAAAACATTGCTACAACATAAGCTTATTTCACCAATGGATAATCTTCGTCCCTATGATCCACAACCACGTCCACCATGGTGGAATGAAACCTCATTCTATGAGTATCACCAAAATAAGGGACACAAATAGCAACTACATAAAATTGTGCCATAAAGTCCAGGACATGATTGATGCTGGTGATCTTGTGGTAGATGGACATAACAAAAACTTGGATCACAAGGCATTCAAAAAACCTTTCCCAGCTTATGAAAAAGGAGAGACTTCAAAACCACAACCCTACAACAAGGTCAACTATGCATATTCCAATGATGACGATGTCATTCACATGGTTGAACCTATGGATTCTGAATACTATGACATTATTACCATTAAGGGAAAACAAGATAAAGACAAACCCAAGACACCATTTGTCTTGAGGAGATCTACTCTCAATGTAATGGATAATACACCCTTGCAAAACTATGCTAATGTTGTCACTTGTTCTCATGCCAAGTTGGTGCTCAATGGCCCTGTTCCTCCTACTTTTGATCTTGAGCAACACAGAGACAAAGCCCTTGTTGGACCATCTAGCAAAGGTGAAAAACCCACAATGAACTCGATAGCAATCGGTTATAGTGTTCTCGATCAATTGAAATGAACTAATGCTCAAATTTCCATCTTTGAGCTACTTAAAATCTCGCTTGCTCACAGGTAGATTTTGGACAAAGCCCTCACTGAGGCAAATGTTCCTCAAGATCTTGATCTTGAGCCATTTCAATCCATGGTAGGTCACTTGACCTCACCTTATCTCATGACCTTCTCCAAGGAGGATGAGAACTCGCTGAGTCACCCACACAATCAATTGCTACATATCGAGGTTATGATCCATCAGACATGTGTTCGTCAGGTACTCATCGATAATGGTGCTAGCCTAAATATTGTCTCTACTGCTCTCCTTAAACAATTGAATTATTCTAAGGACTCTATTGATCCTCAACATAAGATCACTATCAAAGCATATGATGAAGTGGAATGAAAGTCTCTAGGTCTTGTGGTTTTACCCATTCGTGGCAGTCCTATAGAAAGGGATGTCACCTGTCAAGTGTTTGACATTCCCTTAGCTTACAAAACTCTATTAGGATGGCCATGGATACATGAGATGCATGTTGTGCCATCCACATACCACCAATGCATCAATTTCCCATTTCATGGTTCTGAAGTTACTATTCCTACCACTACTAGCTATACCTACAATATGCTCAAGGCTACTGAAATTTGTGTCCTTGCTAACCATGAATCCACTGATTATCATGACAATAAGCTGAAACAAATCAAGAAGTCATTCAAACTAAAAGAAACTGGCATAGGAGAGTATCACATTGAACCAGTGATGTCATTGACATCTCTTCCAAAATCTCCTCGTCATTACGGGAGACCCTCAGAGGAAAAGAAGCCTTTTGTACTGACACCTCAGATCAAGTATAATGACACTTTTGTTAAGGCTATAGTCCTCGTAGAGTATGGAAGTGAAAATAGAGCCATTCCAGCATGGCTTTATAAAGAAGAGGCTCTAGTGGACCTAACAGAGCAAGCTCAAGAAATCACTCCTAAGAAATATGAGCCTGGTCTTAGGCTTATGAAGCATTTTGGTTACAAGGGAATTGGCCCTATTGGGTGCAATAACAATGGCCTAATTGATCCTATCAAAGCAATAGCTCAAAGAAACCATGATACAACTATCTGAGGATTTAAGAAGGTTGCTTTTCATTTGGGACCAAATAAATTCATACCAACACCTGAGAGTTCATCTGCAAATGAGTCACAAGCTGAGTTAGATACTCAAGAAAAACAATCCGATGATGAGGATTCCTATCCTCATCCTATTCCTTATGATCTTGCTAAATTCTTTGCTGAGCCAGATGACTTTGTGCCACATTTTAGCACTATGGATGATACTAGTGACTCTTCTGAGGATAATACTGAGCAACTCAAATATCATTCAGAAAAGGGAGAATCTAGTCAGTCATTTCATATTGAGTATTTGTGTAAGAACCCAAAGGATGAAGGTGAGTATGTCCCTATCACTTTTGGGGAGTTCTATAGTCTCTCACCATGTAGCATTGATTCTAAGGAATATGAATTTGATTCTCCTTTAGAAGTGACTACTGATAAAGACATTGACCAAGTGCATGTCTATGAAAACCAAATTGAAGTGGGTGAAATGTCTAGGGTTATGTCACATGGGTGTGATCCAACTAGTATCCTAGAGTCATCAATTACTGAGGTTCATACTCTGAGGCATTTGAACACACCTGTGGATGAGGTCACTGTAGGTCTCAAATTGCTGGTCCAAGCACTTAATGACTATACTATGAACATAATTGAACCAGCCACTACTCTCTCACTCACACATCCCAAGCTTATAGACTAGAACCCTAATGCATCTAGCGAAGTCCCCATGTTCCAGAATGATTATGCTCTCACCTATTAGCTAAATTCTATTGAACCTATAACATCTTCCACCAATGAGCAAAGTGTCAACATGACTGAGACTAACATCAAATATCTCAGTCATATAATTAAAAAGAAAAAATGCAAAAGGTCCAATGGTGAAAACCACATTGTGGCAGTGTCAAAACCCAAAAAAGTAAAAACAAAAGATGTATCCAAGGGTGAAAACCTCTCTGAGGTGCCCATGGATAAGATATTTAATGTGCTTCCTAGTCACTTTTAGGAGAGATCATCAGTGTTAATAGAGACAACATAGCCAATTAACCTAGGCACAGAAGAACATCCTCATATGATACATCTGGCACAGTCACTGTCACCTAAAGAGAAGGAAGAATTCATTGCCTTTTTCAAAGAAAAGAAAATAAATTTTTCTTGGACATACTCTTACATGCTAGGATTGGATCCCAATCTTATTGTGCATCACTTGTCCATAGCACCAGCCATCAAACCAATTAAAAAAAAGCTTCAAAAAATGCATCCTCACATTGCATTACTCGTCAAAGCAAAATTGGAGAAACTTCTAAAAGCTAGTTTCATCTGTGCCATTGATTATGCTGAATGGATATCCAATATTGTTCTAGTTTCCAAGCATGATAAATCCATCAGGGTTTGTACAGACTTTCATGATCTTAACTTGGCATGTCCTAAAGATGACTTTCTGCTCCCTAATATTGATATGATCATGGACATGATGGCTGGCTATGAGTTGTACTCACTTATGGATGTTTTTTCTGGATACAATCAGATAAAAATTGTGCTAGAAGACCAGGAGAAAATGACTTTCACATGTGCATGCAGAACCTTTTGTTGGAATATGATGGCATTTGGTTTGAATAACGCTGGTGTTATGTATCAGAGGGCTATTACTACAATTTTCCATGACATGATGCATAGAACCATGGAGGACTACATTGATGATACCTTGGTCAAAAGTGCTAAATGCAATACTCATCTACAAGATTAGGGGCCCATCCTAGATCGTATGGAAAAATTTAGTGTTTGACTCAATCCTAAGAAATGTGCATTTGGAGTCACATCAGAGAAGTTGCTAGGATACATTATTTTTGCAAAAGGAATTGAGGTAGATTCAGAGAAAGTATAAGAAATAATGGACATGCCACCACCTTGGAACATTAGTCAGATGAGAGGACTACATGGAAGGCTCCAATCTATTCACAAGTTTATTTCACAATTCGTGGATAGATCACAACCCTTCACAAAGACCTTACATAAGGGTGTGAAATTAATTGGAGCCAGGATTGTGAGCAAAGCATAACACAGATCAAACAATATCTTGTCAATCTGCCAATCCTAATGCTTCCCATCCATGAGAAGCCTTTTTTTTTATACATCTCAACAACTAAAATGTCTCTAGGAATCCTTTTGGCTCAGGAAGACAATGACAATAAAGAAAGGGCTATTTATTACTTGAGTTGGATGCTGATCTCTTATGAGAAAAACTATAGCATTATTGAGAAAGCTTTCTTGGTAGTTTTCTTTGCTTCCTAGAAGTTGAGACACTACATGCTTGCCCACACTACAAGGCTCATGGCTAAAATAGAGCCACTAAAGTACTTGCTCAGTAAGGTAGCTCTCACAGGAAGATTGGCTAAATGGGTTATGATACTTAGTGAGTTTGACATCTAATACGTTGAACACAAGGCTAGCAAGGGATAGGCAATTACAAATCAGCTGGCCAATGCACCCATATAGAGTCTTCTACTAATGAACATTTATTTCCTAGATGAGTTGATTCTGACACTCACGCACCACACATGGATTGTGTTGTTTGATGGGTCCTTCACACAACAAGGATCAGCTGTCGGATTACTCTTTATTACACCACAGAGATACTCATTTCCCAAAGCGTACAAGATTATGTTTCCTTGTACAAACAACATTGCTGAATATGAGGCTTTGATCAATGGCATGAAGATTGCAGCCCAATGGAGACTAGATCAGTTAGACATCTTTGGTGACTCTCAGCTTGTCATCAATCAGGTTAATAGAGTGTACCAAACAAAGGATGAGAAACTAATTCCTTACAAGTGCATGGTTGATGATGTAAAGAAGTACTTTGCATATATAACCTTCCAACAAGTTCCATGAGTAGACAATAAAGTAGCTAATACTATGGCTACTTTGGCCTCCTTGCAACAGAGGCCTAAAAATGATCTTCGACATGAATTCTTGGTGGAAGCGTTACACTACCCAGCCTATGACACCCCTAATTCGAAGATGATCTGCTCTATTGTTGGACAAGAATCATCCCACTACCATCACATTTATTCCTATTTCTGCAATCAAACCATTTTGAAAGGTCTGACCTAGAATGAGAAATGTTAGCTAATCTGTAATGCTTCGCATTATGTCATTATTGTTGATGATCTATATAGGAGAGGTCTCGATAAAACACTCCTTAGGTGTTTAGAACCTGAAGAGTCCAAACGTGCACTAATTGAAATTCACAAGGGCATTTGTAGATCTCACTCCAATGGCCTGACACTAGCTTGTAAACTCCTTAGAACTAGTTACTATTGGCCTAAAATGGAGCAAGAAGCTATCAAGTATGCTAGATCCTGCAAGCAGTGTTAGTTACATTGGAATCTGATCCATGCTCCAGCTAGAGAGTTGATTCCCTCTACTACAACATGGCCATTTTAACAATGGGCCTTCGACTTGGTGGGATAGATCCACCCAACATCCTCTAATAGACATAAGTTCATTATCATAGCTATATATTACTTCATGAAGTGGGTAGAGGTAGTACCTCTCACAGTTGTCAATGGAAAAACTGTAGCACTTTTTATCACAAACTACATCATCTGCAGATATGGTGTACCGTCCTCAATCATTACTAACAATGGAGGACAATTCAAGAACAAAGACCTCAAGGAACTATGCAAGAAATTCAAAATCACACAACATTGGTCTTCCATTTATTACCCCTAGGGTAATGGCCAAGCTGAGGCATCCAACAAAATTCTTCATCACAAATTCAACAAATTAGGGAGAGATTGGCATCTCTAGATCAATCCAGCCTTATGGGTGTATAGGACCAGAATCAAAACTCCAATGGGCATGACTCCCTTTGCTTTGGTGTATGGAGTGGATGGTGTGCTTCCAATAGAGGTTGAGATTCCTGCCTTAAGAATCTCTATGAAGGGCCTTATTAATGATTATGACAACATGATAGCTTAGCTTCAAGAGCTTGTTTTATTGGATGAATATCAACAAGTGGCATGTGATCATTTGTGAGCATATCAACAATGAATGGCAAGAAGCTACAATTGGAGGGTCAAGCCATGTGACTTCCAGCTGGGTGATCTTGTCCTGAGAGAGAACCCTAAGAATCAATAGCAATGAGTCAAAAAAGGGAAGTTTGAACCAAACTGGTTCAGTCCCTACATCATTACTGTAGCATATGGATCTGGCACCTATCAGCTTTCCACTACTGAGGGAGAAGTGCTAAAGGAACCTATCAACACTCTCCACCTGAAGAAGTTTTATAGTTGATTTGATAGTAGTACCTCTTTGTACATATCTATATGTCCTGAAAAAAAATCCTAAAAAATTGAAAAAGTCCTGAAAAAAATTGTCACCCTGGTGAAAACCTAGCAATAGGCACCTTGGTAACACCAAAAAAAGTGAAAAAAAATCAAAAATACAAAAAAAAATAAAAAGAGAAAAGAGAAAAATACAAAAAAAATTGAAAAACAAAAAAGAAAGTGCCATTGGTGAAAACCTGGAAACAGGCATCATGGTAGCAAAAAAATTAAAATCCTACCAAGAAGGTGAAAACCTAGTAAATAGGTGCCTCTTGTTCCCAATGCTCCATCTTGTAGCACATCTTCTGACTATTATGTATAGTCGCTTTCATGCTTCTGCTTTCCTATATTTTCCTGCTTTCTGCTCATGTATCCATGGATTGAGTCTTGTTATAGCTCGAGGGCATTCCCTTTTAGTGTCACTATTTTTGAGATTCTCCTAATAGAATATCCTTTTTGATAGTTACCAGTGGTCCTCACTACATCTACCTATTTTTGCTAGTGTCACTATTTTCAAGATTCTCCTCATAGAATCTCCTTCGTGACAGTCACCAGTGGTCCTCACTCCGTCTGCCTACTATCGCTAGTGTCACTATTTTTGAGATTATCCTCATAGAACCTCCTTCGCAATAGTCACCAGTGGTCCTCACTATGACTTCCTACTGTAGCCACTATACCTCATTTTCAAGATTTTCCTCATAGAATCTCTTTCGCAACAGTTACCAGTTGTTTTAGCTATGTTTTCTTACTGTTGCTTGGGTCACATCTCTAGATTCCTTTATGGAAGATCTTTCTTGCATCAGTCACCAGTCATTCTAGTTGTGTCCATCTACTGTTGCTTAGTCCTATTTAGTTTCTTCATCTTGAAGTTTCCTCTTTGACCTCAGTCACTAGTCATTCTAATTGCATCTACCTACTATTGTCACCCTACTGAAGAGATTTCTTTCAAACATGTTCTGGACACTGACACTTGACATCAATCCCATGAAAAATAATGATTTCAAAATGACATACTTGTTTGGATATATTGAGCTCTTTCTTTGTTTTCTTTTTTTTCACTTTATCATGTCCCCTCGAGCAACTCAATGATGTCATTTCTAATTAGAGAGGTAATGACTGGGGGCATGATCTTTTCTTTGCTTTCTATTTGCGATTTAGTTCCAATTAGTTGACATATTCCTATAAGAGGGGTGTCCACTATAAGAGCCTCCATCTTGCATTGGATAGCCAGGTGTACCTTGACTCCTTTTATATGAGTACATCAATAATGTTGGTACTTCTCCTTATCTATTGGAGTGAACTCTTCATGCTATAGTATATACTAATACTCATCCTATTAAGTGAACGTATGGGTCACTATGAGTATACCTAGCACACTTCTGTCTCAGGTTATGAATGCAAGGGTCATTATAGATAGAATACTTACTTAATATTGAGAATGAGATGAATCTCCCATGTGTTTGGTGTGTCTATCATGCAAGCAACATTCTGTTCATCCTTGCATTTGTGCTTTGATGCTTATGTTCACTTGCTATATTAAAAGGGACAAATATTCTGGTCATTCTAGCTTCTTGTGCCTCGAATGCTTACATTTAATCCTAACAAACCTATAACATATGGTATATTCATATTCCCATGATTGCAATGTCAGTGAGAATTATATAACATACGAGCTTTGCTCTATATCCAGTGATGATAAATCATTGAGGCTCAGTAACTAGACCTAGGGTTGCATTTAACATAAGTCTTGCATTACATGCTTCACTTGCATAAGCATGCAATTCAATTGTGATTCTATTTCTCCCCTGTGTGATGAAGGATTGGGGGCATCTTCAAACATATCAAGTTTCTCCATGACTACACAAGCATTTGCTTTGTCAATTCGCACTCCTTAATGGAATACCTATCACTATCAAGCAAAACACGCAACACTACATGAGATGTCAATCCATTTCCATATGCATTGCATCCATATACTCATAATATCTACTGTACATGCTCATAATCACATCATATCAAAGTACAACATACATCTCATAGTCATTATATTACCATCTCATGTACATCAAAGTGAAGCAAACATAGACAATGATATGTACACATTGATACTCGGCTCAAAAATCTCGTATATATATATATATATATATATCTATAAAAAAATGGGTCAGTACAAAAATGGGCACTACTCGAGTGCTATTGATCAAAATGATACAAAATGGTGCTGGTACACCAATCAATACATAGCCAAAGATCAAAATCAAGAGCTAGACACATAGCATCTAACTCTATCCCATACTCTCATCTCTAGGAGGAGCAAGAACAAGATCAGTAGGTGGAGGAGAAGGTGGTGGCATGTTTAGCCTCACAAGAGGTCGTGCACCTCTAGACTTTCATGCATACTAAGAAAATTATTGCACCTATAGAGCCTCATCAGGAACCACTGTCAAATATGCAACAAAATAGTACACTGCCCAGGCTGAGTGTAAGTAGACCTCATCCTACAACATCTATGCTCTTCGCTCAGCAGCCTCAGTGCGCTCTCTCCATCAATCAATCTCCTATTGTTGCTCCACCAGCTATGCATCATGGATAGCTACCTATGTCTACAGATCTCCCAACTATTAGGAGGGCTAATGAATCCACTCTCGGTAAGATCGTACTATGTCTTGTGTCCTAGCAATAGGCTGATCAAGCATATCCTCATCTAGCATCTCAGGTGCCTGCTGCTGTGGTGGTGCCTACTACTGTGATGGTGTCTGCTCCTTGATCCTCGGCCTCTGTCATCGACTGTGCTCTACCCTACTACCTCCAACCCTTGGATCTACTCTCATCTATCATGCAAGGATCTCTAACTATCTCACCCTATGTCACACCTCTGGTACTAGATCCTATGGTCCCTATGGTAGGGGAGCTTATTGTTGCTGCACCGGTACTTGCTATGGAACTGGCACTGCCCTCCCCAAGGGATCTAAATTATGGGAATGGATGACTAATCAAATATTCCTAGTATGTAGGTGTCATCCCTGCATCAGCAATCTTGGGGAGATAGTCCCACTGTGTTGCAACCAAGTTGCACAGATCTATCATGGATCAGCCTAGGTCCAATCATGGAGGCCACCCCCACCCTACATCCTTCGCCAGTCTAGTGTAGGCACAATAATCCTGTGAAATGTCCTATGGTCGGCCATACTGCTGCCACACCCATGAAATCACAAACTGCTCTATGATATGTGATGTCCGGCCCAATAGTGGCCATGAAAAAAACATCCAGCCCAGCTCCCTCGGGGTATCATCCCAATCCTCTGTCTCTCACCAGGGCTACCATACAATGGAGAGTAGGTCATCAAGACAAATCTGCCAATGCTCTATCTTACCCAGGTGGATCTAGGTAATGTGACCTTGATACCTACAGCTATATGGCTCCATAGGCTCTCAGGTGTCCTCATGAATGGGCCTACATATGGGGAGATGCTCCCATGCCCAAATCTATAAGACATAGACTCCTACTGTCATAGTCTTCTTCTCATAGAAGACTATCTCATGCATCTCATGGAACATCTGGGCCAGCATGCACTGAGCCCACCCAAATATCTTAGGGGCCTCTACCATCTGTCAAAGCATGACCCCCCAACCACACTCTAACCTGTGTTGCCCCCTGTCTGGCACTAAAAAGTAGCTCAAAAATATCACTAGCACTGATGTCAATCTATGTGTCCACCCATAGGTGTGCACAAGCTCACCCCAACTAATGGCTTATCTCTTGAATACAATAGACAGTGCCTCTGTACCTGCTCGGGGTACTACATCATATAACACACAGGCTCCATGGAATGGGATCCTTAGTATCCTCCATATGTCCTCTGGGGTGATGGTCATCTCCCCCACTGGTAGGTGAAAGGTGTTCATCTCAAGATGTAAATGCTCCACCAAGGCTATGAGTAGGCTGTGATTCACCAGCACTACTAGGATTCGACATAGAGAAGATAAGCCCAATCGAGCAATATGTGCTCGATCAACATCATCAAGACTCCGCAACAAATCTCCATATGGTGGATAATATGATCTAAATGCGATGTCCTCAAAGACCTCCTACACACACACAAACAACAATGACAAGCAAATGATCAGTACCAGGTCAAAATGGAAGAACAAGGTAGACAAAAATACAAATTTCACACATGAAAAATGAAAATTTTAACTCTGTTGTCATGGATTTTTGTGCAAAAATCTCATTATCTCACACGAAGATATCAAGATCTTGCGTGAAGTTCTCTTTCTACTTGTGAGAAATCTCTTCATCATGCAAAGTACAAAATCATCTCAAGCTAAGATCGAGAAAAAATTCTTGTTCTTCGTGCGAGACATGGGTATCTCCCACATGAGAAAACCCATCAACGCACATGAAGAAATAGAGGAATTTTATTTCTTCACACGAGAAGAGAATGTATTTGCACGAGAAAGGATAGTCTTGCTCAAAAATTGATTGACCAAGTCCTAAAACATGCTAAAAATGTAATAAATGACATCATAATGCATACAAATAAAAGTACAAAGCTGGGAGATCGATGACTCACTAGAGGTCCGTAGTCTGCCGACCCGTTGTGTCATCGAGAGTGCTCAAAATGATGATCTCACATGTTCATTGCCATCTTCCTCTCAAAGCTACTATTCACAAAAGAAAAAATGCACAAATGATTTGAAAATGACCCCTTGGGCCCTTATATAGTTGTTGACCTAATTTTTTAAAGTGCTCTAATTTGTGCAAAAATCACCCCCTAGCTAATTTGACCATTCTGAATCCATTTTCAAGATCAAATTTGAAATCTGACACACCTAAGTGCCCAAATAATGTGTTTTAAAATTTTTGGGCCCGATGTGATTCAATGCTTGTGCAGTCTAAATTTTTTTGATATTTTGAGATTCCTAGAATTCTTTCAACTCAAACTTCATCATATTTTCAAAATCCATTTTTGAAATATACAACTCAAGTCAATCATGGCCAATTCCAATTTTGGTCAAACTTGGTCTTCTAGACCTCAAAACCATGTTGAATTAACTCTAAATCTTCTTTTGATTTCTTCTACTGCTTTGTCTCACATTTCTGGTGTGTCATCTTTCAATTTCACTCTGGAGGGGGCAGGATGATTACATCATTGAATACTTATTGCTCAGGGCATCTCGTTCCCATTGTATGTCCTCATCATTCGAGGCATCTCACCACTAGGAGCATCTTGTTTCCCCCTTTCTGGCATCTTTCTCATCTATTTCATCTGGTCATTAGTTGATTATTGGTATTGGGACAATCTAAACCTCGAATCCTAAGGATCAAGCCTTGTTCTAGGGATGATTCTATGTCTCATAATTCAATCTTGCTATCTGTTATCAATCTTAGGTATCTAGGTGTTCTATCTAGATCCTTAAAGATTAAGCTCCATTTTGGAGATAGTGTTTAAAATGCTTATCAATCTTAGGTATCTAGGTGTTCTATCTAGATCCTTAAAGATTAAGCTTCATTCTGGAGATAGTGTTTTAAATGCTTATCAATCTCAAGTATCTAGGTGTTCTATTTAGATCCTTAAAGATTAAGCTCTATTTTGGAGATAGTCTTTTAAATGCTTATCAATCTCAGGCATCTAGGTGTTATGTCTGGATCCTTAAAGATTAAGTTCCATTCTGGAGAGAGTCTTTTAAATGCTTATCAATCTCAGGTATCTAGGTGTTCTATCTAGATCCTTAAAGCTTAAGCTCCATTCTAGAGATAGTCTTTTAAATGCTATCAATCTTAGGTATCTAGGTGTTCTATCTGGATCCTTAAAGATTAAGCTTCATTCTAGAGATAGTCTTTTAAATGCTATCAATCTCAGGTATCCAGGTGTTCTATCTAGATCCTTAAAGATTAATCGAGAGATAGTCTTTTAAATGCTATCAATTTCAGGTACCTAGACATTCTATCTAGATCCTTAAAGGTTAAGCTCCATTTTGGAGACGATGTTTTAAATGCTATCACTCTCAGGTATCTAGACATTCTATTTGGATCCTTAAAGGTTAAACTTTGTTCTAAAGGAAACATTTACAATGCTTATCAATTTTGGGTATCTAGGTATCTTGCTTGGATTCCTTGGGTTAAGCTCTATTCTAGAGATGGTCCTTAAAAGCTTATCAATTGGTCTTTGTATCATCAGCTTCAAAACCAATCTTATCTATTGATCTTCACATCATGCTTTTTGATTTTCTTTGAATCAAACATGTTGCTCACACATTCATTCAAAGAGGGGCAAAATGAAATACCCCAAAATTGGCTCATTGCCATGATCACCAATTTTGGTCTATTATGACCAATCCTAAGACCTATTCTAATAGGCAATTCTCATTCTGATTGTCGCTAATTGACTTAATTGTCAAATGTAGAAAACCCTAATCTACATTCATCATATTTAATCCCTGTAGTACTCACTCATATTAGTCATATTAAACCTAATTGATTTAAATTTAATTTAATCTAAAGTATTCATACTTTATTAAATTAAATTATCTCCTAAGGCTAATGTATGACAAGGTTAAATTTATTTAATTAAATAAAATTATTTGATTAAATAGGAAGTTATTCCTGATTAATTAAATGAAATTATTTAATTAAATAGAAAATGTATTTATGAGAGCATATCTCATTTTATTAAATTAATATTCTTCCTAAATCTTGTCTTCAGTTCTAAATGGAAACTCTGAGTGAACTATCTCTCAAATTAGAATCAATCTAGTTAACTTGTTCTCTCACTCATGGAAAGTTCAATTGACTACTCATCACACTCAGATCAGAAACAGTTCACTTCACTTGCACAAGGAAGTTTCCATCTTAACTAGATATTTTGTCTAATCCTGACTGTCAATCTAAGTTGATCTCAACTGTTGATTCACTCCTAGATTCTATTTAAGGAACTCATAATTCGTCATTACGAAGGTTGAATCTTGTTGCTATCAAATTTTTGTTGAATTTCATACTCACTATTTCTCACACATTTTCATACATTCATACTTTTAGCTTGATCTCATCTAGTTCTTAAAATGCATATGGTTAATCTAGTTTGATTTACATGTTCTTAGATTAATTTCATCTTTCATATAGAGTAATTACATATCACATAGATTAATTGCATTTCTTTAAATCCTTCATTCTTAGAGGGTTTGATTGCTTACACCTTGAATTTGAGGATATATAATAAGAAAAATCCCTTTAGATAGAAGGCAACAGGTCAGCTTGTAGGGCTAATCTTGGGTGAACAATCTCATGTTCATTCTAGGATGAATCTACAAATAAAGATTGTGTTGAAGTGTCTATGAAGTAATAGAGGCTACATTTCATAGGTACAAAGGGATACACCAAAAAATTAGCCTTTGGAAGGGGATTGGAGTCAATCACCACCTCAACCACAAGGACCTCTAGGTGGCCTGACATCACCAAGTCAAGATTTATCTTTCTTGGATAATGGTTCAGCCACTCCTCTCCCTCCTATGAATGAAGAGCAAGTGAAACTAGTGCAAGAAGAAGAGCCACAAAAGATACCTTTTGATGAAGTATTAGGATAGATATATGAAGAACCTTAGTAAACCTCCCAAGATACAGAGGTAAGGATAATTGACTCAATAGATACAATGATGCCTAATGCAGATTTCTCATAGAAAGAGAAGAATCTAGAGAGGAGGGATAAGGAAAAGGGGCTAGTGGTACAAACCACCTGTCTAGCTTATTATATGTCTCCAATGAGAACTTCTCCAAGCTAGTTGAAGAGGGAGGTGATGGTTAGGAAGAATGGGTAGCTGCATTGCACTAAGGATGAGGCAACAAAAGAATTAGTTGAAGCCCTCAAGAGATTTGAGCCACCTACGAGTGATGTGCAAACATTGGCCTTCCTAATGAAGAACCAAAATTAGAACTTGTTAGCTCATATTTCCATCCCCCCTCTACATGTAGATATAGAATATTTAACTCCAAAAGATTATCAGATTAAGGAGGTCTTGTTGAGAAAGCCACCAGTGGACATTGCGAACGTTTTCATCACTACTAGAATCAAAGAAGTGTTAAACACTTAGATAAAGATGAGGCTGAATTGGTCAAGTTGAGGAAGAAAAATGAGATCATGAGGGGATTTATGCATGAGTTAGTAGGTCCTATTGACCTAGATAATCTAGAGGTCACTCTTGAAGTAGCTTTAGAGAAGAAAGATAAAGAGAAGGTAGTCCTACAAGTGGATCCATTTTTGAAGGCTTATCAATTATGCAGAGAAAGTTTTGATGAAAAGGGTGTGTAGATAATACAAGGGAACCTTAAATTATTGCACCATATGTAAAATAATGCAAATAAGTTGGTTGCTATATTGAACCAAGATTTTTGATTGATGGATGAGGTACATACCTAGGGTAAAGACCTTCAAGCGTTACAGTCAATAAAAGCTCAAAGGTATCGTATGTTGATGGATGTATATATAAGAGATGAGTTAGATAAGATAGATGATTGGATTGACAAGATTGTGGGTGGTAATAAAGTAATGGATACATTTCATGTGAATATTCATAAGCTCAAGGATCAAACCCAAGAGAAAATTTTTGAAGTAGAGAAGTATTATAGTGATGTGTGCTTTGACATTTTTGAAGATGAGTCAAGAGATAAACTCCTACTTGTGCAAATAGTCGTCGAATAGTTTTGAAAGATCTTTGATGAAGCTTTGACTAATGAAGACATTATACAAGCATTTAAAACAAAGGAGTCATTATTATAATTAGATGTAAAACTAGAAGATTTTACTGAGACTCACATAGAAGTGGGAAACTATTGGCAAATATTGAAGGATAAGTATGATGCTTTGGAGTTTCCAAATGCAACCCAAGTAATGGAGATAATAGAGAAATTCAAGAGCAAACATCTCAACATAGCTTTGGTATAAAAGGGAACAAAACCTAGAAGCTAAAATTTTAGTTTTGACACTTGGTAAAATTTTGGTGTTTTGAACTTGTCACTAAGGTGCACAAGGTGCACCTCTTCAAAGGTGTGCTTCTCCAAAGGTGCACTAGAAATTTTTGAAGAAGTTAGAGGTACGTCGATAATTAACTGCCAATTTCAAATTTAGAGCTTTCCATGCATTGAAAACACATTCTAATGGTAGTTTAACTCCTACAAACATCCAGAGAAGGTTGAGCTTCTATTTCTGGCATTTCCAGATACTCCTACATCATCTAATAGCTTCCTTCTTCTTATCTACTTCTTCTTTCTTTTTTTTAATATTGTAAAGGCTCATACACTCACTAATTGATAAAAACAATGGTGGAGCTCTACTTAGCACCTCTTAGAGAGTCAATTTGTATATATTTAGATTTTTTTAATTAATTTTTAGCATATATTTTCATAAAGGAATCTCTCACTCTCGACACAAATTGTGAAGATAATTGACTATAAATTGAGGAATGTAATATATATTCTAGGCCACTATTTTGTTGCAATAATATATGCTATTGGTGCTCTCATTTTGAGTGTAGTTATTCTTGTCGGAGTGTGTTATATTTTGTGAATGTGTGTTCATGGAGTGTAATGGAGCCAATGGTTTTGTTGTGTTATTTTGATTGTGTGATCTTTTAATTTTGGTGTTTGTTGTTTGTCTACAAATTCTATTGACCTACTTAGTCGGAGAAGAGATCACATATTGTTCCTATATAGTTTTTTGTCTCGCATGAGCACACTTTCTGTGGCCTTGTGATTTGATGAGAAGTGAAACATCTTGCAGTTACTGAATTCCCATCAATGATTGCATTAGTGGAATTAAGGAATTGCTCCTATTTTCATTAGTTACCTACTAATCTTTTCAAAGACTTAACTTGCAAACATGTTGTTTTAGTGGCTTATGTATATTAGGGATTTATTTTTTAAGTCATTTTCTTAAACTTCTTGTTACCCTATCTTCATTATTTTCTTTTACAAATACTTGGTTAATTTAGAATTCATTCAGTTGCATAGTTAAAACTACATTCATTATAAGCAGAAAAATATAAAAATATATTTCTTTTTGTGTGGTTATTTTTTTGAGATATCAAGTATATTCAACATCTTATCCAAAATTGGTCAAACTAGAAAAGGCCTCCTCATGAACACACATTTATCTTCTATTGAGTAGATTCCAATAGGTTGCAAGATTTCCCAGAACCTTGGAGTTGATTCCAGATTAACTTTTCAAGAGAGGAGTTTGAAAGGATTTATGTCGTTAAAGCATCATGCAAAATGATAGCTCAATAGTATCCTTGATGAGAAAAGATATAGAGATATGGGTTTGGTGCCCCTAGTGATTGGAGATAATGATGACATTGATGTTATTCATTTTATTGATGTATCATTAATATACCATATCGATCACTACTTTATCTTGATGTAGTATGATTTGGACATTTTGATGGATTTCTACTCTATTTTGATCGATTGATTATTTCTCTAGTTTAACATTGCTTGATGGACTTTACATTATCTGATATGCAACTATATGATTGATGTGCCCTATCTATATTTGGGTTCTTTTATCATTTTTGATGCATCATGTGATGAATTTAGTTTATAGAAATGCTTATATAATACATTTTACTTTATTGATATGCTTATGTGATGCTTAGATAAGATATGTGTAAGTGATGTTTTATATGAATGGAATAAAAAATCATGTGATTTTATAAATGAAATTTAACAATGTGACTATGTGATGATTTTAAAATGATAGGGATATGAAATGCATTCAACTACTATGATCGTGTACTTCTTTTTGTATTTTTTTTATGTATGCACTCAAAATATAAAAATGTACCTATAATGATGCATTGACTTGTTACATTTTGATGAATGAAAAACTATGTATGGATTATATGACTTAACAAATGTACATGATCTTATGATTCTAGTGCCATATAATGCAATTTGATGAAATTGATGGTAAATGATTCTAATGAATTCTTTTTGATGAAATGAATGATAAATCCTTCCAAAAATGATTTAATGGTTCTAAAATGTGTGATAATACAATGTGCAATGAAATTATACATGCAATGTTATTGTATGAAATGATTTACATGTAATACAAATGATTAATATACACTTAAATGCACCTAAAATGACCTAAATGTAGTATGCAACAAAAGTTTTTAAGATGGACTCTAATGCACATAAAATGGCCTAAATGTAATATGTAATGAAATGGGATTTTAACATGATAATGATAAATAGTTAATAAACCTTAATGTTCTTTAATGTTACTTACTAACTAATGATTGATGAAACTAAATGTAGCTAAGTGCAATTTTATTAAATAGTGAGTAATGAAAGTAAATGAAGCTAAGTGTAATTTAATGAATAATTATTAATGAAAGTAAATAAATGCAACTTAAATTACTCAATTCAATTAAATTTAACTTATTGTTTTTAATAAAGTGCATTATACACAATTAGAAAAATTGTTCAAAAAATATGATCTTTGATTTCAATTCTATCTCCAAGCATTGAAAAGATCTATGAATAATAACATGGCATGAAAATTAATCTATATGAATGAAACCTATATATACAAATCCCAAAAAATTTATTCCTTCTATTGATGAGATCTCTACTAATGATGAAGATGATGATGATGATGAGAATGAGGATGGAGTCCATAATAGGGGTAGAGGTAGATCACAATGAGGTAGGGGTGGTTGGTGAGGTAAACCACCTAGTCAAGGTAGATCTACAAGGAGAGCACACTAAGTGGCCATACCCATTGCTAAAATTGGTAGTGGTATGATACATTGACATGGCCATTTTCTAGTTATAGTATTATTATTACAAGAGTTCATTCCTAGATTAGTCCAAGGATGGGGTGGGGTAGTGATAGTACTTGGTACAAGTCATAGTCTAGTAGTGTTTTAGTTGGGATTTCCATTCATAGTAGTAGTGGAACTAGACTTGATGATGGTGGTGGTAATGGTGGTGATGATTTTTTTGAGGGTGGGAGAGTTCCATAACAATGGGTGAGCCAAAGAGATAATGGGAAGGATGATAGGGTGAAGAGATAATGGGTGAGGAAAAGAGATGATGGGTAGGATGATAGGGTGAAGAGATAATGAGTGACTAGATCATAACCATAGGCGTAGATTCCTAGCCAACCTTAGACTCCACTTTAGTAGCCTTAGGTGCCATTAAAACCTCAAGTATAGACTTACAACTAGGGTCCTCATTTTTCACAAACACTAATTTAGGATGAAAGTGAGATTATGAAAATTAGAGCATAGGTTTAGACCTTGGAGGCCAAGGTATCTCATATGGGATATTAGTTAGAGTGGTTTGCATTGATAATGAAAACATTGATTTCTATTGGCACTTTGAGTCTATCACCTCCAAATCCACATTCTAGTATAGATGGGTCCACTACTGGCTAGGAAATTCCTCATAGAGTAGATGCATATCAAATAGGAGATAGATTGGGTTCCCTTAATGATAAAATACATAGAGATTAGAGACAAAGAGATGGGTTTGGTGTGCCTAGTGATGGGACACAATGATGACACTAATGTTATTTATTTTGTAGATGTTTCATTAATATATATGTTGATCACAAATTTATCATGATTTACTTGTTGGAAATATAAGAGGAGCAACTAAAAGGGGAGGAGTGAATCAATTACCACAAAAATAAATCATAGATCCCTTAGATATCAACACAACTTTAAGCATTCATAAATTGTATTCTACTATAACTCAGTAATTACACAAGAACTCAATTTCCACTAACAAATGTTGTAACTTGGTAAACACTGAAATAATTTGGCAAATGCTTATCATATAAAACTTAAGATATTATTTGTGATTAATCTTACTTAAACTTAGTTGCATACACATGAAATAAAATAGCATGAACACAATTGACACTAGGATTTAATGTGGAAACCCAATTTGGGAAAACCACCAATTGCAACACGTTATTATTTTTCACTCTTTTTAAGTGAGCCCTATTAAGAGCCAACCTTGTTAAATGTTACAAAACACATTGTTGGGTGTGACCCTATTAGATAATTTAATCACCCTTTTAGGAGTGGCCTTGTTAGAGGTATTTAGAAACTTCATTAGAAATGCCACCTTGTTAGAGGATTTACAAATAGTTGTTAAGCCAACTCTGTGAAGAGATTTAGACCACTGCTACAATGGTTAGAAGGTAACAATAAGATGACCTGATTTCTAATGCAACTAAATTGTAGATGATAGATCTTAATTTTGGCTTGTATACTTAATCCTTCCTAATCAAATGTATCTTTGTAGCTCACCAAGGATATTCTTCTTATCCTTCTAGTTCACTTCCTCTAAGTATCATCAAAATCTTCAATTATGTTTCACACATTCAATCCTCAATTCGACCTTACATTTATATCTTACACATTTTCAAGTTAGCTTGAATATAATTTAGAATTAATATTCATCTTCTTAGTCAACTAGAACCAACAAACAAATTAATTTGAACTCAATATGCCAAAACAAGAAAATCCTTTGATAGCCGACCCTACTCGGTAGATACTAGCTCAAAGTAATTTTCATGTGTTAACCAAGTGAACTCAATTAATACTGCATATTCAAAAAGTTATTTTGGTAATCAAGCGATGTTAGTTAACACTAGTTCCATCCAACATTCCCTTCATTAATGAGTGAGCTCGGTTAACACTCAACTTATGCAAACTTTCCTTTGTCACCTGAGTGAACTTGGTAGACATTGTCTTATGAAATATGAAAGCTCTAGAATGCTTAGTAGACATAGGAAACTATCTTCAATGCCTATGTGAGCTTGGCATACACTAACTGGAAATTATATGGCATTTTGTGTAAATCAAAGAAAATACACAATTAATTAATTGCTTACAAAAATCTCCCTCTTTGGCATTGATGGTAACACAACATGTCATAATGCAATGAAATTTTTAGAGCAAGAATAAGAGAAGGAACATATCTTTAGTTTCATTTTGATTCTTATCCATGAGAACTCTCTCTATTAGTGTGAACTCCCTCTACCTTTAGTTTCTCCCTCTATTAGAAAAAAATTGTCTTCAACATCTTCTTTTGATATAAAAATGTGTCTTTGATAAAAAACCAAGTTCACTCTCCCTCTTTTACATCTCTCTTTGACATCTCTTACTTTTTATCTTAATAAAATTTCTATGAGTATGATAGTAAACTTCACCCTCTTTGACATCTCATGCCAAAGACAATATGCAGTGAATATCAGCATACCTTATGTACTAATTCATTTTCAATGTGCCCTTGTCATTACTGCATCAACTTACTAATTGTCAACATGCTCTAGTCGATGCATCACTAAACTTTATTTAGTGTATTTTAGATAGGGGAATGACCCCTAGCTTACCTCTTAGATACAAAAATGTATCCTTAAGTAAAGGCTTGGTGAATATGTTTGCCATCTATTCTTTGGTATTTACATATTCTAACCTTACTTCTCTGTCTTGCACCAACTCGCTTAGGAAATGATATTTTATAGCAATGTGTTTTTTTTTGGTATGCACCATAGGATTACTTGATATATTAATTGCACTATTGTTATCACAAAAGATAACCACTAGATCCTTGATTAAATCCCTCATAGAGTATACTTTAAGAAACCCCTCCTTTAGAAAAGATGTAAAAACTTGGTGAAAGGTGTAAAACACCTACCAAAAAAATTATTTTTTGTGGCAAAAAAAAAAAGTTTACAAAGAAAAAATAATAATCTCCATTGGTGAAACATTCATAGTCTCTCAAACAATGTGTAAAATCTGGGTGAATTGTGTTATTTTAAAATTAAAAAAAACATTGAAGGTTCGCAAAGGGTTTCATCAACTTGAAGTTCATAGTTGCGAAACTGCAAGAAAGACTTTAACAGGTCTATTGCAATGTCACTGTCAAAGTGAAAATTAATTGTTTATCTATTGTGAAACTGTGAGGAGGGTAGAGATCACATCATCATCAGTTGAAAAGATAAATGAGGAGTTAACTTTGTGACTTTGTGAAAAGAAGATTTCATGACATCGGCAGTAGCAGTTAAATGATGGTGATTCAATGAACTTTTATGTTACAAAGTCGTGAAAAGGGAAATCAAATCATCAGAGGTTTTATCCAAGAAATTAGTTTATTGGTTGCGAAACCACAAAATGTTAATTCAGGTAGTTTTCACATGTTCATAGTGGTTAAAGGGAAAAGACTTCAAGTAGTCACAAAAAGGTAGATTGCATCACTGGAGGTTTTATGCAGGTAGTTAGTCAATTGGTTGTGAAACTATGAAATGTTAAGTCAAGCAATTTTTGCATGTTTGTAGCGATTAACAGGAAAAGACTTTTGGTATTCATGAAAAGGGAGATCGCATCATTGGAGATTTTTTCCAAGTAGTTATTTTGTTGGTTGCAAGATCATGAAATGTTAAGTCAGGCATTTTTTGCATGTTCATAGTGGTTAAAGGGAAAAGACTTTCGACAGTCACAAAAAGGGAGATTGCATCATCGAAGATTTTTTCTAGGAAGTTAGTCTATTGGTTGTGAGACTGTGAAATGTTAAGTCAAGCAATTTTCACATGTTCACAGCAATTAAAGGGAAAAGATATGTCATCTTGCAAAGTTGTAAAAAGTTAAGATGAAGCCATCTTCGCCACTTCGCACCAGTTAGAAGGAAATGGGTTTTGATAACTATGACAACACGATGTAAAACATTTAAGTTCTAAAGCTATGATAGAAGGGAAATCTCATTGGAAGAAGATATAAGGCTTATCACAAGGTCACAAGGGTAAAGTGAATATTTGATTTAATAGTTGCGGTAGTCCAAGAAAAGAAAAAGAAGGGTCTCACAATTTTGCGAAAAGATTTCAAGGTTAAATTAAACTGATTGTGATGGAGCATAGAAAGAAGGGTTTAGCAACTCATAAGATTGTACAATGTATTTTTAAAGCTTGAAACTTTGAAAGTACAAAAGAACAAGTTTTCAAATCTATTATCTGATTCTCGACAGTTGATGAGTTGACATTCTAAGGCAAATGAAATAAAGGTAGTACTTACTATTGGTAGTGGTCGATAATAGATATCCATGCACATGCAAACTTTTAAAGCCATTAAAATTTAACAATTTAACATCATGGCCCATCATCAAGTTGAAGAAAACTAGAATTCTCATATATCTAGAACTAACAGAGAAAAAAGAATTTGCAGTGAGATTAGAATGGTAGAAGCAGAATCATTAGTAAAGAAGGGCACTAGAGAGGGTAGCAAGGTTTCATTGTTTGACACATTTGTAGAAGAATGGTTAAAGATTCTCCCTAAATCTTCCAATGCTCAAAGTGCTAATGTCCACATGTTTAGAGATCCTTACAACTTTTGTAGAGATGCTCAAGTACCGGACACCAATGGAACTAAATTGTTCTAGTACTTTTACAAGAATAGGGTGCAAAAGGTTCCCATCTCAAATCCATGGATGAAGAACCTAGGGAATTTGATAATGCTAGAGATATATGTGGATGTTGGACTTATCAAGGCACTAGTAAATGCATATAATCCAACTACTCGGTCTTTTCATAGAAAGAATATGAGCATTCTCTATACATTAAGTAAGGATGCTTTTGCTGAAGCATTTTATTTGCAGGGTCGCATGTCAATTCCTATTAACCTGGAAAAATTGGAAGTAGCATTTTAGAAATAGAGAGGTTTCTATACAAAACATGCAATGTTGCGACATATCTCGAGGGAAAACAAGATGAAAGGAGAATTCCCAAAAAAGGTTACTAATTTTATACCCTTGTTATATTTCTGTGCATACTTTCATAAAATAGTTTTTAGATTGAACAAACTATTTGGAGTAGATGGATCCATGGATGCCTCCCCAGCATTGTATGTGATAGCTCTAGACATTCAAGACCCACATACTAATGTGGGGTATCATTTTGGAACATTTATTGTTGATAGTATTCATCAGCAAATGGTGACAGCTCAACAAGGTGAT
This sequence comes from Cupressus sempervirens, assembly GCA_028749045.1. NCBI lineage: Eukaryota > Viridiplantae > Streptophyta > Pinopsida > Cupressales > Cupressaceae > Cupressus > Cupressus sempervirens. Next base: position 568,738,815 of record CM053792.1, on the reverse strand, counting down.
CTTGACAATTTCAAATTTCTACATTACTCATTGCCTATGCATCTCATCCTCTTCTACAATGTGGGCCCTATTTCATTGGAGCTTTGGAAAATTTTGGAGAGGCATTGCCTATTCAAAGATGGACAAGATTATGGTAGAGGTTCTAATCTTTTTCTAATTCCCTCTCTTTTTATAATGATTTTGTTGCAACTATTCATAGAATGTTAGGTTCAAAATTGGAAAGATTACCTAGGTTAATTAGGAAGATTGTTAGACCAACTATGTTTTTTGATGATGAGGGACCAATTGATCCTGATTGGAGTAGTGCCTTTTTTTAGAAAACTATACAGCAATTAGAATTTTTGGTTGTTCCCAACCCCCTCATTTCTTGCCAAGATATGTATCAAAGAGGGTGGGTGTAGTGGAAATTTTTTGGCAGTTGTTATCCATGAATAGAGAATATCTAGGTCCAACCATTAGAAAGGGGCCTTTTCTATGTAGAAATTTCAAAGTAGGGGATTTTGAAAATGGTAAAGATGCCATTGAGGAAGTTGATGCCTTCCTAAGAGAGTTAAATTTCCCCACTACCCCCACTAGGGTTTATAACCCATATAACATTATTAGAAGTGCTCTTAAACAAATGAGGGGTTATAATGCCATCATTGGAAGGAAAATTTGGAAAGAGGATATCATTAGGGATCAACTAGATGAAGATGTCTGTGCTAATAGGATGCAGAAGTGGAGAAAAATCCTCTCAGTAGAGGAAGAAATGAAGAAAGTAGATCCTAATTTCTAGGGCTTCTATTTTGATTTACCCTATTTTAAACAAATTGATAAGTGTATTGAGGAGTTTGACAACATTATGGCTCAAGTTCCTCAAAATGCTAGAGATAGGGTAAACCCTTCTTCTCGAGAGGTAGATGTTGTATTGGAAATCAATGACAAAGAAGATCAACCTGGCCCTTTAGACTGGGATAAAAGGGGTAAGAAGAAACAAAAATTGATTGAGGTTCCAAAAAAGGCTAGAGAGAAAGCCTTACAAGTGCTTCCAAAAGGAACTAGGTATTTTGATGATGCCAAACAAAATTTCTTAATTGATCAAGCTACTCAAGAGGAGAGGAGACCCAATAGTTTAGAACTGCATTCCATGATGCTGGATGACAGAATTATACAGGCTCAAGAATTCATGAAGGATGATGATTTTATCAAGAGTGAAGAATTCAAAAGTTTTCTGTATAAACTCAAATAGAATGAACTTTCTTTGCATGTAAAACCTAGAGACACAGATGAGAAAGTGACTAAAATGGTGCAGAAGCTCCAAGCCTATGATCCTAACAGTGAAAGCCTCACTAGAGAAGGCTAGGGAATTGGTACAAAGGAGTGGTATGATAGTTTTACTAGGATGGGATATATGTTCATCATTCCTACTTGATCAAATGAGGAGACAAGAAAAATCAATCTCTTATGAGGAGATTAATCCATTTGGTGAGCTGCAAGGGGCAGGATTTAATATAGATACTAAGACAATGGCTATTTGGAGTATAGCTCCAAAATCAGAGAAGCCTACCCTAATGGAAATTAAAGAGACACTAGCAAGTAATGCAATTTTCTAGAATGCACATTCAACTTCTTCAAATCAAATTTACAACCTCCAAAACACTAATGCTATGCTAGGTAAGAGCAAGATTGATATTCTTCAAAAATAACTAGTGCAGACATATGAAAAGTAGCTTGAAGCCAAGAAGAAGTATGAAGAGGAAATGAGAAGAACATATGTTCTGTAGCATGCTTTGGAGGAATCAAAAAAGGAGAATGAAGATTTGAAAAGACAAGAAAAGTCACTAAGAGTAAGGGAGGTAGAAGACTAGAATATTCAAACTGACCAGATAGTAGAAGAACCACATCTAGTAACACAAATGGATATGGATGAGTATGAGATTTGCAAGGATGTAGAGATCAATACAATGAAATAATTTTTGATTCATAGAATCACTACTTTAAAGAGAGCCTCTATAAATGTAAATAGTATGTACAATACTTTGTAGAGTAATGAATACCAATGCTCTGAGGCTTTATCACTATTATCTCCATTATTTGCCCAGTGGGGGCCATACATTCAATTCTTTAATAGGTTAGTTCCTTTACTCACACATAAAAAGGAACTACCTAAGGAGATCATTGTTCCTATAAGGAAAATGATACATCAAGTTAAAGAATTGAATTCATTCTTCAATGGTAAGATTGAAGCAATAAGGGGAAAATTAAAAAGCATAGCATTGGGTACCCCAGATTTCATTCCAAAAATTTTGAACAATGAAGGGTATGTCAAATATTGGCAAGAGTGGTCTAAATCTTTTGATTTAATATTAGACCATCCAAAAATTATAGCATTTTCAAGAGGTGAATCAAGTTCTCAAGTTGTATATGAAGATTGATATGACATACAAAATTGAAGCAGATATGGAAAAAATTACTAGAGAGGGTAAAGCCATCACAGATGCAAAATGGACTAAAAAAATTAAGTAATTAGAGGTGGTTAGAAATATAGTGTGGCTTGTTGTGGATATAGATATTGCCATCTGAGAGGTTATAGAAGATATCAAAGCAATCCCTTTAATACAAGATGATTAGCAAAAAAGATGGTGGCCCCAGGGAATCAATTGGAGGACAAGTGTTGCAGAAGAATATCAAAGAGAAGTTGTTCATCATAATAGATTACCTTAACTTTGTGTTACATTCACTGTGGGTAATGTTGTAGTTAGAACTAGAAGATAGGCTTAATGATCACTTGCCACTTGTCACATTTTGTAATTGTTTCCCCTTTTTCTATTAAAAGATTTTACAAAAGGTTTCAACAAATTGTAATGATTATCTCAATTGTTGTTATCTTTTTTCATTTGTAATGAATCATGATGTGACCTTTCTAAGCCTGAAGCTTGTTGCAACTCAAGTGATGTAAATATGAGTTTCCAAGGCTTAGAAATGGTCTGATTTGTTGTTATTTTTCAGATTAAGTATAATTTTCTTTAAGAGCAGATATTGTTCCAACTCTTTGTATTTCCATTATGTTTTATAGTCAATAGTTCTCTGTGATGTTAATGTTAATGAAAAGTTTCATATTCTGTGTTGATATTATGGCCTTTGCACATGTCTCTATTATCTCTTTTTGTATTGTCAAACAACTAAATCAAGAGAAAGATACAAAAATAACATTGTGTCAACAATATGAATAGAGTAACAACCAACAAAAATCTTGAACTCAAATAAAGAGAAAGGTACAAAAATAACATTATGTCACCAATAGAGTAACAAAAATCTTGAACTCAATAATTGAGTCTCAATTTTTGTAAATTGTAATTGCAATATGATTGTCACTAAATATGGAAGAACTGAAGTAGAGTATATCTATAAATTCCTTAGAACTGAATGCTACATTGCTAAATCATGATTCACTTCATTGACTCAGCCTCAAATGTGATGCTTGTATATCCCATATGGACTCCAGATCCTAAAACTGACTAGTACTACTAGGTTTCTCTTCATTCTGAATCAGGTATTCAAAATTCGTAAAATCTTCATCTTCATTCTGACTTTGAGACCTAAATTCATCATTTATGTTGGAGTCAGCAATAGAAGTAGAACCACCATCTTTTAAAGTGTTGCAAAGGCCTCATCTTTCACATGTGGAATTCCAAATGGCCAATGACCTATCATAAGGAAAATCTCTAACATTGTATTGAGTTACAAACAACCTCAAACAAGTTTCCAAATTTTTGTCTAGTTTGTTTCTAACATTTGATTTCAAAAACCCCATTGCACTGAAAACTCTCTCATCTTCCACCAACCCTAATATCATTGTTTGACATAAATTAGCAAGTTTGAATTATTCTAATATTGAAGTATGTAATACTTCACTCTGACTTATCCTTTTCTAGAGCCTTGTTATTGCACTAGGATCAAATGGATTCACAAAGTTTTCCATCTACTATTTCATACACAATGCAAAAAGTTTACATTTTTTTTAAAGATTATTTGAATCTAAGATTCCTTATATTAGTTGTCCATTGCAATCTATATGCTTTGAAAACTATGTTACCAATTTGTTAAGTTTACTATGAAACAACTTTGCATCAATTGGATTATGTCCGAAGTGTTTCCAAAATTGAGGAAACACACAACTCATGGCTTCAATAATTTCTTCTCAAGGGAATCTTTCATGAATCTCACTTGAAATTTGGTAGAAAATAAACTTCACATTTTCACTAACAGATTTAACAATCTTGTCAAAATCATCCTTTCTAACTAGTAGTACTCTACCTCTCTTGGTTGTTTTAGATTGGTGCAATATTGGTATTTCAAATCCTTTCATCTACACACATAGCTCATTTTTTCCATTAAATCATAAAAAATTCTCAACATGATTCAAATTTGTAATTATCTTCCACCTTGAAAAAATTGGGCTATGACTTAAGAGATCTGAATACAAAGAATCTAGAGCCATGAATGTCATTTTATGTAAATTAGAATACTCATGAATATACATAGTTCTGTCTTGGGCTTTCTTAACAAGTTTGTTCATTAAATCCAGCATGGGGAGAAGACTGGCTAAATTTAATAGGTTCTCTATATCACTTAACTTATTTAACAAATTAGGAGCTTTGTCCATTGTAAGGCACTGCTCATATAGAACTCCAATCAAGGATTGATATTCTGCTAGAACTCATTATGTTGGTCCATGCAAAGATATCCATTTGGTCTCAACATCCTTGAGAATCTTATTTCCTACTGTTACTCCCTCAAAAAAATCTTAAATTTTGCAAAGCATTTAGGACTTCTACAAAAGTATGAGTGGAGCTCACGGATTAGATCTTCAACTTTTGACACTATAGGAAAAGTACTTATAATCTTATATACTAAATTCATTTGGTGGGCCATGTAGTGTATGCCAAGCCTGTAAAGTGCAATACTAGTTTGTAATCTTGCACAAAGACTAGTCCTTTTCCCTTGCATTACTGTAGCTCCATCAGCTCTGATACATACTAACTTATTTGCAATTGTGAAGTCATCCATACCAGCAATTTCATTCAAAGCTTTCTTAACTTCTAAATATAAATTTTATGTAGTTGAAATGGCCCTCATTTTATGAACACAAAGTAGATTAGCTTGATGGACATGATCTTTTACAGTATATACATGCATACAGACCCAAGCAGTGTTATCTACTGCAGTGACTTCATCTAAGGATAATGAAATAAACTTGGATTCTTTTACTCTCTCCTACACATTTTTCTTTTCCACCTCAGCAAGATAGCTTGCCATTTCCCATTCAGCGTATATTGACCAATGTGACATAGGATAGTGAGGAACTCTCAAAAAAGATAATAAATTACTATATTCTAAAAAGTCTCTCATAGGATGCCCTCTAGATAGACTATGAAAAATAATGCTCATCTGAATGGTCTTTGCCAAGTTTGCATCATTGGCTGCATGTTGAAGCCCGTCCTTGATTGGATTGCCGCTACTACCACTACCAATTACTACTATTTTCTTGAAATGTTCTTCATATTCTATGGCATACTTAACATGAAGGCATTATTCCTTTGATTTCCATCTCACTGCTGCTACTTCCTTTCCATCTATGATTTATTTTTCATAAACCTTCCCAATATGTTTTTCTATAGTGTCAAACTTTGGCTGCAACTTCTTATCTCTTTTAGTTTTCTAGTTACAAATAACACACTCGCATTCTATTGGTGATTCATCATTGTTTGTGATTGGTTCAATAAACTAGTACTTTGCTACCCAATCAATCTGGAAAGTCCTTTTCATTTCCCTCTCCCACCCCATTTGTACATTCCTTTTTCTTTTCTTCCTACCAACATCAATATTATCTTCTATTGTTTGAACATTGTTATCCTCATTTGATGCATTTTGATTTAATTGAATAACAACCTAGTCTTCTAGTGGTGGTGAGGTATTGTGATTTCCTTCTACACTTGTACTTGCACAAGTTGGTGGACCAAAAACATTGTCAATTCCAAAGAAAGCCTTTATGGTAGTAGCTCTAAGTTTTTGGCATTTTGATGTAAGATTAATCCCTTCATTGTCATTGGGGGTCTTACCCTTGTCACTTCCCTGAGACTGAGCAATATTAGTTACAAACTCACCCTCCCCTAACATCTCAATCCACTGACAATCCATTTAAACTTTACCTCCCTGAGAATAAGCATTATTACTTTTAGACTAGGAATTGAAACTTAAAGAAAAAAAGTTAAATTTCAAATCTAATTTTTGATAGTTGGTGAATTGAAATTCCATGGAAAAGGAAATAAAGGTGGTCAATATCCATGCATGCAAGCTTTAAAAACCATTAACATCTCTAGCAACTTTCAGAATTGCATCCACTTTTTGAAAAATTTCTAATGAAAATGAGATAAGAAAGGAAACTATAGATAAGCTTTTGATTAAATTAAACTAGATAAGCTCAAGGAGAGTATTTTACAGCACAACTCCACATACCAATTTACCACCACTTGTGGAAGCTATCTCTGGAGTTTGAGTCATGCCCACGATGTGTCCTATGCTACTAGAAATTTGATGGAGTGCTAGTAGTATTTAGTGATTATCTCATTGCATGGGTGAATTCAAATTTATACCTATTACAAATCAATACAATTACCAATTCACCACGCCAAATGAGCCAACTCCTCTACGAAAAAATAAAAGTGTATTGGCAAAACAAGCTGACTCCTCCACTTCCCATAATGTGAAATGAGTTGAATCCTCCATGGTAAAATGAAACTAGTATGGAAAATTCTCCCCTACTGCATGAAACAAAAACTTGAAACTCGAAAAACATTCCACGATAAGCATTACTTGGTCGGTTGTGTGAAAGGTGAATACCGCCAGGGAAAAACTCAAACGTAACATTTTCCTTGGTGATTACAATGCTAGGCAACTAGGTAAACCCAACAAAGCTTGGCAACTAGGAAACCATTGAAGGGCTTAGAAATTGCCAAAAATAACACTAGAAAAATGTCAAATTCACCAAAATACAAAAATTTGCCACTATATTATACCCTGCTTGATTTCTATCTTCATACTTACCAATAGCTGTTTGAACCAAACAACATTTGAACAATCAACTACTACAACCACATATTCTACTTCTGCTATGGATTGAGAAGTAAAATTATGTTTCTTGCTTGTCCAAGACACTAGTCTTTTATCAAGAATGAATGCTCCACCAGTGGTACTTTTCCTGTCACCAATAATTCTTACCCAATCAGCATCTATGAATGCTTTCAAATCTAGATTGCCTCCTTTTTTGTACCATAGTCCATAGTCTTGAGTACCTTTTAGCTATCTCATGATTCTTTTGATTTTCATCATGTGATTTTCTTTGGAATTTGCTAAGAATCTTTCCACCATACCAACTGCAAGAGCAATGTTAGGCCTCGTATGAAAATCACACTATAATTTACCAATCATTGATTTTTATGTGTTTTAATTTACCTCCTTTGAATTATCATCTTTGGAAAGCTTATGTCTAGTAGACATAGGTGTTCCAATTGGCTTTGAATTCTCCATTCCAACTTCCAAATTTCTTTAGAATATCCTTCATATATTTAGAGCGAGTAATGAAGATACCATCTTTCTTTTGCTAAATCTATAATCCAAAAAAGACTTTTATCTCTCCAAACATGGACATCTCAAATTCTTTACTCATCCCTTCTAAGAAAGCCTTGCACAGGTCATCATTTCTAGTGAACAATGTGGCATGAACAAATTTTTTTGCCAATACAATCTTCTTGTCTAGTCCATCCTTGATATATAGACTGTTGTTATCATTTGTTCTTTGAAAACCAATTTTTATCAAGTAGTTATGAAGTCTTTCATACCAAGATTTGGGAGATTTTATGAGACCATACAATGCTTTGTGTAATTTGTAGATCATATCTCTTTTTCTAGGATCTATAAAACCTTTAGGTTGCTCTATCTAGACTTCCTCATCAAGAATTTCATTTAAGAATGAAGATTTTACATCCATTTGATAAACTTTAAATCCTCTATATGTTACATATGCTAGTAAAGTTTTAACAGCTTCCAATCTTGTAACAAGAGAAAAAGTTTCACCATAATCAATACCTTCTTCTTGAGAGTAACCTTTGAAAACTAACCTTTATTTGTTCTTTGAAACTTCTCCATCTTCATTTAGCTTATTTATGAAAACCCACTTTGTGCCAATCACATTTTTATCTTTTGGTCTTGGAACAAAAGTCTAATTCTTATTCTTTTCTATATGTTTTATTTCTTCATTCATTACTTCAATCCAACCTTCATTATCCAAAGCATCTTTAACATTTTTAGGTTCAAATTCAGCAAGTAAACATGTACCTTTCAATTTGTTTCTTTTCATTGTGCCATCAGACTTGTCTCCAATGATCTGATCAAGTGCATGATGCCTTCTAACATATCTTGCTAACACAAGTACTTTGTATTTGGAGTTTTTTCCACTGACCTCTTCATGATCTTCCATATTTTTCTCAAGTCCTACTATTTATGACTTGGGTCCATCAGACTCAATTTTCTCTAGCAACGACTCAATAGCTTCTGACTATGACTTGGGTCCTTCAAACTATGGCTTGGGTTTCACTAGTTGTAACTTAGGTATCTCTAGAGATTTTGGAGACTTGGGAGATGAAGCTTCCTAACCTCCAAATGGATTTGGCAATGTATCAGGTTCATAATACACAAATCATCTATAATCCTCAAGTTCTTTGTTGCTATCCTCCTTACTCTTTTCTACAAACTCGTCAATTCTCACATGTGCACTTTCTATGATTTTATGAGTAGACAAATTCAAACATTTGTATGCTTTACTTCTACAAGAGTATCTTAGGAATATGCCTTCATCACCTTTGACATCAAATTTAGCCAAACTTTGTTCAAGGTATGCATTGCAATGCTGATTACTTCTTTCTAGTATTTGACTGCAACATTCTTTTCTATCATCAAGGTTCTTACACAATCCATGATGGATATGTTCCATCTTTCTACTATACTATTCTATTGAGGTGTACTAGGTGCTAATATTTGTCTTTTGATTCCTTTTTTAGTGCAGAATCTATTGAATTCACTAGAAATGAATTCACCACCTCTATCTGATCTCAAACATTTCACCTTCTCTCTAGTTTTTTTCTCTACTTTTGCTAGATGCCACTTAAATTTTTGAAATTCTTCAAACTTTTCTTTTAAATACATTATAGTCATCATTCTATAATAATCATCAAAAAATAAAATGAAATATTTATTTCCACTATATCTTTCCATTGAAATAGGTCCACAAAGGTCTATATGAACCAACTCCAAGATTCTTCTAAGTGATAGTTCTTGCTTCTAAAACTAGTCTTTCCCATCTTTCCAATTTGACAATTTTTACATAGGCCCATATTAGGTTTCCTCAAACTAGGAATACCTCTTTCTCTTTTTATTTTTTCTTATTTTGATTAGATTATCAAAATTCACATGAGATAGCAGTTTGTGCCATAACCATCTTTCTTCTATTTGAGCGATGAAACATGAACTTTCACTAAGATCTAGATAGAATAAATTACCTTTTATTTGTTTGCTAGACCCAAGCATATTTCCTTTTCCATCTAGTAGCTTGGCCTACTCTTTCATGAATTATACCTTGAATCTAATGTTATTCAATTGTACCACAGTCAATAGATTATTCTTTAGTCCTTCTACCCAGTAGGAATTGTTAGATTTGAGTTCATTGGTTATTAAAATACAACCTTTTCCTTTTATACAACAAGGTTCATTATTTTCAAATCTAATGCTTCCATCATCATAGTATTCCATATGTTCAAATTTTGTTTTGTCACCATTCATATGATGAGAGCAACCACTATCAATAATCCATGTATCATTTTTACTTACATGAGAAATAAGTACCATTTTGTTTGACTCATCATTTGATTCATGTTTTATAGTTATATAGACCATTTCATCATTATCACTGCTATCTAAATCTTTAACCATGAAACAAGATTTCTTATCTTCATTTTTGTAGTCCTTGTAACTCTTGAATTCCTTCTTGCCTTTGAACTTACTATTTTTCTTTTCTTCTTTGTTTTCTTTTTTTGGACACCTAGTAGCAATGTGACCAATTTCTTCACAAGAAAAATAGATTAGAGGAATCTTATCTTTGTACTTTCCTTTACCTATGGAATATTTCCTTGCAAGTTGGGCTTTAACAACTTCAAGATCAATGTCTAAACTTTCTTCATCTTCTTATCTTTTAGATTGATTAGCTTTTGATTTCTTACCCTTTTTCTTGAGTGAAAGCTTGGCTTCAAATGCAGAATCAATGCCTTTAGAACTAGGAATATAATTATCATGGTTATCCAATTCAAAAGCTATCAATCTTCCTACTAGAGGATCTAGATTTATCTTGTTGTTTGGATCACATCTCATCTCCTGAATAGTAGATACTCAAATTGAATAGATAGGAAGAAGAGTTATGAGTACTTTACTTACAACTATTTTATCATCAATGTCTCCTCCAGATGCTTTGATTGCACTTACACTTGCTTTGATTTGATCAACATATTTTGCAATGTTCTCATCCTCTCTCATCTTCATATAATTGAGCTAACCCCTAACACTTTTTGCTTTGACTCTTTTAACATTGTCATCACCTCTATAGATATCTTTTCATTTGACCCACATTTCATGAACAGTAGCACAATTTTTAACTTCATATAATTTTGCATAGTTGAGAGCAAAAGCAATATCAATCATCATTATATTATGATTCTTCTTTTCAATAATCTCCTCGATTGTCAATGTTCCAGTTGGAGCCTTGTAAGAAATGTCCAAATGTTTCAAACCTAAACCATTGATGGTTGCTAGATGCAACTTCATAAGTTCATGTCGTGCTACAATGTTTTCCTTTTTCAACTTGGGAATCTCTCTTCTATAAGACATCCTGATCTTTTAGCTTAGGTCCTTGAAACTTTTTGTGCAAGCACCAATGCTCTAATACCAATTATTGGAAATATAAGAGGATTAATTGAGAGGGGAGGGGTGAATCAATTACCACAAAAATAAATCCCAGATCCCTTAGATGTTAGTTCATAATTTTAAGCATTGATAAACTATATTCTGATGTAACTCAATAATTACACATGCACTTGGTTTCCACTAACAAATGTTGTAACTCGGTAAACACTGAAATAACTTGGCAGATTCTTATCATATAAAACTTAAGATATTATCTATGATTAATCTTACTTAAAGTTAGTTGCATAGACATGAAAGAAAATAGCATGAACACATGTGACACTAGGATTTAATGTGGAAACTTAATTTGGGGAAAACCACATATTGTAACTAGTTACTATTTTTCACTCTTTTGAAGTGAGCCCTATTAGGAGCCAACCCTATTAAAGGTTACAAAACACACTATTAGGTGTGACCCTATTAGAGGATTTAATCACCCTTTTAGGAGTGGCCTTGTTAGAGGTCTTTAGACACTTCAATAGAAATGCCACCTTGTTAGAGAATTTACAAATAGTTGTTAAGCCAACTCTATGAAGAGATTTAGATCACTACTACAATTTGAAGGTAATAATGAGATGACTTGATTTTTGATGCAACTAAATTTTAGATGATAGATCTCAATTCTAGCTTGTATACTTGATGCTTCTATGTCAGATGTATCTTTGCAACTCACTAAGGATATTCTACTTATTCTTCTAATTCGCTTCCTCTAAGTATCATCAAAATCTCCAATTATGTTTCACACTTTCAATCCTCAATTTGACATTATATTTATATCTTACACATTGTCAAGTTGACTTGAATAAAAATTAGAATTAATATTCATCTTCTCAGTCAACTGGAACCAACAAAAAAATCAAATGAATTCAATATTCCAAAACAATAAAATCCTTTGATAGTCGACCTTACTCAGTAGATACTAGCTCAAAGCTATTTTCCTATGTTAACCTAGTGAACTCAGTTAACACTACATATTTAAAAAGTTCCTTTAGTAACTGAGTGAGCTTGATTAACACTAGTTCCATACAACATTCCCTTCATTAACTGAGTGAGCTCAATTAACACTCAACTTCTACAAAATTTCCTTTGTCGCTCAAGTGAACTTAGTAGACACTATCTTCTAAACTAGGAAAGCTTTGGAATACTTGGTAGACATGGGAAACTATCTTCAATGCTTGAGTGAGCTTGGCATACACTGATTGGAAATGATATGATATTTTGTGTAACACCAAAGATAATACATAGATAATCAATTGCTTCCAACAGTACTCTGATTTGACATATTAATTGATTGATACTTTATTTTGATCAAATGATTAATTCTCTAGCTTATAATTTTATGATGGACTTTACATTATATGATATGCAGCTATATAATTGATGTGTCCTATCTATGTGCTTATTCTTTTGTATTTTGATGCATGTTGCAATGAATTTAGTTTACATATATGCTCATATGATTCATTTTAATTTATTGATATGCTTATGTGATTCTTAGATTAGATATTTATAAGTGATGTTTTATATGAATGAAATTAAACTACATCTAGTTTTATGAATGTAATTTAACAATGTGATTGTATGATGATTTTAAAATGATATGTACATGAAATGTATGCAAGCATTATGATTGTATACTTCTTTTGGTATTTTTTATGTATGCACTCAAATGATAAAAAGTACCTAAATAATGATGCATTGATTTTTGAGATTTTGATTAATGCAAAACTATGAATGGATTATATGACTTAATGAATGTAAATGATCTTATGATTCTAATGACATGTAATGAAATTTGACGAAATTGGTGGTAAATAATTCTAATGAATGCATTTTGATGAAATGAATGATAAATCCTCTTTAAATTGATTTAATGGTTCTAAAATGTATGATAATGCAATGTGGAATGAAATGATATGTCCAATGTTATTGTATAAAATGACCTAAATGTAATATGCAACCTTAATTAAATACAAATGTCTAAGATGCACTCTAATGCACCTAAAATGAACTAAATGTAAGATGCAATGAAATGTGATTTTACATTATAATGATAAGTGGTTAATAAACCTTAATGTAATTTAATGGCTAATGACTAATGAAACTAAATGTAGCTAAGTGTAATTTTATTGAATAGTGAGTAATGAAACAAAATGAGGATAAGTCTAATTTAATGAATAATTAAAATGTTAGTAAATAAATACAAATTAAATGATTCAAGGCAATTAAAGTCAAATTGTGATATTGATATCAGGATTTAACTGTATAGTATTTAGATAAAACTTATTGACTTATGTTTTTGATAAAGTGCATAATATTAAATTGGAGAAAATTGTGAATGATTTATGACCTTTGATTTCAATTCTATCTTCAAGCCTTGAAAAGATCTACAAATAATAACATGGCATGCAAATTAATCTACATGAGTGCATCCTATATATAGATCATAAAAAGTTGATTGATGAGGTCTCTACTAATTGTGACAACAACAACAATGATGATGATGGGGATGGAGGCCACAAAAGGAGTAGAGGTAGAGGTATAGAAAAATGAGGTATACCACTGACTTGAGGTAGATCTACAAGGAGAGCACACTAAGTGGCCATACCCATTTCCTAGCTTGGTAGAGGTATGAGACATTTACATAGTCATGTTCTAGTTATAGTATTATTATTACAAGATGTCATTTCTAGATTCATCCAAAGATGGGTTGGAGTAGTGATAGTACTTGGCTTAGATCATAGTTCTAGTAGTGTTATCTTTGGGATTTCCATTTCTAGTAATAGTGGCACTAGACCTAGTGATGGTGGTGGTAGTGGTGGTGATGATGAGTTTGATGGTGGGATAGTTCTATTACAGTGGGTGAGGAAAATAAATGATGGGAAAGATGATAGGGTTAATAGATAATAAGTGATTAGATGATAAGCATAGGCATAGATTCCTAGCCGAACTCATGCTCCACTTCAGTAGCCTTAGGTGTCATCACAACTTCAATTATAGACTCAAAATCAGGGTCCTCCTCTAGTGCAAACACTAATTTAGGACCAATGTGAGATTATACAACTTAGAGAATAGGTTCAAACCTTGGAGGCCAAGGTATCTTAGATGAGATATCAATTGGAGTGGTTTGCATTGATGATGCAAATATTGATTTCCACTAACACATTGAGGATATCACCTCCACCTCCACATCCTAGTACAAATGGGGCCACTAGTAGCTAGCTGGAAACACCTCCCACAAAATATGCATATCAAACAAGAGATGGATTGGATTCCCTTGATGAGAAAATATATAGAGATTATACATAGAGAGATGGGTTTGGTTCCCCTAGCGATGGGACATAATGATGATGTTGATGTTATCCATTTCATTGATGTATCATTAATATACTATATTGACCACTAATTTATCTTGGTGTACTATGATTTGTACATTGTGATGGATTGCTACTCTATTTTGACCAATTGATTATTTCTCTTGTTTATAATTATGATTTTATAATTATGTGTACATGAAATGTATGCAACTACTATGATTATATTCTTCTCTTTGTATTTTTATGTATGCACTCAAATGATAAAAAATACCTAAATAATGATGCATACCTTTTATATTTTGATGAATGAAAAACAATGTACATATTATATGACTTAATGAATGTAAATGATCTTACGATCCTAATGTCATGTAATGAAATTTGATGAAATTAATGGTAAATGATTCTAAAGAATGCATTTTGATGAAATGAATGATAAATCCTTCCACAAATAATGTAATATTTCTAAAATGTATGATAATGTAATGTGCAATGAAATTATATGTGCAATATTATTGTATGAAATGATTTACATGTAATACAAATGATTAATATAAACTTAAATGCACCTAAAATGACATAAATATTGTAAAGAACTTAAATTCAACACAAATGTTTAAGATGCACTCTAATGCACCTAAAACGGACTAAATTTAATATGCAATGGAAATGTGATTTTTACATGATAATGATAAATGGTTATTAATAAACCTTAATGTTCTTTAATGTAACTTAATGACTAATGATTAATAAAACTAAATGTAGCTAAGAAATTTTTTATTGAATAGTGAGTAATACAACTAAATGAAGCTAAGTGTAATTTAATTAAAAATGATTAATGAAAGTAAATAAATGCAACTTAAATTGCTAAATATAATTAAAGTCAACTTAGTATTTTTGATAAAGTGAATGATACTCAATTATAGAAAATTATGAAAAATTTATGACCTTTTGATGCAAGAGCATCCAGAGGTATAAGGGCAATCCTGTATCACCTAAAAAAAATG
Organism: Cupressus sempervirens; assembly: GCA_028749045.1. Classification (NCBI taxonomy): domain Eukaryota; kingdom Viridiplantae; phylum Streptophyta; class Pinopsida; order Cupressales; family Cupressaceae; genus Cupressus; species Cupressus sempervirens. Next base: position 568,723,442 of record CM053792.1, on the reverse strand, counting down.
TACTTAGACTTAGTTTTTGTTTCATGTGTTTTCATTTCTAGATACCCATTTGGGTAAAATAAAGGTTCCAACTCTCACAGTTCCACTATCAGTGTTCTAGGTTAGCGTATTTGAGAACCTTGGCATACATGTAAATGTCAAAAAAAAGGACTATATAATTGAACCATAATATGGTGGATTACAAGGTGTAAATTGGAGTGACGATTAAAATTGTAATTTAGAATATTCCAGAAAAAGAATCAGGTCAAAAGGTTGCACGGTTTGAAAGTTATTGCAATTTTTTAGTTTTTGGAGACCTCCTAAGAATGCTTCAAAGTTAGGTTTAGGACATTAAATGACCTTGTACAAGGCCAAAAAATGGGTGACAAGTGAAGCTATCCATATGGCTATAGAGTGCTTAAAGAGCTTTTTGAAAATGTAAACAGTTCGTCAATCGGAGTTACGGTTCAAAAGTTATGCCTCTCAGAAGTTTGGTTACCATTTCTAGATTCTTCTAATTTTGTGCCGACTTCTAATGCAACTTTTGGAGCCTTCTATTTGATCGGTGGATGCCAACTAGCACTTTCTAGAATGTATTCCTAATCCTTAACCCTTTGGGGTCTATTTAAGGACATTTCTGGCATTGTAAAAGGTAGTTCGAAGTGGAGTTTGAGAGAAGGTATTGGGAGAAGAATTTTTCTCCAGATTTATGCTATTGTAAGCCCATAGGGCATGTTTTGGAGTCTATTTCTCTGCACTAAGTGTACTAGCATATTTTCATAGTTAATAAAATTTCTCCCTTTCCTGTTGTGTCCATTCTGTGCTTGAGTTGTGTCACCATCACCTTTGATTTCAATTCTATCTCAAGCCTTGAAAATATCTATGAATAATAGCATGGCATGAAAATTATTCTACATGAATGAAACCTAATTTTCACTTTTCAAAATATGTGTGCTTAATTTTATGATTGAGCTATTGAAAAATGGATAATTAGTACAACCACCATTAGTTCAACCATGGTCATATGAATACCTTGTCCTTTGGATTTACAACTTACACCCTCACTAGTTAGATTTACTAGCAATGGTAGTTTGAATAATGCTTTCATTAGATTTAATATTGCAACTATATTTTATCATTAAGATATTAAATATCTAAATGGCCAAGGTATTATTTTACACAAAATAACACCAATTTGAATCCTTCATACACAAACATTGTTGATGATTCTTTGATGATAACATCCTTAGATAATTTTGCATATTTCAATGAATCAATTCCATATAAAGGTTGAGGTATAGTGGCCATCCAAATGTGATAGAGAAGCTTATAATGGACACCTATTCTATGTGAAATATAAGGATCATTGGATCAATCATTTCAGTTACAAAAATAAAACAAAAATTACATGCTTTCATCCAACTGACTGAAAAATTAAATACCACTCTATAAATATTTCTTAATGATCTATAATGTAGAAAGATTCTATGCCTTGATACATGGATTGAATTTTTAATCCTATAAGCTAATTCAAGTGTTTTAGTCTTAGGATCAAATGTGTGTCATTTTTACTCATCTTCACATTTTTGGAAATTGGTGTAGATCAAATGTATTTCAAGAGTCAAATGTTTTTGGTTTTATGTGTTGATTTGTGTGACGTAATGTGTGTTTGATTCAAATCACTATAACTTGAATTTTGGCCCCAAGTTGATAGTGTGTTGTTGGGGTGAACTTCTTGTGTTCAAAACCATGTAGAAAACTCAGTTTATGAAAATACAAATCTAGGACTTAATTATGTATGGAAAATGAAGGGAAAATGCAAGAAATGTACAAGGTTGATGAAAATGAAAAATTCATAAAATCATGATTCAGCTAAGGATAACTTAAGAGGAAATTACACTAGATACTCACTTTTAACCACTTGGATTTATTGCATTTAGCTCTTGAGATTTTTTTTTCAACCTATTGGTGTTTTAAAACTACTAAACAAAAAAAATGCTTAATACCAAGATGACAGTACTCATACAATCTAAAGACTAGCCAATTCTTGTTAACAATTGCATGTACATAGCATTTGGGCCCAACTTCAACAAAACCAAAGGTGGTTTTCTACTCTTCTGGCTCTGCAAAAACAGGGTGGGTATACCCAGGGATGATTCAAGACTGGGAAAATTGTATGAGGATTATTTTTAGTTTCATTATGATTCTCATCTCAAATCCTCAAACACATACGCAATTCTTGATAACTTGAAAAACACATCTCGTATAACAAATATGGCCAAAAATTCTTCTATAGATCTATAGATGTTCTCAACAATAGTGGCTAACTGAAGCTAAAACATTCCATGCAGACAAGTACAGGCCAACTTTTAAGATCTACAGGAAACAAAAGTAAAATTGACTTAATTCTACATTTTTGACAACCATTTGTGACATACTCCTCTTTCAGCTGGATCAAATTTGATTAGTACCTAATCCATTGGGGTTCAGAGTCTATAGAAAATTCTTAGATCTAATTTGTTTCCTTACAAAAAATTTTATCAGCAATTCTTATCAAAATTTATCATTCAAAACCCTTTTCACTACTAAAGAAACCTTATCATGTTCACCAAAGCTTTTACTTAATCCATTGAATTAATAGCACTAATAAACAGATATACAACCTAACTGGATTGCATTCAATTGCACAAGCCTTTACTTACACAATATCAAGATAACCAAGTAATTAAAAGGAGACAATATTTAGAAAGAACTGATATGGGGACAGTTCATAATTTGTATTCATTTTCTTTGAAAATTGTATACCATTTACAATAAACTCAGAATGACCTTCAGAAAGAAACACATATCATTCTATATTCATGTATTCTCAGAGAAATGATAGAGAAAATACATCACAAACTTGCTTTCAAAATGTTGGACCAAAGACAGACTAAGCATATCACTTAGAAATATAGAATTCAGATCATTCTCTAGACTTGGAATCTCACTTAAATAGTGTGAGATGCAACAAGCTCCGGGCTAAGAGAAAGTGATAGGTGTCTTTTACAAGAAACATTTACATACACTTATCACAAGATGACAAAAATGTGAGTAACAAAAAAATTTTTACATCAAACATTCCTTTTGTGGGCCCTTTTGTCACATGCTCTAATGTAGCTGAGTTGGTTGCTATTTTGATCCTCCCTCGTATACAACAGCCAAATTAACCAATGATGAAGTTTGTTCTGATGATTGCACGTCAACCTCCACCTATGGGCTTTCACCATCTTTATCTTGTATGGTGGGAGTAACTTCTACCTTTTCCCTTTCTTTAGTTGTATCAGCATCCTGTGGTCTCGGGTCTGCAACTGAAGGTAACAGATTATCCTTGTCTTCTTCTTTTGGTTGGGTCTGAGTAGTGATAGGGTCAATGATTTAGATCTCCTCACCTTGCACTTCATCACTATCATTTTCATCTTCATCAAATTGTTCACAAGTAGCCACATCTTCCATCCACTTGTCAAATAATGTGTCATCTAGCCAATTGAACTGCAAAATATCCCTTTTTCTTTTTAGCACATATTCAGCATCCTTATTAATGGTAACAAATTCTTGTTTTAAAGAATCAAATAATATTTGGGCCTTAACCATTTTTTCTATTATGGTGGCCCACCATGCATGCCCTGATTCATTAATGACTTGATTCATTCGTAAATAGAATAAATCATCAAGTTCCTTTTCCCATTCATCTTTTCTTTTCAAATTATTCTTTTTATTTGGGGCATGAGGAAACAAATTGAATTTATGGCTTTTGTACTTTTTCAAGTAGCCTGCTGCTACTTTTTGTAAATGAATACTTTTATTATCAAAGTCAGCAAGATCAGAAACAATATCAATTTTTTTTTCAATTTGATCAAAAGAATCATCTATAACAGAGAAACACAAAATTTTTATTTCTTTCTCCCTTCTTACCCATTTATTCACAATAGGCATTAGAGTCTCATCATTAGCTTTCAAATCCTCCCAGATACTGATCACCCTAGCCACCTAATCATAAATTAGTGGCCATTCAACTTTGTCCCCCAAATATGTGAGAGCTTTTCTTAGTTTATCTTCATATTTGGATTCCAATTCTACATGTAAGGCCCACAGTTTTCCTTTTTCTTCTTCAAAATCCTCAGTAGTGTAGTATTGTGGCTTTTGGGGTGTATCTGGTATTTCTATGAGGGGGGTGGATTTGAAAAGTTCAACTGGGGGGCGAGGGTATGTTATTCTTGGCCTAGTGGTCCTTCCTAATAGCTTTTTCTCAAGCTCAATTCTCTTTTTTACTTCTCTATTCTAGGCATCCACCATTGTTTCATTCTTGCTCTATAGCTTAGTCATTTCCTTTTCTTCCTTTTCTGCAGTGGCCAAGGCAAATTGAAGATAATCCACATTCATGTGGGCTACCTATACATGTGAATTATCAGCAACTCTCCTCACAATGATACTCCCTATTAGCCCTGAATCATCAGGTTGTGATGGAGTAGTCCTAGATCCTCTTCTTAATGACCACATAACAAGAGTAGCTTGGTCATTACTGAATGTTGTTTCCAAAAATTCCTTTTTATTTGGATCTTGTAATCCCAAATTATTTGACACAGAATTAAAAATTAAGGTATCAGCAATGTCCCAATTGGGCAATAATAAATATTTGCAGCTTTTACCCTCTATCTCCCCTCTTCAGGGGTTATATTCTAGAACTCTTGTATCATTCGTTCCTTTATTTGATTCTGGATGGAGGCTTCATCCATTTTTGGATGCTTTGCTTTCATATTCCTACATCTTTCCCAAAAAATGTGCATGTTTTCCCTCCATGCAAACTGATGGAAAGCCCTAGATTTTCCAAAATTGTTATCAGACAAAAATTGTTGATTGGCTTGTTCCAAAATAGGGTCTAATTCCCTTCCCCTGAAATCTACTATAGTTAATTCAAAACTCGGCATAGGAGGCTCCTGGGGGTTCCCTTCATCAATTTCTATCTGGGTAACAAAAACTCCTCCTTGTGATCCCATTTGTTTAATATGCTCATTACTGAGCTGCTCCTCCTCAATTCTCGTAGGAGTTTTGGAAGGTGAGTAACCTTCATCATGTGTTTCCTCTTCCCTAATTATTTTTCTTCTCTTGGGAGAGGGTTCAGGGGGCCTTTCTTTAGAAGAAGCACTGGTAGATTCAATTATCTACTTTCCTTTATTTACAGTGGGCCTCTAATCCTGAATGACATTATATCATGTCCTCTTTTGCACAAACAATGGGCCTACCCCTATGCTGGGAGTGAAACCCAATTTCCTCATTACTTCCCTGGCTTTATCTAGAAAAGAATCAATGAAATGTTGTTTCTTCTCATTCATTACCTCCATTATTTCAGGGAATGTATTCATAAGTTTATTTATCATATCTGTAGTAGTTATAGCATTATCAAGAGGGTTGTAATCTTTGTCAAAAAAATTAATAAAATCCAAAACTTTTGAAAAAACCCTCCACTTTTCTTTCTTTGTTTCTTGCTCCTACAGAGAGTACTCATTACTTATTACATCTTTAGGGAACTAAAATTCATGCTTAACTGGACGAAGCTTGATCCTATGTCTAAGAGCTAAATTAAAGAAACCTTTAGCATAACAAAAATGAGGTTGAGATACTACCATTTTATACTACTCCAAAAATTTGTAGAGAAAGACCCACCCTTCCTTACTTATTACAAATTGGTGAGCTACAGTGCAAGTAGAAAAAATTGATCTTGTTCCCCTTTTGTGCAAAAAGATCTCCTCCACTCCTCCCAACTGCCACAAAAATTTAGCTACTCCTACCTTTAAAGGCACCTGATAATGTAGTACATGGGGTGTCCCTTTGAATCCATAAACTCTAATAATAGTTGAGACTTGATATGGGATGATATCTCCCCAATTATGTGAAACTTTTAGATTGTGGGGTTCATCCATAGGTCTGACAAGATGCATTAGCGCCTTAGGAATTCTGTGCTTATCACTCAATATGAGGAATCTTAACTTGGAAGCAAAGTTTCTATCAAATCTAACAAAACTAGAATTTTCTACTTCCCAAGTCATATCTACACTCCATAATTGAACTAGTAGTTCTTCCCCTTCTTGCTCTCTGTTCAGAACCATTTCCTTACCAAAGTATATACACCCTTTAAACAAAAACATGTGCATCAATAGGGAATATTGGCCCCAAACCTTCTCCACTTTTCCCCTTGCTATCCCCACCAATCCAATGTGAATTTCATTAACCAAGTATGAACAAAATAAAAAATTATCTCTACACCGAAAGAGGAGATTTAAGTGATCATATACATGAAGCTGACATGGATAAAATCTTCTTCATCCTCTCCAAAAACTCTGCACAGGGTTCTGTATATATCTACTGCCTTGGCATTGAAACATGATTTCTTGAAAGGTTCTTTAGAGGATGATGTTATTGCTGGTAGGTTTCCAATTCTACCTATGTGGGCCTTTAGTGCACCTTGTCTAACTACATCCTTTTTTGACATATACTCTTTTTCTAACTCTATCAAATCAATGGGCACATGATACCTAGTGAGAGGTCCTAAACAAAAAACTTCCCTAATCTCTTCTAGGCTGATGGTGATTAAAATTTCACCATCTACTCTTCTCACTACCCTTGTGGCTTGATCATAATTCTTTGCCATGACCTCAAGGAGGTCATAATCCATGAATACACTAGCAACAACTAGCTTTCCCAGGTCAAAATTCCATATATTAGCATGTGGGGCATACAATTTTCTTTTTGCAAACCATTTCTTGAACAAATTCAAACCAGTTTGTGAGGTTTGAGCATCCTAGACCCAATTACCCTTATCATACAATCCATCAGCTATCCTCAACCTAGGGTTTAATGAGGTTAGCCTTTTAACTTGCACTATCTCTATAGTAGACTCTGGCAGCAACTCAAATAAGTCATCATGCACATTTCTATCCAAATAGTTTATTTGACCTAAAAATCCCTTCTTCGAAGGCATCTTGGATTATATTTTACAAAACTAAAAAACCTACAGAGATTATGGTAGTACTATTTACTTGAATTCTATCTTTTTTTTCCTCTTTATTTTTGCAAACTTTTTGCGAACAGACTACTTCACAAATTCTGCCAAACTTCAGCATGATTTCCTTCAATAATTGCTTCTGCTCAGGAATACCTCCGAATCTTTGCTTGCGTAAGGTGAATCTAATGAAATCTTTTGTATTGTACTCTATTTTTCCTCACATGCAAAGCTTTCATGTCTAATTAATACACAGAGTGGCACCATATTTTGCATTTAAAGCTATGTCATCGATCTTAAAAAATCCTATGATCATGGGATATGTAGAAAAACAACTAGACGTTGGACTTGACAAGTTGGTCAACTAATCCAATGAAAATTGCCCACATACATAGCTCTTTCCTTGGTGGCACTTCTATCTGGACCCACTGGCAACTAAGGACATGTGTTAGGTCACTACTTCGCTATGCATAAAGAACGAGCACCTTGCCATAGCGAAGCAGTGATAGCCATCGATCTGATCTTGATCTAGCAGATGATATGTTATTGTAATTGCTTAGAAAGATGGTGGTGGGCCCTTATTTGCTATGTCGCTATACTTATCTCCCTAGCAACTCTTCATGGCAAGAAAATGATGGTCATTAATCAGAGATTGAATCAAAGGTGGGGAAGCTACACAAAGTTTCCAGAAAAGTGGTGGGCCCCATACTCGCTATGTCACATAGTTTAAACAACATGCAACTTTCCAATGCGAGATAGCAAGGACTGTTGATTCTGGTTTAATCTGACACTAAGGATCTCTTACACATTTGATCAATGGGGCATGGGTCTAGAGCATTGATGAAGTATGAAATGCTGCATAATTGGAACCCCATAAGACTTTACTTTAGTCCTAGTCATCATCCCACATTATTAGAGGTCCCACTGGCTGCTGATTTTATGGTGCCTTGCTACTTTGCTAACGGAAAGATGCTAGAATTTTTTGATAGCAAGGTAGCGAGATCTGACAACTTTAATGAGTCTCAACGGCATAAAATACAAGGACCCATCAGATCATTATTGCTCCTATCAACTGCTTCTGACAATAGCAGTTATTACCGGTCATGCCACCTGGTCTAATCATGGTATTGATAAATTTCAAGGCCACCAGCTCTTCAATTTTACAGTGCATCACTACTTCGCTAATGGCAAGACGCTCAAGATCTCTGATAGTGAGGTAGCAAAGCATCAAAAAGATACTCATTTCGGCGCTGACCTTTGACATTTTCTAATTAGGTCCTTCCTCCAGCTCTGACAGTATTTACCAAGTGTCTGTGACTGAATGATCAGTTAAAAGATAGTTTTCTAACTGCCATGTCTTCATTTTGTGATCTCATCTCAAAATTTACTGACATTCGCTACCTCGCTATACATAAAGAGTGCCCATGTTTTCATAGTGAGGAAACAAAAATGGTGGATTTAATTAGATCGGACAGCCAGAAAATCTGAGAGGGAAAGTAGCTGAGGGCGTAGAAGATATAAAAGGAAAAGAATATTTGCCTGATTTAAAATTTAAACACTTCGTGCCCAATAGTTTATGAAGGGAAAAAGACATAGGATTTTCATAAAACTTTTAAAGGCTTGCAAATGGACAGCTTATCTAGAAACCCTATTTATCAATTTATGGAGACAATCTAAAGATTTTATATCTAGGCAAAGGATTTCTATCATTTGAAAATTTAGACCAACAGTGGCTCTATCTAGGGACATTGAATTCTCTGGATTCAAATGAGGGCTTAGAATTTCTGGGAGAATCAGACCAAACACCAACGCTCAACAAATCAACCACTTACTAAGAGAACCACACACACAAGAAAAACTGTGCACAAGAAACTATACACAAACAAAAGGATTTACAGATATGTACAAGAACACCCTAAACTACTATTCATGGAAATAACAAGTATTTTTTCAAGAAAAATACTTCTTCAAGAACTGTCCATCAACTAGCAGTTCAAGAATATTGTCTAATAGATCTTTGAGTATATAAGAATCCTTGCCCCAAGTAGTTTTAATCAAATAAGGGCCTAACCAGATAGGATCAGATTTGCCATGTTTCCCTTTATTTTCAATTCTGGCATTCCACATTAAGACTAGATCTCCATCTTGAAACTTTCTTCTTACCATTCTTCTATCATAGAGTGTCTTAACTTGTAGTTGCAACTTTTGGTTCTTAAGAGATGCTTCTCTTTTCGTTTCTGTCAGTCCTACCAGCTCATCCATCCTTTCTTGCATTTCATCTGTAGTATCTTCATCATACAACTAAATGTAATTGTAAAGTCCTATCAAGTTGTTCTGAGGCATTTGTGCTTGAATTCCACACACTATATCAAATGGAGCTACACCAATGGCTTTCTTCACAGTTATCCTATCACCCCATATTGCTAATTGTAACTTGGAATCCCATGCCTTCTTGTTGTTATCCAAGGTTCTTTTAATGACTTTTAACAGGCTTTTATTGGTGGACTCAGCTTGTCCATTCCCTTTTGGATGATAAGGAGAAGATGATGACCTTGTTATTCCATATTTATCACAAAATTTAATGAACTCCTCAAATCTGAAGCACATTGCATTGTCTGTTACAATTTTCTGAGGGCAACCAAATTTGGAGATAATATTATTTAGTAGGAAGTTATTGACAACTTTACTTGTTGCATTTCTTATGGGGATAGCCTCTACCCATTTTGTAAAGTAATCAATAGCCACTAGTATCCAAGAATAGCAAGTGCTAGACTTGGGGATAATCTCTCTTATGAAATCCATACCCCACTGTTGAAAAGGTGCTTGAACCTCCACTGGCTTTAATGGGGTATTACCTGAGAACTTTAGTTTTGCAGCAAACCTCTGACAAGGATCACATTTCCTAACCATAATTTGGGCATCCTTGAAAAGGGAAGGCCACCAAAATCCATCCCTCATTATTTTATGTGCAGTAGTTTTGGCCATATAGTGTCCCCCACATACTCTAGCATGCATTTTCTTCAAGACCTCTTTTGCCTTTTCTTGATCAACACATTTCAACAATCCTCCCTCAAAATTTCTCCACCATAGATTGCCTTGGAAAATTATATAGCTGATGGCTTGCAATTTAGTACTCCTCTTTTCATTTTCAGGCAAATGGGGAGGAGCTTCCATGTGTTACAGGTAATATATAACATTGGTGTACCAATCACATTGATCCATGTCACATAAGTCAGCTCTGAGATCATCTTTTACTAGATTTATCTGATTAGCCTCTAGAATAGCTTCAGCCATGAGTTTGGCCAAACCTTGACCCCTTACCAACTTAGTTATCTATATTTCAATATTGAATTCCTGGATCCTATTGATCCATCTACACCTTCTGCCTGATACTTCCTGTTGAGAAAATATATCCTTGATTGTAGCACTAGGTAACATCTAAATCCTTTTACAGCCTTTACTAAAGCATATGCTTATTTTTCATTTATTTCATACTTCAGTTCAGTAGGCTGTAGTGACTTACTAAAAAAGGTGATGGGTTGCTCATATCCTTCTTGATTTTTCTGCAACAAGACTGCAACTACAATGTGGAAGGATGCAAAAAAAACAATGCATGGATTTTGAATAATCAGGAGTTCTCAGTACTGGAGCATATTTTATTGCAATTTTAATATCCTAGAATGCTTGTGAAGGCTCACCATTCCAATCTATAGTGGCTCCCTTCTTGAGCATCTTTGAGATAGGTCTACTCATTTCAGGAAAATTGGTAACAAACCTTCTAAGAAAATTGACTTGGCCAAAGAAGGATTGATTGAATTCCTTTTACATTTTTTGGCTTGGGGACTTTATCAATAGCTGCTACTCTCTTAGGGTCTATTTTCACCCCATCCTTAGACACTATATTTCCTAGTAATTTTCCTTCTGTGACCCCGAATGTGCATTTCTTTGGGTTCAAAGATACTCCATATTCCAGAGCTTTGATAAAGATTTTTTTTCAAATGTCTGCAATGATCCTCAACCTTCTTAGAATATGTTTTAAGATCATATTGGTACACAACCATAAATTTATCAATATACTCATGAAATGCCACATCCATTGCTCTTTGGAAAGTAGCTCTTGCATTAATCAGGCCAAATGGCATCCTTACATATACATATGTTCCCCATGGGGTTGTGAAGGCTATCTTGAACTATTCACTTTCCTTTAGTAGAACTTGATTATATCTAGAGAAACCATCCATCATTGACATGAACTTAGAGCCAATCACTTGCTGCAACATGGCTTCCATATTGGGTAATCCATAATTGTCCTTCAAAGATGCAATGTTTAAATTCCTAAAATTGACACACAATCTTATATCTCCATTCTTCTTTTTGATAGGTACCAAATTTGAAATCTAGGTGGAATGCCTAATTGGTTTGATTATCCCCCCATCCCTTAGTTTTATCAACTCTTCTTGCATTTTGGGATCTAGGGTAGGTTTACTAGTCTCTGTTTTTGTCTCAAAGGTTTTACATTATCTTTTTAAGGGTATCACATGCTGGAACAAATATTCCCTATAAGCCTTAAGGTCATCATATGACCATGCAAAAATATGTCTATACTTTCTAAGTAGGTCAATCAATGTTTTTCTGATTTTAACAGGCAGATTTTGGCCAATATAAACCTTTTAGGGGGCTTCATTAGTACCTAGGTTTATCTCTTCTAATTCCTGGGGCTTAATGTCCTTAACTCCTAGTTTTACTCTGTCTTGGTTATCAAAAATATTTTCCAAGACCACTAACCCCTTAGGCACCTTATTGGTTTTCAATTGCATAATCTCCTGGCCAAAGATGGTTTCCTTACCATCTATGGTTTCAATTAGTTCACTGTAATACATTTCCTGACCATGGTACTTATCTTCATTTAACAAAAAATTTGTAATGTCTTTGTCATCTTCAAAGACTTGCCAATTTTCAATGTTATCATGTATCTAAGGCCTATTTTGTACCTCAATTTGAGATATTCCTGCAAATGATATCTCCTGAGGCTTGATTGCTACATTTGCTAACAAATCAGCCATCTTATTTTGAGTCCTATCTCTCTATGAGATACCAAATGCATCAAAAGATTCTATCTGATCCCAAACTACATTTCTATACTACTTTAATCTCCTATTCTTGGATGCATAAGTTTCTTTTATCTGGAAGATGACTAACTCAGAATCCCCTATAACATGTAATTTCTTAATTCTATGATTTGTGGCAACTTTCAATCCTAGCAACAATGCCTTATATTCTACAATATTATTTGTGCAGGAAAACTTCAACGTGAATGAATATCTAAAGGTATTATTCTCAGGGGAGACAAAAACTACTCTTGCCCCTGCACCCTCTTTAGAACTAGCCCCTTCAAAGAACATTGTCCATAATTTTGGTGATTTTGTGCAACATTCAACTTCATGTTCAATTATGGCAAGTAAATTCTCAACTTCTTGAATAATCAATTTAGCTCTAAAAGCATTGACCCCAGTATCTAAGAAACAAGTGGCATCTTTATCAATTTCTTCCCCTAAAATGTGATTAATCCTTGGTTCTCTATTTACTCTGATAGCTTTATCCCCAATGTGGAAAGTAGCATAGGTTAAGTCACACTGCAGGCTTCCCCCCATGGTAGCACTCCATTTTTTGGAGAGTAACATTACATAGTGTGGAGGTATATACACCACCAGGACAGACATGGTTAACTCTATGTCAAGATATGTAGCTAGTTTGAATGGTAAAGAATTTATGGTACCTATGACTGGGACTTCCCTAGCATTCATTCCTCTGCATCTGCCTTGCTTGGTATCCACTTTCAATCCTAAGGCTTCCATTACTTTGAAAGGCATTATGGTGTTGGAAGCTCCTAAATCTATCATACAATTTTTTAGGGTCTTCCCTTTTATGATTAGACTAAGGAAAAAAGGGTCAATATCTTCTATAAATGCCACTAAGAAATCATCTAAAAACATTTGGGGAATCTAGGATATGACACCATTATCCTCTACTATTAATGGGGTTTTTTGGGCAATAGTTTGATATACAATAGTATTATTATTTCCTATCCCACCTAACCATGATAAAGCCTTGCTCTTATGCTCTTCAATTCTAATAAGTTCAGACAAAGGTACTTTCACAATTATTTGGGACAACATAGATATCATATCAACAGGTTCAGTAATAGTGGGTTTAACAAGAGTACCTAGACTTGAAGCCTTTGGAACAGCAAGCATCATTGTTTGCTTAATAGTATCAGTTTCTGATTTCTTTGATTGAACTACTAGTTTTGTTGCTTCATTTGTTTGAAACTGGACCTTCTTTTTTGGTTCCCATTTCTTACCCTTATTGTCCTTGATCTTAGGCACATCTACATTGACTTTCTTGTTTTGATCATTCAGCTTATGGGTGATATCTTTGATGAATACATTGGATGGATTTCCTGCATCATTATTTACCATTCTACTTCTCAAATTGTAATTACTATGAACATGAGAAATCATTTCAGTGGTGATTTTTTCAATCTCCTTCTTGGAGGGCATCCTTAAGCTTATGTGTCCTACATCGAAAGATGTAACACATATCTTATCTGCATCATAACCTTCATCATCTAAAAGTAATTGCTGATGACGTAAATGATAAGCAATTCTTTGACTAGTAATGTCATTTTCAAGCTCTTCTGAATCAGAATCTATCAAATCATCACACATACTTACCATATTACAACTTATATCATCATGGCATTTCTCTTCACTTTCTTCTTCAGGTTGCACACCTTGACCTTGGGAAAATGACTGAGCAACAACACAATAATCAACAGAACGATGTGATTAACATATAATGCACCATGGTACATCATCATTTATATTCACAGTGTTCCTTTGCAAGGGATCTGGAGTACCCTTATCCTTCACATTTTGGGACTGGTTGGGAACTGGTTTACCATCTTTCCACTGAGTGGTGTAAGGGTAATTTTGCATTCTAGGTTGCCTATTGAAACTATTGTTATTCATAGGTGTTCTCTCAGCAACATTTGGCTTATTAAAATTATTGGGATTCATCTTCTTGAGCAATTCCAAAACCTAGCCTATAGTGGGTTCTTCTGGCTTCTTTCCTATAGGAGTTTTATTAGCCTCCATTTTATTATTTTTCTTAGGATTAAAAAGCTTTGGATCATCCCTCCTACCAAGTTTTCCAGATGTCTTCCTATTATTCTCTATATTTACTACAATTTTATAAGCATCCCTTAAAGTCTTGGGATCCTTATCCCTCAACTGATAAGCCATTTTGCTATCAAAAGCATTGAAATATGTTGTGAGACAGACATCTTCATTCAACCTCATAACTTGAAATAGTCTATACATACCTTTTTGAAATCTTACATTGAAATCAAATGTGGACTTATTTGGATTCTTCTTGATGTTTTTGAATTCATTTAACATGAATCCTTCATTAGTGTTGTCTCCATATTGCTCCTTGAATAATTTCTCCAAGTCACTCCACAAGGTGATACTATCATGAGGCAACCTCCTAAACCAATCCCTTGCATCCTCAGTTAGTGAATGCACAAACAATTTCATTACCATATCTTCATGTTCAACTTCATAATCATTCAACATATCAATGAAAATTCTCAAATGTTCTTCACTAGTAACAACATTATTTCCGAAGAGCTTAACCACTTTGTCTCTTAAATCAAATGATATGGGATGTGGGCACCAGGAATACTAGCAAATGATATTTGTCTATACTTTTCTAGGTATATAGGTTTCTTTTGCAAATCGGGAACATTTGATGTACTTGCTATGTTAGCTTGACTTAGAGGAGCAACTTGGGATTGTTGAGGTAGGACAAATGGGACCTGGGTGCCAATAGTGGATGATGAGGTAGGAGTAGATTGGGATATTCCCTGAGTTGAGATTATTGGACCACTAGCTGGTGCAGGAATTGTAGGTGGGATAGACAAATTGGGCCATGAAGCCAATGCATAATTAGATTTTATGAATTGTATTTTTCTCCTAGTTTCTACAACTTGAGCTTCATTCTCAACCTTCTCAAGCTCTTTTGCAAGATCTTCCTTCTCTTTTCTAGCCTTCTCTAGATCTACATCTAATTTTGACATGGAGGGTTGTATGGGTTTGCTTGGTAGAGCTTGAGGTTCATTTATTTGGATTCCTATAGCTTTGCCTTTCCCTTTAACTAGAGCTTTTGCAGTGAGCTCTACAGGGTCCACTTGAACAGGTTTATAGGCTTGGACTTGAGCAATAACTAGTTCTTGCCTTTGATTTAGGCATTTTTCTTGTTCTTGAACTTTAGCTCTCAGATTGTCTACATCTCAAAATACATCAGTATGGAGAATTGTGGTATTTTCTTCTAACTTTTTATTCTACTCCTTCAAAGCAGCCATCCTTCTCAGCAAAGCATCCCTTTCTATTATGGCATCCAAGGTGGCTTTCTCCTTCTCTTTTTCACTATGAATGCATTTAGTTTCTTCCTCAGCAATCCATTTCTTCAAAAATCTTATCTCAGAGTGCACTTCTTTAGGATCTACAGAAGTAGCTTTTGAATTAGCAGGATCATCCAGGTCTATAAGATTTGGTTCAATGTATGGGGCTGCTCTGGGATTAAAAGGATTATCAAATGAACTCCTCAATCCTAGCCTATAGTTCATATCTGCTATAGGATCTAGCCTTAATGAAGCAATTCCTACCATGGACATATCTTTGTCTTGAAAGACTCTCTCATCTGGTAATGGGGTACTGAAAATGCCTCCTAAGAGTCTTGTAGTTTTGGATTCAGAACTAAGTGAAGAAGACTCTCTTCCTAATACTGGTTGATACTGGGAATTGACAGATGCATTGCCTCTAAGTTTCCAAGTGGGATTTGGATTAGTCTTTTTCTTATTTTGGTTCTTCCTACCACCTTGGGGTAGATTAGTATACATTGATACATCAGGATTGGCTCTCATGTAAGCTCTTGTGCTCTTTCTCTTGTCAGCCATATTCACCTTTTGTTAAAATAAGCACTAGCTTCAAAACCTTAACTGAGTCACCAACCTATTCTTGGAAAAATATACAATGACAATTATTGCTAACTCAAAGAAGACAACATACAAGTAGAAATAGAAATATTTGACATAGACAGACCAATCACTGATGTCATAAGACTACAACTATTTCTTGTTAGATTAGACACTTGGATAGGTTGGATACGTCAGTGTGTAGCTATGGTACTTGGGCTATATTCTCTTTAAAATCTCAAGGTTTGTCACTAAACTATTCCCTTATATCTATGGGCAACACTTAGATAACTTGACACACACATATGCAACAGGACCAAAGAAACTACAGTACTTTTCACAAATGTGTTGGACAACTCCCCAGTAGAGTCACCATTTTTTTGGTGTTTTAAAACTACTAAACAACAAAATACTTAATACCAAGATGATAGTACTCATACAATCTAAAGACTAGCCAATTCTTGTTAACAATTGCATGTGCACAACATTTGGGCCCAACTTCAACAAAACCAAGGGTGGTTTTCTACTCTTCTGGCTCTACAAAACTAGGGTGGGTATACCCAAGGATGATTCAAGACTAGGAAAATTGTATGAGGATTATTTTTAGTTTCATTTTGATTCTCATCTCAAATCCTAAAACACATAAACAATTCTTGATAACTTGATAAACTCATCCCGTATAATAGATATGGCCAAAAATTCTTCTATAGATTTGCAGATGTTCTCAACAATAGTGGCTAACTGAAGCTAAAACATTCCATGCAAACAAGTACAGGCCAACTTTTAAGATCTATAGGAAACAAAAGTAAAATTGACTTAATTCTGCATTTTTGACAACCATTTGTGACATACTCCTCTTTCAGCTGGATCAAATTTGATCAGTGCCTAATCCATTGGGGTTTAGAGTCTATAGAAAATTCTTAGATCTAATTTGTTTCCTTACAAAAAAATTTATCAGTAATTCTTATCAAAATTTATCATTCAAAACCCTTTTCACTACTAAAGCAACCTTATCACGTTACCAAAGCTTTTACTTAATCCATTGAATTAACAATAGTGATAAATAGATATACAAACTAATTGGATTGCATTAAATTGCACTAGCCTTTACTTATACAATATCAAGATAACCAAGTAATCAAAAGGAGACAAGATTTAGAAAGAACTGATATGGGGACAGTTCATAATTTGTATTCGTTTTCTTTGAAAATTGTATACCATTTACAATAGACTCAGAATGACCTTCAAAAAGAAACACATATCATTCTATATTCATGTATTCTCAGAAAAATGACAGAGAAAATACATCACAAACTTGCTTTCAAAATGTTGGACCAAAGACAAACTAAGCATATCACTTAGAAAAATAGAATTCAAACCATTCTCTAGCATTGGAATCTCACTTAAATAGTGTGAGATACAACAAGCTTCAGGCTAAGAGAAAGTGACGGGTGTCTTTTACAAGAAACATTTACATACACTTATCACAAGATGACAAAAATGTGAGTAACAAAAATTTTTTTACATAAAACATTCCTTTTGTGGGCCCTTTTGTCACATGCTCTAATGTAGCTAAGTTGGTTGCTATTCTGATCCTCCCTTGTATACAATAGCCAAATTGACCAACGTTGAAGTTTTTTTTGATGATGGCACATCAACCTCCACCTATGGGCTTTCACCATCTTTATCTTGTATGGTGGGAGTAACTTCTACCTTTTCCCTTTTTTTAGTTGATCATGTGGTCTCAGGTTTGCAACTGAAGGTAACAGATTATCCTTGTCTTCTTCTTTTGATTGGGTTTGAGTAGTGACAGGGTTAATGATTTGGATCTCCTCACCTTGCACTTCATCACTATCATTTTCATCTTTATCAAACTGTTCACTAGGAGCCATATCTGCCATCCACTTTTCAAATAATTTGTCATCTGGCCAATTGAACTGCAAAATATCCCTCTGTCTTTTCAGCACATATTCAACATCCTTATTAATGGTAACGAATTCTTGTTTTAAAGAATCAAAGAATATTTGGGCCTTCACCATTTCTTCTATTGTGGTGGCCCACCATGCATGCCCTGATTTATTAATGACTTGATTCATTCTTAAACAAAATAAATCATCAAGTTCCTTTGCCCATTCATCTTTGCTTTTAAATTATTCTTTTTATCTAGGGCATGAGGAAACAAATTGAATTTTTGGCTTTTGTACTTTTTCAAGTAGCCTACTACTACTTTTTGTAAATGAATCCTTTTATTATCAAAGTCAGCAAGATTAGAAACAATATCAAATATTTTTGCAATTTGATCAAAAGAATCATCTATAACAGAGAAACACACAAATTTTATTTCTTTCTCCCTTCTTACCCATTTATTCACAATAGGCATTAGAGCCTCATCATTAGCTTTCAAATCCTCCCAGATACTGATCACCTTGGCCAAATGATCATAAATAAGTGGCCATTCAACTTTATCCCCCAAATATGTGAGAGCTTTTCTTAGTTTATCTTCGTATTTGGATTCCAATTCTACTTGTAAGGCCCATAGTTTGCCTTTTTCTTCTTCAAAATCCTCAGCAATGTAGTATTGTGTCTTTTGGGGTGTATTTGGTATTTCTATGAGGGGGGTGGATATGAAAGGTTCAACTGGGGGGTGAGGGTATGTTATTCTTGGCCTAGTGGTCCTTCCCAATAGCTTGTTCTCAAGCTCAATTATCTTTTTTACTTCTTTATTCTAGGCATCCACCATTGTTTCATACTTGCTCTACAGCTTAGTCATTTCCTTTTCTTCCTTTTCTACAATGGCCAAGGCAAATTGAGAATAATCCAAATTCATGTGGTCTGCCTTTACATGTGAAGTATCAGCAACTCTCCTCACAATGATACTCCCTATTAGTCCTGAATCATCAGGCTATGACGAAGTAGTCATGGATCCTCTTCTTAATGACCACATAACAAGAGCAGCTTGGTCATTACTAAATGTTGTTCCCAAGAATTCCTTTTTATCTGGATCTTGTAATCCCAAATTATTTGACACAGAATTAAAAATTAAGGCATCAGCAATGTCTCAATTGGACAATAATAAAATATTTGTAGCTTTTACCATCTATCTCCCCTCTTTAGGGGTTATATTCTGGAACTCTTGTATCATTTATTCCTTTATTTGATTCTGGATGGAGGCTTTATCCATTTCTGGATGCTCTGCATTCATATTTCTACATCTTTCCTCAAAAATGTGCATGTTTTCCCTCCATGCAAACTGATGGATAGACCTAGATTTTACAAAATTGTTATCAGACAAAAATTGCTTACTAGCTTGTTCCAAAACAAAGTCTAATTCCCTTCCCCTGAAATCTGCTATAGTTAATTCAAAACTTGGCATAGGAGGCTCCTAGGGGTTCCCTTCATCAATTTCTGCCTAGGTAACAAAAACTCCTTGTGATCCCATTTGTTCAATTTGTTCATTCCTGAGCTGATCCTCCTCAATTCTCAGAAGAGTTTGGGAAGGTGAGTAACCTTCATCATGTGATTCCTCTTCCCTTATTATTTTTCTTCTCTTGGAAGAGGGTTCAAGGGGCCTTTCTTCAGAAGTAGCACTAGTAGATTCAATTATTTGCTTTCCTTTATTTATAGTGGGCCTCTAATCCTGAATGACATTATATCCTATCCTCTTTTGCATAACCAGTGGGAATGCCCCTATGCTGGGAGTGAAACCCAATTTCCTCATTACTTCCCTGGCTTTATCTGGAAAAGAATCAATGAAATGTTGTTTCTTCTCATTCATTACCTCCATTATTTTAGGGAATGTATTCATAAGTTTATTTATCATATTTGTAGTAGTTACAACATTATCAAGAGGGTTGTAATCTTTGTCAAAACAATTAATAAAATCCAAAACTTTTGAAAAATCCCTCCACTTTTCTTTCTTTGTTTCTTGCTCCTGCAAAGAGTATTCATTCCTTATTACATCTTCAGGGAAATAAAATTCATGCTTAACTGGACGAAGCTTGATCCTATGTCTAAGAGCTAAATTAAAGAAACCTTCAGCATCACAAAAATGAGGGTGAGATACTGCCATTTTATACTGCTCCAAAAAATTTGTAGAGAAAGACCCACCCTTCCTTAGTTATTACAAACTAGTCAGCTACAGTGCAAGTAGGAAAAATTGATCCTATTCCCCTTTTATGCAAAAATATCTCCTCCACTCCTCCCAACTGCCACAAAAATTCAGCTACTCCTACCTTTAAAGGCACCTGATAAGGTAGTACATAGGGTGTCCCTTTGAATCCATAAACTCTAATGACTATTGCGACTGGATATGGGATGATATCTCCCCAATTATGTGAATCTTTTAGATTGTGGGGTTCATCCATAGGTCTGACAAGATGCATTAGCGCCTTAGGAATTCTGAGCTTGTCACTCAATATGAAGAATCTTAACTTGGAAGCAAAGTGTCTATCAAATCTAACAAAACTAGCATTTTCTACTTCCCAAGTCATATCTGCACTCCATAATTGAACTAGTAGTTCTTCCCCTTCCTTCTCTTTGTTCAGAACCATTTTCTTACCAAAGTATGTACACCCTTTAAACAAAAACATGTGCATCAATAGGGAATATTGGCCCCAAACCTTCTCCACTTTTTCCTTTGCTATCCCCACCAATCCAATGTGAATTTTATTAACCAAGTATGAAACAAAATAAAAAATTATCTCTACACTAAAAGAGGAGATTTGAGTGATCATATACATGAAGCTCACAGGGATAAAATCTTCTTCATCCTCTCCAAAAACTCTGCACAGGGTTTTGTATATATCTACTACCCTGGTATTGAAACATGATTTCTTGAAAGGTTCTTTAGAGGATGATGTTATTACTGGTAGGTTTCTAATTTTTCCTATTTGGGCCTTTAGTGCACCTTGTCTAACTACATTCTTTTTTGACGTATACTATTTTTCTAACTCTGTCAAATCAATGGGCACATGATACCTAGTGAGAGGTCCCAAGCGAAAAACTTCCCTAATCTCTTCTAGGCTGATGGTGATTAAAATTTCACCATCTACTCTTCTCACTACCCTTGTCACTTGATCATAATTCTTTGCCACGGCCTCAAGGAGCTCATAATCCATGAATAAACTAGGAACAACTAGCTTTTCCAGGTCGAAATTCCATATATTAGCATGTGGGGCATACAATTTTCTTTCTACAAACCATTTCTTGAAAAAATTCAAACCAGTTTGTGAGGTTTGAGCATCCTGGACCCAATTACCCTTATCATACAATCCATCAACTATCCTTAACCTAGGGTTTAATGAGGTTAACCTTTTAACTTGCACTATCTCTACAGTAGACTCTGGCAGCAACTCAAGCAAGTCATCATGCACATTTCTATCAAAATAGTTTATTTGACCTAAAAATCCCTTCTTCAGAGGCATCTTGGATTATATTTTATAGAACTAAAAAACCTATAGAGATTATGGTGGTACTACTTACTTGAATTCTATCTTTATTTTCTTCTTTATTTCTGCAAACTTTTCACAAATAGACTACTTCACAAATTCTACCAAACTTTAGCACAATTTCCTTTAGTAATTGCTTTTGCTCAGGAATAACTCAAAATCTTTGCTCGTGTAAGGTGAAACTGATGAAATCTTTTGTATTATACTCTATTTTTCCTCACATGCAAAGCTTTCATGTCTAATTAATACATAGAGTGGCACCATATTCTGAGTTATTGCTCCTATCAACTACTTCTGACAACATCAATTATTACTGGTCATGCCACCTGGTCTAATCATGGTATTGATAAATTTCAAGGCCACCGGCTCTTCAATTTTATGACAATTCACTACTTCGCTAATGGTGAGATTCTCAAGATCTTTGATAGTGAGGTAGCGAAGCATCAGAAAGATACTCATTCTATTGTCGACCTCTAACTTTCTCTCATTAGGTCCTTCCTCAGGCTCTGACAACATTTGCCAGGTGTCTGTGACTGAATGATCAGTTAAAAGATAGTTTTTTGACTGTTGTATCTTCATTTTGCAGTCCCATCTCAAAATTTACTGACATTCGCTACCTTGCTATACATAAAGAGTGCCCATGTTTTCATAGCAAGGAAATGACAACGGTGGATTTACTTAGATCGGATGGTCAGGAAATTTGAGAAGGAAAGTAGCTCAGGGCATAGAAGATATAAAAGGAAAAGAATATTTGCCTGATTTAAAATTTAAACACCTCACGCCCGACAGTTTAGGAAGGGAAAAAGACATAGGGTTTTCACAAAACTTTCAAAGGCTTGAAAATTGACAACTTATCTAGAAACCCTATTTATCAATTTATGGAGACAATCTAAAGATTTTATATCCAGGCAAAGGATTTCTATCATTTGAAAATTTAGACCAACACAACCAAGGTGATTTTTTACCTAGTTTTGACCAAGGAACACTATATATATATATATATATATATATTCTAATGCAGGAGCATCCTAGAGAAGTTAGCAATCCTGTATGATGAGGATTCATGCTTGAGTTGTGGAGTTATGATTTACAAGGTTACATATGTGTTTGAGACATTTTTTTTAACATTTCCTCATGTGCACATAAACATATAAGTTATCGTGTTGAAGTTAAAGTCATTTTACCTTGTGACTAGAGCTATATTTTCTATTTTTTGTGTTCTAGTTGTAGGTTGTGCATCTTTTGATGTGTAATAAATTAAACTTTGTGCATTTAAGACGTTAAAGAGGACCTAAATTAATACCTTTATGTTAAAGCAAAGTTCCTAATTCATTTGGAGTTGGGAGATATCACCATTTTCATCTTGCATGGTTCCATGTGATGAAATGTGATCTTTTTAAGTTAGGGACATGTTATTGGGTCATTTGTGGACCTAAAAATAACTTGTTATCTAATTTTATTCATATTTGCTATAGTTTTGGTTTACTCTTCCAAGGTGGACCTATAATGCAATTAAATGTTTGTCTAGCTAGCTTTCTTATTGTGTCCATTCTGTGCTTGGGTTGTGTCCCCATCAAGTGGTATCAGAGCTAGTTTTCCTGAGTGTTTAGACAGAGCGCCGATTGTGAGGCAGTTTGCACCAGGATTGTGTGGTTGTGGGTTTGAATTAAGAAGATGCCTCCATGAAGAGAGCGTGGTGGAAGGGCTAGAGCTATTAATCTTGAGGAGGTTAGAGCCCTCCAAAGGTAGGTTCAAGCATTGTAGGAGGAGCTTTGTAGAGGAACAAATGTTACTGCAGGTGATGAAAGTGAGGATGACAATGAAGAAGAAGAAATTGGACCAGAAGGGGAAGTTGAAGGGGAAGTTCTGAATCAGGTAGAGGAGAGGCTTTTTAGGGCCATTACTAAGTTTAGGAAAAGACCTACAATTGATGTGGGTGTATTTTCAAGAAATCTAAAACCAAATGAATTGATCGATTAGATCAATGAACTAGAAGAGTACTTTGAGTATGAGGATATCAGGGATCTAGATAGGGTTAAGTTTGCAAAGTCCAAACTAAAAGTCCATGCTAAAATTTGGTGGCAAGAGGTTCAATTGGAAATAAATAGAAGAGGAAAGGATAAGATCACAAGGTGGGATCACATGGTGGAAAAACTAAAAAAGTAGTTCATTCCTGTTGACTACGAGCTCAATTTGTTTAAGAAGATGCATCAGTTAAAGCAAGCAAGAAAATCAATCCAGGAATATATGGAGGAATTTTATTGACTTCTAATTAGAGCAGGGCATGTAGAAGCAAATAAGGAGAAGGTTGCTCGTTATATCAGTGGGTTACGACCTAGCATACAGGAGGAATTAAGTCTAGTAAGAATGACCAGCATTGAAGAGGCATACCAATTTTCCCTACGAGTTGAAGAGAAGCTAAATAAAAAGTTTAAAGGGAGACAAAGAGGGTGCAATCAAGGAGGAAGGGGTAGTGGTACGTCATTTGGAGGTCAAAATGAGACCCAAAAGAAAAATGAAGATGTGGGTACTAGCAGGAACCAGAGGAATGAGGATTTCAATCGCTCCCATTATCAAAACTTTGGAGAATAGAGAGGAAGAGGTAGAGGATGTGGACAAGGTTCAGGAAGAGGAAGTTTCTATGGTACCTATTTCCATTGCAATGAACAAGGTCATCATTCCTTTGAATTCCCTCAACGACAAGGAAGGAAAGATAGGAGAGTTGAAGGCCAAGCTAGGATTGCTCATGTGGATGAGGATGCACAATCATCACATTTAGAGGATGCAAAAAAAGGAGAGACTCTAGTAAATGAAAGGGTCCTACTAAATGGTGAGATTGAATTGGGACAAAGGAGGAGTCTATTTTGTACCAGGTGCAAGTGTGAGGATAAATGTTGTGATGTGATCATTGATGGTGGTAGCACTGAAAACTTGGTATCAAAGGAGATGATCTCTAAGATGAAGCTCAAGAGGGAGGAAAACCCCCATCCCTATCAGATCACTTGGGTGGAGGATGATCATAAGGTTCTGGTAAGCGAACAATTTTTAGTGAAGTTCAAAATTGGAAGTTACCATGATGAAGTTCTCTGTGATGTTATTCCAATGGATGTTTGCCATCTATTGTTGGATAGGTTGTGGCAGTTTGATAGGCATGTAGTACATGATGGTCATGCAAACACCTACTCTCTAACAAAGCATGAAGTTTGCCACAAACTGAAGCCCATGAAAAAGGAAGGTGAAAAGGTATGGAACAATGCTAGGATCTATCTTGTTGATGGAAGAAATTTTTTAGATGGCATGAAACATCAACGTATGTGTTATGCTTTGATTACTAGAAAAGATAAGGAAGGTAGTAGTGAAATACCACTTGAAGTTTTAGATTTATTAGGTGAGTTTGGAGATATCATCTCTGATAGTATTCCAGAAGCATTGCCACTAGTAAGACAAATTAGTCATCACATAGATTTAATCCTAGGAGCTAGTTTTCCTAACAAGGTTGCTCATAGGATGACTCCTACTAAAACTGAAGAACTAAACAGATAGGTTCAGGAGCTATTGAAGAAAGGTTTGATTTGAGAGAGCCTGAGTCCATGTGCAGTACTTGCAGTACTAGCACCAAAGAAGGATGGAGAGTGGAGAATGTGTATGAACTCTCAAGCTATAAATAGGATAACCATCAAGTATCGGTTTCCTTTGCCAAGAATGGATGTTCTTATGGACTGCTTGAGTGGAGCTCAGTACTTCGCAAAGATAGATCTCAAAAGTAGCTATCACTAGATATAGATTTGAGAAGGAGATGAGTGGAAAACTGCCTTCAAGACCAAGGAGGGTCTTTATGAGTAGCTATTCATGCCCTTTGGATTGACGAAAACCCCAAGCACCTTCATGTGGCTTATGAATGAGATACTTAAGAAGTTCTTGGGAAAATTTGTTATTGTCTATTTAGATGATATCTTAATTTTCAGCAAGACTTTGGAAGAACATTTGTTGCATATTCATAGTGTCCTTGAGAGGTTGAGGGAAGAGAAACTATTAATTAATTTGAAGAAGTGTATCTTTGCAAAAAGGAAGTTAGTTTACTTGGGGTTTGTTATATCACTTGAAGGTCTCAAAATGGATCCAGAGAAGGTAAGAGCCATCTTGGAATGGCCTACTCCAAGGTTTTCTACTGAGGTGAGATCATTTCATGGTTTGGTTAGTTTTTACAGGAAATTCATTAAGAATTTCAGTGGCATATGTGCACCCCTGACTAACACAATAAGAGGGGATAGAAAAGAGTTCAAATGGACTGCGCCAGCTACGAGAAGTTTTGAATTGCTGAAGAAGAAGGTGACAGAACAACCTATGTTGGCACTTCCTAATTTTAGCAAGGTGTTCCAAGTGGATTATGAAGCTAGAGGCAATGCTATTGGGGCTATATTAAGCCAAGAAGGTAAGCCTATTCCATATTTTAGTGAAAAATTGAATGATGCAAAAAAGAAGTATTTTGTTTATGATCAAGAGTTTTATGCATAGTTCAGGCCTTAAAGAAATGGAGGAATTATTCATTTCCAAAGGAATTTTTTTATATACTAATCACCAGGCATAACAGTATCTAAATATCCAAGGTAAATTGAATCAAAGGCATATGAAGTGGGTAAAGTTCTTGCAAAGCTATACATTTGTGTTGAAGTATAGAAGTGGAAAATCTAATAGGGTTGTAGATGAATTAAGTAGGAGATAGTTGTTGCTTACAGTAATGCAGGTTGAAGTAGTTGGGTTTGATGAACTCAAGAATCTGTACCTTGAGGATCCTAATTTTGCTAAAGCATGGAAAGCTTGTAAAGAACCTATTCCTGTAGATAGAACTAAGTGGTTAGTCTATCTGATTCAAGATGTTATGTTATTCAAGGGTAGTCAATTGTACATTCCAAGGAGTTCCATGAGGGAAAATCTGATTAAGGAGAAACATAGTGGAGGGATGGCAGGACATTTTGGTTGAGATAAGACCATTTCCATACTTAGGGAACATTATTTTTGGCCTCAAGCTTCACAGGATGTGAAGAAGTTTGTAAAGAGTTGTTAGGTTTGTCAAGTGGCCAAGGGATTTAGTCACAATACTAGACTTTATCAGCCATTGCATGTTCCATGAAAGCCATACGAGGACATAAGTATGGATTTTGTTCTTGGATTGCTAAGGACACAAAGGGGTAATGACTCGGTATTTGTGGTGTTTGATAGGTTCTTTAAAATGGCACATTTCATTCCATGCCATAAAACTCATGATGTGGTGCATATCGCAGACTTATTTTTTAGAGAGGTGGTAAGACTACATAGCCTCCCAAAGAGTATAGTTTCTAACAAAGACACTAAATTTGTGGGGTATTTCTGGAAAACATTGTGGAAGAAGTTGAGAATAGACTTGAAATTTAGTTCCACACATCACTCGCAGACTGACGGCCAAACAAAAGTGCTAAACAGAAGTCTGGGCAATTTGCTGAGATGTTTAGTTGGGGATAAGCCCAAGGGATGGGATTTGATTCTACCACAAGTAGAATTTCCTTACAATAACTTTGTAAATAGGAGTACTAGAAAATCACCATTCCAAATTGTATATGGAAGTAGCCCAAGGACTGCACTAGAATTGAGGAAGATAGAGCAAGGGGAGAGGACAAGTGCTGAAGCAGAAGAGTTTGTTGAACATATCAATTGCCAACATGAGGAGTTTCAAGCACACATCATCAAGATGAATCAATAGTATAAAGCTAGGGCTGATCAAAGAAGAAGACATAAGGAGTTCCAAGTAGAGGATCTAGTCATGGTACACTTAAGAAAGGAAAGATTCCCAGTAGGTACGTACAACAACTTGAAGATGAAGACATTTGGCCCCTGCAAAATTCTGAAGAAACATGACTCAGGAAATGCATATGAGGTGGAGTTGCCAAATGGAATTCAAATTTCTCCTATCATCAACATTGCAGACTTGATAGAGTATCATGATGATGGTGTAGATGAGGAGTTGATGTTAGAGCCATGTCCAATTCCGACTTCTAAGAAGGAGGAGATAGAAAAAATTTTGGATCATCATGTGGGTAGGAGTACCAGAAATAGGTAGTATGAAGAGTATCTGGTTAAGTGGAAAGGCCAACTAATCAAGGACTCAACTTGGATATCAGCAGCTGAGGTTTCCCATTTGGGATTTCCTCTACCATCCATAAAGTGACAGGGTCACTTTTCAATCTACCCTGGGTGTCTGATGCAGGAGCATCGAGAGGTATAAGGGTAATCCTATGTCACCCAAAAAAAATGTACTTAGACTTAGTTTTTATTTCATGTTTTTTCATTTCTGGATACCCATTTGGGTCAAATAAAGGTTCCAACTCTCATAGTTCCACTATCAGTGTTCTAGGTTAGAGTATTTGAGCACCTTGGGATACGTGTAAATGCCAAAAAAATAGGACTATATAATTGAACCATAATTATGGTGGATTACAAGGTTTAAATTGGAGGGAGGATTAAAATTTTAATTTAGAATATTTCAGAAAAAGAATCAAGTCAAAAGGCTGCACGGTTTGAAAGTTATCGCAGTTTTTCAGTTTTTGGAGACCTCCTAAGAATGCTTCAAAGTTAGGTTCAGGGCATTAAATGACCTTGTATAGGGCCAAAAAATGGGGGATGAGAAAATCTATCCATAGGACTATAGAGTTCTTTGAGAGCTTTTTGGCAATGTAAACGGTTTGTCAATCAAAGCTACGGTTCAAAAGTTATGCCTCCTAGAAGTTCGGTTACCATTTCTAGATTCTTCTAATTTTGTGTCAACTTCTAATGTGGCTTCTAGAGCCTTCTATTTGGTAGGTGGATGCCAACTAGCACTTTTTAAAATGTATTCCTAATCCTTAACCCTTTGAAGTCTATTTAAGAACATTTTTGGCATTGTAAAAGGCAGTTCAAAGTGGAGTTTGAGAGAAGGTACTGGGAGAAGAATTTTTCTCTAGATTTATGCTATTGTAAGCCCATAGGGCATGTTTTGGAGTTTTTTTCTTTGCACTAAGTTTACTAGCATATTTTCATAGTTAATAAAAATTTTCCCTTTCCTGTTGTGTCCATTATGTGCTTGGGTTGCATCCCCATCACCTTTGATTTCAATTCTATCTCCAAGCCTTGAAAATATCTATGAATAATAACATGGCATGCAAATTATTCTACATGAATGAAACCTAATTGTCACTTTTCAAAATATGTGTTCTTAATTTTATGATTGAGCTGTTGAAAAATGGATAATTAGTACAACCATGGTCATATGAATAATGTGTCCTTTGGATTTACAACTTTCACCCTCACTAGTTAGATTTAGTAGCAATGGTAGTTTGAATAATGCTTTCATTAGATTTAATATTGCAACTATATTTTATCATTAAGATATTAAATATCTAAATGGCCAAGGTATTATTTTGCACAAAATAACACCAATTTGAATCCTTCATACACAAACGTTGTTGATGATTCTTTGATGATAACATCCTTAGATAATTTTGCATATTTCAATGAATCAATTCCATATAAAGGTCGAGGTATAGTGGCCATCCAATTGTGACAGAGAATCTTATAATGGACACCTATTCTATATGAAATATAAGGATCATTGGATCAATCATTTTAGTTACAAAAATAAAACAAAAATTACATGCTTTCATCCAACTGACTAAAAAATTAAATACCACTCTATAAATTTTTCTTAATGATCTATAATGTAGCAAGATTCTATCCCTTGCTACATGGATTGAATTTTTAATCCTATAAGCTAATTCAAGTGTTTTAGTCTTAGGATCAAATGTGTGTCATTTTTACTCATCTTCACATTTTTGGAAATTGGTGTAGATCAAAGTTTTTTCAAGAGTCAAATTTTTTTGGTTTTATGTGTTGATTTGTGTGAAGTAATGCATGTTTGATTCAAATCCCTATGACTTGAATTTTGGCCCCAAGTTGATAGTGTGTTTTTGGGGTGAACTTCTTGTGTTCAAAACCATGTAGACAACTCAGTTTATGAAAATACAATTCTAGGACTCAATTATGCATGAAAAATGAAGAGAAAATGCAAGAAATGTACAAAGTTGATGAAAATGCAAAATTCATAAAATCATGATTCAGCTAAGGATAACTTAAGAGGAAATTACACCAAATACTCAATTTTAACCACTTGGATTTATTGCATTTAGCTCTTGAGTTTTGGTTTTCAACCAAGGTGATTGTTTACCTAGTTTTGATATATATATATATATATATATATTCTAATGTAGGAGCATCCTAGAGAAGTTAGCAATCCTATATGATGAGGATTCATGCTTGAGTTGTGGAGTTATGATTTACAAGGTTACGTATGTGTTTGAGACATTTTGTTTAACCTTTCCTTATGTGCACATAAAGATATAAGTTATCATGTTGAAGTTAAAGTCATTTTACCTTGCGACTAGAGATATATTTTCTATTTTTTGTGTGTTAGTTGTAGGCTGTGCATCTTTTGATGTGTAATAAAAAAAACTTTGTGCATTTAAGGTGTTAAAGAGGACTTAAATTAATACCTTTTTTTTAAAGCAAAGTTCCTAATTCATCTAGAGTTGGGAGATATCATCATTTTCATCTTGCATGGTTCCATGTGATGAAATGTGATCTTTTTAAGTTAGGGACATGTTATTGGGTCATTTATGGACCTAAACATAACTTTTTATCGAATTTTATTCATATTTTCTATAGTTTTGGTTTACTCTTCCAAGGTGGACCTATAATGTAATTAAATGTTTGTCTAACTAGCTTGTGGTTTAGCTAGCTATATAAGGAGCTTGAGTTCATCTATAAATTATAATGATTAAAGGATTATTATTTTGGATCATGATTTTGAGGATTCTATATCATTAGTAAAGGAGTAGCTAAGATAGTGAATTTGAAGAAAAGCTGGTGATTGTGGTTTAGAAACAAGGAGGTTGCTTGGTGGCTTGTGAGCACAAGTTCATATCTTGGAGATTTCTACCAGATTGTTGTTATGTTATAGAAATTGCCTAGCTAGGATTTGAGTTGGATCTTGAGGGATCTTGCAGAACTATTTTAATTGCTTTTTATTTGGCCATAATTGGGAAGGCCTTATAGCCCAACACATTGTCTGTAATCTATTATTTTATGAATAAAGAGTTTTGAATTTGGTATTAGATCTTGCATTGTTGTATTGTTTCTATTGTGTGGTTATTTATTAGGGGCTAAGAAATCTCCTTTAGGGATTCTCCTTCCTTGTACTATATCAGGTGGTATTAGAGAAAAGGTATGATCCAGTTGATTATTGTAGAGCATTTGTGAAGATCTTGGAAGTTGCCTCCAAGAAGATTGGACCCTAGGGCGATTGATGACCTCAGCAATGTTGTGGAAGAAAGGATCATAGAGAAGGTTAAAATAGATTTTAGATCTAAAATGGAGGAGGTTAAAGCCAATTTTAGATCTGAGATGACACTAATGAAGAGTGAAATGATTGTTGAAATCATAAGTGCTATAGGTGGTGTACCTTAGCATGCGAGTACTGAAGATGGTTATGATGAAGTTTTTATAGACTTTGAGATTGTTGGATCAAGTGGTGAGTGTTATCCATTTAAGTTCCCCCCCCCCCCCCTTATTCCCTTGTTGTCATCATTGAAATCCGATTAGAAATATCTATTCATGGCATCAAGGTGGCATAGTGTGCCAGGCATGTGGCTAAAACCCTACTTATCCCCTTCAATGTTATGGTCATGCGTTACCTTTTTGGAGGGTCAAGTTACCCATGCATAACTTAAGTTGGGTTTCCCTTTAATAGGTTTATTCACTTTAAGTGTTGCCCTGCACCCCTTTCTTGTTAAATTAAATCATGCAATTGTTGCATATTTTCCCTTGTGTTTAAGTAGGTGATTATATGTCATTTTCATATTTTCCATCAAGTATTATGATCTTATGATCAAGATCAATAGCATCTAGTTGTAAGCCTTGAATTTTCCATCTCCTAATGTTATGAAGTGAAGGCTAGTGAAGGATTGTCAAGGTGAATTCTGGGTCTCTGGATGTTACAATAGTCAATGTGATTGTAGCATTGTGAGGGCTTTTTATTAGGGTTTTGATCACACAATTACCCCCATAGTGTATCATTGCAAGTTTTTTGTGATGGATAGTAAGTGGTTACAATCTTACAATAAGATGAAGGGCATATAAGTGTAAAAGCTTAAAAGGGAACCCACAAAGATACAAAGGAAAAATGATCATGAGATCACAAGGGAAAACCATGAGAGCTTCCAAAGATACTAAGCTTCAGTCAGCATATGGTTAGGAGTCTAATTTATAGTGATAGTTTGAGTTGCAAAGGCATGAAAAGGAACCATGCAGTCAAATTTTGAACTGTCGCAATGTCACTAGCAGTTAAGATTAACCTAGAGTTAAGGTTGCAAAATAGTGAAATTCTTTGATTGCATCTTTGTAGGGTCAAGAGCTAGGTTAATGTAATCAATTTTGAAAGATTTTTCGTGTCGATAAAAGAAAATAAGGTTAAATCATTATTGCTCCATCAAAAGAAATCATATAAGCTTAGAGTCCAAGTTGTGAAGGTTCGAAAGTCAACAAATTTAGTCAAGATTCAAGGTTTTTGTTGCATCGCAAGGAGTTAAGATTAACCTAGGGTTAAGGTGGCAAAGTGAAAAAAATATTTTGTCACAGCTTTGCAAGGTTAAGTGTTAAGTCATATTTTCAAGTTGTGAGGTTGTGATTGAAAACAGTTAGCTTCAAGCAGTTATTACAATGTCATAGGTAAAAGAGCACTAAAGATATTTCAAGTGGTGAAGCTATGAGGAACATCTAATAGTCAAAGGAAATGGTCATCACACTATCACAAGTGTTTGAGCTATGGTAAAATTTTAAGTTGTGAAGGTGCAGATGGTGATCATGATAGTTAAGGTTTAAGAAGTCATAGGCTCAACATGGCAATTAGGAAAAAATAAGATGATCGAGCAGAATGCTTCAAAGATATGTGATGTAGAGAGCACAACAGAAGTGTGCCATATGGGTCTTCCACAAAAATTTAAAATTATAGGTATGGATTCACATTTATAATCATTTCCAACTAGTCAAATGAATGGAAGAATGTTGCATCTTTTAAGAACAATTTTTTGACTAGGGCAGATTTTAAAACCCTTAATCACTCATTAATAATTTCCATAAATGAAAGAATGAAACCAATTATTTTTATGAGACTCAATAAAATTGAGTTAAAAAAAATTCTCCAAGTTATAGCCAAATACAATCAAAGAAATAAAAGTTATTGCAATTTCCTTAAAACTATTCATATTATGACAAAATCTGACTAGTCTTCACTAAAATGGCCATAACTTCATCCAAATGCAATGAAAATAATCCAAAAAAAAACCAAATAAAAGATAACTAATATTATTTTCCAAATATATAATTTTGAGGCATGTATCATTTAAATTTTTTTCAAATCAATCAAAATATTAGAGAAATTACAAGAAAAAAACTAGAAAACTGAAATGTACAACATCAAAATGAATTTTCTTCCATTCCAAATCCTTCCTCCAACTTCTCCAACTTAAAATTTTGTGTTTTGGAGAAAATATATATAATTTGGAATCATGTTAAACTCTCCAACCAACCTATAACTACCCATTAACACCTTTAAACCAACTTTGAAAAATGTTGTCACCAAGTTGTAAAAGTTGTCATTACAATTTTGGCAACTTTTGAACAACTTTTACAATTATTATCCAAATGACTTCAAACTTCTCACAAAACCTTGAAATATGATTAAAATTACTTTAGGACTTAAACTATATTATTTTTACTCTATTTTTATACATTTGAGTGGTTTTACCACCCTTGAATAGGTGCCCCTGCACCATACTCCCCAACTTTGAATTTTTTCCAACTCCTCTTGGAAATGGGGTTTCAAAAGATCTCTTCATCTTCACTTTTGGTCTTTCAACCCTGTTTCTTGAAAATATTAACTTGTTAAGAAAAAATTTATGTCCTCTCCAATCTAATTTCTTTATCACCTGTATTGAAATGAGAATAACAAAAAATTCATGGACAAAAATTAATTGATTAGTATCAAAATCAATCCCAAAATTTGCATCTATCTTCTCAAAGCTTCTTTACAACTCTTCCCTTTCATCATCATTCTCATCATAAATATGATTTCTCTCTATTATTTGTTCATTATTATCCTTTATATCTAAAAATACTTCAACATAATCATTTTCAACAATGTCCATCTTCATGGAGTCTTTGATTGGTTCAACTTCCATATTAGATTGAATCAACTCTTTGTCTTTTGTTTCTTCTATATTTGTTTCTCTTTGCTCTTCCTTAAGTTCATTCTCTTTTCCCCCATATTTTTCAACTTTTTGAGCCTCTAAAAATTTAAATTCTTCATCTCCCTCACCATTTGTAATTCTCTGCTCTAGGGTTTTAAGAAGTGCCTCCAACTTCTTTCTATGCTCCTTTTCTTCTTTTTCCAATTTTTCTATCTCTTCTTGTCTTTTCTTTGTTTCTTCCTTCTTCTTCTTTTGTGAATCCATATCTTGAAAATTACCATGCATCAATTTCATAAACAAATCCATTTTCAAGAAAAGTCTCTTTTACCTTTCTTCTTCTTGTCTTTGATACCTCTCCTTAGGTCTTTCTCCTCTTTTCTCTCTTGGCCTAGTCTCTCGGTATCTAGGTTCTCTCTCTTCAACTTGTAAAAGACAAACACACAACCATAAAATATCTTTTGTCCAAACCTTTGGGCTCTGATACCACTTGATGCAAAGAGCACAATACAAGTGTGTTATATGGTCCTTCCACAAAACTTTTAAATTATAGGTATGGATTCACATTTATAATCTTTTCCAACTAGTCAAATGAATGCAAGAATGTTGCATCTTTTAAGAACAATTTCTCAACGAGGGCAGAATTTAAAACCCTTAATCACTCATTAATAACTTCCATAAATAAAAGAATGAAACCAATCCTTTTTTTGAGACTCAATAAAATTTATTCAAAAACATATTCTCCAAGTTATAGCCAAATAAATAAAGGAAATAAAAGCTATTACAATTTCCTCAAAACTATTCATAATCATAACTTGGAGAATATGTTTTTAAAATGGCCATAACTTTTTCCAAACACAATGAAAATCATCCAAACCAAAACCAAATAAAATATAACTCATATAAATTTCCAAACATATAAGTTTCAGGTATTTATCATTCAAAATGAATTTTAATCAATCAAAACATCAAAGAAATTGCTAGAAAAAATAACTAGAAAATTGAAATATACAACATCAATATGAATTTTCTTCCATTCCAAATCCTTCCTCCAACTTCTCCAACTTACAATTTCATGTTTTGGAGACCAAATATATATATTTGGAAGCACATTAAACTCTCCAACCAACCTATAACTACCCATTAACACCTTTAAACCAACTTTAAAAAGAGTTGTCACCAAGTTGTAAAAGTTATCATTACAATTTTGGCAAATTTTGAACAACTTTTACAATTATTATCCAAATGACTTCAAACTTCTTATAAAACCTTGAAATATGATTAAAATGACTTTATGACTTAAATTATATCATTTCTACTCTATTTTTATACATTTTAGTGGTTTTACCACGCTTGAATAGGTGCCCCTGCACCAATATAAGGCCACGCGGCAAGGTTGACTCAATGACACAATTGACTTGGCACTATTGTAAACACTATCAAGTGGCTCATTGATGGAAAAAAAATCCTTTGATCACCTGCAACTACCTCTTTGGTGTTCTCAATTTCTTAATAAATGCAAATTTCATTCTACTGCCACCATGGTTATCCATTTATCGATCAGAGCAACTATGGTTGTCATTTCTATCTCTTCATGGCTCGAGTTTGTATGTAAAGATCAAATTTTTTAGCATAGGGAATACAAAAGGAAAAGAAGATAGATTCAATGTTGGAGTGGGAAGCTTCTCATGATATGGTGGAAGATGAGGCCTTGCCTTTTCTACCCCAAGTTCAAGAGTTATCAATTACTATTTATGATCTATCACACACTCCAGAGGGAGAAACCTTGTTGTAGTAGCTAGAAGCACAATGAGTACAGCTTGAGATAAAGCTTTCAAGGAAGCTTGAAGAAGAGTTTGAAAAGAGGCTAGAGGCCCAACAACAAGAGCATAAAGAAATTCTTATAAGGGTTGGTTGCACAAAAGTAATGATGTGAGAAGGAACTATAAGAAAGGTTGATGAGCATGATGAGTGTTACATTAGAGGCAAAAGAGACATGAGCATCCCTCCCTCACATAGAACAAGATCCTATACTTGTGTAGGAAGTGCAACCCCTTATTTGAAAGGATTCACATGGGCTAGTGGAGAACATACTACTAGCCATACCATCAGAGCTAGCCCCTGCTAGCCAAGAGTATTCAAAATTTAAAGAGCATAACCAAGTGTTCAAGGATGATTCCTTTGACCCTACACCATCAAGAGGATTCTCTATCAGTCACCTAGCTCTACAATAAAACACCAAGTTGTCCCCAGTCATGCTTACCTCAAAGCATGAAGAAGATTTTCACCAGAAGGAGCAAGTTGATCTTACTTTAGAAAAAGGTGTCCCAATGTTGGAAAGCTTCATTATTTTCACCATTTGAAAGGTGCTTTAAGTTGTAGCAACATACTTGTCATGATTGCTGCTATTTTTAGTTTCCCACATGCATGAAAGAATAAATCAATTGGTGAGGAAGGGTAGCTATTTGAACAAACTAGTTAATGGGTTTATTTGACCTTCCATCTCTATAAATTTTTGTAAATATTAGATTAGGTATTTTCTTCTTTTCAAGAAGTGCACAAGTATAGGTTATTTCTCTATGAAATAATAGGTTTCAAATTTTGTTGGTTGTAGAAGTTGCAATTTTTTTTGTTTGTAGAGCAGGGCTCATTTTTTGTGACTCTATAGCCCATTGGATTACTTAAGGCCATTGATCCTATTCTTAGTAGGCAAGCATCGACTCTAAGTCATCAGAAATGTTAGCCATTTTAGCGCACCCCCCCCCCCCCCCCACCTTTATTCCCTTGTCATCATCATCAAAATTCGATTAGAGATATCTATTCATGGCATCAAGGTTTCACAATGTGTGGCTTAAACCTAACTAAAACCCTAGCTATCCCCTTCAATGTTATGATCATGTATTACCTTTTTGGAGGGTTGCATTACCCATGCACAGCTTAAGTTGGGTCTTCCTTTACTAAGTTTATTCACTTTAAGTGTTGTCCCACACCCCTTTCTTGTTAAATTAAATCATGCATTTTTTGCATGTTTTCCCTTATGTTTAAGTGAGAGATTGTATGTCATTTTCATATTTTCCATCAAGTATTATGATCTTACAATTGGCATCAATAGCATCTAGTCATAAGCCTTGAATTTTCCCTCTCCTGATGTTATGAAGTGAAGGCTAGTAAAGGATCATGAAGGTGAATTATGGGTCTCTCAATGTTATAATAATCAATGTGATTGTAGCATTAGGAGGGTTCATTATGAGGGTTATGATCTCATGATTCTCCCAATAGTGTATCATCATAACTGCTTTGTGATAGATAGTAAGTGGTTGTGATATTATGATAAGCTAAAGGGTGTATAACCATAAAATCTTAAAAGGGAACCCATGAAAGTATGAAGGTCAAATGATCAAAAGATTACAAGGGCAAACCATGAGAGCTTGTGAAGCTACTGAGCTATAGTCAACATATGGTTGGGAGTCTAAGTTGTAGTGATAGTTTGAGTTGTGAAGCCACAAAAAGGAACCATGCAGTCAAATTTTGAACCATCGCAATGTCACTTGTAGTTAAGGTTAACCCAAAGTTAAGGTTGTGAAGTAGCAAAATGCTTTAATCACATCTTTGTAGGGTCAAGAGGTAGGTTAATGTAATAAATTTTGAAGGTTTTGTCTTGTCGATAAAATTAGATAAGGTTAAATTGTTATCGTTCCATCAAAATAAATCAAATAAGCTTTAGAGCCCAATTTGTGAAGGTGTGAAATTCAACAACTTCAGTCAAGATTTAAGGTTTTCACTACATTGCAAGGAGTTAAGAGTAACCTAGGATTAAGGTGGAAAAATACTTTGGTCATAGCTTTGCAAGGTTAAGTGTTGAGTCATATTTTCAAGTTTCAAGGTTTTTATTGAAAGGGAATAGTCATTTCAAGTAGTTATCATAATGTCATAGGTAAAATAGCATTAAAGATATTTCAATTGGCAAAGCTATGAGGAACATCTAACAGTCAAAGGAAACAGTCAACACAATGTCACAAGTGTCTGAGCTACAATAAAATCTCAATTGTGAAGGTGTGGATGTTGATCATGATAGTTAAGGTCTAATAAATCATAGGCTCAACATGGTAGTTAGGAAAAAATAAGATGACCTAGCAAAACACTTCAAAGATATAAGGCCACATGGTGAGGTTGACTTGATGATATGGTTGACTTGGCACTGTTGTAAACACTATCAAGTGGCTAATTGATGGCAAACAAATCCTTTTATTGCCTTCAACTATGTCTTTGGTGTTCTTGATGCCTAATAAATGAAAATTTTATTCTACCACCGCCATGGTTATCCATCTATGGATTAGAGCAGTTATGGTCATCATTTTTGTCTCTTCATGGCTCAAATTTTCACATAAAGATCAAATTTATCAGTGTAGAGATGTGAATTTGATCAATTTTTTCTCTAATCAATAGTTATTGGTCTTCTACAACTTGAACCTGGTGGTTGAATTTAGGGTTTCAATGAGATATTTGAGTTCTTCCTAAACTCTATAAAAGGTAGTTGTAATGTGTTTTAGGGTTTCTTCTCTATTATGTTATGTTTACTTGTAGTAGTCGTGTGCTCTACAACTATATTCTTTACCTTTCATTAATGAAATAGCTAGTTTCTTACCTCTTCTTGCAATTCAATAGTCTATGCATGTATCTTTCCTATCCTTGAATGTTTCTTTTTTGTCCCCTAATTCTACATGTTGTATTTAGTCTATTGATAAAGGTTGTATTGTGAAGATTTCTTCCTTTTAATGTTTTTATTAGTTTCTAACCTTAATGTGATCATTTAGGAGTAGAATAGAGTTATGACCTATGTATTTGGGATTTTCATTGATGTATTGTGCATATAAGGGAAGAGTTG
This sequence comes from Cupressus sempervirens, assembly GCA_028749045.1. Lineage (NCBI taxonomy): Eukaryota > Viridiplantae > Streptophyta > Pinopsida > Cupressales > Cupressaceae > Cupressus > Cupressus sempervirens. Next base: position 568,684,747 of record CM053792.1, on the reverse strand, counting down.
TAACCATTTCAATTAGATGCATCACCCCTTTCACTTTCAACAATTTACTTTCCTACATCTCCTTCTCTCTGTCCATCTCAAGCAGTAGTTAGGTGCATTCTGATTGTAAGGAAACTAACCTTCTTCGAAGACTCAATCTCATAGTTCAAGTCCCACAACTTGGAGATTGTTTCCATGTTTCACAAGGTTTCCTTTAGGTCAAAAATTAGGAAAGGGTGCAAACATTTGTGACAATGGTGAGGATAGAATTGATCATGTGGAGAGACCTATTGTAAATAGGGTTGGTCAATTTGCTAGACCTGAATCTCAATTAAAGCTAAAATATACAATGGAAGTTTATAATTTCTCAGGTACTTTGAATCCTAAAGACCTGATTGATTAGATTCGTTAATTGGAATACTACTTTGAGTTAAAGGATGTTGAAGATCCACACAGAGTGAGGTTGGCACAACCTAAGTTGAAAGGACATGTTTCTCTTTGGTGGAAAGAATTGTAGTGAGATCAAGAAGAAGAAAGTGAATTGGAAATCACTAGATGGAGATTGATGGTGACTAAATTGAAGGATAAGTTCATTCCTATGGATTATGAACTTGATTTATTGAAGAAATTGTAGAACTTGAAGCAAAAGGATATGACTATGAAAGAATATACAGAGGAATTCTACAAGCTAACTATTTGGTCTGGACATTGAGAATTTTCTAAGGAGAAGGTGGCTAGATATATTAATGGTTTAAGATTTAATATTTAGGATGAGGTTGTTATGTTGAATATTTCTTTAGCTTAAGATTATTATCAGTATGCTTTCAAAGAAAAAGAGAAGATGAAGAGGAGACATCAAGGAAATCCTCTAGGAAAGGAGAAGAAGGATCACTTGATAAAGAACAAACAAATTATTGTAGATGAATTGAAACCTATTGAATAAAGGAAGCAAAAAGAAAAAGGCATATTTAAGGGTGCTCACTAAAAATGTCATGAAGAAGGACACAGAGCTTATGAATGTCCTAAGGCTAGTGACAGATGTGTTAGAAATAGGGAATACTGAGAGGGTGGGTGAATCAGTATTCTAAAAATATTTGTCACCAACTAGGTATTATTAATTGCTTTGAACCATGCATAAGAAAATAAAAAAATAATGTTGAATAGTAATAATAACCATGCATATAAAGAACTCATAACACCATTTTTTTTAACTAGGGAAACCTTGGACAAGGGAAAACCCTAATGGGGATAATAGCCACTAGATAATATACTGACATATATGTTTATTGTTAGAGGATGGACCCTGTTAGGAGTCAATGAGAACATTCAGTATAGAGAGTCCCTATTAGGAGACTTTGAATCCCTATTAGGAGATTCCAACCCTGTTAGGAATTGTAGTACAATAGATGCAAGAGGAGCTCACTACCCAAACATGCACTTCCAATTACAAGAAGAGTTCACTACCCAAACAAGTAATTAGTCCTCAGGCATATAGATTTTGTATCCTCTTTCTTGACTGGTCTCTGACTTCATGTTGATCTCAGATCACAAATTAGATTCTCAAAAAATTCACATATATCGCTTCACAAAAAGTTCACATATTACGTATCACAATACAATTGCACACAACTTCTCACAAGATATCCTTTGTATAAATATCATGCCATTTCACAAATTATTTCTAGGTCGGCTAAGACCACAATATGTTTTTCCAACTTAGAGTAAACATCTAGGATGTCAGCCCTAATTGGTCAAGTAATTATTTTGTAAACAAAATAATTCCTTTTGTTTAATTTCATTGTTTTGTTCCACTTGGTAAATCATGAATATCTCTCTTTTGTACTATCCATATAGATGTTCGAGGTTATACACATTATCATCAACATGTATACTAGCTCCATCTATCTTTTCTAGTGATTATATGTTGTTAGAAACATTTTACATATAAAATAATGTATTGTTGTAAACCAATTTCATACTTAGACAATTTTTTGAGCACCAAAAGCTAAGTATCTTTATTACCAAGCTTTTTTGCAAGTACATCATATGTTGCCATTAATGACAAAAATTACATCACTACATATAGCCAATTGTCAACAATCTTCCCCTTTGGCATTGATGGCAACAAAGTAAGGAAAATTGGCTAAGTGACAAAAACTTAACACAAACTTACAATACTTATACTATTATATTACAAATGCTCAATTACTAAATTACTCCCCCTTTGGGTATGATTTCTACATACATAACTTACTACACAAATTTATTCTACAACTTCTCCCCCTTTGCAATCAATGACAAAGGTTAGAAAATTCAAAAACTGTCAAAAAAGTAACCTGACTATTGTCAAAACATTGTCTTGTTGTCTTAAGCTATTAAAATCTTCATACAATCATCAAATTTTTCCTTCAACCTATTCATACTTTTCTCCCATGTGTCCTTTTTTTCTTTGGTAGTAGTGATCATTTCACATAAGGCATATGATGCAATCTCAACTACATTAAGGTCAACGTAGGTAAAGTTTGCATAAGTGTCTTTAGCTTTAACACACTCTCCCAACTATCTTTCCATGGCTAATATCTTCAGAGCAATAGACTCTCTAAATTTTGATAGTCTTCTCACCATTAGTTCTCGTTCAAGTTCTAATTTCCTAATGTTTGCATGAACACCAGCTATTTTTCCTTCCAATTCATCAACTCTGCAAGAGGGTTGTATTTGACTAGTTAGAGATTCTAACTCACTTAGCTTCCCTTGAATCTTTCTATCCACATCTTTGGTCAACTTATGAGATAAAGTACAATTGATGTATAGTACCTTGCCAACTTGTTGACATCTTTGGAGTTCCTTGATACAAGTATCAAGACTCAACAAATCATTCTGAATAATCTTTAAAATGGTGCTAAAAAGATTAGCATCATGTGAAATTTGAGCCTTAGACTCAGCAACATTCAAAAAATTTGTAAATTCATCATCAAAAGATTTTACAACTTCTTCAGCTCTCCATTTGGGGTCTGCTTTAGTGTGTTTGGCTATGTAGGTGTTGTGCAATCTATCAGTCACCTCTATTAATACTCTTTGTAGACTTTTGACCCTTTTGTTCTTCTCAAACAATTTTGTCAAGGATGAGAGTTTGATCATCATCATCACTTGTAAGGTTAGCAAGAGATAAAGGAGTGGATGAATTAGGTGCTTTCACCTCAACTTCCTCTTTCTTCTCTACTGTCTTCTTTTATTTTCTCTCTTCTTCTTATTTTTCCTATCTTTCTTTTCCTTTCTTTTTTTCTTCTTTCTTTTCTTCTTTTTCTTTCTTTTTTGCTTCTTTCTTTTCTTCTTCTAATTTCTTTTCTTTTTCTTATGCTCTCCTCTTCTCCTCCTCAGGTAATTTTAGCTTGGCTTCCTCAATCTTTTTATTTTCTTCTCCTAGCTATCTTTTCTCTTTTTCAATAAATCTTAACTGATCCTGAATATCTTCAGCATTGGGCTTAGGCTAATCAAAGGGTTTCTCATAAATGTTAATAGTAACATTTGTTTGATCAATCTTCATAGTATCACCACTTACTGATACTTCTAAGGTTTTCTCTATAGTAGTAGGTTCTATCTTAAACTTGCTCATCAATTGATTGATGGATGTTGTAGTTTCACTTCTAATAAAAAAAATTCTCCTCCCATGAATATAAATGGCCTCATCTTACTTCACAAGTAAGGTTCTAGTCTCTTCATCAATTTTCTAATTTCTTCTTCATCATCTATTTTACACATAGTTCTTAGCATTGACTTCTAAAGTTCAATGTCTTCCTCATGAACTAGTGCCTTCTTAGCTATAAGTATGTCATAGGCATTTTGATTCATCAAACCTTTAATACTCTCAAGTCTCAAGTTATTGAGAATCATATATCACATAGTAGAGATATTAATCTATTCTTTCTCCATATTATTTTACAAATCATAGAACTTATTCAACTGTACAAAGCTTCCTTCATTGACAATGGCTATGTTTATCTTCTCTATCTTTGGTTTCTATGGTTGCCTCATTTTACCTATCGGCTACTTGGAAATAGTGACTTTCTCTGGCTGATTGACTTCTTCCATTTTTCCCTCACTGGAATCTTCAATTGTCAACAATTCCTTATTTCTTTGGTTGGGTCCAGTAGCTTGTCACTTGAATCTCTTTTCTTTGTGAGTCTTGACTTCAACTAACCTTTTAGATTTCCTCTTAGCTTCACTAGGTTTTTCTACTAATACAGTAGCATATGGAATGCTCCATTTTGTAAGGGTTTCTACAATAGATACGTTGAATGCTTCACCAACTGATAGAGGTGTCACATACAACACACCTTGTTAAACAATTTATTTCAGTTGAAAGATCATTTGTCTCACCACTTGAGACTCTTCTTCTAACATACCAGCCTCAAACAATGCTTTCTTTATTACAAATGTAATTTTCTTATGAGATGCCTTTTCTAATGATGCTTGGTAGGCTAATTGGGTTATCTCCTCATACATTCCAAATCTATATGATGCTTAATCAATATCAAATTTCAACATCAATTCAATATAACTGATAGCTACATCATCACTCAATTCATAACCTAAGGGCTCATGAAATATTTCCCAAGGTTCTACTGCTTCAATGTAGCTTAAGTTGGTATCCACCATAAAGCATATATCATTCTTGAATCTATCAACAATTGCAAGGGCAATTCTGAATCTCTATTTCAATTCATTATGAAATATGCTCATAATCAAATTTCCATTGACCAAGATTTTCTCTATTAGATGCCTTTTGCACACATTTATTATGTTGTCCATAGTTCATCTTTCACTACTCATAATATTAGTAACTGATAAAAATGGAAATCTTTTAAGTACATGAAAGAAAATACGATTAATCAAAGACTCGAATCTGAATACACCATTCCTAGTTCTCTTAATCTTCTCTAAGTTCTCAATAAGTTGTACTCTCAGAATCTCACTTAGATTGACTTGTTCTTTCTCAACATATATCTTATAAGCTGCATAAATAAAGTCTACTAACAAATCATCATTCTTGAAACTTACACATATAGAATATGCAATGATTCTACTCAAGAATCTTACATCATGTTGTCTAATGGTGTTGATCACCATTGCTTTACCATTTTAAACTGCCTTCATATAACTTTCAACCTTTTTCTTAACTAATTGCTCAACAACAGGTACACTACCTTGTTTGCTAAGACAAGTGACTTCATGAATAAGGTCACATAGATGACTACTACATTGTGTCTCATCCAAATCTTTCCATTATGAATTCTACTTAATATGATTTGTGTCCATTCTTCTATATCAAGTTCACAGTAAAAATCATATCTAACTAAGTCTAAATATTTTAGATGCTCATATCTAGGCTTAATAGTCATATCATGATTGTGAACAATTTTCATATCCTTATTCATAAACTCACTTCTAATAGTTTCAAAGTTACCACATAGATAGCTTCCTACATCTTCTAATAACACTACATTGTTTAGAGTAATTGATAAAGCTAAATTAGGGTTTTCCTCTAGGAGTTTCATAGGAATGACCTTAAATTTGGGTCTCTTGACATTTTCAACATTCAGAATAACTGACATATCCATGATTACACTAAATATAAATTTATCAAAGAATTTATGTGTGAAGAATGATAAATACCTTTTCTAGAGTAGGGTTTTGCATGATATCACTTTTGCCAAATTTCTTCTAGGTGATCTAAGCTTCTAAGATGATCAAATTGTAGAAATAATCAAGTTCATACTCCTTTTATTCATCTAGAACTTACATTAATTGTGTACTTTTCTCAATTGAAAAAAGTTGTTTATTTTACTCTGAAATCAAATATTTGCTCAAGATCAATTTTTTAGTCTTTGAATGTTATCTAAGGTTTACCATAGCTTCCTTTCATCATGAAAATGCTTCACAAAAATTTTCTCCATGAAATTTGTTGTAGAAACATAGATTTCATCTCCTGTTATAGAGTAAACTTTCTTTGTTATAATAATAAGAATTATTTCCTTTGTAACTTGTTTCAATAAGTTCCAAATTGAAAATGAGCTTAACTACAATTCAAACTCATTAAGATAAATCTTCTGTCAACCTTGCTACTAATAGCTTGATCTTTAAATGAAGTTTCCAATTTTGGTATTATCAACAAGCTTAATTCAACTTGGTTAAATCAAATTTGAATACTAACTTTGATTTTCTTGTCTCTGAATCATCCAACTTTTCTTCTAAAATATATAATCCCTTTACAAATGCCTCATTAAGTTCTTCTCAAAGTTCACTAACTATATTTGTTTGTTCTTTGTTGTCTTCTTAGTTCCAGAGTTACTTTCATGATTTCTTCTATTATTTCTGAAGTTTCTTCTATTATTGCTTCTATTTTTGAAGTTTCATTTATTATTCCATTTGTCATTTTCAAAGTTTCTTCCATTATTTTTTATGTCCATTCTATAGTACTTTGTTGTATGTCCAAATTTGTTGCATAATTGACATACTGGGGTTTTGCTTCTAGGATTCTATTGATCAATAGTTGCTTGACAATTCTAGGCTATGTGTCCAAAGTTGTCACACTTATAACACATGATTTTCTTCCTTTCTTCATAAGGTCTACTTTCTCTTGATGTTCTTTCATTAGATCTTCTATCTGTAGGGTTAGTGTTTCCAGACATTCTACTATTTCTTCTATCATTATCATATTTAGGTTTCCTACAATCAATTGCATTGTGGCCAATACCATAACAATTATGACAGTAAAATTTCATAACATGATTAAATAATTTATTTTACAATCTCTTTTCATATGACTTATTTCATTACATGAAATACATTTACCTCTAAATTCATACGTAGTTTCTTTAGCATATTCCACTTGCTTAGGTTCATCCAATTTCTTAGTTTCTTTCTCTTATCTAACATCTTTGGATTTATCATAAGATTGAATATATTCAATCTTATCATCAGATGTATCTTACTCTTTTGGATCTGATTTACTTTCAAGTTTTTTTGTAGACATGTTAAATAGATAACCAAGACTAGTCTTATCATAGGTAGGTCTTTGTATTGACATAGATTCATCAAGCTTTTCTTTTCTAGTGTAAAGCTTTTCAAGTTGTTGCTTGCATTGAGTTAGTTCACCTTTCACAATAGTGTTTTACTTTTGAAGTTCTTCATGATCTTCTTTCAATGTTTCAAATTCAAATTTCTTTTTTGCTAGACTCTCTCTAAGATCTAATTTTTTAGTCTTCAAATCAGATTCAATTTTGCTAGGATCATTTTTCAAACTCAACTTTAAATTGGTAATCTTCAATTCATGCTTCAAGATCTTGTACTTTTTTTTCAATTTGGAATATTCATCATCACTAGTAGATTCAGTAGATTTTGGCTTGGATTTGAGATCTTCAATCTTGTCCTTCAGTTATCCAATGTATTTTTTTGGAGTTTCATATCTATCATTTAGCTTATCTCTTTCTTCAATAAGGAGATCAATTTATTCAAGTGCCTCTTCAAGGTTATTCATCAACTATTCCATAGCCATAGGGATCTTACACAAGCTATTAATCCTCTTCTGAGTAACTATGCTATGATACCAAGGTTGTTTCCATTGTCATATTCCCTATATAATGTGGGGTCCCCTACAAATTTATAGGGCCATTGTAGGGCCCAAATGAATTCATTGAACAAGGCCATTTTTCAAGTCATGTCTAACACAATTATCTATAATTTAGCATGGGCAATAGCAGACCCTACTATTCTAAGGCAGCGGCCCCCTCACTCAATAAATGTTCTATTAGAAATAGGAAATATTGAGAGAGCGGTGAATTAGTATTCTACGAACTTTTTTTGCCAACTAGATATTATTAATTACTTTGAACCATGCATAAGAAAGTAAACAAGTAATGTTGAACATTAATAATAACCATACATAGAGAGAACCCATAACACCATATTTTGCTAACTAGGGAAACCCTAGCCAAGGAAAAACTCCAGTGGGGATGATACCCACTAGATAATATACTAATATATATGTTCCTTATTAGATGATGGACCCTATTAGGATTTAATGAGTGAATTTAGTATAGAGAGTCCCAATTAGAAGAGTTTGAATCCCTATTAGGAGATTCCAATACTGTTAGGAGTTGTAGTATAGTAGATGCAAGAAGAACTCACTACCCAAACAAGTAATTAGTCCTCAGGTGCATAGATGTTGTATTCTCTTTCTTGAATGATCTCTAACTTCAGCTTGATCTCAGATCATGAAATTAGGTTCACTTCACATATATCACTTCATAAAAAGTTCACATATCACTTATCACAATAAAATTGCACATAACTTCTTGCAAGATATCCCTTGCATAAATATCATACCTTTTCACAAATTACTACTAGGTCAACTAAGACCACAATATACTTTTCCAACATAAAGTAAACATCTATGAAGTCAGCCCTAATTGGTCAAGTAATCATTTGGTAAACAAAATAGTTCCTTTCCTTTAATTGTTGTTTTGTTCCACTTGGTAAATTGTGAATATCTCTTTTTTGTACTATCTATACTGATGTCTGAGGTTATGCACATCATCATCAACATGTATACTATCTCCATCTATCTTTGCTAGTCATAATATGATGTTAGAAAAATTTTACATATAAAACAATGTACTATTGTAAACCAATTTCATACTTAGACAATTTTTTGAGTACCAAAAGCTAAGTATCTTTATTACTAAGGTTTTTTGCAAGTAAGTACATCATTTGTTTCCATTAATGACAATAACTACATCACTACATATAGCCAATTATCAACAAGAAGAATTTTTTTGGTGCAATAGGTCAAAGACCTGGTGAATGAACTTAAGCTGGATGGGAATAACTTGTTGATTTGAAGAGTGTTTCTTGGAAAGAGGAAACTGGAACCTTGTTAAAGGAGGAATTTTTTCAGGACTCATTATAAGTTTGGTGGTAAGACTTGTAATGTGATTATAGATGGTGGTACTATTAATAACCTAGTTGATGAAGAGATGGTTCAGAAACTTGGTTTGAAGGGGGTAAGATATCCTTTTCCTTATAGGATTGGTTGGTTAAAAGATGAACATGCTTTGGAAGTGAGGGAGAAATGTCTTTTTTATTTCCAGATTGGGTAGTATAAGCATCAAGTGTTGTGTGATATTGTGGACATGAGTAGTTGTCACATATTACTTGGTAGACTTTGGCAGTATGATTGCAGGATTGTGAATGATTATGTCAAGAATGTGTTTATAGTTGAGAAGGGTGGTAGGAAGCATTCCCTAATTCCTTTGTAGAATGGAGAGCTTAACAAGAACCTAAGTATTAGTAGTCGAGTTGAGTTGAAGGATTTTGAAAGGGTTGGAGATCAACATGGAAAGAAAACCTATTGTACATTGAAGAGAAATGTGAAGATGATAGTTGAAAAAAAGAAATTATAGAAGAAGAATAATAGAAAGAGTGTACAAGTTTACATGGTGGAGGACATGTATGTGAAGAACTAGTTTGGGGTTTATGTGTTGAACCCTAAAAGATGTTCTTCCAGCTATTAAGAACATCTTTTCTTCTCACCTAGGGTGTCTAATGTAGGACAATCCTATAGAAGTCAAAAATCATATATGATGAGGATTCATGCTTCAGCTATGGAGTTATGGTTTTCAAGGTTAGGTATGTGTGCATAGATATTGGAGTTATCATGTTGAAGCTAGAGTCGTTTTACCTTGTGGCTGGAGCTATATTTTCTATTTTATGCATGCTAGTTGTAGGCCATGTATCTATTTATGCATAATGAATCATCCTTTGTGCATTAAAGGGGTAAAGGAGGACCTAAATTACTACCTTCAATTTAAAGAGAAAGTTCTAATTGATCCTGAGTTGGGAGATACGTCGTTTTCCTTGGGCATCAATTTTTGGCCAGTTTTCACAAAATGTGTGGAGTTTTTTTGTCTTGCATAGTTCCATGTGATGAAATGGGATCTTTTTTATTTAGGGACATGTTATTGGATCATGTATGGACCTAAATATAACTTTTTATCAGGTTTCGTTCATGTTTTCTTTATTTTTGGTTTACTCTTCTAAGGTGGACCTATAATGTAATTAAATGTGTGACTAGCCAACTTGTGGCTTAGATGGCTCTATAAGGATCTTGATTCCATGTATAAATTATTATAATTGGAGAAATATTATTGTGATCATGATTTAGAGGATTCAATATCATCAGTAGAGTAGTAGCTAAGATAGAAAATTTGAAGAAGAGCTAGTGGTTATGGTTTAGAAACAAGGAGGTTTCTTGGTGGCTTGCAAGCACAAGTTCAAGTCTTGGAGGTTTCTACCAAATTATTGTTATGTTATAAATTTGGGCTGGCAAGGATATGATTTGGATCTTGAGGGATATTGGAGAACTATTGTAATTGTTTTGTATTTGGCCTCATAACCAAGAAGGCCTTATAGCCTGACACATTGTCTGTAATTAATTGTTTTAGGAACAAAGAGTTTTGAATTTAGTATTAGATCTTGCATTGTTGTATTGTTTATGTTGTGTGGTTATTTGATTTAGGAGCATCTTGGGTGTAAGGTAAATCTTGCATCACCCAAAAAAAATTTCAATTTCAGCTTGTATCTTTTTAGTTTTAGGCTTTTCTATTTTAATTTGGTCTAGTAGATATGGGGGTTACTATTTTTGGGAACTTTCTATTTTTAGTAAGTTTCTAATATGAGCTTAGAATGTTCTAATTTTTGTTAGGAAGGTTTTTTTAAGAATTATGAGCCTACCATAAAAAGCTCATGGCTCCAGCTTCCATATCGGAGAAGTTATTGTAGATTTTCGATGGAAAATTTTGCAAAAATATCTTTGAACTCATATTTGAAGGCTTTAGAGGCCCTAGAATGCGGTTAGACATTAGTTGAGTGGTGCTTTTCCCCTCAAGCATTATAGTTCAGGATCCACTCTTTCCTAAAAATGGTTATAATAATCAATCGGAGCTACGATTTGTGAGTTATGGTCTATCGAAGTTTGATTACCTTACTCATGGTTATAAAAATTAAGTTTATAATTCTTTTAAGCTGCTCTAATGTAATAAATGTACTTTATGTAATTTCTAGAACCTTTCTGGGTGGCATAAAATTTCCTATTTAAGAAAGGCTCGTAGGTTTGTTTAGGATAGTTTTGGATAGCTCTGGGTGTTAGTTTGTAGTTTTATCTTGTGTGTTCCCAATGGTAAGGAAGGATAGATCAAAGAATTAAAGGCCAGGCCAAATTTACATATCTTTATGAAGATATCAGATCATCACATTCTAAAGATGTTGAAAGAGGAGAAGTCTTAGTTAATAGAAGAGTCATGCTAAGTGGTGAGAATGAACCTAATGAAAGGAGGAGCTTCTTTCACACAAGGTGTAAATGTAAAGATAAGTATTATGATGTGGTCATTGCTGGAGGAAGTACTAACAATCTAGTGTCAGAAAAGATGGTCACAAAGTTGAAGCTAAAGAGGCAGAAACACTCGCATCCATATTGTATCACTTGGGTGCAAGAGGACCATAAGGTCATGATCAATGAGAAATGCTCAATGAGTTCAAGATTGAAAACTACTAGATGAGCTACTATGTGATATCATACCTATGGACATATGTCATATTTTGTTGTGTAGATCATGGTACTTTGATAGGGATGTTGTACACAATGGATGAGAAAATACCTACACTCTGACCAAGGATAGAGTGAAGCATAAGTTGAAGCCATTGAAGGAGAAAGAAGAAGAGGTATGTAGTGTTGCCAAAACATGTTTTGTTGATGGAAAAGAGTTTCTCAAAGGTATGAAGCATGAGCATATGTGCTTTTTTGTAATTCCAAAAGATAATAAAGGAAAAGTAGAGGAGGGACTTACAGAAGTTTCAGATATGTTGGGAGAGTTTTTGATATTGTATCAGATAATGTACATGATGGATTGCCCCCAATGAGGAAGATTAGTCACTAGATGGATTTGATTCCAAGAGCTAGTTTTCCAAACAAGGTAGTGCACAGAATGACACTAGCAGAAAGTGAAGAGTTGAATAGACCAGTTCATGAGTTGTTGCAGAAGGGGTTGATTCAAGAGACTCTAAGGCCATATGTTGTACCAGCTATATTAGCACTAAAGAAAAATAGAGAATGGAGGATGTGCATAGATTTTCATGCTATTAACAAGATTAAAATCAAGTATAGATTTTTATTGCCAAGGATGGATGATATTATGGACTGTTTGAGTGGGGCTGAGTATTTTACAGAGATAGATTTGAAGAGTGGGTACCATCATATTCACATCAAAGAAGGAGATGAATGGAAGACTACTTTCAAGACAAGGGAAGGATTGTATGAGCAGTTGGTCATGCCTTCTGGGCTAACCAATGAACCAAGCACTTTCATGAGGCTAATGAATGAGGTATTAAAGGAGTTTTTGGGTAAGTTTGTCATTGTTTACCTAGATGATATTTTGATCTTTAGTAAGACATTGGAGGAGCATTTGACACATATTAGAAAGGTGTTTGGTAAGTTGAGACAAGAGAAGTTGTTGATAAATATGAAAAAGTGTAGTTTTGTAAAAGTGATGGTGTACTTGGGATTTTTAGTATCAGTAGAAGGTTTGAAAATGGACCTTAAGAAAGTGCAGGCTATCCTTGAATGGCCTACTCCAAAGAGTATGACAGAGGTAAGATCTTTTCATGGACTCAGTAGTTTTTATAGAAAGTTCATAAGAGGTTTTAGTAGTATTTTTGGACCCTTAACTCAAACAATGAGAGGGGATATGAAAGAATTTAAGTGGACTATAGGAGCAAATAAGAGTTTTAATTTGTTGAAATAGAAAGTTATAGAGCAGCCTATTTTAGCACTTCCAAATTTTAACAAGGTGTTCCAAGTAGACTTTGATGCTAGTGGTATTGCAATAGGAGTTGTTTTGAGCAAAGAAGGTAGACCTGTTGCTTATTTCAATGAGAAATTAAATTATGCAAAAAGAAAATATTCTATTTATGATTAGAAATTTTATGCTATAGTTCAAACATTAAAGAAGTGGAGACACTATCTTCTTCCTAAGGAGTTTGTTTTGTAAATTGATCATCAAGCTTTGCAATATTTGAATAGTCAAGGAAAATTAAATGAAAGGCATTTGAAGTGGGTTGAGTTTTTGTAGACTTGTACATTTATTTTCAAACACAAGAGTCAAAAGTCTAAAAAAGTTTCAGATGCTCTTAGAAGAAGACACCTTTCGCTGACATAAATGCAGATTAATTTGGTTGGGTTTAAGGAACTCAAGAATTTGTATCTAGATGATCCTAATTTTGGTGAAGCATGGAAGGCTTGTACAAAACTTGTTATACTTGACAAGACAATGTGGTTGGATTTCATGATCCATGATGGTAAGTTGTTCAAAGGGAGTTAGTTGTGCATTCCAAGAAGTTCTATGAGGGAGAATCTCATCAAGGAGAAGCATAGTGGACGATTGGCTAGACATTTTGGTAGAGATAAGACTATTGCTTTGGTTGCTAAGAATTATTACTAGCCACAACTATAGCAAGATGTGAAGAATTTTGTGTAGAGATGTAGAGTATGTTAGATGGCAAAAGGAGTGAAGCAGAATACAGGGTTGTATCAGCCATTGCCTATACCAAAGAAGCCATGGGAGGATGTCAGCATGGATTTTGTTCTTAGATTACTGAGCACACAATGTGGGAATTATTATATTTTTGTGGTGGTTGGAAAAAATTTTAAGATGGCACATTTCATTCCTTGTGAAAAGACTAGTGGTGTTGTTCATGTAGCAGAGATTTTTTTAGAGAAGTGGTGAGACTACATGTTTTGCTAAAGAGTATAGTTGCATATCAAGATACCAAATTTGTTGGGTATTTCTAGCATACATTATGGAAGAAGTGGAAGAAGTTGAAGATAGATTTGAAGTTTAGTTCATTGCATCATCCATAGACTTATGGACAAATAGAAGTTGTGAATCAGAGTTTGGGAAACTTACTAAGATGCTTGGTTGGAGATAAACCAAAAGGATGGGATTTGATTTTATCATAGGAAAAATTTGCATATAATAATTTTGTCAAAATGAGTACTCGTAAATCAAGATTCCAAATTATATATGGGAGTAGTCCTAGAAATGCTTCTAAATTGAGGTAGTTGGATAAAGGAGAGATAAATAGTGCTGAAGCAAAAGAATTTACTAAACATTTGAAGAACATCCATGAGGAGGTGAAGAAGCACGTCATAAAGATGAATACATAGTACAAAGCTAAGGCTGATGTAAAAAGGAGGTATAAGGAATTTCAGATTGGGGATGAAGTCATAGTCCATTTGAGGAAGGAGCATTTTCCAATGGGTACATATAATAAGCTAAAGATGAAGACTTTTGGATTGTACAAGATATTGAAAAGGCATGATTATGGAAATGCCTACGAAGTAGAGTTTCCTACTAAAATGAATATTTTACCAATATTTAACATTTCAGATTTGACAAAGTTTTATGAAGGAGGAGATGGAGATGCAGTTGCAGAAGAACAGTGGAGTATTCCAGTAGCTACTTTAGATACAAAGGATATTGAGGAGCTATTGGATAGTTCTGGATAGCTCTAGGTGTATGTTCATAATGTTATCTTGCAGAATTCTATAATGAAGACACCCATGTGGGTTGGCATATTGTAATCTTGAATTTTGTAATTTTGCATTTGCGACAATAATAAAAAGCCCATATTTTGTTCTCATGGATTATTTTTGTTTCTTTACTTTCTTTTATGTGTTTGTGGTATTAAGGGGAGCACCCTTCATCTATACTAGTAGAAGTACGAGGAACAGAACCTATGAAGAGTACCTAGTCAAATGGAAAGGGAGATCGGTCAAAGATTCATCATGGTTAGCAAGGGAGGAGGTTGACTGCATTGGTTTTCCTCTAAACATCTGAGACTTGATGAAGTCACTTCTCAAATTATCGCAGGTGTCTAATGCAGGAACATCCTAGCTGTGAAGGAAATCTTGCATCACCCAAAAATTATTTTAATTTTAGCTTGTATCTTTTTAGTTTTAGGCTTTTCTATTTCAATCTGGTCTAGTAGATAGGGGGTTACTATTTTTGGGAACTTACTATTTTTAGTAAGTTTTTTATGTGAGCTCGAAATGTTCTAATTCTTGTCAAGAAGGCTTGTTTTAGAATTATAAGCCTATCATAAAAAGCTCATGGCTCTAGCTTCCATATTGGAGAAGTTATTGCAGATTTTTGATGGAAAATTTTGAAGAAATATCTTTGAACTCATATTTGAAGGCTTTAGAGGCCCCAGAGTGGGATCAGATGTCAGCTGAGTGGCACTTCACATCTTAGGCACTATAGTTAAGGATTTTCCGTTTATGAAATATGGTTATCATAGTAAATTAGAGCTATGGTTTGTGAGTTATGGTCTCTAGAAGTTTGGTTACCTTACTCATGGTCATAAAAATTAAGTTTGTAATTCTCTCTTGTAGGTTTATTTAGGACAATTTTGGATAGCTCTAGTTGTTAGCTCAATTTTATCTTGTAGACTTTTGTAATGAAGATGCCCATGTGGATTAGAATATTGTAATTTTGAATTCTATAATTCTTCATTTGCAATGATAATAGAAAGCCCATATTTTTTTCTTGAAGATTATTGGTGTTTCTTCTCTTTCTATTATGTGTTTCTGGTATTACCTTCATCATTATCTATTGGGGGCTAGGACATCTCCATTGGGGATTCTCCTACCTTCCACTACATCATCTTTTTTCATTTTTATTTTTATTTTGATGCATTAAAGCACCTATTTGTCAGGATTTTAGCTATGATGATTATTTTTTCTAGCTCAAGATCTAGATAATTTGCTTGGTTTCTTCAAGATCACTTTTTCACTATTTTTTTTACTTTATTGATATCCTTTTTCCATTCTTTTTGCTACTTTCTTTATGCTCAATTTTCTCCATTTTTTTGGATTTTCTTCTTTTTGAATATTGTTTATTTTCTTTAAAATCAATATATGTTTTTTTTTTCAGGGCCACCATAAACTATACAAATTGTTGATGCTCTATCATTGAATACTCTTTCAACTTATACTCTTTCATCTATTCTTTCATCTGATTAGCTATTAATCCTCTTCAAGTGAATTCTATTTAGGGGTTCATCTAGTGTTTCCCCATCACAACTGGCTAATTTGTAAGTTCTTGTCCCAAATGAAAATGTGAAAACATATGGTCCTAGTTAATTTTCTTCACTTTCATTTCTTTCCATTTCAACTTGGTTTTTAGGGATTTCTCCAAGGACTATATCACCCACTTAGAAAACTCTATGTTTAATCATATTTTTGTAATGCCTTGACATTACATTTTGATACACTTTAAGATGTTCATATGAAAGGTTTTGATGTTTCTCCAAGGATTCTAGTTGTTCAAGATAAGTGATCTTATAACCTTTATCATTTAACACTCCATGCAAAGATACTCTTAAGGATGCAATTTCTACCTCCGCAAAGATACTCTTAAGGATGGTATTTCTATCTCCAAAGGCAATACTATAGTTTTATAGACTAAGGAAAATGGTGTTACAAACTTTGGTATCCCCACACTTTTTAATAAGCCCAAAGAGTAGATTTTAATTGAATATGCCAATCTATACCAAAATTTTCAAAGGTCCTTTTTATAATTTTAATGATACTTTTGTTTATAGTTACTACTTGTCTATTTCCTTTAGGATAATGTATTGATTATGAATAATTATAATATAATATTTCCACACAATTCAAAAATATTTTTATTTTTGAAATTTGAAAGCATCATCCATAAGTATAGCATGGTAGATGTCATATCTACAAATGATATGATTCAATATGAACAAGAATATGTGTCTTCTTACTACATTGGAAAGTAGCACCACTTCATCCCATTTAGTAAATATTTTGTTGTTGTAATTATGCACTTGTGAACATTAGAAGAAGGTCAATATATCATTCCAATGAAATCTAACTCCTATTAATAGAAGGGCTAAGGTATAGTCATTAGTTAAAATTATTTAGTTTGTGCTTGAATCAAATTCCCATGAAACTAGTATTTTTTACATGCTTTCACTAATTCAATTGAATATTTCTCCAATGTAGACCACAATTATCGCATCCTAAGGATTTTAATATCTAAGGATAAACCACCCAAATGTAACCCAAATATTCCCTATGAATTTCTTGTAAGGTAGTTTTATATTCTTTATTCTTTAAATATGTAAGAAATGGTATGTCAAGGCCTTTGTGATAGAATAATTTAGCTATTAATGTATAAGAGGAGGCTTTTCAGATTAATTATTTTCTTTGATCGTGGGATTGGTGAGTGGGTGACACTTGCCTTTGAGATAGGTGTAAATAGGACCATACCAAGGGGATTCTTGACCAACAAGTAGGAAAATGATTTAGGAATTAGGTTGTCCAAATGTAATTTGTGGGTCAAATCCTCTACCAAAGGTAGCACTTTGATCTAATACTTGAATTAGAGAAGCCAAAGTTGACATTGAATCTGGTACCTTGTTTTTCTCTCTATAAATTTTCTCAAAGGTGATCAAAACAAACTATTTCTTTAGGTCATCCATTATTCTTTTGTAAGATGTCAACTTGTCATCTTCATTTGATAATCATCATTAATTTGATTAATGACAAGTTGTGAGTGTCCATAGAAGTGTACTTTACTTATTTTGATTCTAAGGTGATTATAATGCCTATAACTTATTCTTCATACTCTTTAATATTGTTTATACATAGAAAAAAGATTTTGTAAGAATTAGGAATATTTTATCCTCAAGGGGTGATTAGAAGAATCCATGCCCTTGATCCATGCTGAGTATATGAAACATCAAAATAGAGTTTCCATGTTTTGGTTCTAAAGTGATTATAGTTGCATCAAAAAATTACACATTTATTGTCTTGTCATCTTGTAAATTTGATCTAGGATTACTTGGCCTTTGATAGCTTTTTAATCCACACATTCAATGTTCAATTCACTTAATATCATGACACATTTATCCAATCTTCCATTTAGTGTTGTTTTACTTAGTAGATATTTCAAGTGGTCATTTTTTTCCATGAATTTAACCTTGTGGGATAGCATATAATGTTAGAATTTTTCAACAAGAAAAACTACTATTAGGTAAGCTCTTTCAATGAAGTTGTAATTTAACTCATATTTTTCCAAAGTTATACTAATGTAGTACATGGCCTTTTCTTTCCCATTTTCATCTTGTTGGGGTAAAAGTGCCCCCAATGAGTGATTTGTTGCTGAAATATAAAGTAGTAGGGACTTTCCACAACTATTGGCATCAAAACTAGTGGATTCGATAATAATTATTCAAGAGTTTCAATGCATTCTCATAATTTTTATCCAATTTAAAATGTATATCCTTGTGCAAAAATTGAATGGAAGAATGACAACTTTTAGCTAGTTATGAGACAAATCTTCTAATTGACTGCAATATTCCTTGTATTGATCTTAGTTGGCTAATGTTTTGAGGTTCCCCAATTTTTATTGTTTCTTGCACTTTAGTAGGGTCTACCTCTAATCCTTTAGCTGAAACTATACAACCTGGTAACTTTCCTAATTGTACTCCAAAGACACACTTTTTTGGATTTAATCTTACTTTAAATTCCTCCAATATTGTGAAAATATTTCCTAGAATAGGTAAGTGTTCTTTCTTGTATGATACTTTCTTAAAATTTCATTAACATAGTCTTCCATGAACTTATGCATCATATCATCAAAAAGCATGGTCATTACCCTTTGATATGTGGCTCTGGCATTTTTGAGACCAAAAGGCAACACATTCCAAAAAAAGGTACCCTGTGCACAAGTGAAAGATGTCTTATCTTGGTCTTTAGGAGAAATATTTATTTGTTTATACCCATTAAAATCATTGATTAGTGAAACTATCATGCATAAAATATGGGGAAAAAACACACCAACAATTATTTTTTAAAGATTAATAATTCACTATGTAAAAACATGCCACACTGATTAGGATATAGAAAGTTGACAAAGGATTAAAGTGATTTTTGGATACATATCATAAAGACGTAAAGTTGGTATTCCAATATAATGTACAGGTTCAGAACCCTAAGTGTTAATGCTATAGGAACATGTAGCTCTAGTTTGGATGAGTCGATTGATTAAAATTTAGGTTTAATTTACAAAGGTATGACTTCCAATTCAAATTAAATTTTTGGGTTTCCAAGTTCATGAGTCAGCTATGACACTGTCCCTTTTAACAGTATACTAGATCAATCCTTAGGAGAATCTAATTCTACATTTAAAGGTTAACCCATCATATCATACTAATACTTGATCTGGATAGTATCATAACAAATTTAGAACTAATTAAAATATTAAAACATTTATCATTAAACTATTTACAACATCTAACTCATCTTCTATCATAACCCGACTCATCATATTAAATTACCTAGTCAACTTGAGTTATAATATTTCCCAATCCACTAACCACCTTCTAGGTTTAAAATTCAAATGCAAAATATCCTGATACTATAATAGTCACATAAATTTAAACTCCAATAAAAGAACTAATAACATAAAATTTCTAACTAATTCATTTCCAATCCTACCCCTCACTTAATTTTCAAGAGAACATTTATTTATTAACAACTAATACGAGCCTTTTTCACAAAAGCTTTTAACCTTAATGCAACTTCAAAGTTACTAAACCCATAATTAAATGCATAGTATAAATTATTAAATCATTAAAAAAAATCCCTTGATAAGATATAACATATTTTCAATCATGCTCTACTATAGAGAAAAAATCCTCAAATGTATCATTAACATCTTCCACTTTCCATTATGAAGACGACAAACATTTTTCATAAATAAAAACACTATTCACTAACACTAAATTTAGATATAATTTTATAAAAGATAAATTTAAAATTAACATTATCTTCAAACTAACTTACCCTCACATTCTAATAACCTTACCTTTCTAACTCTTCTACCTAATTATTCTTTAGTCAAATTCCTTTCATATCACATGAACTATATATATATATATATATATATATATATATATATATATATATATATATATATATATATATATATATATATATATATATATATATATATATATATATATATATATATATATATATATATATATAACTCTTATTACTAATTCCTAACTCCTCTATTAACTACTAACCAAATTTAATTTAAACTAATTTATCTACTTACTAAACACTACAATTAACATTATCTAACACTAACAAATAACTTAACATCTAACACAACTAACTTACTAGCTAACTAAAAACTAACTAACTAACTACGCATCAACATCTCCCATCACCTAACCCCAACTAACCCACACCTAAACTAACTTCTAAACCAACCACTCAAGTCGGAGGGTGCTCCATCCCACCTTTCCTCATGCTGCCCAAGGAACTTAAGGCTAAATGCACCAACCAAGGAGGGAGATGGGAGTTTGCTTTCAACAGCAAACAAGGTGACATTTATTACATGTTTTCACTTAACTTTTACCTTCCAAAGCATGCAGCGACCACAATGGAGAGGCAAGGGAGAGTGACATCAGCCATGACATCTAGATGCTAGTGGGGAGGGTGACACCACTTTTCTTAAATGTAAAAAGACTAGGGTGTAGGGAATAAAGTTTAGTGGTTGGTTAGGATAGGCATAGGTTATGATAGGTAACCTCCCTTTGATTTAATTTTTTATTTAATTTCATTTTATGATTATATGATTCTCTTATAAACAAAAGCATCAAAATATTAAATGGAATCTAAAAGAATATTCTCTATTTATAAGAGATTAAACTAATTTTCCCATACAAAGGGTAGAGAGCTTTTTTCTCTAAAATGATAAATTTTTCTCAAGTCCCTTATTATTTTTTTCTAAGTGTGGGATCTTTTAAATGCAATTAAATTTACATGGCAAGGGGGATTTTTTTTTATCTTCCTAGTTGGATTAAAACATAGAGTTTATTGTTTATGTCAATATAATAATGTAGGAATATTTTACCTCCTAATAATCATGAAAATATAAATGAAGTACCAATCATAACATTGAATTTTCTAAACATAGTTTGGTATTGAATTCCATAACTTTATATATATCATCATTTCGTCTAATTACCATTAATCAAATGAATACAAATTTGAATATTAAGAATGCCACAAGAAAGGTAAAACATCATTGCATCCATTTTTCGATAAACATATGCATATAAACTGAATTACAAGAAATATCATATGCAAGGATAATACTCAATTTTTATATCAACATATGTGGACTAGCCACTTCTCATTTATTTTATTGAATCACCTAATTCAAAGACTCCATCAAGAAAGAACCAGGGAATAAAACCCAACATCGTGGCCATTTCAAAAATAAGTTTGACATATAACATTTTACAATAGGATCATTATCTCGATGAGAAAACTCCCAACACATTTGAATTGAAACATCAAATCTAAATTCTTACTTGGCTCCATAATGTGGTAGCCATTATAAAAACTACAATTTCATCAAGGTAACCATGGAGAAAATGAAACTGACTAGGAGACAAATAGATTTAACATGAAAACACATTCAACCCATTTACTCCCATCCCAGGTTTGCACAATAGGTTCATCATCGAACCAGACTAGGTAAAAGGCGGATTTTTCTTGGCAAGAGAAGTCGGTCACAACAACATAATAGATGCCCTTTTGAGGCTAATATCACAAGAACTTCCATTCTTTCACTTCTCAATTTCCCAAAACACAAACATAGTTTGTACTAATGAGTAGGGGCCCATAACACCCTACTCTCTCATGAGGAGAGACTCTACACTACTGGAGTCCAACTAAAGCCCTTCTCTCATACATAAACACTTCTGCCCTATCCGAGGGTGAATAATTCCAACACATCCCTTACAATTTCCCTCAAATATCAAATGTAAAACATGAAGGAAAACATTTAAAGAAAACCCATTACAATCCCATCCCTAACATATTCATCATAAACACAAACACACATATGCAAAACCTACTTTAAGAAATTAAACACAGCATGAAAACACAAACTTGAAGGATTCGGACCTTCACAACTGGTTATGGAAAATTGAAATTTGAGAAGAGTTATCCTTTCTTCTCCTTCAATCCTAACTTTTCTCTCTAAATATAGAGGTTGGGTGAACACTCTTCCAACCTCAAATATACCATTAAATAGGCTCCTAACTCAACCACCTACAAATTGCAATAACTTCCCACTTGACTAAAGGCTTCTAGAGTCTTCTAACTTAACCTCAACATTAAGGAAAACTTCATGGTGGAGTATAACTTTTCAAACTCATAGTCTAACTCCAATTTTCGTACTAAAGCCAAAAAAAAAGTTATATTTAAGCGGTCACAAAAGTCAACAAAAGGGGCTAGAGGGGTGGAAAATGCCCCCAACCCATACGTGTAACCCCTAGGCACTTAGTTTTCATAATTTTTGGCCTTTGGGACTATGTAATGACCTATTAAAATGCTTTAAATATTTTTACTTTCTAAAATAAACTAGGAATGCAAACTTACCACTAAACCCTATCTCGATTACCAACTAGTCAGTATTGGGTTACTAACCTAGTCCATCTCAAAAAAATTAGGTTACTTGGCTAACCCTAATTATCATGTTGATATACATATACAAATTACAATTGTCAAGTGACACTATAAGATCACTATTACAAAACATTAAACAATTTATGATTGCAAAATGATACACACATTCAACTAACAATACAAATAAATTACAAAACAACAAAGTCTGCATATTTCATTAGACTCAACCCTAGTTTTCACAAACTATACATAGGGTTGAGTTTTGATTCTCTATTAAGGTACTCAACTAATAATCCTACACACTTCATTTCACACATCAGTAGTTCGAGAAAAATCAGATGTATATATATTTAAAACTCATTTGGAAAATTACATTGATCAAAACATCAATTTTTCATATAAATAATTGTTATATCATTTTAACTCATATAATTAACCATTAAAAGTTGCATAATTAGTATAACATAACCTATTTGTTAATTTGAAAAAAAAAAAAGAATAATCATCATTAGGCATGCACATATTTAAATATCATAAACATCATCAATAGGGCATACTGAACTATCTGAATGCATATAATCAAATTATTAAGGTACCATAATCAACATCATCATCATAAGATGAAACACCTCATATTATTGTTAGTGAAATTTAATGTTTAACCAATCGAGATAATGTAGTAGTTCTCGAATCACAGCGTATTTAAAACATGAATTTCACATCCATTCAAATCTCCTATAATAGATTTTATAGAGAAATTCATATTTAAAAGTATGTGTGAGGAGGGACCTTACAAAAACATTGAATGACCTATCATCAAATCACCTATAGCATCTATATTTTTAAGTGGAAAATCATCTTCAAAACATGCTAAGTTGGGATCTCTAAAATTTGTGAAAACTCTAATGGACTTGTCTAGTTTTAAAATTGGCATAATATTAGATATCTAGTCTATATATGAAATCACCCTTATGAATCCAACTTCTAGTAATTGTTTTAAGTCATCTTTGACAAGTAAAGCTATATGGGGATGGATTTTTCTCAACTATTTTTTGCCTATTTTAGCCCCTAACTTGATATTGAAATGATGCATAATAAGATGTGGATCCAATGCAGGCATTTTATTATAAGACCAAGCAAAATTTATTTGTCTTTCCTTAAATATTTTGATAAATTATTACTTTTCTTCTCGTCTTATTGATGTAGCTAAACATGTGATCTTTGGCTCTAATTTTGTCCCAATGTTGACCTTTACATTGGCTCTATCAAAATTGTTGATCTTTCCTCATATTAGTTAGGTAGAATATGCAAGCTATCTTCCTCAAGTGTTACAACTAGATTTTCACTTTTGGGAATGTCATTAATTTCCAATACTTTTAAGTCTAGCACTGTCATAATATATTTTTCACCACTAGACTTCTTCAATTTTCTTTGCCTTTTTCATTTTACTTTGATTGAGAGCTTGGATAATACTTTATTTCATATCTTCATGTTGAAACTTATTGGTAGGAGTAGAAGGTTCAACCATATTTAGGTATTTGTCTAAGGATATTTCATTGGAAATGAAAGGTATGCCATTGATTTTACTTAATTCCCAATGAATAAGTCTAAGGTGTAATATGGATAATTGTTCATTACTTTGATTTGGCTCTATGGGGTTTAAGGACATGAACTCATTGGAATTTTCAAATATTGTATCACTTAGATCCACAACATGAGCTCATTCAAGATTGTAAGGCCCCTCCTCACAAATATTTATTTAAATGTGAATTTCTCTTTTGAATCCCTATATAAGATATCTAAATGGATATAGGAGCATGACAAGGTGATGGTATGGTAAATTGTTATGGTTCTTACTAGAAACCATATTGGGGACATTATGACAAATTCATGCTATCTTATGTATATTTATTTAATGATTTTCATGATAATATAATTTAATACTTAACCTCTTAAGAATTATTAGAAATTCAAAGATAAAGGTTATCAACTCACTAGAAGTGCCCATAGGGTAACTTAATGTTAAATATTAAAATTACATTATGGTGTGTTAATTTTATTAGGGTATTATGTACAAGAGGTTGTTTGGTTGTTTGAAATTATGGTTTAAATGATTAACATTGCATGTGTTCTTTAGAATACATTCACATACCTAGGTGTTAGAAAATTAATGGACTTAGATGATTATGCTGATGGAAATGAATTATGATTTTATGGTTTAGGTGTTTTAATGAAATCGATATTAGTTGATACATTTATGTCTTGATACCTTATGATTCAAGAATTGATACATTATTTGATTGTTTAAACATTGATTTATACTATTGATGATATGTAGTATTTTACCTTATGACAGTATTTTTTTATTATACCTTGATGATTATGTTTATATGCATTTTCATAAAGTTCATTTTGATAATATTAAATTGATAAGAATTAGATTTAGAATGATTTGATGAATTGTGTTAAAAAAAATTAAGACTAAAATCGATGGATTACATCATGGTGTTTGAATTACTTAAGTATTTTATACAAATGCTGCTTAGAAATGTTAAGTTCATTGAAATAAGATTATGGATGTTAAATGGTTAATTTAATTAGGCAATTTTAATTTGACACATACATATATATACACATACATACATACATATGTATGTATATATATATATATATATATATGTATGTAAATATTATATATATATATACATGTATATGTATATATATATATGTATATGTATATATATATGTATATGTATGTATATATGTATATATATATATGTATGTATGTATATATATATACATACATATACATATATATATGTGTGTGTGTGTGTATGTATGTATATGTATGTATATATATATATATATATATATGTATGTATGTATGTATGTATATGTATGTATATGTATGTATGTATGTATGTATATGTATGTATGTATATGTATGTATATATATACATACATACATATACATACATATACATACATACATACATACATACATATATATATACATACATATACATATATATATATACATATACACACACACACATATATATGTATATGTATATGTATATATATGTAATATATATATGTATATGTATATATATATATATATATACACATATATATACATATAATATATTTATATACATATACATATATATATATATGTATGTAAATATATTATATGTATATATATGTATAGGTATATATATATATATATATACATATACATATATATATATTACATATATATATATATACATATATATATATATATATATGTGTGTATGTATATATATATGTATGTATATATATATGTATGTATATATGTATGTATGTATGTATGTATATGTATATATAGATATATATGTACATATACATATATATATATATATATATATATATATATATTTGTGTGTTTGTGATTTTTTATTGGACTATCGATATTCACATCGAGTGAGTAGGAAAATTAACCATGGTACTAATTGGAGAACCAAGATCCAAACCATGAAGTCAGGGTTGAATCTGATGAAGAGATTTGAATCTCATTATTATGTAATTTAATTCATAATGGTAATTTGAATGTATATATTATGTCAATTCATTCAGTAAGTAGTGACATGTCACTTGTATTATGTAATGTGATTTTGTGGTATCACTTGACACTTGTAATGTATATGTGTAAATGATATGTCAATTAGGGTTTGGCAATGAGACCCTTAACCAAAAACTAAACTTAATTAGGAGTCTAAACTAATCATATTTATATAGAGGTATCATGTGAAGTCCCACCAAATAGGAATTTGAATTCAAAATTTTAGGTCACTTTTAAAGGCCAAAAAGTGGTCCTAGGAGCATAATTTAGTGGAATTTAAGTTCCCATGTGGTAGGGGTATGAGTTAGGGACCTATTTATCACCACTACAAGGCCCATACAACCTTTAGGGACCCTCCAAACAACCCATTTTCTAAAACTTTCGGAAATGGAGAAGTCTTATGTCCTTACCCTTACCCACACACTTTCCCAAACTTGCATTAATGATAGGAGACAAGTATGATGGCCAAGGACTTAGGGTTAAATTAGGAAGTAATTGCTAGTAGGTGGGTGGGATTCAGAGGCCTTTCTAGAGGGCCTTGTACAACTTAGTGGGTATTCACCTACTCTCTAGTTTTAGAGACACTAGGGTTTGAAGATTAGAACAAAAGGATGAGGCTCTTCTCAACTTTCCATTCCATCACATTTTGAGTAAGGTTGGTTATTCTCATGTCAAACATGTTCTTCATTATTTTTTAATAGGTTAGTAAGTTGAATATCTTGTTCATGTATTTCATGCATTGTATGTATTGTTGTTTTGTGCTTGTAAAGGGTTGGGAAATGGTGTTTTCAATATTGTTTTTCTTAAAATTTATTTGAGGTATTGTCCATGGGTGTGAAGTAATTACTCACTCTTGGAAAGGGAATAAGTGGCCTTTTTGGGTAAAGGGGTTAGTTGTGACCTCCATGAATGTGTAGAGTCTCTTCTCATGGAGAAGAGGGATGATAAGAAAGGTGTATGAGCCCTTGCTTGAAAATGATTTTTTATATCATTTGAGGGTGATGAGTTGAGAATGTATATGGAAGAAGTTTATTTACTATGAGCCTTGGTAAGGCATTAAATTTTATGTATTACTATTGCCGTCTCCTTCATGGTTGTTCCACCTTCACCCTTTATGATGGGATTTTAGGTGAAACCCATTGTGAATCCTTGGATTGGGAGTTCTTGTGATTTCCTTGTATTTGTAGTTTGATTGTGGTTGTGACCCATTGGGCATTGATTCTCCTAGTTTTTTGGGTGGTCTCTTTGAGTCCTAGGTTGGTAGGTGAGATCTCTATGGTTTTGTTCATTTTTATTTATAGGTTTTTTGGATTCTTTTTGGATAGCTTGGGAATCCTTGAACTTCATATTGGAGCATTGTGAATAAAGGTGTTCATGATTGGTGTTATCAAGTCTTGATGTTGAAGAGTTCTCCATTTATTACCTATATTCTTTTCCATGTATTTTAATTAGTGGAGTGATGAAATTATCACTTCATATGTCAATCTCATTGCATTTTATGATTCTTAAAGTTGAAATAAAGGATTCATTTTTTGATATCATTGGTTGAAATTCTTGTGTGATTTCTTATCCTTATATTTTTTAATATTAGCGAAAGTATGGAAGAATGCTTCATTATGGAGTTTCATTATTATTCATTGTAGATTCAAGTATTTCCAATTTTAATTAGTTATATAGTTCATGAAATTAATCTAGGAGCAATAGAATGTATTAAAGATAAAAAATGAGATTACATGATTGTTTTCAATGATGTAGTAAAGGTTTTAATTTGATAGAATTTCTTCAAACTTTCTTCATTATATAGGAAATCCCTTCAATATGATGTTATAATTTGATTTTTATCTAGCTAATAGTGTAATATGATTAGTTGATTAAATTGGATTACCTCTATCGACTTCAAGAAATGCATATCACACTAGTAGTTTCATTTCTAAAATTTAGTTCTTCTAGATCCCATGATTTAAATGGATTAACTAAAATAGATCAAAGTGAACATTAAAAATTAGGAATAAAATAATTATATTGATGGAAAGTCATCATGTGGAATAATCAAAGGTAAAAATCACATTGTAACAAAAGAAATATGAGTCAAAGGGAGAAAGCTAAGTAGAAAGAAAAAAATTCTAGACCCCATACATTTTTTGGGAGAACAAATTTTCTCTTTGGAAAATGTATTGGATGAGAAATTAATTCATCTTCAAAATTTGCAATATATAATGTACTCTAAGGATATTCCTTTCAAAAATATAGAAATATATATTAGAAAGAAAAATAATAATATTGAAATTATAAGCCACTCATTAGCACCTCCTATCACTAATAAAATAATATTGTTTTAAATTATTCAGTGGAGGGGGATGTGCACCACATGGACCCCACACCTTCCAACCACCTCATTCCTTCTCCATTTTGGTGTGAGGAGACCTTTAGTAGATTCACCATATCCAGTTGATTGTTTGTGAGCTTCTACACATCAGATGTCCTTTCATCAATTCTTGTAGTCATTTGTCTCTTGTCATCTTCTCCCATTATTTTTTCTTCTTCAGCTTTCCTTTTCACTTCAATCACTTCACATAGTCTTACTGATTGGATTCATTCTCTCTTTTTAATCATTTAATTTCTTCATTCATTATATTGTAACTCTCTAATAGGTCTGCTATTGTTACATCACTTTCACTAAATTGTCATCATCAAGTAGTCCTTCACTATCTTCTTCTTGATATAGAGTGTCATTCTATTGGATAGCCAATTCCTTTCTTCTCTTTTAGGATTTCCTCAACTCCTCTTTTGTTGTTTTAAGTTGTTGTAGTATGATTTGTATGTCAAGCTTCTAATTCTTAATGATCTTTCCCAACTTATAAGCCTTCGTCTCCAAGATCTCAACTCTCAAGTTGTTAGACTTTTTCTAAGAGAACAAATCTTTGATACCAATTTTTGGAAGTTTATTATGAAAGTAAGATACTAAGAGGGGGTTGAATCAAGATCTATAAAAACTACTATCTCTTTAAAACAAATCAAATGCATTCACCATTAGCCCAATTCAAATCAACATCATGAATCATATAACCATAAACTAAAATAGATCTAACTATCCATCACATCCACAAACATGAAAGTAAATGTAAACAAATAACACAAAAGATTTTGTTACCCAAAAACCATCCAAGGTGAAGCTAAAATTGGGGTGGGGATGACACTCACAAATCTTCAATACAATAGAAATAAAGTATACCTATTAAGGCTACAATGTTTGATCACTTTTGGTGATCTATTGTATAAGGGGTCTACCCTACTAAGAGATTATAGAGACTTTTTTAGTCTACCTTGATTAAAGGTTTTAAAATTACAAATAAGAAAGGACTACATTAGGAGATTTGAATAGACTTATTAGGACTACTCTATTAAGATATTTACCCTGATTCACTTGCTAGAATGTATCAACACCTAATCCTTTATTTAACACTCTGATGCTAGATTATGAATCTACTCTTTCTAATTTTGATCTAATCTCCTATATAATAAACTTTGTTCTATCCTTCACTTATTCATTTCTCTACCTAATCTCTACTTCTAATCATCAAACATAGTCTCCTTTGCACATACACTCATCTTTTCAATCTCTCATTCTCCTCTTGATTTAGGGTTTGGAGCCTCCTTAAATAATCATCTGGAGAAGGTTCTAGATTATAATCAATGATACATATTTCTCCCTTTTTGCTACTTAGTCCTTCTAATTTTTTGATTGGTTACACTACCTTGATAGGGATTCATGACCTTTGGAAAAATGCATAATCAACTCCTTAGTTGTCTCCATAGCCTTAAATCGTGTATAGAAGTCAACAAAAATGGTTTACATAAGTGACTGTCATTCAAAATGCATATACCAAAGTTGGTTTACTCAAGACTTGAATACCTCGACCCTTGGTCATAAATAATACTCATGTTCTTCCTCGGCTTCTGTATGCTCAACACCAATTGTGTGACTTGGCATGAACTAAGTCTTTTTAGCTCGGCATCTACTAACTTCTAACTTACTTGGCATAAATTAGCACTTGATACATATTGGGGTGCTCAGCAACCTAAGACTTGCTTGGCTCAAACTAAAAGGTAAACAAGTCATACATATTTCTTGGCCTTCATTGGGTGGTTCCATCATAGTGATGACCAACCAACTATTTCTAGGAATTGGCTAAGTGTTTGACACTAACAGGAAACATAACTTGGAGATCAACAATGACATGATTTTTTTGATAAAATGTAGGAATTTTTATATTTGTAACAAGGTAAATCATGATTTTCTAGAGTATTCAAACTATATTGAATGTTATTGCCTTGGGAAAATTTAGTTATAAATCTTCAAACGCCATTCAATCAAGTGATTGTGAATGTGAATATAACCTTATAACCAAAGCAATTTGTTTAGAATCATCTCTACTAGAAGCAAGTTTAGACATAATCATGTCACTCATGAAATTATTGTAGTTCATATTAAGTATCTAGAAGGGATCAAATATACTAATATTGATTTCAACATTACAACATAAGTAAAGGAAACCTAGGATCTTCGCAATTCAATTTCCTTCCTTACGTTAATGTATTTCTTAGTTAGAAATAAAATGGTGAGAGAATAGGAATGTAATGCTTTAAAATTATAGAATATTATCAAGCTCCAAGGATACTTCCAACCTATTGTGGTGTTAAAATGTATTGTTTGGAAAGAAAATAATAGCTCAACATAAATATGCAAGTAACCTTTGGGAACCTCAAATGATATGATAATGAATCCAGAAGCTATTTTGACAAGTTAGTTATGAACACACAAAGCAAGAGAGTATCTCAGTCCTACTATAAGGAATAGAACCCTAATCATGTAATAAAATTATCTAAATATGATGGTAAATACATAACTAAATGGTGATTAGTATGTAGCATATAGAATTGAATCAATGAGATAGAAAACTCAAAATTCTAGTGAGGACTATTTGATTTGCACATGTTAAAAGCTTTATTGTATAGTACATCCAATATTAAGATTACAACTATCAAGTCTATGTCATAGACCTTAGTATTGGAAATTCATGGAATCAATTATAACCGTATGGTATAGAGAAAGTAAGGTCACGATGAGATCAGTGATCTAATAAGAAATGAAGGTTCATGTTTCAAAAGTAAGTGATAGAGGGATTACAAGCCATGAGGCATGATAGGAAAGTGATGATGGCCTTTTACCTTGGTGAGGATCTAGTAGTAAGAGTAAATAGTAATCATTGACAAATATCTTACTAATGATTTTATACCTTCCTAGATGTAGACCTCCAACCTAAGGATGAATTCATAAGTCATTTATGGCTAGGGGATGTGAAAGAATAATTATTGTTAAGAGTACCAATAGTTAGTACATTCTCTGATGATATTTAGAATTTGTGTAACCAATGAGGTAATATAGGGAAAGTATATATATGTACATAGAATCATACCAAATTAGGTGAATTTGATAGGACAATTTCAACTTGTAGATAAGGACACATTTAACCTAATAGAGAAAATGATAAAATTGTAGGTAGATGCCCCTATATATAATTGCAGTGAATTGAGGATAGGGGATTTGTTCTTATAACCACATTTTATATTGCAATTGTTCAATCAATAATTCCCTACATAATATTTATATGCATACATGACCTCCATTAAAAGAAGACTTCTTGTAGGTGTAAGGTTGTTGAAGGAAAGTTTTATTTTATGGCTACCTCACATTTGCATAGTATCATGGGGTTTCTATTCTAGACACACCCCTTAGTGCAATAAACCCTAACCATTGGGCAATATAAATTAAGATAGTTATGTTGTAGTATGTGGGATCAATCACAATTTTATCCATATGGTCTATATACAACCATCTAATTTCAAAGAAAGATCCTTACAATGTATTTGGGAGACCTAAGATTCCTCCTTTCCCTCAATGACCCTGGTACAGTCACATTATGTCAGTATTTTGAATTTTTGTAACCAATTTGATTTATTGTCTTGTTTATTTGATTTTAGATTTTGGTATTTTAATTCTCTTTCCTTTTTGCCAACAATGTACAAATATGTTGTTAGGCTACTTAGCCAAAAAAAATGTTGATGGTCCTATTTATCCTCTAAGACATGCCTTATTTTCTTGATTTAACATTTATTACTGTGGTCATTCTTAATTTCTTTTGTTTTATACTTTAATTGAATATTTTACCTTTTATTTTTATTTTAAGTTATAAGGCACTTTCTTGTGAATTTTGTTGGCAAAGTGACTTATACTAGGCCTACCAAAAGGATTCCTAACAATTAGGTAGAGGTAGAGCATTAGAGTATGGAGTTCTTAGTGAAAGTATTCATGCCCCACCCTCTCCCAGGATGTCAAGAGTAGGATTACTGATGATCACTTGACCACTTTAAAGTGATTGTATCATAGCATAAGACTAGTTAAGGTTAAATGTTAACCTAAGGCATCATTAATTGTGAGGGATGCATGTGTAGTGATGGACTTGTTCAATTTCCTATCTAGAGATTAGTGCTCAATAGAAAATCTAAAGTAAAAGTAATTAACATTTAATAAATATAAAAATTACAATATAAAGAAACCTTATTCAAGTGAGTCTTGTACATCTATTACCCTAGTGTGTAATTTTATGGTAACTAAGAACACCTTGTGCTATTATTATGAGAGACTCTATAAGAAAACTCATATTAAATTAGCATGTTACATGATATGTGATCCATATATTTTAGAAGTGTTTGACCTTAGAAAGAACAACCATATAAGATTTATGAGTTGAACTTCATTATTCTTAAGGATAATTAGGTAAATATGTTATCATCTATGAGTGTATATGTTAATTGTAAATCATTTCTTTTGTATAAGAGTAAATTTTTGTATAAGTCTAGAAAAGGTCTAGCATTAGATGCATGCCCTAGTTTGTGTGACTTCTAGGAGGAAGTCAAAACCAAGAGGGGGAGGATGTAAGATCACTGATTGTTAGTATTTATTTAAATACAAATTTCTCTTTTAAATCCCTATATAGGATATTTGAATAGATATGGGAGAATGACAAGGTGATGTTATAGGAAATTTTTATGGTTCTTGATAGAAACCATGTTGGGGACATTATGATAAATTCATGTTATATCATGTATATTTATTTGATGGTTTTCATGATAATATAATTTAATACTTAACCTCTTAAGAATCGTAACCTCTTAAGAATCATTATAAATTCAAAGATAAAGATTATCAACTCACTAGAAGTGTACTTAATATTAAATATAAAAGTACATTATGGTAGGTTAAGGTAATTAGGGCATTATGTAGAAGAGGTTATTTGGTAATTCAAAATTATGGTTTAAATCATTAACATTGCATGTGTTCTCTAGGATACATCTAAATTAATGGACTTAGATGATTATGATGATGGAAATGAATTACAGTTTTATGGTTTAGGTGTTTTAATGTAAATTGATATATGTTGATACATTCATGTTTTGATGCCCTATGATTCAAGACTTGATACATTATTTGATCGTTTAAACATTGATTTACACTATTGATGATATGTAGTGTTTTACCTTTTGATGATGTTATTTATGATACCTTGATGATTTTGTTTACACACATTAAGATAGTCCATTTTGGTAATATTAAATTGATCAGAATTAGATTCAAAATGAATTGATAAATTATGTTTAAAGGGTTTAAGATTGAAATCGATGGATTATATCACAATGTTTCAAATACACGTTTTTAATACAAATACTGCTAAAAAAAGATAAGTTCATTGAAATGAGATTATGGATGTTAAATGGTTAATTAAATTAGGTAATTTTAATTTGATAAATGTGTGTGTGCATGATTTATCATCAGAGTACTGATACTTGAATTAAGTGTGCAGGAAAATTAATCATGGTACTAATCAAAGAACCAAGAGTCAAACCTTTGTGCAAACTGTAAAGCCAAGGTTGAACCTAACAAAGAGAATGTAATCTCATTGGTATGTAATTTAATTTGTAATCATAATTTGAATATATGTATTAGGCTAGTTCATTATGTAATTAGTGACTTGTCACTTGTATTATGTAATATAATGTTATGGTGTCACTCGATACTTGTAATGTATATGTGTAATTACAAGTCAATTTTTGTTGCTGTTGGTCAACCAGATCATAAACTTGATCTTGGACTTAAAGGACTACCCTTATAATAGTAGGGGATTCATTGGATCTTTACAATATGCACCACCTTCACTCTGTAAAATGAATCTAGTGGTAGCTTTGTTCAGTCAACTATTGATGGGTGAGTGAGACTCAATCAAGACCCTTAGCCTAAAACATAGCCTAATTAGGAGCCTAAGCTAATTACATTTTTTTAGAGGTATCATGTAAAGTCCCACCAAATAGGAATTTGAATTCAAAATTTTAGGTCACTTTTAGAGGCCAAAAAGTGGTCCTAAGAGCTTAATTTAGTGGAATTTAAGTGCCCATGTGGTAGGGGTATAAGCTAGGAACCTAATTATCACCACTACAAGCCCTAGGCAACCTTTAGGAATCCTCCAAACAACCAATTTTCTAAAACTTGAAAAAATGGAGAAGGCATATGTCCTTATCCTTATCCACACACTTGCACAAACTTGCATTAATGGTAGGAGACAAGTGTGATGACCAAGGACTTAGGATCAACACAATAAGTTATTGTAAGTAGGTGGGTGAGATTTGGAAGCCTTTTTAGAGGGCCTTCGACAACTTAGTGGGTATTCACCCATAGCATGTTGAAGATATTGTTCATGTATTTTGTTTGTTGTATGTATTGTTGTTTTGTGCTTGTAAAGGGTTGGGAAATGGTGTTTTCAATATTTTTTTTTTGTATTTTCTTTGAGATGTTGTCCATGGGTGTGGAGGAATTACTCACCCTTGGAAAGAGAAGAAGTGGCATTGTTGGGTGAAGGGATTA